>OX453010.1:17774211-18401175 GCA_949699075.1 Asteroscopus sphinx
TCCAACGCTTTCATGCAACCCTTTGACTACGAGCCTACGATTATTTCGGTTTTGTGGACAGGAAATGTCATGGTGCGCCATTGTCATACTTAATTGTTTACTACTGAAAATGTAATCTCCGTGAATATAACAATGACGTCTTGTTTTTGTTAAAATATTCATCTATACATAATAATAATAAAATATCTATATAATGTAATATTATAAAGATGAAAGATTTGTTTGTTTGTAAACTCTGGAACTACTGCACCGATTTTAATAATTCTTTCACCGTTAGAAAGCTACTTTATCCAGAAGTAACATAAACAATATTTTTTCAGTACGCGGGCGAAGCCGCGGGAAAACATAATCAGTCCATCACTGTCCCACTGCTGGGCACGGGCCTCTTCTCAGTACGAGAAGGCTTAGGCCTTAGTCCACCACGCTGGCCTAGTGCAGGTTGGCGGACTACACACACCATAGAAAACTGTATGGAGCACTCTCAGGTGTGCAGGTTTCCTCACGATGTTTTCCTTCACCGTTAAAGCAAGTGATAATCGAATATAAATCCGCACATGAATTCGAAAAGTCAGAGGTTCGGGCTGGGATCGAACTCACATGCCTCCTGCATGGAAGGCAAGCGTTCAACCACAAGGCTATCACAGCTTTAAAAAAAAAAAAACTTTTCAGTAGGTACAGTGTTTTATTTAAAGAGGGTGTGGCAACATATAGATTTAAAATATGTATCTTATTATTTAATTTATTTAACCGTCATTCTTGCTTAGTAAAATATGTACCTAATTTGAATGACTACCTACCGACTATCGATCCACCATTAATCGATGAAGTCATTTGAGACAATTAACATCAACTGGTGGACGTCAATGACCAAAACATAGCATTTAATTTTATTTATTTATTTATTTTATTTATTTTATTTATTTTATTTATTTTATTTATTTTATTTATTTTATTTATTTTATTTATTTTATTTATTTTATTTATTTATTTATTTATTTTATTTATTTATTTATGTACACACCGATACGCCCAAACCTTTACCTCCAAGTTTTCTGTTCGGTCCATAAACAATCTTTCGGTCCATCACTGATCAAAGTCATCGATTTTATTTTGAGGCAATCAACATCAACTGGTCGACATCGATAAACAAAATATAGCATTTGAGGAGTAACAGTCCGATACGCTCAAACCTTTACTTCCGAGTTTTCTGTTCGGTCCATCACTGATCAAAGTCATCGATTGTATTTTGAGGCAATCAACATCAACTGGTTTATGACCGAAATATATCATTTTAGTTATACACTGATACGCTCCATCCTTTAGCTCCAAGTTTTCTGTTCGGCCCATAAATAATTCAAAGGCATCACAATGCAACGGGATATCGCTGCAGGTTCATATTTCACGACACACTGCCGGAGTAATTAATGTACCGGAGAACAACGGCTGGCCGCGTCGGTTTGGCATAGCATTCTCAACCGAGCCGATCTCAGCCGCATCTCGCATAAACATTGATTTATGGCACTTTATCATTTGCAAGGAATTTTAAAAGTCCTCGAAAAGGACTGCTGAAAGGCGGTTTTTAATTACGAAAGTGATGCAGTGAGTACATATTCAGTGAAGTTGAGGACATCTAGGAACATATTTGTTATTTGTGTCTAGCTTCGTGGACTTTTAACTAATTAAATTGTTAATACTACAAAAATACTACTACTACTAAAATTATGAAAGTATTTTATTTATTCATATGTTATTTACTATTTTAATTAATTAAATGATTAATCACTTGGTCTATCACATTATTATATTCTAGTACAATGAAAGGCTGTGGCATCACTCGAACAGAAAGAATCGCTGTGTTTGTTCAGTCAGGCTACGAATTTTGACTTATGATATGTAAGGGTAAAACACAAGCCAGTGCTTTTGAGAGCCACAGCTGAACATGGGCGCTCCCTGCAATAAAGTAAGCTAAAAACTACCAAAAACGTATGTATAAAGAGGCCACTGGATATTTTTAATAAGCAAGAAGCCGACAGAAGGATCCGATTGGGTTGGGTAGCATTTGGCAAACTTCGCCGAGTCTTCGCCTATACCGCAAAATTTGAACCAGTCTTCAACCAGTGCGTCCTGCATGTCATGACTTATGGTGCCGAGACGTGGATACTGACAGTTGGGCTAGTCCACAAATTTAAAGTCGCTCAGCGAGCTATGCTTGGAGTTTCTTTGAAGGATAAAATCCGTAACCAGATTGTCCGGAAAAGAACCAGAGTGACCGACATAGCTTGTAGGATCAGTAAGCTGAAATGGCAGTGGGCTGGCCATGTAGTCTGTCAAAGGACCGATGTCCGCTGGAGCAGACGACTTCTTGAGTGGAGACCGCGAATTGGCAAACGCACTTGGGACTGGATGCGGAAGACAGAGGACCAAGTGTTGTGGCGCAACTTGGGAGAGGCCTATGTCCAGCAGTTGACTGCGATAGGCTGAGTTGATGAACAAAGCATCAAAGTATTATTACTATCAACGAGAAAATATTATGCGTGTTTGTTACGGCTTAGTATATTGCTATGGCAGCTGCGATAACCGATTCGATACGCATTGAGTCCTCTTTATCTTTGTTGTGCGTACAACACCCACGCATTCATAAAATCTATAGTAGCAGATGTTTTTGCCTTTGAGTGATTATTTTCACGTCCTGTAGGAGTAGTTTTATTCAGCAAATGATCCCATCCTTCACTATACGTAGGATAGAATAGTTATATCGCCGGCACAGAACTAATAGCCCAATATTTTGTATTAGCGCACGTCACGGCGATATTTCGCGCGGCTTTCTTCCTTCCGAATAATGTTCCGCATTAGCCGTAGTTACAGTGATTAAATGACTCGCGGCGAGGGGAAGTAATAATGTATTACAAACACAACACCGATTGTAATGGATATAGTTTATGTGTGGATAGATATGATAGTGCGTTTGTGTGGATGGGTACACACAAGTCAAGATGTAAAGACATTAAACCGAGTGGTATGAAAAATCATCGTTTTTAGGGTTCCGTACCCGAAGGGTTCCAAACGGGACCCTATTACTCTCGCTACGCTGTCTGTCTGTCCGTCCGTCCGTCCGTCCGTCCGTCTGTCTGTCACAGGGCTGTATCTTTTGAACGGTAATAGGTAACATACTAAAAACAAAAAAAAAAGTCTAAAACCAAAGGGCCACACAAGAAACCTCAAAAAACTTGCATTTTTTTGAACGTTATTGTTCCTGCTCTATCTTCAAAACGGTAATACATACCAGCGTCAAAGTTGGTCAGATTATAGTGCATATTATGTAGTTTTGCAAAAAATACTAAAAATAAGACAAACATAGACATATTGAGAGGTACGGAACCCTTACTGCGCGAGTCCGACTCGCACTTGACCGGTTTTTTTGTCTTATTGCCACGATTAATTGTACTTGAAAGAACTCAAACAACTTCCCATTTGAAGGCATTTTGTACCTTGCAAGATTTCGAAATTCTTGACTGATAGTGTGTTAATCCAGCTTAGCTTTAAAATCACAAGCGCTCCATAGCCGGTCCCACCAGAAGTCGTACAAGACATCTCTAAAACAAAAATATAGCTTAATACTTTAATAATTTCTTAGGTTTTCGCGATCACTACACATTATAATAAAACAAATTTAACCGGATTATATCGCGTATATTATTTAGATTGGTTTCCTGATGTTTCGAAAGCTTTGCAGCGTTCGTGGTCACAGGAAGACTTACGGCCAAAATTAATATCCAATCTATCCACGATTTACCCTACTAGAGATAGGAATTTGACATAAGCTCCATACAAAATATGTCAAATTTCTATCTCTAGTAGGGTAAATCGTGGATAGATTGGATATTAATTTTGGCCGTAAGATGAAAGCGTCTTTACAGATATTTCAAAAAAAAAATTTTAATCTACCGTACAATTTTTATTAATTAAAATCGTTTCGATGCACGCAGTAATCACTCACAATGTCATTGTCTTTTACAGTGTTGTGTGCGATATAATCCGGTTAAACTTGTTTCATTATAAGAGTATACTTTGTTATACGCTCACCAAAGAAAAAATAAATTAAGTAGGTACCGTCAGACGCAATAATATCTACCTATCAATGTTTTAAAAATCGCAAACAATAGCTATCTGACTATTAATGGAACGGATAAATTATTATGTACATAAGTAAAACAGACATAGTAAAAAATATAGACAGTGTTACGAACAATCATAGTGAAGCGTAAAAAAATCGTGCTCCTTCGTGTACAACCAGCGCTCACGCACACACCATGCACCTGGAGGATATTTGCTTTCGCGATGCTTACTGGACGATGCCGCGGCATGTGTACTGAGAGGGGTGAGCGCGGTTTGAAGTGCATGTGTGTGCGTGAGCGCTAGTCGTACACGAAAGAGCACGGTTTTTTTGGCTACACTGTGATTGCAGCACTTCATCTATATTTTTTACTATGTCTGTGCTACGTATACAAGAGATAAACCTAGTACCCGTAGTCATATGTTTATTCTCGGCTTGAGACAGATATATATTATTGGCGGTCTTAAATCCATCGATAGGAAGATATTATTGCTTCTGACTGTACAAACATTAGCACAGTACAACAATTGGTCTTATCGCTAAAAGCAATTATACCATTACATATATACCATTCCAACATTATATCAGGCTTAGCAATTCACACGGAACATTCTGTACAACATGTGTAGGAAAGCGTTAAAGGAGTTCCGAACTTGCCCGGCTAAGTTGTACGACACGACTGTCTTGTTCGACATGTGTCGTCTTGTTATGACAAATTTGTCGTGCGAAGTTTATGTTAGGAGGTAATGGAGTTAATTTGATGTAATAAGGAAGGATTAGCTATTAATTAATTTGTTGGTAATAGAGCTTTGTTTGAAGCAACAGCAACAGATACGGTTACTCTTGCAAAATAATCCCGATCAATTCTTTATTTATTCCTTTATTTGCGTAAATATTGTTTGATGGTATAAATTTTAATTTGGTACATATTATAAATAAATAAATAAATAAAAATAGTAGTAGTTGAATATTGAGCATATAATAAAAAAATTGTTCCGTGTGGTGCCGGACGTAAAAAATAGCACCACCCTAACTCTGCTCATGGGTGTCGTAAAAGGCGATTAAGGGATTCAACAGAGGATGGGCAGCAGCGTTCTCTGATTATTTAACCAACCAACTGCGATCGCCAATCCACCTGCCAAGCGTGGCGATTATGACATGTCCCCTTTTGGGGGAGGCCTATGTCCAGCAGTTGACGTCTTTCCGCTGAAATGATGGTGAATGATGAATAAAATAGTTAATAATAGCAAACTTTTTTTGGCGCCACTATTATTGCAGTGATTGAGCGATTGGCTTCTGCGCTACGGATCGCGGGTTTGTTTTCCACACGTAACTATTATTTGTGTAATCCACAAATAGTTGTTCCAAGTTTAGGTGTTCTTGCATGTGAGATTTGTGTTTGTCACCGCACCCACGATACAGAAGAAGTACTAGGGTAGGGCTGCTATGACCTAAATTGCTGACGCCAGGCAAAGACTTTCAAAATCCCGGACATTTGGGGGAAACATAGATTACCCCAGGACACTCGTAAACATTAAAATAATTTTTAGCACGGACTCCTCTGGACGCCCCCCAAACTAGGACAAATCCGGGGAAACATAGACTGATGGCAGCTCTAGTGTGGCTCAACGTAAAAAAAAATTTTTTGTAATAGATCTTTGTTTCTTTGTTTGAAGCCACATAAAGAGAGAAGTGTTACTCTTGCTAGAGCTCCGATCGATTGGCATTGGACTAAATCAATCTGTACTTTTAAATACAAAATTAGCGGCAATTTTATATCATTTGATATCATCCATGGTAAATTAAATTATTATTTATTAATATATTGTCTATAAACTTTCAGATAATCTTTCAAATTACTTGAATGATTATTCACTAAAGTATAGAGATGTACCTACCTTTAGTGTAGTCTCGCAAGTTACTTATGTGAAAAAAAGCGTCAGGAACGAAGTTATCCATAAAATTCATATATTTTGACCGGTTCATTATATTACTAAATTTCGCAACTCATAGATGACAGGAAACGTGCGTCGGATTGAGACACCACAAGCCCCTCGATTATCAGTAAAACATGTATTTTCGTATGTTTTATTTAATAGTTAGCTGTAACTTTGACGCTATCCACCAGATGGCCCTTAATGGTGATGTCTGCTGACAACTCTATGTTCTATGGCTCAAATCTTAGCGTGACGTGCCGCTACATTTTCTCCCGAATCACACCTACCGCAAGTCCATGGGGGCTTCAAACTTCGTTCCAAAAATTAAGTACCTATCCAAAATTGAGCACTAGCACCTTATGAAATTGCTCCACTAAATTCAAGACCACAATTTCGAAATTCTACACAAAAGCAGGCTCAATAAAACATTTTTTCAATGCATGCCGATATTACGTCACAAATATTATTGCGAACTCTGGCCCCGTTATCGGGTGGTAATATTTTTTCGCCCCTTATAAATCAGTGTATCTTGTATGAGCTACTTATCGTGGAAAAGCACGGCAAGTATTGTCCCGAGGGTGATATATATGTTGCCAGCCCGTGACTTGCGCCTCGAGGGACGACCGCCCTTAAATCTACGCGGAACTGTATATATTAAGTTTTGAAAATATAAGGAAAGTGGTATATTTGTGGGTTTTGTATTTTATTTTCTTATGGAATGGGATAAGGTTATTTACTTTGGTGCCGTCTTGTGAGCTTATAACAGATGTCTGGTGAAATGGAGATAACTGAGCTCAAGTAAAATGTCAATGTCGGTTCGAATCTTCGCTTTTTTTTTCTATTTATTTGGAAACTACCAATTTATGCAGCTTCCATACTTGCTAGCAAAAATGCGCAAACAAATACGTTCATATCCCAAAATTTGCTGTAAATAAGTAAAAAAGTATCGCGAAAGTTGTGGGGGAAGCCTTATTCTTTTTGATGATTTAACACACTATTAAGATGTCTATCTTTTGATTACGTTCTTGAAGAAATAGTATAGTTGCCACCCGAACGGTGGTAGATTATAATTCTTTCGTTACTGCATTCGACAGCCTCAGGAAGAGATAGAATAGTATTGAAGTGTTTGAATGCCAAGCTTCAGGTTTCTAGTGTCCTGACTGGATAAATTTAAATTGCGAAAATTTGGTATTAATAATAGTATTCTATCATAAACTCTGGTTTAAGAAAGCTCCGATACATAATATAACATAATCAGCCCATTACTGTCCCACTGCTGGGCACGGGCCTCTTCTCAGTATGAGAAGGTTAAGGCCTTAGTCCACCACGCAGGCCTAGTGCGGGTTGGTGGACTACACACACCATCGAGAACTGTATGGAGCACTCTCAGGCTCAAAGCTGCGATGCGTGTGCAAAATATGATGGCGTCGAGAGCGAGAGTGATGGTCAAATGGACGATGGCCTATAATCCGAGGTGAGGTGCGAAACCGGTCAGGTACCTGCTACCAGCTGCAATGTGACGTAGGAAAACGGAGCCTTTGACAACTCATAACTGCTGGACAAGGGTGTCTTCTCAGTATGAGAAGCATTAGGCCATAGTCTACTACACTGGCCTAGTGTGGGTTAGCGGACTACTCCCACCATCGAGAACTATATGGAGTACTCTCAGGCGTGTTGGTTTCCTCACGATATTTTCTTTCACAGTTAAAGCAAGTAATAATATATTTCTTGATATGAATTCAAAAAGTCAGGTTCCCGGAAATAAACTCGTGATATTTAGATTGGTAACATAAATAATATTTGAGGCACCGGGAAGGCTCTGGATATGAAGGCAGGTGGCATAGTCAGGCGTCAGAAAAAATATGTTATATATATACGGTCACGATGATCCTTCGCGGTGGTACATTTTGTCGACAAAATCCCTTGAACGAATCCTGCTACATTACACGTAGCTACCACTGCCATCGAACATCGAGTGCAAGCAATTCTAGCCTTAGTGGTGGTTCACCGGAAATTTTTGTAACTGTACAAATGTATACTACTTCAAGGTCAGGAGACGTCAGTCATATAAATATGTGATAGTGTATGTTAGATTTACTCATTGGCATGAAATAGGCGATATTTGTGTTGAGGGTTTTTTGAGACTACACTTTCTACGTTTTTTAGTCCAGGGCTAAAATGATCCAGATATCACCAAATAAATTAATGTCAGCGTCCATGGTGTGCATGGTCAGCGGCCATGGTGGTTTCTCAGGTTCTCAGGTGTGCAGGTTTTCTCACGATGTTTTCCTTCACCATTAAAGCAAGTGATAATCAAATTTTGATACACACGTGATTTCGGAAAGTCAGTCCTTGAATGAACACACAGTCCACAAAACAAACAGTGTTTTGGAGAGTTGAGTTGACTTGTAATTTAATAAAAATAATGTTTAGCTGTAAAACATTATTTTTATCAAATTACAAGTCAGCTCAACTCTCCAAAACACTGTTTTTGTCCAATTTCTATCAATAAACATTTTCCCTCCTAAGCTCGTATTTGTTTAAACAGACAAAATTTCAAACAAAAACAAGAAAAGATAAAGGGCGCACACCCACTTTACATAAGTACCCACATGTTTGTACAACTTTGTTTTCTACCATTTGACCTATGTCCGCAATAAATTATAAAGTCCAGTGATATATATCTGTTTCATTGGAGTGCGAGTGATCACCGGTTGACTACAGTTCCCATATAGTTATAAATTACACTACCCTAGAGGGCCTTCTGCCAAGTATTTCCGTAACATGTCCTATGCCCCGTGGGGTCACGATTTATGTCAACGGAAAAACTGGTGGAACCCATCTATGTAGATCGGACACTGAAATCTATCAGTATTACTGCATAAAAACAAAGTTCAGTATTACGAAATTCTTTAGTAAGCAATAGAATGTTATAGAGAGTTGAAACAAAGTATAAAAATATTGTTGTTTATTTCACTCGGTATTTTAAAACTAAAGGTCCGTGTTCATATGGATAAAACCCCCTACCTATGTTTCGTTTTTGTTGATAAATTATTTCTAGAAGCCCTCAAAAATTCTCAAAATTGCCTATTGAGGCCGCTGTCTACAGAGGCCTAGTATATTTGTCAACTAATAATGAAAAAAGGCAAAACAGCGGCACAGCACATATTCTTCTTATTAAGTTTATGAAATATCTTTGAAATTAGTCCAGTTTCGGAGGAGAAAATATTCGAGAGCCAAACCTCGAATTATGCTCTTTTACTAAGGCTTTTCAGTCAGAACTGCAGTTGTCTTTATCGCACTTATTTGGGGCTGAGCGCTCGTAAAGCGACAGAGATAGTTTCTTCAATAACCTAACTTTCAAAAGTGTCTTTGCCCGCATTTCCTCTTAAGCCAACGTCATTCTTGATTCTTCGAGCAAAACATATAAAATGTTATCGGTTTAAATATAGTATTGCGGTTATTGACAGCGTGTTAGTCAGCTTCAGTAAGTAGATTAGAGTTCGATACCTTAAAATTACTTCCTGCATTCTATAATGGCTACTATATCTATATTCTATGAATTCTAGAAGCAGACAAAATATGTTGTGTGAAAATTACATAAAGTAGCTGCGGGCCAGTGTGAACAGGGTGTTAGTAACCATAAAGGTCTATCCATACACATCAGGGACGTGGCAGGGCTGTGGTCCTGTGTATGGTATTTTGTCCCGGCGGCGGCGTTGACACGAACGTCACGTGACTGACCTAATTTTGTATGCACAGGACCACAAGCTTGCCACGTCCTGGGCATGGCTCGGGTGTATGTGGATAGACCTTTGAAATCATCCACGAGAAAAACAGAGTAACATACTGTATTGGGACTACACGAGCGTATCAATTAAATTTGTTCTTATTATGTAACATTTTCTGTCAAACTTTGCTTTATGTATTTGATACCTACAAAATAATATTTCAAATAATCAAGTAATTACAAAAAGGGAAGGTTATTATTAAACTTTTTAATTATAAAGGGGATGCCTCAAAATGGACGCCCAGAACTAATACATAGAAGTGCCGGAGGGTACACAACTTTGCTATTAAATGAATTATTCATTTCGATATTTTGCTGTTAGATTAGAAGCATGATACCTTTTATCTGTTGATACGAAAACAGTCGAATGATGAAACGATTATAATTTGTGCTGTTTAAAGACAAGTACACAACACAGTAAAGAAAATAAGACCCAAGTGAAGCATTTAGTTTCACTAAAGGATCATTATTTCAGCCGAAAAACGTCCACTGTTGGACATAGACCTCCCCCAAATAATATATGCCATAATCACCACCCTTGGCAAGCGGGTTGGCGATCGCAGTTGGTTGGTTAAATACTCAGAGAACGCTACTGCCCATCCTCTGGTGAATCCCTTAGTCATCTTTTACGACAACCATGAGAAGAGAAGGCTGGTGCAATTGTTTATGTCCAACACCACGCGGAACTACGGCACACTAAAGGATATACAACCTTATTCTTAGTTTATACGCGGTCATTGTACTCATTATAAGCAACTTTTACTTTGGGACCAACCCTGATATCACGAACACAAAAAAAACAGCTGATGTGTTTACATACATCGACAAAATATAGGGAATAGCTGTTTTTTTTTTCGCGATATTAGGGTTGGTCTTACAGTAATAGTTGTTCATAATGATGAGTACATACGATGACCCCTTAAGAGGTTTAGGTTTATACTTAGGCCCGTATTACAGAAGGTTCCTCAAGTACAGTTTAAACTCCAATCACCTGATCACTACTTAAGAATAGAATCGTTACTTGAGTATCGGTCTTATCCCAGGACGCGAATTATAAACTTTAATTCAACAACTTAATACATGAATTTGACCTGAAATCTATATCTTAACTATTATAAAATTGTAAACGTCTGTTTGTTTGTTTGTTTGTTTGTTCCAGTATCACGCTAAAACTACTGGACCGATTTTGAAGATTTTTTTTTTGTTTGAAAGCTGATGGTCTGACTTAAAAACTGGTATGGGTTTTGAGAAAGAAAGAAAGAAAGAAAACAAGAAAAAAATTAATTCGTGGGTTGCGTACTCACCCGACAGATCGAAGCTTCTATGCATTTGCACGAGCGGATAGTAATGTACGATGGAGTGGAGTGGAGTGGAGTGGACAGGGGATGGGACTGGGGATGGGACTGGGGATGGGACTGGGGACGGGACAGGGGGCGGGACTGGGGACGGGACAGTGGACGGGATAGGGGACGGAACATGGGACGGGAAATGGGACGGGACATGAGACGGGACATGGGACAGGACAGTGGGACGGCACATGGGACTGGACATAGGATGGGACATGGGACGGGACGATAGTGATATAGTGAGATAGTGGGACAGTGGGACAGTGGGATAGTGGGACAGTAGGACAGTGGCAGTGGGACGGTGGGACGGTTGGACAGTGGGGCAGTGGGGCAGTGGGGCAGCGGGGCAACGGGGCAGCGGGGCAGTGGGGCAGTGGGGTAGCGGGGTAGCGGGGCAGTGGGGCAGTGGGGTTGTGGGGCAGCGGGGCAGCGAGGCTGCGGGACAGTGGGGCAGCTGGGCGGCGGCGCGGTGAAGCGGTGCAGCGAGGCAGTAGGGCAGCGGGGCAGCGTGCCAGCGGGGCAGCGGGGCAGTGGGGTACCGGTGCAGCGGAGCATTGGTATTGTGGGGCAGCGGTGCAGTGGGGTAGCGGGGCAATGGGGCAGCGGAGCAACTGGGCAGCGGGGCAGCGGGGCTGTGGGGTAGCGGGGCATTGGGGTAGCGGGGCATTGGGGTAGCGGGGCAGTAGGGGAGTGGGGCAGCGGGGAAGTGGGATAGTGGCGCAGCGGGGCAGTGGGGCAGTGGGGTAGCGCGGCAGAGGGGCAGCTGGGCAGCGGGGCAGCGGGGAAGCGGGGCAGTGGGTTACTGGGGCAGCGGGGCAGTTGGGCTGTGGGATAGTGGGGCAGCTGGGCAGTGGGGAAGCGGGGCAGCTGGGCAGTAGGTTACCGGGGCAGCGGGGCTGTGGGGCAGTGGGATAGTGGGGCAGCGTGGCAATTGGGCAGCGGGGCATTGGGGCAGCGGGGCAGTGGGGCAGCGGGACAGTGGGGCAGCGGGGCAGTGGGGAAGTGGGGCAGGCTGTGGGGCAGTGGTGTAGCGGGGCAGCGGGGCAGTGGGGCAGTGGGGCAGTGGGGTAGCGGGGTAGTGGGATAGTGGGGCAGCGGGGCAGTGGTGCAGCGGGGCAGTGGGGTAGCGGGGCAGCGGGGCAGTTGGGTAGCGGGGCAGTGGTGCAGCGGGACAGTGGGTCAGTGGGGCAGCCGTGCAGTGGGGAAGCGGGGCACCGGGGCAGGCTGTGGGGCAGTGGGATAGTGGGGCAACGTGGCAGTGGGGTAGCGGGGCAGCGGGGAAGTGGGATAGTGGGGCAGTGGGGTACCAGGTCCGTGGGGTAGCGGGGCAGTGGGGCAGAGGGGTTGTGGGGCAGCGGGGCAGTGAGGCAGCGGGACAGTGGGGCAGCTGGGCGGCGGCGCGGGGAAGCGGGGCAGCGAGGCAGTGGGGCAGCGGGGCAGCGTGCCAGCGGGGCAGCGGGGAAGTGGGGTACCGGGGCAGCGAAGCAGTGGTATACTGGGGCAGCGGGGCAGTGGGGTAGCGGGGCAGTGGGGTAGCGGGGCAGTGGGGCAGCGGAGCAGCTGGGCAGCGGGGCAGTGGGGTAGCGGGGCAGTAGGGGAGTGGGGCAGTGGGGCAGTGGGATAGTGGGGCAGCGGGGCAGTGGGGCATTGGGGTAGCGCGGCAGCGGGGCAGCTGGGCAGCGGGGCAGTGAGTTACTGGGGCAGCGGGGCGGTTGGGCAGTGGGATAGTGGGGCAGCTGGGCAGTGGGGAAGCGGGTCAGCAGGGCAGTAGGTTACCGTGGCAGCGGGGCAGTGGGGCTGTGGGATAGTGGGGCAGCGGGGCAGTTGGGCAGCGGGACAGTGGGGTAGCGGGGCAGCGGGGCAGCTGGGCAGCGGGGCATTGGGGCAGAGGGACAGTGGGTCAGTAGGGCAGCCGTGCAGTGGGGAAGCGGGGCACCGGGGCAGGCTATGGGGCAGTGGGATAGTGGGGCAGCGGGGCAGTGGTGTAGTGGGGCAGCGGGGCAGTGGGATAGTGGGGCAGTGGGGTAGCGGGTCCGTGGGGCAGTGGGGTAGCGGGGCAGCGGGGCAGTGGTGGGCAGCGTGGCAGGCAGTGGGGCAGTGGGATAGGGGGCAGCGGGGCAGCGGGGTAGTGGGGCAGTGGGGCACCGGGGCAGCGGGGCAGCTGGGCAGCGGGGCAGTGGGGCAGCGGGGCAGTGGGGCAGTGGGGTAGCGGGGCAGCGGGGCAGTGGGGCAGCTGGGCAGCGGGGCAGCTGTACAGCAGGGCAGTGGGGCAGCGGGGTAGTGGGGCAGCGGGGCACTGGGGCAGTGGGGTAGCGGGGCAGTGGGGCAGGGGGGCATCTGGGCAGCGGGGCAGTGGGGCAGCGGGGCAGCGGGGCAGCGGGGCAGTGGGATAGTGGGGCAGCGGGGCAGTTAGGCAGCGGGGTAGTGGGACAGTGGACTGGACTGGACTGGAATGGACTGGACTGGACTGGACTGACGTGGGTTAGCAGAATTTAACGCGAGCGGAGCCGCGGGTAAAAGCTAGTACTATAATAAAACTGTAAAGGTCGAAAAGTCTGTACATTGAGTTTTTTTTCGCGAAAACCGGCTAGGGGGACTAGAAATAAGCTATAGAACACGAATCAATTGTTTAAAAAATTTATGTCTGTCTGTCTGTCTGTCTGTCTGTCTGTCTGTCTGTTTGTTACCTCATCACGTGAAAACGGCTGAACGGATCGTAATGAAACTTAGCATTTGTATTGCTATTAGTGTAACTTAAAATATAGGGTATGTTTTATCTGAATCGGTTGAGTAGATCCAGCGATACAGCTTGACCCCTCTATTGTATTAAGTTGCATACAAAGTAGAGGTCATGATTGTTGGTTGGATGCAGGTTGCAGGTTCCTAAAAATACAACTGGATTCTATTAGTATTATAGAACATATAGAATAACATAACATAGCCCATCACTGTCCCGCTGCTGGGCATGGCCCTCTTCTTGGAATGAGAAGAGTTAAGGAACTGGATATTGTTAGTGTAATAGATTATCATTACATAATCAGCATCATTACCTACTGCCCACTGCTGGGCACGGATCTCTTCTTGGAACGAGAAGAGTTAAGAAACTAGAAAATATAGAATAACATAACGTAGTCAACCCATTACTGTCCCACTACTGGGTATGGCCCTCTTCTCAAAATAAGAAGAGTTAATGAACTGGATATTATTAGTATTCTAGAATAACATAACATTACCAGCCCATTACAGTCCCACTGCTGGACACGGGCCTCTTCTCAGCATAAGAAGAGATGTGGTTAGTGTTATAGAATAACATAATCAGTCGAATTACTTCCCACTGCTGGGCACGAGCGTCTTCTCAGAATGAGGGAGTTTAGGGCTAATTCCATGAAATTCCATCACCTTAGCCGGTTGGTTGTAAAAACAAAATAAGTATGGTCGGTAAATAGTGTAATCATCTGTGTAGGCGCTTATATGTATATATTTGAAGATATTGTGTTCATAATTATGACACGATGTTATTTTCCGACATCCACGCGGACGGAGTCGCGGGCACAGCTAGTATAATATAAATCTCTACTCAAGCGTACTCAGGACCACACTAGAGTGGTTACAGATCAAATCTCTGCTCAAATACCGAAACAGGTGACAGTATAAAACAAAACTAAACTAAGCTGAACTGTGATCTACAAATCTCTGCTTGAGGAACGTTCTAAAATCAAAGGTCAACTTAAAACTAGTTTTAAACAGAGATAAACGCTTGAGTTTTCTTCGTCGTTTCGCTCTTGACAGAGCGATCGTGGCCATCATATATCATTGCCGGGGGCTGCTGTAGTTGGCCTCACGATGCCTTGCCACCTTTCCCTGCTTTCGGTTAGTCTGGTGCATTAATGTAATGGCCGGCCCAGGGCATACTTAATTAAATCAGTGCATCGCATGGGAGTCCTTCCACGTACTCTTGAGCCCTCTATTCTGCCCTGTATAACAAGTCGCAATGGATAAGCTGAAGAAATATGGAGGAATCGAAACATTACCAAAGCCACTAAGACCCGGCTCGTACAAACACTAATATTCCCCATATTTCTATACGCGGCTGAGACGTGGACGCTGCAGGAAATTGAGACGAAGAAGATAGATGCTCTGGAGATGTGGTGCTGGAGGAAAATGCTTAGGATATCGTGGACTGAGCATCGAACAAATGTCTCCATACTCCAAGAACTCGGCATCAAGCAGCGTCTATCAAATTTGGTGCGATACCGCATTCTCAATTTTTTCGGCCATGTATCGCTGCGTAGTCACGACTCTATAGAGCAACGCTTGAGTATCGTTCTGTAATATGGGCCTTAGAGTAGCCACTTGAGAGGATGGGTCGAAATATTTCACTGCCATCCTCTCACCTTTGCTGGGCAAGAGTGAACCATCGTCGATCGCACCATCGCTTGACATCAGGTGAGGTGGTGGTCAAAGGCAAACCCGTTAAGTATTAATAAAATAAAATAAAATAAAAATTTCTTTATTGTGCCAAATAATATACATAACATTGGTTGTATAACGTGTTGTCCTGTATAATGCCCTGTGTGTCACAAAAGGTTTAAGGGATTTTGTCAATAGATTAAACATTTTGTCACAAACCAATAGACGTGTGGAGGAACGCGGTACGTTTCTCCACATTGGTGACCCTGACGTGATCGTCATAGAAAGTGCTTCCACACTGGTGATACATCACCACACGACCAACATCCTTGCAGCCTTCAACGCAAGGTTTGACGGTATCTCAAGCTAAAGAAAATTTAAGATTTAATATCCAAACGGATTAACACTGAACTTTCTGAACAGATTGCTCAGCTGAATTTATGTGAGAGAAGAGTCCGTTCCCCGTCCAGGCGTAGGGTTTTTTTAAGCATAATATAATAATTCGTAATTAATTCATAATTCATAATCTTTATTTTCTCATCACAAAGGTTCACAATTGATTGATTTGATTGACAATATGTAATTATTAATGATATACACTAGTATTAATTAGTTTTTTTAAGAGATCCAGTAGCCCGTCAAGAAATAGACGTGGCTCCGCTGAATATTATTCAAGTGTTTGCTGGTATCATCGATAATTTGGTTGTCCACAGAAGTCAACACAAAAATCAGAAGAATATAGTTGCATACTACAAGGTGTAATTGAAATACCCGATAAGGCTCATTGTACTCATCATTATGAACAACTTTTATTAAGGGACCAATCCAGAAATTACGAAAAAAGAAACAACTGCCTAAATTTTGTCGAGTTACGTGCACATAAATGTACACAACAGCAGCAGATTTCAACAGCTGTTTTTTTTTGTGATTTCAGGGTTGGTCCCATAGTAAAAGTTGTTCATAATTATGAGTAAAATGAGCTCTTAGGAGGTTTTCAGTTATTTCAATTACACCTTGTATGAAGTAGTTCCCATTATCTTAACTATTATAAAATTGTAAACGTCTGTTTGTTTGTTTGTTTGTTTGTTTGTTCCAGCATCACGCTAAAACTACTGGACCGATTTTGATGTTTTTTTTTTTGTTTGACAGCTGATAATCTGACTTAAAAACTGGTATGGGTTTTGAGAAAGAAAGAAAGAAAGAAAAAAAGAAAAAAAAAAATCGTGGGTTGCGTACTCACCCGACAGATCGAAGCTTCTATGCATTTGCACGAGCGGATAGTAATGTACGATGGAGTGGAGTGGAGTGGACAGGGGATGGAACTGGGGACGGGACAGGGGACGGGACTGGGGACGGGACAGGGGACGGAACAGGGGACGGGACAGGGGACGGAACATGGGACGGGAAATGGGACGGGACATGAGACGGGACATGGGACAGGACAGTGGGACGGACGGGACATGGGATGAGACATAGGACTGGACATAGGATGGGACATGGGACAGGATATGGGACATGGGACGGGATGATAGTGATATAGTGAGACAGTAGGACAGTGGGACAGTGGGACAAGACATGGGACATGGGACGATAGTGATATAGTGAGATAGTGGGACAATGGGACATTGGGGCAGCGGGGCAGCGGGGCGGGGAAGCGGGGCAGTGAGGCAGTGGGGCAGCGGGGTAGCGTGCCAGCGGGGCAGCGGGGCAGTGGGGTACCGGGGCAGCGGGGCAGTGGGATAGAGGGGCAGCGGTGCAGTGGGGTAGCGGAGCACCGGGGCAGCGGGGCAGCTGGGCAGCGGGGCAGCGGGGCAAAGGGGCAGCGGGGCAGCGGGGCAGTAGGGGAGTGGGGCAGTGGGGCAATGGTATAGTGGGGCAGCGGGGCAGTGGGGCAGTGTGGTAGCGGGGCAGCTGGGCAGTGGGTTTCCGGGGCATCGGGGCAGTGGGGCAGTGGGATAGAAGGGCAGTGGGGCAGCGGGGTATTGGGGCAGCGGGGCGGGGAAGCGGGGCAGCGAGGCCGTGGCGCAGCGGGGCAGCGTGCCTGCGGTGCAGCGGTACAGTGGGGTACAGGGGCAGCGGGGCAGTGGGATAGTGGGGCAGCGGGCCAGTGGGGTAGCGGGGCAGCGGGACAGTGGGGCAGCGGGGCAGCGGGGCAGTGGGGTAGCGGGGCAGTGGGGCAGTAGGGGAGTGGGGCAGCGGGGCAGGCAGTGGTGCAGTGGTATAGTGGGGCAGCGGGGCTGTGGGGCAGTGGGGTGGCGGGGCAGCGGGGTAGCTGGGCAGTGGGTTACCGGGGCAGCGGGGCAGTGGGGCAGTGGGGTAGCGGGCAGCGGGGCAGTGGGATAATGGGGCAGCGGGGCAGTGGGCCAGCGGGGCAGAGGGGCCGCGGTGCAGTGGGTAGTGGGGCAGCGGGGCAGTGCGATAGTGGGACAGCGGGGCATTGGGGTAGCGGGGCAGTGGGGCAGCGGGGCATTGGGGCAGCGGGGCAGTTGGTTACAGGGGCAGTGGGGCAGTGGGGCAGTGGGCAGTGGGGCAGTGGGTCAGCGGGGCAGCGGGGAAATGGGGCAGCGGGGCAGGCTGTGGGGCAGTGGTATAGTGGGGCAGCGGGGCAGTGGGATAGCGGGGCCGTGGCATAGTGGGGCAGCGGGGCCGTGGTGCAGCGGGGCAGTGGGGTAGCGTGGCAGGGAGATAGTGGGGCAGCATGGCAGTGTGGTAGCGAGGCAGCGGGGCAGTGGGGCAACGTGGTAGCTGAGGTAGTGGGGCAGCGGGGCAGTGGGGCAGTGGGGTAGCGGAGCAATGGGGCAGCGGGGCAGAGGGGCAGCGGGGCAGAGGGGCAGCGGGGTAGTGGGGCAGCGGGGCAGTGGGGCAGTGTGGTAGCGGGGCAGTGGGGCAGCCGGGCAGCGGGGCTGTGGGGCAGCGGGGCAGTGGGGCAGCGGGGCAGTGAGGCAGCGGGGCAATGGGGCAGCGGGGAAGCGGGGCAGTGGGGTAGCGGGGCAGTGGGGCAGCGGGGAAGCGGGGCAGTGGGGCAGCGGGGAAGCGGGGCAGTGGGGTAGCGGGGCAGTGGGGCAGTGGGGCTGCGGGGCAGCGGGGCAGTGGGGCAGTGGGGCAGCGGGGCAGCGGGACAGCGGGACAGTGGGACAGTGGACTGGACTGGAATGGACTGGACTGGACTGGACTGACGTGGGTTAGCAGAATTTAACGCGAGCGGAGCCGCGGGTAAAAGCTAGTGATAATATAAAATACAGAACCTATCCATAGAAATTGGACCAACCAGTGCGCCAATCGACTCGATCGTAAGTTATGAGCATGATTTGATTAAAAAAGTCTCACATACAAGGCTCCTGTTCGCTATACAAAAGATAACTGTTCGATTTAAATTCATTCGCGTGTAAGGCAATAAATATAGCTTTCCTAGAAATGGGAATAAATCTTTTTGCGTTACTTTCACAGGTTTATCTTCAGCAGCTTTTATTAAATTGTTAGATAATTATGACCCTGGCAGTAAACCAAGGCAAGAGCATGTTAAATAATCTAAATAATTAATTTAAAAAACTTAAAAAAAAGTACAAACCCACTTCAAAAAGAATAAAAAAAATGCGTGAAACAGTTTAGGAAGTAGGTGCTTTAAACTCTTAATAATAAAATAATAATAAACGACCTTCCCTCCCTGTCTGGTGTTTTGGGTTTAAATGACCTACTTGGATGGTCCTGGCTTGTAGTATTGTTGCATCTGGTCGCTGAGCTCCCTAAAATGTGATGGAGCTACACGATAGCTGATGCATTCGTGCCATCAGGTAGAACAGGTCCACTCAAATTGATCTTGCACTTTCTTTCAAAAGGCCAGTCCAGGCATTGCCCTGAATTTTCCTCAATCACATGATGCGACATAAATGTCTGGACTGTAAAAATACTTTGATTCCTGAGTTGGTTTTGGTCATTCTTTTCATAGGTAGGAAAAACCGATGCCATCTAGTTTTTAAAATCCGTTTTGCAGAATAGTTTTATTTCATTTCCTATTGAAAGTTAGTAAGAAGTTGCTTCTAATAATGTTCTAGTAATTATCTTTCATAAATTTTAGTATACTGAATCATATGAATTAGTAGAGAACTACTAGTACCATAGAACAAATAATAGTATAGTACTAGTACCAAAACTAAGCGCCCAACTACAACATACACGGTGCAACATATACGGTGACAATACTTCGCGGTGGTACACACGGCTACACATCAAGCTATACAAATCCAGTATATAAGCTAAACTCACATTGTAGACGCTTTCCATACAATGAGAGGTTAGCTTACACTGGAAATGTATAGCTTGATGTGTAGCCGTGCGTACATTTTGTCGACAAAATCTCTTGAACGAATTTAGCTGCTTTACACGTACCTACCGCTGCCATCGAACATTGAGTGCAAGTGATTTTAGCCTTAGTGGTGGTTCACCGGAAAGATTTCCGACTGTACCTACGTGCATGCGTGTATAACGTGCTTAAGCTCGTTCTCTAAATTCTCCACAAGTTGCAGAGATTCTAAAGAAGTGAGCGCGAACAAATCCTTTCTCCAATGTTATCGTGTACTAGATCTAGCTGCGTCCGTATGTGCCCGACTTTGTGTGGCTTTGTAGGGTACGTGACTAACTATACTGTACCAGGATTTTCTTGCGATCTCTTATTCAGGTATTTGCCACCTTCTCCGCAAGAAGGTGAACTGTGTAGACATTATTTGTATTCTAATCTGAAAGTGGATCGATTTTTTTTGTGTCTGCGATGAAAATCTTTTTAAACCAAGTACCTGTGTCGTTTCAGGTTTTATATCTATGCGAAAACTGTTAAAAAGAGCAAAAGGCCTACAAACTTACATACTGAATCAGCAGTATCGTGAGTTATTAAAAAAAAGTTACTTGAATTAATAATAATAATAATTGTTTAACTGAGGGGTAAACATAATTTATTAATTTTCCATGAATGTAAATTTACATTATTATCATCAGCCTGTAGCGTCCCACTGCAGGGCAAATACCTTTCTTTCCTTTCTCCACTTGTTCCTGTCTTTTGTCGTCTGGGTCCAATCCTTCAAATAGGAGTCAAGTTCGTCCCGTCATCTCCTGGGTATGCCGCGTTAGCCCTTTTACATTACATGTACTCTTTCACTATATCGTTAATATAGGTATTTATTAGGGACTCTGAAAAATAAAACTGTACATCGAAAGTCTGCGTTAGTTTTTTTCAAACCATATTATTTCCATTATGTCCACCAACATCAATTTACAAGTCCTAGTTGAATTACCAAAAACATAACCCTCCTTCTGGCACAGTCGGGTAAAAATAATATAAGACGAAAAAAAAAGTTTTAACGTGAAAATATTGCTTTGTAGACTGAAAAATTGCTTGTTGACATCTAAACGGATTTTGGTCGCACAACAAATTCAATGTTAATACCCAAATCCTATTACCAATCCAAGTTTCTTTACATCTTTTATTTTATAAATAATATTTTTCATACAAATAGAATTTTCCTTTCGTGTTGACTTTTTCTCAGGGACTGGTAAGATGGATGTCCCACCGTACCTACCTCTGTAACCTATAACTACTTTCTCAATATTATAATACACTTCCGAAATTCCGTGAGATTCCATAAAAGATTGTAAAAACATTTTCAGGGTGAGTATAATTGTTGAAGCAATTTCAATCTGCATCTTTTTGGATGTTTGGCTAATTTCATAAATTCAATTATGATAAAATGCATTATAGGATTCTTTTAGGGTTAAAAATAATAGCGTAACGAGGGATCCATTACGTATCGTGTATTCGTGGAGTTTGTCGACAATATCCGTGAAACAAGACAACCTTTTTTACGTAGAGAACGGGACTTGAGTCTCACACTATTCATTGGTTCATAAATGACATTTTGAAATTTAGAATAGAATTGCAATCATAAAAAAACATAACCCTCCTTTTGGCGCAGTCGGGTAATAAAGGCTTACCCCGGCTCCACACGTTGGCCCGAACGCCCCAACGCTATTCAGCCAACTTGTAGATCGGGGCATTGGCAGTTGGCCGTCGCGTTTCGGTTATATCAAAGGAATTATGCGCCAACGTTCGCGATGCCTCTACACGTTGGCGGTTTGCTCAGTCTTGCCGCAGCACTCATGCAGTAAGATGTATCGAATGAGCTTGTTCCTAAGGTCGCGTAGACGAACACTATGGTTACAGAATTTCTAGAAATAAGTCTTATGATGATATTCTATTATCTGTCAAAAAAAATTCAAAGATGACGACCATTGTTTAACTATTGTGTTATTTTAATTGACAGTTGAGCTCTTCAACACTTAATAATGTAAAAGTGCCTAGTTCAACTTCTATTACAGAGGTCTTTACATTGGCTCTGACGGGACTAAAATAACATTATCTCCAACGTGTGGATATAACATAACATAACATAACATCATGCCTGTATTTCCACGAAGGGGTGGGCAGAGGTTTATAGTACACCCACATTTTGCCAGTTATGTTATAAGTCCCATGTAATAGGGGGCGAGCCTATTACCATTAACCGGGCACAAATCCAGACTCCGGGCTGCTACTGAGAATTTCCTAATGAAAACATCCAATAACACTTTGCCCGACCCAGGAATCGAACCTAGGACCCCACGCTCAGCAGTCGCGCTTGCGACCACTAGACCAACGAGGCAGTAGCAGTGGATGCTAGGCATAATTTACGGGCCAACGCTCGTATCAACGTTGGGGCCAACGTATGGAGCCGGCCATACCGTATGTTAAATAATCAGTGTACCATAACCTACAACATTAATATATCTTCAAACATTAATTAAATTAGCAACTAGACTGTGGGCTGGTTATCTCGCAATGTACCGTCTTTGAATACTAGAATGCACATTGCTTAAACAAAAGTAATTTGCGCAAACGAAGCATAAATAGTTAAAATCTAATAGTTTAAGTTAATTGTTATGAAGGAGAGTATCTAGTTATCTTTTAAAATTTAAAAACTAGCCTTTGCCCGCGGCTTTACCCGCGTGGATGTCATTTATCGCGCATTCCTCGGGAACTGTTGATCTTTCCGGAATAAAAAGTAGCCTATATGTTAATCCGGGTTTTTTTTCTATCTGTATGCCAAATTTCATTAAAATCCATAGGTACGTAGTTTTTGCGTGAAAGAGTAAAAAACATCCATACATCCTCACAAAGTTTCACGTTTTTAATATTAGTTAGATAAGATAGGATAGCATAGGAAGTGGGATTCACGTTGTTTTCTTCTCCAAAAATACAGCAAAATATCTACCATATTCTTTTAAATCGCACGGAATCACACCAAGTGACGTGTTAATTAACTCAACAACAATAATTTACAGCAATTCAGAAGTAAATAAGTTCGCAAAAGAAAATTACAGAACGGCGCTCCGTGGAAATGTCGTATATTTTTTTATTAAAAGTAAGGACACAGTCAAGTTTTCCCACGGTGCTTTCTAGGTAGTAAAAGTAAAGTGTCCCGGAAAGAATATCAGCTTTTCCGCAGCAAAACAGACCAAGTTCTGCAACAATCTTGTTGCAAATGTAGCTTGGTAGACAGTAGTGGAAATACTTAGCCAGGTATTACCTTCAAGTATAATTTTCTGCATCTAAGAACTCCCCGAAGTAAAACTGCGTCATTTCTTGGATAATCTTAACAGTGTCCTCTATTACAGGAAGCCACAAATGGTGTTAACATTAATTGCAATATAAAAAGTGTAGAGGTTTAGGTATTAACTAAATGTTTGTTCTGTATGTTATCTATTATAAAATGTGTTGGGTGTACATAAAAAAAAAAACCGGCCAAGAGCATGTCGGGCCATGCTCAGTATTATAGGGTTCCTTAAGTAGGTGTAATTACAAACGAATCAAATCGAATATTAATCATGGCTATTTTAGTTTTTGCAATAATCGGCAGCATTCGCGACTCAGAGCGTGTTGTTAGTAGCGCATGTCAGTCATTTCCTAGTAAATATTTAATGTCTTTGGTCATTTCAAAGTTACTTTTTGTGATTTTTTCAAATAGAAAGTAGCTAAAGGAGCATTATATGCTATGATAATTTTTCTCTAAGGTCAATGACCTTTGAACTAGGACGTTTTAAGTATTTTTCAGTTTTCTCTGTATAACTCAAAAAATTATAATCACATTATACTCGAAATAATTTTAAAAGAGAGTTTTCACAAAGGTCTATCAATGTGGAAGATTATAAGTTTCTACATTGCATAGTTTAGAAATGGCAGGGGGGGGGACACATTGCAAGCCACTTTGACGGGCTATATTTCGCAGATGGTACACCTGATAAAAAAGTGGTGTATGAAACATTACCTTCATTTTAGTAGACCTATTCAATGATATCCCACACGAGGGGGTGCAGCGAAAAAATTTTTTTTTCCCCATTTCACATGTATGGACGCCACCCCTAAAATACGGAAAAACGATTTTTTTATTCTTTTAAAATTGAGATCTATATGTAGACTATTTTTTAACAAAATTTCATTTACTTATGTTTATAACTGTAAAAGTTATTAAGCTGTAAAGGATTAGGACAGACGGACAGACGGACAGACGGACAGACGGACAGACGGACAGACGGACGGACATGACGAAACTATAAGGGTTCCTTGTAGGACTTCGGAACCCTAAAAAAAGAAAAAAAAAGTTTTTATTTATGATTAAAATGGAGTCCCAATTACTTTAGGTATATTTGTGAATCCCATTCTAAGAATTTACTTGTGTTTTTACCTACTAAGAATTAATTAGACTCATCATCATTTCAGCTGAAAGACGTCCACTGCTGGACATAGGCAGCAGCATCGCCACAACGACCGGTCCTGCGCAAGAATTAATTAGATTAGTTAACTTTAATTCAAGTGTATTATCAGTTAAATCAGCTCTGAACCTTATTCTGTTTTAAGTTTTCTTATAGTAATTTCACTTTAAAAACAGCCATACCTACTGTGTGGTTTTAAACACAAAACAGGGTTATTTTTAATGTACCAAAAATACTTAAGGTCTGCATAACTTTTACTATGGGATGTATGGGACCAACTCTGAAACCGTGAAAAAAATATTATCTTAAAAAAGGCGGACTGAGTCTAATAAAAGATTGAAGCACTTATTTTTTTCCAAAATCCACTAAAATTTCGACAGCATTTTAACACACTACGACAATGACTACCGTCACACGAGATTTGTTGCGTAACCGAGGCTTTTTGTCTTACTATGGGTGTGAATGTGTGCGTGCCAGCCCGTACTTTTAAGCAAGTCGTTTTACTATGGATGCTTCACTTTTTGTTAAGCGAGATTCCGTCCACCTTTTTTATTCATCCATGGTTCTATACATTTTGATCGAGTTAGGTATCCACTTAGAATGGAACAGCTGATTATAACACTCTATAAAACAACATGAATGTTATGATTATTATTTGATCCGTATATCAAGGCATCATTAGCAGGTATTTACGTTTCCCAAAAAGCAATGATTCTTCTTCTTCTATCGTGTCGACATGAGCTACATAATGATTATAGCTCATGCCGTGGCGAAAAGATTCGCCAGTCAGCAGGTTGGTAGCGGGGCTGACTGCCCAGGAAGCGCCGGGCGATCAATTAAATATCGTCACTCGTGTCGGTCTCGGCATGAATCTGGACAAGACTAAAGTCATGTTCAATATGCATGTCATGCCGAGGCCAATATTCGTCGAAGGGTCGACACTCGAAGTTGTAACGGAATACGTCTACCTAGGGCAGGCAATTCAGCTTGGTAGACACAACTTCGAGAAAGAAACCAACAGAAGGATCCGTCTGGGCTGGGCAGCGTTTGGCAAACTTCGCCGAGTCTTCTCGTCGCCTATACCGCAAAGTTTGAAGACAAAAGTCTTCAACCAGTGCGTCCTGCCTGTCATGACTTACGGTGCCGAGACGTGGACACTGACAGTTGGGCTAGTCCACAAGTTTAAAGTCGCTCAGCGAGCTATGGAGCGAGCTATGCTTGGAGTTTCTTTGAAGGATAAAATCCGAAACGAGATTATCCGGAGAAGAACCGGAGTGACCGACATAGCTTGTAGAATCAGTAAGCTGAAGTGGCAGTGGGCTGGCCATGTCTGTCGAAGGACCGATGGCCGCTGGAGCAGACGAGTCCTTGAGTGGAGACCGCGAATCGGCAAACGCAGCGTAGGGCGCCCCCCTGCCAGGTGGACCGACGACCTAAAGAGCGTGGCCGGGGGGGACTGGATGCGGAAGGCAGATGATCGAGCGTTGTGGCGCAACTTGGGAGAGGCCTATGTCCAGCAGTGGACTGCGATAGGCTGAGTTGATTGTGGAGGCCTTTTTAATGCACCCTAAAGCAGTGATTATTTTATCCTAATTTATTGTAAATGTCTATTCAAAGTGTACAACAAAGAAACTTTCCTCTTACTCAAGTATTCTGTTAACAGTTCTAGACACTAATGCCAGGAAATTTAATTTTATTCATTCACAGTCTAACAACGTTTCAGATATTTATATTTCGTCCCCGAAGCTTTAATCCTAAAGTTAGCTCTTTAGTTTATGGCTACATAAAATCTGAAACTAAAAAAGAGAAGTTGACCGAAGTCGCGAACACAGTCTGAACGATGAGACTTAAACTCGATTCTGGCAACAATTTTCATAGTTGCGAAAGTTTAAAACTGTAAATGTTATTATTCCGCCATTCACGTCTTCTTAAGAACTTCAAATTACACCTTTAAAGTTGAAGAATACAATTCAACTTCACAACACACTTAGGTACTGTAAAACATTTTTTTACTGAGATGAATGGTGGCGAGGATTCGGGAAGTTGAGAAAGTAATTATGACGGTCTCTAATCTGATTAAAATTTTCGGAATGTTAGTAACGAGATCGCATAATGAGTTATGATAGAAACAGTGGCCCGGTTTCTAACCTCAGCCTTTGTAATTAATTTAATTTGCAAAGCAAATCTGACGCCACTTGATAATGCGACCAGCAAAGTTTTAGATACTTAGAAATATGCGTATTTAGGTAATGAATTAATTTTTTTCTGAAAAATTTAATCCTATTGCTCTACATTATAATAAAACAAGTTTAACCGGATTAGATTGCGTATATTATTTAAATTGGTTTTCCTGAGGTTTCAACAGCTTTGCAGCGTTCGTGGTCACAGGAAGACTAAGATGACAAGCGTCTTTACAGATATTTCTAAAAAAATATTAAATTTATCGTACAATTTTTATTAAAAATCGTTTCAATGCACGCAGTAATCACTCACTATCATTTACTGTGCAGCGTGCTGTTAAGGAATTGATTGTTTGAACGGGGTTTCAAACAGGTGGTAGCTGCCAACCATCTTCTCTATTAAAATTAGGATGTTTTTTAATTTCAATAGCCTCACGGAGCAGTCTAGGTACATATTTGTTTTCCTTCGCCAGGACTTGTGGTTTATCTATTGCTATAATCTAGTATCGCCAATTCTTTAGACATTAGCTAAATTATAAAACTAAATAACCCTGCGCTTTCCGCGTACAGCGGCTTCTCGCGACCTTCACCAGGTCGTCGGTTCACCTTGTGAGGGACCTACCCACGCTGCGCCTTCCAGTACGCGGTCGTCACTCCAGAAATTTACTGCCCCATAAACCATCTGTTCTGTGAGCCCACTGCCACGTAAGTTACCTTCTAATGCATCGTCCTAATAGAAAGCTATTACACATCCATCGCAAATTCGCGCGAATTTTGTTCATGCAAGCCCACAGACCAGTAAGCCTCAAGACGCCGCATAAACAAAGTTTTGCATGAGAACACAGTCGTAAAATGTTGGCGGCGACCGGGGGGCGGACGGCGCGTTATGATTGGTCGGCTCAAATGTTCGGTGATATGATTGGTGCCGCTCGCTGACGGAGTGACGTCCCGATTGGTGGCTGGGCGTAAAATATGCAGTGCTACTGCATATGCTTTGTGACCGGGGGTATCCGCTAATAGGCTTCTAGAGGCTTACTGGTCTGTGTGCAAGCCCGATATCAAACATACATTAGACGATCATGTCCTGATTGACATTCTGATATTGGACGGTGTTGATTATCTTATTTAAAGCTAACCTTATTTCAAATTATATTATAATAATATTTTGTAAATATCTTGTAAGAAATTGTCTGTACTGACTCTACAAAACCCTACCCTGTGCTTTTCAAATAATTCTCTTTTGTTAGGAGAGCGACACACAAAAGTTATAATATTGTAAATTGTGTGTGTATTTTGTTTAGTTTTTATCTTTTGTTTTTTTCCTCCTTTAATACGTTACAAAATATATAAAATAAACAGCAAGTATTATTGCAAAATTAAAACATGTAAAAAGTATTTATTTCACCTGAAGCTCGTACATTTCACAAATACCTTGCGAGTGTAACTCATACCCCACGCGTGTTACCCTACGCCACAGTACGCAGAGCAATTTACGAGTAATCGGGAACTCGCATGACACCTGTCATTTGGAAGGTTGCATTATTTAGGGGGAAAATAACAATATTAGGTATTTCTTGTGAATGTGAAAATTTTCTGTAAGAAGCTTATACTAAACATAAAATGTCTGCATTAGGTATTGTATAGCGGAAGGTAAAGCAGAATACGGAAAATCGATGGCCAATCAGAGTAGTTTTCTATATAAACTTGCGAAGTGCATACAACTTGTACTCTATTTTCTATTCTATTTTAATGTAAATTAAACTGGTGAGTCTTCAGAAGATTGATACAAATTTGGCTCCTGAACCGGTTTTTATTTATTTAAAAACGAACACGCAGCGTAACTCTTCACGTATATTTTCGACATTACCTGGTCTGTGTTTCCCGTAAGTGGGCCTCTCTACTGAGAACCCTAGTCAGACACACTTCCGAACGTCGAGCGGGAAGGAGTGAGGACCCGTTTTAATGACGTCACTCACCTAGGCATCGTATTGTCGAAAGTACGTAGTTTTTTTGTAACCGTGTTGCTGTTACAAAAATGTTATCCCCAAGGACAATTTTTGGACAGTTATTTAATTTTCGAAAATAAAGTTTACCATTTTAGCTAAATAAGTTACGCAGATAAGCGTCTGGATGTTGACGTCCAGGACCGTTAAAACAATACTAGCATCATCAAGAAAACATATAGACTAGCTACTTGGTAAAACGCTCGCATTCGTCAGATCTCAGATGGTAGTTTAAATTCAACACTGATATAGCTACCATGACACTGCTCCTGGTATTGAATTTAACCTCTAATAACGTCTTTCGGTGACGTCTGGATTTGTGGCCGGTTAGTCTCATGTTAGTACATGAGACTTATAACATAACTGAAGAAATATGAGTGTACTATACAACATTCTCTGCCTACGCCTTTGGGGAAATACAGGCGTGCTGCGTGATGTTATGTTATGTTATATCTCATTAAAATAACAGATTTACCATTCTCAGTACACATGTCGCGGTATCGCCCAGTAAGTATCAAAAAAAAAATATCTTTCAGCGGCATGTGTGTGCGTGAGTGCTACTTTGTACATGAAGGAGCACGGTTTTTGCTGGCTTCACTATGATTATTCGCAGCACTTCGTCCATATTTTTTACTATATCTGTGCTTGTAAACTCTCGCGTGATACGTCTATTAGTTGTAACACTTGGAACCAAACACAAAATTCATCTTTCAAATGAGAAGCAATCAATCTTTACCAATACACGTGGCACAAAACTCAATTCTTTCCATAACATTGTACTAGTTTCCAGGGGGACTCATCAGGGTGATCGATCGTGCACCTGCCCCGTTTTAATTCGATACAGTTGCCTAATAGGTGTTATTACTAGCGAATATCGCGAATATCAAATTATGCTGGCAAAGAGCAAGTAAGCCTCTAAAAGGGAGACAGGACTACTTAGCGATTAATTTATTAAAGCTGCCTCATGATTCAATTTGAGGCACAAAGGTACACGTGTGCTCGCTCTCACTAAATACTGCGGTACTAATACTGAGGTCCTCTGTGAAATTTTTCCTGTGCATGCTAAAAGTGCTCGTTTTTCATTCGCGCTTTTTAATGGTACGTGTAATTGAAAAGTTCGTTTTTAATTGCTTTTACAGTGATTTTAAAATAAATGAGTTGAGTGTCAAAAATATAGATAGACAAGTCATAAAAATACTTTTGCACTTAGTAGCAGACAACTTTGGTTTGTAAACATATATACACACATTAAATACATATACATATTCCCTTGCATTTTATGTATGATTATGTTCCTTAAAATAAATTATTATTATTTCTCGAAGAGTGGTAGGTCCAACACTGATATTTCGGACAATATCTCTTTATTTATTATATTCTTTATTGTACATACACTAAACAAAAACAAAGACAGTATTTTGCAGAAAGATAGGTACCTAATATAAGTACAATACGGTCAAGAAGTTTATAATTAATTAATTATAGAAGGTATTCTGCAGAATGCATTTTTTCCGGTGTAATAACCAATAATAATTCTGAGCCTAATAACCGTATTCATTAACACAGTTCCGAACAGTTTGTCTTCTCGGGGAATTTCCCTTTCAAAAAAATCCGTTTATTAACCCTCATTTGGTTGTGTTTGTGACTACGAGAACAATGAGACAGTTAATTTCTAAAAAAACGACAGTTTCATATTATTAATTATTATATTTATTATATATTATGTCAACATCACTAATTGTTACTTCTCCACTTCGTAGCAATGCTACACTTATACGTTTTCTGAAAAAAACTCGTATACGTTTTCTGGTTGCGAACTTTATGATTCGCATGAAAAGTTTAGGATGTGTGATTCGGCTTCTTTTAGATTGTAGGTTAATTAGAAGTCTTAATCCAAGCGTCATTACGCTTGGCCATTGCCAGTATCGTATTAGAATAAGGAGTCTAGTCATCCAGTCATTGCCAGACGCATATTCAGTTAATTGTCAAGTAGTGTAAGTAATGTTGCTACCTTTGCATTTATACAGCGGCAAACTCGCCGATCATGATGATTTTTGATGCTGCCTTTTCTGATGTAGGTACGTATACGTAAAAGTCTTATTGTTTAAATAATAATATAATAGAAATATATACCATTCTATAAGCACTAAAGAATACCTTCTAAGGCAGTTCCCAACAATTACCCAAGAACAATGGAGGCTTTTAAAAAGACGTCTTCGGAATTATTTTCATAATATTCTTGAGACTGCAGGCATCGCTAATGGTCTCTTATTTAATTCGGAACCCAGAGTAATTACATCAAGTGCTATTAATTTCGCGTTCCATTCGATCTTAGGCCCTCAATATTGAAGGTATGCATACAATGCTATAGACCAACTAGGCATGGCCGTAAGGGTGTACATGAACTTACGTTTTTCGTTCTGTATTGATGAAGGTGAAGACTTTTAAAGTCGTGAATGTTGAATAATAAGAAACTATTTTTTCTTCGGCGTCATCTTTTAAAGTAATTTCGCATAAATAATAAGCAGTAATATAAGAGGGGCTCGTGGCTCAGTAATAACCGCGTTATAATAAACCAAGTTTAGCCAGATTACATTCGTGGAAGCATTAAGACAGTGCGATGATGAACGCTAATACAAAGAATTTGAAACGTCAGGAAAACCATTTTTTATAATATAGGCGATGTAATCCGGTTAAACTTGTTCTATTATAATGTGTACTGATCGCGAAAACCTAAGACATTATTAATAACCATGTGAATCGCAAAATTTCTGAGGTTAAGGACTGACCACGGCTAGTGCACTAGCCAGTCAGTTCTTTGAACGGTGACCACTTCGTTGTACACCGAGACGCCTCCGTGCCTCGGAGAGCATGTTAAACTGTAGGCCCCGCTTGCCATACGAATATCTATGGCAATCATTACAAAACAAACTAGTCTAACTGGTATTTGGGTTGCGGGAGTCTGATGGCAGTCGCTCCGTGTAAAATACTGATGTTCAGCCGCATCTGGTTAGACTGGAAGCCGACCCCAACATAGTTGGAAAAAGGCGAGGAGGATGATGATCGTTTCCGTAATATAGGAAACATTAAATAAGTCTTTAGCAGCCGTTAAAGACAAAAAAGAAAGTCAGTGTTATTGGGTTTTTTCATTAGGAAATTCTCAGTAGCAGCCACAGATATAGTAAAAATATAGAATAAGTGCTGCGAACAACCATAGTGAAGCCAATAAAAACCATGCTCCTTCATGTACAACCAGTGCTCACGTGTACACACCTTGCACCTGAAGGATATGTTTTCGCGATGCTTACTGGAAGATGCCGCGACATGTGAACTGAGAGGGGTGAGCACGGTTTAAAGTGCATGTGTGTGCGTGAGCACTGGTTGTACATGAAGGAGCACGGTTTTTGTTGGCTTCACTATGGTTGTTCGCAGCACTTAGTCTATATTTTTTACAATGTATGTGTGTGTAGTATACACCTCTGCCTACCCCTTCGGGGAAATACAGGCGTGATGTTATGTTATGTTAGCAGTAGTCACAAACAATTTAAAATTAGAGAAAATCTTTAGATTCCAAAAAACTACTACAAAACGTATGAGACCTAGGATTTATCGCATAGTAAAATCGCTGGTGTGCAACCAACAGACTTTATAGGTAGAGATATTGCGTTCCAGTCGAAAATGAACAGAAGTAGTCAGTAGATTGTTTAGGGGAGCCTGTGTTCTAAAGTGGTCTGTTTGAGTGGACCTTTATTAGGTTTCCTGATACCTGAAGTTACTTAAGTAATTACTTCTAAAAGTATAGAGGAATAAAATGTAAGTAGGCACGTAAATGGACTTATAATTATACTGTTTTCATGTTCACAATTTACACAATACGGGTTGACAAGTTCTGGGTACTACGCGACATAGTTTCTGACTCGATTGGAGCCCTTAAGATGAAAACTGTTCCTGGAAATCACACTTACGGCCAAAATTTATATCCAATCTATCCACGATTTACCCTACTAGAGATAGAAATTTGACATATTTTGTATGAAGCCTATGTCAAATACCTATCTCTAGTAGGGCAAATCGTGGATGGATTGGATATTAATTTTGGCCGTTAGAAAGTTTATGCAAAAAAATTAATCGATTTGTCTTTGCCCTAAGACGTAGAACAGTCAACGAACACGCAGCTCTCACGGCATATCATGGACATGTCAGCTCGGCACTATAATACGATTCATCACTATGGGGTAACTCAACGAAGGTGAATAAAGTCTTTATAATTAAAAAAATACATAAGAGCTATCTGTGATGCGGGCCCATTTGATACGGTTTATAATCTCAGTTTGATACGTGTAGGCATTATTTAAAAAAATATAAATATTGACTTTAGTGTCTATGTATATTTTAGAAATTGGAATGTTTGTTCGAAACCATACCAATCTTTTCGTAAATGATGACAGCAGATTTTCTCAATGGAATCCAACTAAGCTCATAATGAAAAGATTTAGAAGCACCCTTCATGATAAAAATTGCTTTAATAACTATTACAGTGTTTAACAACATACCAAAAACAATCAGAGAGCATCTCTTGCGTCTATTTAAAAGTAAACTAAAGTCCTGGCTACTAGAAAGTTGCTTCTACACGATAATCGAATTTATAAATTTTACAAACTAGAATGTAGAATGTATTATGATTATTATTTTGACTGCCTCGTTGGTGTAGTGGTCGCAAGCGCGACTGCTGAGCATGGGGTCCTGGGTTCGATTCCCGGGTCGGGCAAAGTGTTATTGGGTTTTTTCATTAGGAAATTCTCAGTAGCAGCCCGGAGTCTGGATTTGTGCCCGGTTAATAGCAATAGGCTCGCCCCCTGTTACATGGGACTTATAACATAACTGGCGAAATGTGGGTGTACTATACACCTCTGCCTACCCCTTCGGGGAAATACAGGCGTTATGTTATGTTATTTTGACCATGGAATCGATTTACTTAATAATTTTTATTGACATCTATATCATGATAATAAAATAAAATTGGTTTGATTTGTAAAATGCAGTACAATTAAGTTTGAGTTGACATAATTATGTAAAGGGTACTAAAAATGTGACATATTGGTAATCAAGATTTGCATGCATTGTAATAAATTATTTGCCTGCCTTTTGGTAAGGTAGAAAATGATTTTATCGACACTAATATTATAAGCCCTTGTAAAACAATTGTTTCTGCGAATAAAAGTTCTATTCTATTCTATTCTAAATTATGATCACTTTACGCGGCAAGGTCAAGAGTCAAATTTACTTATAATATGAATAAAAAAACTCATCTCACTTTATTTTCATTTTCACTAAGTACTATTATTTAGAAGCTTTGTAATAATTAAAGCTAAAATAAAATCTGTTTTAAAGTGTTCAAATCATTTAAGAACGTACTTAAGCACCCTAATTCACTTAAGCACTTCGCTTAGAGTAAATAAAATCTTTTATTTTACGGAGAACAAAATTGTAACTCAATTTAAAGCCAAAGCCCCTTTTTATCAATGCATTAAAATATCCCGACCTTTTCATCACGTAAGGTTGCCAGACCGGCAATGCCCCTCTCTAGGGACACAGGACAAAATTGCTTGAAGTTAAGGAGCTTCGTTTTATTCGCCATCCTCATTTATTTATAAACAAGAACGAATATTATATTAATGTTAATGTTTTTCTCCTAGAAACGAAACTTTGCATTGAAAAGTTGTTATTTAGTTAGTTGTTTGTGAAGTTCTCATGGAAAAGTGTTTTTAATTAATTACAAATTGGAATCTTTCTAATATTCATGCTAAAGTATGGATGTTTGTTTGTTTGTATGTTTGTATGTCTTATAATCACGCTGAAACGACAATGGATTTGGATGAAATTTGGCACCAGAGAGAACATATTATATTCTGTATGTACACTTTTTATCCCGGGAAGATACACACTACACAGTTCGCCGTGTCCGTTCGTGTGTCTGTTCGCGGCTTAGCCTCAGTTATAATAATGTACTATGTGGGCTTAGCTCAGAGACTCTTAGTACTAAAAAGCTGTAATTTGGCATGGGTATATAATATATAATCACGCCGACACAGTGATAACATAAAATCTTTCTTTTTTGGGGTAAAGTAGGGGGCATTTTTTTCTCGTCTATTCCATGGTATAAGGTGTCGCTAGATAGGTCGTTTAAAAATATGGCGGGTGTGTGAAAATCATTTTTCAATTCAGGGATCCATTTGCGAAATACTAAGCATTATAGTGCAATTTTTTGATAGAGTCAAGCCCTACAGGCTAAACGACTAATTTGAAAACTATTCAGAATATTAGAAAATATGACCAATTTAAAAGAAAAACTATCACGGATGAGAAGGCTTGTCTAGTTTACGAGTAACAATAGACAAACTTGACTTGTAACTAACTGTAATTAGGTTTATTTGAAATAAAAAACATTTGAATTTAAATAACCATTTAGTTGAGGTTGTATAAAGTCCATAGAAATTCCTTATTAATGAACTGCAAAATTAACTTTGTATTTTTAAAGTACATCGAGTTTGGGCTCAGATGTCTTGTAAGAATGCTGTGTAGCCTGTACTGACTACGGAACCCTATCTTCTGCGTAGACAGATACGTACTTAGCCGGTTTTTTTTTTATTGTAAATTAGCTGTCGCTCGCGGGGTCGTTTCCGTAGTATGTTGATACCAAAGACATTTCTATACTGACGGTTGATACAAATGGAACTACAAAGTATCCAATGTGTCAATTAAGGACACAGTCTATCTGTGAGCCAAAATTTACCCATATCCGTTCACCTATTTCAGCGTGATTGACAGACAAACAAACAAATATACAAAAAAAAACATTCATACTTTCGCATTTATAATAATACTACGAAATAGGAAATCTTTAAGTTAAGTTATAAGTTGTCAACACATTTGGCTTTTTGTAATATTTTTTCTTTCAGAGTCTCTACTATTCAAAGGAAATTAATTCTCTGGCTTGAAAATTGTTCCATACTCCAGCCAAAAATCCAAGTCGACTGCCTACCTCTGAATTATAAAACTAGTGAAGTCGGAATAACCGCTTCTTATTCGAAACTTTTTCCACGAAACTTGAACTCGAAAAATAAGTATTAAAACACAGAGGGGTATTAGGTTGCAAATTTATTCTGAACGATCTGAAATTTAAATGTGAGCTCATCAAAGTTCCCACAGAGAGTTACTTGTAATTTATGAGCGTGTGATTGCCTTACATCTTGAAAAGAGCTTCGGGATACGAAAGGCTCTCTATAAGGGAAATTTTCCTAATTGGTTATTACATCTTATTAGCAAAGTCTCGATTTTATTCAAAAGACAATTTTATATCACTTACTGTTAAACATAATACTGTCTTCGCTTCTCGTCGGTTGAACAAAGTTGTAACATACTTTGGTTACATTACAGAAAGGGTGATGTTAGTGATTAGTCTCAGAACAGCATGAGCAGCGATTGTGATTCATAATTTGTATTTGAATTTGCTCTTGTTTTGCAGTATTTTTTCATGAAACTGTAATGAAAAACCTGACACTTTGATATGCATGATCTTCCACTTAGGTAATATGTACTACGTACTAGAGTAGACATTACGAACAAAAAATATCGCGCAACTTGCTGGCCGCGGAGCACGCGCGCGGCGAGCGTGGCTATGTGAGTGAGAGTGCAGGAGCTCTAAAACGTGCTACAAACAATTGATTCGAGGTGTCTTCTCTAGTACCTCAATGTGGTCTTCATGTTTTTTTCGTAATTTGATTTAATCTAGCATAAATCCGATTGAAAAGTGTTCTTAAACTGCTTTAGCCCTTGTACAGAAAATATATTTAACCCATACAGAAACAATGATCTCCTATGTCTTTCAATACTTAACATACTTAACTGCAAATGATGAGTAGGCTGTACCTTTATGTATCTACGTTACATTCTTACTAACCTAAATATCTTGTGGTGTAGCAGAAGCTAAATATAACGCTGGTTTAATAAAGTCGTATGTAGGTAGATTGTATTCTAAGAATTTATCCGTCGGAAAATCCCGGTTTTGTGTTTTGAGGCGTTAACGTTATTATACATAACGTATCATATATAACAGCTGCTCACTTGAATATTAACTCCGAAATTACCTGTAGACAGTATATTCTAATAAAGTTATATTAAGGGCTCCGTAAAACAGATTTTTGTCATATTTTACTTACACGTGTTTTAGAAGTTGTAGGGTACGGTATTCATTACAAACTTTTGGGGAGGCCAATTAGTGAATATTAAAATTAAATCTGCAAATCTGGGCTATAGCCCAGTATAGTTATAGTATATAGTTTAGTCTTGGTCGACTAGTATACTAGTCGACCAAGACAGTTGGACAACTGTCAAAATATATGACGTTATACGCAAATATGTGGGATAGGGAGGGTGAAATGTACGGAATGGTGAACCACATATCAGCCAGTTTCGTCTACTGTAATTAAATTAACAGTTTCATAATTACAACCGAAAAGACGTCCAATGCTGGACATAGGCCTCCCCTAAGCATCGCCACAACGACGATTCCTGCGCTTCCCGCATCCAGCAGATTCCCGCAACCTTCACCAGGATGTCCAGTTGTCCAGATGGTCCACCATGTTGGGGCCTACCCAGAACTGCGCCACTCCAGAACTTTTGGCCCCTTCAGCCATCCGTTCTGTGAACCCCGCCCACTGCCCCTTAAGTTTGGTAATTTTTCGGGTTATAACGGTCACCTTCGTTCTTCTGTGAATCTCCTCATTTCTGATTCAATCATGCAGGGATACTCCGAGCATAGCCTCTCCCTCTCCGTTGCCTTTTGGGTGCCTTTAAGCCTTTTTATTAGGCCCATTGCGAGTGACTACGTTTCAGTGCCATAATTAATCACTGGTCAAAGACGATAATTGGCCTTCTGATATGAGACCACAGAGACAGGATTGTCGCAACCGAACCATCGTCGTTGCGTAGCTCGTGTATAATAGATATTGAACAGTTAATGTTCCTGATAAAACTTGGGTTGCTTATGTACTTTTTCGTTAAAGTATCTTTATACCTAGTAAGAATGACAAGTAACAAATGAGCAGAATTTGTGAATAAGAGGGGGATGTAACACTATTCATTCGTTATTGACCCATGGGGTAATAGTGTAATGCATTCACATTGACATTAGCTTTCATTTTGAAATGAAAACAATATTAATTGCGTGGTACTTAATGGTTGTCTGGAAGAAATTGCTTTAAGCGATAAGACCGCCAATTGTTAGTACTGTGCTCATGTTTGTTATAACTTTGTTTTTATTTTTATGGTGTGCAAACAATAAAGTATACTCATTCTATCTATCTATCTACTTAGTTGCCGATAAGACGAATTGTCAAAACACGCGGAGCAATGAACATTGAAATACTATTGATTGCGATCGCGAGTGAGTTACGCAATTCGGCAGCCGCTTACACTTTTTTTTACAACGCCAAGCTACGCGCGTAACACACTGCTTTCGTGTATACGTAGCCTAATTATTGAGTCGCATTAACCTGAATGAATCAAGTAGCGTATAAAGTGAAGGCTTGTATTGATTATACCCAATATGAAACGTGAAAGGAACCTTAAAGACGAACAAACAACATAATTAAATTTAATAATATTATTAAATTTTCAGAACTAAAACTGAATGCCTAATAATAAGGCGCGGTGCGTAATATAAAATTAACAATGCAAATTTTCAACTTAATTTAACACTGATGAATTTCGTAAGACTTTTAATCAAACTTTTAATTTTACTGTTTTGGCTACAGTTGGCTACCGTTCATTGAAAGCAAAACTCTATTGATGAGGGTAATAGAAAAGGTGCGTTGGTTTGATAGTTTAAGTGAATACTTTATAGAAGTTCTTATTCAATGCATAATTGAATTTAGATTTGAGAAACCAGATTAAATTAATGTAGGTTTTATTTAAAAGTTGGACCTTTAAAATGATGCTGGATCATAAAACTGTTAGAAAAGCAACACTAAATTTGAAATTTAAAAATAAAATAGTAGTTAATGCGATTGGTAATTTTTAATTCTATCCATAAATTTGGCAGTAGTTCACGGTAGCTACTCGTTACTCCCGAATTCCCCTTAAACTGAAGGGGAAAATCTACAAGAACATGATAAGACCGTGCATGGATCGAAAGTTGGGCTATGAAATTCAATTGCATGCAGCTGATATGAGAATTTTAAGAGGAATGTGTGGTGTATGGGTATCACGAGAATGAATAGGGTAAGGAATGAGGGTGTGCTGGCCAGAAAACCTCCACGTGTGCCTGACGGCTGCTTGTCCTTCTGGACACGTCTGGAGGGATCGGAAGTTGTTTGGCCGGTGCATCCTGGGCACGGGCAATAAAATCCTGTCGAGGGTTTAACCTTCGGGGGATTTTATTGCCTGTGGCGAATATTCTGGCGCGGGAGGGGCCAGTGGGGAGTTGCTCCACGTGTCCCTCTGATATCAGCAGAGGGCACAGTGGAGGAGCAGGGGCGGGCCCGGTGTGCACTCACCCTGCCACTGGGCAGGCAGCGGGGGGACTATATTTCCCTGCCCCCGTCGATCTCGTAACCCCAGGTGTGCCCGCTGAGTAGTGTTCTCGCGCCTCTTGGGACCGAGGGTCTTGGCTTCACCACCCGGACCGCGAGGAAGAAAACCTCTATAAATAATTACGGGAGGTAGGGCCTGCGAGCAGCAGACTCGGGGTAGTCTGCTGCCCGACCAGCAGCTGGCGTAGCTGGCACAGCTGGCGTAGTTGGTGCAGCTGGTAAAGGCCCATGAAGTGAGGTGGCGTGTAGGGTTCCGTGTGCGCCACCGAGGAGGGTGCGGCCGCCGTTAGGCCGCACGGGGAGAAGGGGCTCGCCTGCATGTGGCGGGCCAGAACCTGTCGGGGGTGGTTGTGTGAATACTCACGGGTTTCCACGCTCCCGGCTAAGTTAGTTGAAGGAACACCGTGGTGGTTTTAGTCGGTAAGAGTCCGACACTGGCTCCGCCTACCCCTGGCGGAGTGAGTCCATGAGGATTTTCCCACAACAAACAAAAAAAGGGTAAGGAATGAGTATGTAAGAGGGAGTCTGAAAGTAGCGCCAGCGACAAAAGTTGTGTAGCAACAGACCATTTATGGACAGGTGATAAGGAGGAATGAAGAGCATGTTACGAGGAAAGTTTCAAGTATGAATGTGGAGGGCTATAAGAAAAGAGTCAGAACAAAGAAAACATGGATGTATTGTGTGAAAGATGATATGAAAATAAAGAAAGTGAACACTGAGATGATGGCTGATAGAGATGTATGGAAGAAAAATACATGCTGCGCCGAACCCCAATAAACTGGCAATAAGGGCAGGAGGATGATGATGATGATATTCTCAATAAATTATGTTCTTGACATTTACGACTAATACTGTCCATTTAAAGCCGTCAAAATTGTGTTTTAATAAAACTTTTGTTTATTCAAATAAAACGTCTTACAATCATCTTTCAAGAGTAAATTCAAGTTTTGAGCCTTAATGGAGGAAACTTTCGCAATTTGTGGCAGCTAAGTACCTATTCGTAAATAATGGATTTTTAGCGGAAATTAGACACCCTTTCAGTTCCAATAATTTCCCATCGCTGACGTGTCGGGAACAGACTTTTTCTTGCGTTTTCTTTTTAAAGTTCAGTTAAAGTAACTTTTTTTAAGTTTATACCTTGAAGAACTTCGTAGTAACTACTGTTCTGCAGGTTAAGAGAAACACGGGATTCAAAATAAAGTTATTTCAATTTCTGTTTCGATTTGGTTCGTTATCGTAATCATAGATGGATTTCCTTTGAAATCACTTATAAATTAGGTACTTCATCTAAATTATTAAGATTAGATCAATCTTCATAATTTTAGATAAGGTAATTTCTCGAGCTCAAAATAAGCTATGACGATAATAAGCAATAACGTCCATCTGTTAAGTTTTTTAATAAAAAACTGGTGATGTGTCTTGTATAAATTATCTTTGAGAAAATTTCTATTTTTTTTAAAAGCCAAGCAATCAGCGTACACCCATGTAGTAGAAAGCCTACAAACAACAACAACAACAACAGTGACGTTTTCTGCCAGTTCCCAGAGGGATTATATGCTTCAAACATTGAGGTATTATAACACCTCAGTGGCTTCAAAGGACTCTGACATGTTGACCTAAGCTTTGACAACACCCAACAGCTTTCCATTTTCTACGAATGAACACTGTGCCCTGTCATCCATCCATCAATTCCTTCATATTACTAATTGGAAATACCTTACGCCTACGAGTCAAAATGGAACTAGGTATATCTATTTTAGAACTTTCCATTCTTCGTACGAGTCAAGAGACCTTTTGATTTATTACCGAAATATTTATATTGCGTTATTATCTAGTGTTGGCGGGCCTAAACAAACTTCACTAATACTAAGTAAACTAACTGCTCGGCCCCTCTGAGTATTACCTTTGCCCTTAAAGAAAACTTGGCCAACTCTTATTGCCTTTTACGTTAGGAACTTGATGGGGAAGTGGAAAGGGACATTTGTTTAATAATATAACTTTTTTTCATGGAATAAATGTATTCAAAACATACGGTACAAAATGGTTTTGTTTTATTTTTATTGTTGTGTGTGTTAATATTGTACTTATGATGGCAGTAAGCTTTGTTTTATTTCATCATCATCATTTCAGCCGAAAGACATCCACTGCTGGACATAGGCCTACCCCAACTATCACCACAACGATCGGACCTGCGCTTTCCGCATGCAGCGGATTCCTGCGACCTTCACCTTCAAAGTTGCTACTCCATTGCCCTTTGGGCGACTTTGAGCCTTCTTATCAGACCACGTTTCAGTACCATGAGTAATTATAATAGCAACACACACAGGTCCAAGACTTTTGTTTTGAGACACTGCGGTATTTTGGACGAGAAGATACTGCGTAGCTTCCCGAATGCTGCCCAAATAGCTTAAATTTATTTTTAAATAAGCAGGTACCATGGATAAAACAGGGGATGTGCTAAGTAGGAACAAAGTTTGACACACACTTCGACATGCGCAAAATGATCACATCACTGACGGAACGTCCACAGATTGAAGCATGCCCACTTTATTCATGTTTACCTACAGTAATTGTACTGGTGTTGCTGCGTGCTTCTTATTGTGCACCATACTTTATTGTTTTTATTTCTGTGTTTGCAAAATAAGTGGGAGAAAAACTCGCCGTTTTTACGCTCGCCGCACTAAAACACGCACAGTTAGTCATGCATATAATAATAAAATAAAAAAATATATTGACTCAGCCACACAACATTTTTTACAAACTTAATTAAATTATATATTTAAAGATTGCAATTTTTAAAGATCGCTAATAAGGATCTGCTGACACCTAAACTAGGAAGTACCTGTATCTTGGAGGTCAGTAGGTTTTCCATTTCTTAGGCACTGCCCGTGTTTAACATAATTATTATCAAAAATACAATAGGATGTAGTGCTGCTTTTTGGTACATGCAATAATAATTAATTATGATGATCTTTATCACGTAACTAAAATATAAAATAAATAAATTAATATATATAAGAAAAAGAAAAAAAGAAAAATGGTTTATTGTCACAGTTAACGACGCGCAACATTTACACAACAGTGATGAACCACAAGCAGGTAACTAACAGGTGTGGTTACAAAGAAAGTAAAAAAAAAAACACCGCACGACCGTGGCAACATCCGAGTCAGAAAAACCGCCTTTACTGCTTACGAAATAAAGGCGCCGCCAACGCCAAACTGTTACCACTGGCGTACGGTCACCCGCACCTAAAATTATTTAATAAAAATAAAATATCTCCGTTAATTCTCAAGACATCTGGCCAATTGCACGCCCTAGCCGCGACAATGAGGTTCCCACTCAGTATATTGCTGTGTAACAGAGTAAGTCACTACACAGCGCTGATTTTCAGTGGGCACCCCAAGTGAGAAACAGACGGGAAACCAACATATTATATACGTAATAAAATAAAAATAAATACATTATACTAAATTCAATACCAGAAATATATCTTGTTTGCTTATAGAATCTATGGTAGGTATATTAATTATCACAGATTAAGAGCGTATGCTCGGTCCGTGGGCTGTTTTGCTCAAAAACGTAATTTTTCAAATCTGATTATTCATCAACCACTTATCCTACGAACATATCAATTACTAATAATTTTAGGAAATGTTATAGTCTAAATAGAAGATAGTTTATTTTGTTCGATTATTAGAGTATTTGTGAAATCTATCAAGATAACTGAACAGAGGTTGTCTTAATTTCACTTTCAGAGTAAATTTCGAAGCTTCAAATATCTGAAACCACTGACAGACCTAAGAAACGAAATTTTTTAACCAACTGGGAAGATCCTTGTAAAAATAGTTACTAGAAAGGATTTTTCATTTTAGGCTGAATACATAAGAAATAAAAATCCAAACAATGTGAAATTATTCAGAAATTATAGTCGATACAATTATTATTTTCACCACTATATCTTACATAATTTAATATAACAATAAATTACTATAATAGAAGAACATATTCTTTAAAAACTTACACTTGAAAATTTCAACTAAATTAGCTCTATAATTTTTTTATAAATATTTTAAAACTACTATAATACTTCGCGTTCGAATCGATTCAAATCACTTCGCCGCGAGCCCTTCCAGAGAGTGGTCACGTCGCTCGGCGCTCCGTCGGGGGTTGACGACCTTTGCCGTGCGTTTATACACGGATACTGCAAGTTTTTAGGGCGATCGTCAAATCTTAGTACTTTGGTAAATAAAATATTTTATTTTTGATGACCGACAAAATTTTAAAGTATTATCATAAGTACTTGGTAAGTATTTTTTTATGACTGACATTGTTTTATAGTGACAAAAAATTATGTTTTAGAAGATATGGGAAATAAAACAAAGGCGTTTTTTGGAAAGAGAAAACGCAAAAAATCTGAAAATTTGGCTAAGGCAAGAGCTAAAAGGTATATTTATGTTACACTAGCTTCCACCCGCAGCTTCGCCCGTGTGAAATTCGGTATGTTACAAGTGTTCTAGAGTGTGCAATCGATTCAAGTTTGGAACTAAACTAAAATTAGGGGTTAGGGTTTTAATAAAAACAAACGTAAGTTATTCGGGTTTAGTAGAAAAAAAAACAAAATCGTTGGCTTTTTATTTATAAATAATGTATTTTTAAGGTTCCGTAACTAGAAGGAAAAAACTAAACTCTTATAGGTTCACTCTCTTGTCTGTCTGTCCGTCTGTCATAGCCGAATCTGTTGAACGAAAAAAGTTTAAATTTCTGTTCAAAGTTTGCTCTATGAAATTGCCTTCTTTTTACAAGCTTTTTATTAACTTGCAATGTATGTATGTATGTAATTTGTTAAGGTCGAATCTTGCAACTCAATTTTGAAGCAGATATCTTCAACCGATTGAGCTGAAATTTTGTATACACGTTTAGTTTGGATGACAATGCATGGTTAGCTGTGTGACGTCATTCTAAATTCAACATGGCGGAACACCCAAGATGGCGGACTAGTTATTTTTAATGCACTCCTACAATATGGGTATCAAATGAAAGGGCTTGCTGAGAGTAACTTGAAAAATAAAGTGACGTCACTCTAAATCCAATATGGCGGACTAAGTTTTTTATGGTTTCCTACAATATGGGTACCAAATGAAAGGACTTGCTGAGAATACGAATGCAAGTTAAAAAATCTGTCCAGCGATAACTAAAAAGTAAAATAAGCATTTTTTTTATAAAAACAAGGTTTCTTTTAAATGCGCTAAAATGAATAAAATAAACTTTCCCTTTAAAACTTTTTATTATTTAACCCTATGCCCGTGACTTGCATAATCATTAGCAGCCCATTACTGTCCCACTGCTTGGCACGGACTAGTTTTTGTAATTTATGGTACGGAAATATGGAACATGAATGGTGCAACGGTCGGTTGGTCGCTACTTTACTTTTTAGGGTTCCGTACCCGAAGGGTGCCGAACGGGACCCTATTACTCTCGCTACGCTGTCCGTCCATCCGTCCGTCTGTCAGTCACAGGGTTATCTTTTGAACGGGAATAGATAACCGGTTGACGGACGGACGACAAATACTAAAAACAAAAAAAAGTCCAAGATTTTAGACTTTTTTACCCATACAAGAAACCTCAAAAAATATGCATTTTTTTCAACGTTTTTGTTCCTGCTCTATCTTCAAAACGGTAATATATACCAGCGTCACACTTGGTGAGATTATAGTGCATTATTATGTAGTTTAGCAAAAAATACTAAAAATAAGACAAACATAGACCTATGTGGTGGTACCTGCGTAAGAAAGACATGCAAAATTTCATATTTCGCGCACTGTGCGTTGATGTTTTTTGATAAAATCTCATAAATTAAATCCGTTTTTATGGGGTATCAGGTCGTTGGGAGGTACGGAACCCTTACTGCGCGAGTCCGACTCGCACTTTGCTGGTTTTATTATTCTTATGTACTAGGTCTAGGTACTTAAACGTGTCTTTGTTTGAAAGTTAGAAATATATTAGAGAAGAGTGTAAGGCTGTTGTAGGGTTTCCTAAAACTAAGTTCTAAAACATTTAGAACTCGCGCCGATTTTACGCCTATACACAAATCAGCGGCGGCGTCGTCTAAAAACCGTCGGCGGCGGCGGCGCACTGTGGGATTATTTTAGGTTGGCACCTCTACTATACGAATCTATAAATGACTCTTTGAGGTGTTGTAAGGTTTTAGCGTAAAATGCCAATTATCACTTTATCTCCTAGTGTCGATATTATTATTTTATCATAAAAATGTTTTTTAAAAGCCTTATCGAAGATTTTCGAAGCAGCAGAGTACAATTATTGAAGTTCGGCACAAATACTATGTAAATATACACACGAAACTTTGTGGTAACGTAAGGTTTTGGCGTAACACGCTTTTCTCTACATACATAAAAAAACTTTAAATTACTAGATCTCTGAAAAAACTTGTAAAACGTAAAATTTTGGAAGCATTAAAGTTATTATTTTTTGTAGTTTGGCCTTCTACTATACGGATCTATAAATTACTCTTTGAGGTATTGTGAGTTTTTGGCGTAAAAATGTTAATTAACACTTTATCTCCTACTGTCGATGGATTTTTCTTCATAAAAATGATTTTTAAAAGCATAATCAAAGATTTAGGAAGCAACAGAGTATACATTTATTGTAGTTCGGCACAAACACTATGTGCATATATACACGAAACATTGATGTAACGTAAGGTTTTGGCGTAAAACATCTTTCTCTCCATACATAAAAAAATTCAAATGACTGTATCTCTAAAAATACTTGTAAAACCATATTGAACATTTTTGAAGCATTACAGCATTACAGTATGTATTTATTATAGTTTGGCATCTCTAATATATGAATCTATAAATAAATCTTTGAGGTATTGTGCGGTTTTAGCGTAAAACTCCAATGTTAATTTTATCTTTAACTGACGAATTTTTAAAAATAAAAATTATTTTTAAAAACAAATCGAAGATTTTTGAAGCAACAGAGTATGTATTTAGTGTAGTTTGGCACTAGCACTATATGGATCTATACACGTAACTTTAAGGTAATGTATAAGGTTTTAATTTTCTCTCCATACAAAAAAAACTTCAAATCGCTATCTATATCTATGAAAATACTTGTTAAATGAAAACACTGAGGCAGGATTTTATATATGCATTCATAAGTAGAATCCGAATCCGTTATAATATTTACAAAAAAACATATTTAATTTTTAAATTTTCATTCATAAAAAAAAAACAAAATAGATCCTAAAAAAATAAAAGTATCAAAATTATTCGTGCTAACGGTTGAGCACTCACGCACACAGAGGAACCATTGTATCGTGCCGTAGTGAGTGTGCCATTCGATAGATCGTGCAGATTTTGACTTGCGCTAAATCGAACATACGCTCTTAAGTACCAAAATTACCTTCCTAAGTTTCGTAAAATCTGTTTTGTTATGTATTGAAAGAATATTATGATTAAAGTAATTTAAAAAATGTTAGGGTTGACTTTGAACATGGGGTAATTCCGTTAATATGTATTTGAAGCGAAGTGTGGCAATTTTTTTTATTTGCTAGTGGCAATAGTGTGAGACGTCATTTTATTCTAGTGCGCGTCCTAATATGTTTTGCTAAGATATCCGACTAAATTCATTTTAACGGAATTACCTACCCCAAGATAGCACGTATCCATAAGTTTTCTAACGGTTTACTTTTGAATGTTTACTCATCTGGAGTGAATGTGACATTGAATACTCTTCGGTAAGTCAAATATTAGTAGACATGAAGTAGACGACTTTAATGAAAGCATTGGAAGGGTTGCCAGATTGAATGCAACATAAAGTGTAATAGTAATTTTAGTAATAGTAATACTTATATACTATACCATCGACACGAAGAAGAAGAAGAACTAATAGTAATTTATTCATAAGTAAGGTTAACAATGGCGGCTCACAAATTATGAAAACAAATTTTTGGAATATTACAGAAAGTAGTGTAACGTTGGTACAGTCGAATGCATGACAATACCCTTACTGCTTACGAAATAAAGATGCTGTCAATGTCAAAGTGTTACCACCGACATGCGGTCGACCGTACTAATGTAGAACATAGTATCATAGATACCAGCGCCTTCCACTAGAAAGTGTCATAGAAATGAGTGTGAGTTTGTGTTATCGAATGACAAATTGAATGGCGGGGTGTCCAATTTTAGATTAGGCCGTCTCTACCTTCCTACTCAAATATTTAAAATCATATGAATCCATTACTTATTTATATAATAAATATCAAGAAGGCTAAACCTACTATAATATTATAAAAGTGAATGTTTGTGAAGATGTTTGGATGTTTGTTAAAATTACGCTGTAAGGGCTGAACGGATTTGGATGAAATTTTGCAGAAAAATTTGGCCTACAGTTAGAACATAACCCGGATTAACATATGTTATTGTATAGGCTACTTTTTATCCCGGGAACATGAACTATTCCCGAGTGATGTACGGCAAGTCTTTCTGTGATAAGCTGAATTAAACGCGGGCGAAGCCGCGGGAATTCAGCTAGTCCAATAATAAAATAAGGCAATAAGGAATAACACAAGTTTTGAAGATTTTTAACATTATTTAGGCAGAGGACCGAGCGTTGTGGCGCAACTTGGGAGAGGCCTATGTCCAGCAGTGGACTGCGATAGGCTGAGTTGATGATTAACACACTCATACATTTTTGTGGCATCAAGAGTAAATTTTACAATGTAGTAATTATTTAAACAAGAGCTACGCAAAAAACAACGACTATTGGTCTGAAAAAAGTCTTGTCAAAATATAATGGCAAACCTAACAACACTAGAGAGGGACTGCAAAGTTTAAGTTAAGAGCTGCGGATCGGTCGCCAACTCTCATTTTACATTTAAATAGTTACGGCGGGGTACTTATGAGTCGGTGGCTGCTCTTAAGAAATTTGGTGCTAACAAAGACGCAATGGAAACTGAGAAATCAATTTTGATAAGCCGTCGAAAGTAAGTTTAGCAATTATTGATTTTAAGTAAAATGACTCATCGATTAATTCAAATCGACTTAAGGGATTAGACAGATATTGATTCGATTTATTTTCTTTCTAAAGTAATTTTGGAAATGTTTTAAGTACATACGTACTTATTTAAATAAATAAAAAATTAAGAGAATAATGGAATTTCTACTTGTTTTTTTTTTCGATGGTGTAGAAATGCTATATTTTTCTTTCTTATTTTATAAACTGAATAGAAGAAATGTATCCATCTTTTTTGTCATCAACCTTTTACACCGTTAATTCTGAACCAACCTGTTATCATAAAACGCGTGCCAAAAAACACCTTGCTGCCAAAATTCAAGAACCCTTATTTACCATGGCAAACTTTTCACGTTACATTTCATTACACGAACCATTCTGGTTGAAGGGTGCTGACGAGAGCAATATACCAGTTTCTTGCTGTCTTTATGGCTATAGTAAATCACTTTTACCTACTTGACCCTAGCGACCGATAGTCGAACATTAAAAGGGTTTGATTTATATCGGAACTTAGGACATTCTCGGCATCTGTTGCTGCTCACGTTGCGACATAGTTTATTATAAAGGTGGACTCGACTCGTTTGATGTAGTGCGTTTAGTTCGCTCTTGTTTTGTTCCTTGATCACTGTTGAACGGAGTTTCAGTTGGGACTGAAGTTGAGTTCAATTTTGTTTTTGAGGGTTTCTATTTTTCCTCGCAGGGTAGTAAAAATACAACAAAAAAATACATAAAAGTTGTTCATAATGATAAGGACAATGACTACTTTTCGGGAAAGAAGCCATTTAAATTTCAGCATGTATAAATTATACAACCAAAATACATCCTTTAAGCTCAAAACACGACGTCTCCATTCCCTCTTCAACTTGCATCTACAGACTGCTAATAATAACAGAAGCTCAGCATCATAGGTTAGTTTCTATAAGGGTTCAAGCAAAACAAGCTCAAGTCAGTGCAAGTCTCGTATAAAGTGGAGGCAAACTTTATAAGGCACTACGCGACAGTGCCAGCATTGTTTCCATATTGGCTTTGAAACTTGAAAATTCAAGACTACCCACACCATTTTGTAACATTCCGAAGGCTTGGAGTCAAATAAGATTGAAAGTTCGAAATTAGAATGCAGAAATACCTTGTTCTCGTTATACCAATACTCGTAAGTCAAGTATATATTTGTATATGTTTTGGGTCTGCCTGACTACCTTTATAAGCCGTTCGTATTAACATTGCTTACGTCATGCTCACGAAACTTTTAATTAATGACGTCAGTAGCGCGTAACTTTGTGTAATATGAAATGAAGATTTTATTAAAATTCATCGAGTATTTGGCTTTGATATATATTTTTTATAATAAATCTAGATTAGGTACCTATCCTAATACTAACTATGAAACTGTCTGCTTGTTTGTGTGTGTGTTCGAGCGTCACGCAAAAACTATTAGAGCGATTTTGATGAAACTTTTTGTGTATTAATAAATAAACATTTTGTGTTTAAAAGCTTATGATGAACTTAAATATTGGTATGTATCCTAAGCCCGCAGCTTCGGTCTCGTGGTTTTTCAGATCTATCCCACAGGAATCGTGTGGTTTTTTTTTCCATAATTTGCACCTCAATATAACAAATCGGACTCACGGACTCAGGGTTCCGTTCCACCCATCGACTTGATACCCCGTAGAAATAGTTCTCCAAAGGTGCAGAACTGCACGATGTTGTCTTTCATATTTGCATTTCTTTCTTAACCAGATACCACCACACATGTCTAAATTTACCTTATTTCTATTAATAATTAATTGACTGAAATTGATAAATTATAGATAAGCACCGAAGATCGCTCTAACTAATGAAAAGGTAAGTTGGATTAAAAGAAAAACTTTACTTTGCAGTGGAAAAAATATATAGTAGAATCTGGTTGTGTTTTTTTTTACTGAATTATCTGTGTTTTGTGTTTATGCCATGCTCTAAAGGATCTGTGCAACCCAAAAAAATACCTATCTTTCTTTTTTTCTGTTCTTTAAGAAATACATCGGTCTACAACACAGTGAAGACTGAAAAGAACTAAAGCTTTTGAGTAAGTGTAGTGAATAACAGTGAACAAAATAGTGATAATGATACTGTACATATAAACATATGAACAAAGTGTTTTTATATTATCAGACTCTAAGAAAACGCTATGAACATTGTTCTTAGTTAATAAACATACACGTAATGCAAAAAAATCTGTTAGGTTAAAATTACTCATTAGTGTTGTAGGCTAGATTGTAATGCATTAATAAGAACTGTGTTCTTTTTAAACAGGAGAAAAAAAACTACACGGTCGATTCTCCATTTGCAAATGTAAGTTTTTTAATAGCAAAAACAATTTTTGCCTTTAATATAAGGACAAATTCATGATTTTCGGATATTATCCTTTAGTTGTACTGTAAGACCTTGCTTTTTGTCAAATTTTATGATTCTAGGTCATCGGGAAGCACTGATGAGCGAGTTTGCAAGTATCAAAATATGTGATATAAATGACCATATCCTTTGTTTTTTTTTACTATGAGTGACCGTCAACCTTAGTGCTTGATATTAATTTCAACTTCATACCTGTACCCGTTGATGGTACAAAAATTCTTGACAGATGGACAGACAGACAGACGGACAACAAAGTGATCCTATAAGTGTTTGGTTTTTTTTGAGGTACCTACTCTAAAAAGGAATTTCCCATTAGTTGACAAGTTTAATAATATATTATCCTGATTATAATGAACAAAGCTGGGAGATTATCAATCTCTGCGGGATCTGCCCAACAATAGCTACATAATTCCCGGCCATCGATGATTCTGCACGTCCTCAGGATTTCTTACGTAATATGAAATATTACATTAATACGACTCCTATACAAGATTGGGTAGCGTGTCATACGGTTGAATTTTCTTTAAACAAGCTTGTTAACTGCAATAACCGATAAAAGTCGTTATAAGTATAGGCTTTTGTCACAACCACGTTAGGACTGCCTTTCAGTTTTCCTAGGCAGAAACACTGAAGTACTACTACGTACTAGAGTAGACATTACGAACAAAACATATCATGCAATTTGCTGGCTGCGGAGCACGCGCGTGGCGAGCGGAGCTAAGTGAGTGAGAGTGCAGGAGCTCTAAAACGTGCTACAAACAATCGATCGTCAATCGAGGTGTCTTCTCTAGTACGTAGTACAATATTACGTCAATGGGCAGAAACGGCTGAATATTAGTATTTTCCAAGAAACTACTGCATCTAATCTTTACAAACAAATGGCTAGAGGTATATTAATCGTAATGCTAAGTCGAATGTAAGTTTTTGAGCTTTTGTCGTATACGACAAACCGGGAATGACGGCTTAACGTTCTCTCCGAAACACGGAGGGATCTCGTTGTCAAGACCCATCGCCCATTCAAGGCGTGATCGCGAGAAGTGCTTCTTAATCTCACAGATCGATCGATTTACGCAGCTATAGTCATATAGCTATGCCCCTGAGACCCTCAAAAAGTGTTAAATCTGCTGAATGGTAAGAAAAGAACAGTGCTCAGCTGAAAATACGTTTGAAAACCACTTTAAAAAAATAAGTACTGTGAGCACAAAGCCTGGTTAATACCCAAACTTGTTGCTGAAGCGTTGCTCCGTGAAGATAGCGGATCAAAGTAAGCCGCTTACAGAAGCAGAAACTTGACCGAACCATACTGCAATGCCTTTGATTTACTTTCCGATAAACTCGCTTTGATAAATATCTGTTTATTTATTATTTGTACAGAGAAATTTGATGATTCCAATCCGGTTGAGGTAAATGGATGGTAATATTTTTATATCCTCAATCTTCTTTCATCCAATAGTCTAAAAATAACCAAATTTTGTAAGCTACATCGTTTTTTGTTACGAACATTTCCATTGAACGAGTTCTGTATAAAGTTTTCTTGCACTGTTTAAAATTGGATATTGTTGGATAATGCTTTGGCAAGTAGCACCATGGCCTCCTATTACATTTTAAAATACCATAATCGTGTTTTTTTAAACCAACGTTCTCAAGTTTCTGGCTATATGCGGTAAATATTCAATTACTGCCTTGAACTCAAGCAAAAGTACTTTGGCAAGGTCTTTGGGTCGGTGGGTAGCCTATGGTCTATCATTACTTCTGTGTGGTAAGGATATCCAACCCGTAATATTTTCAAGTCCTCACCGCACCCAACGCAACCCCAAAAGGTGTAATTAACAAGATTTTTCTTGTTCCCATTAATAAGAAGTACGTTGCAATTGTGCTTAACAAATTGCCGAGTACCTACTGCTGTAGGAAATTTACATTGCGGTGAAGCAGTACCACCAAGTACCACCGATTAATCCCTTGCCTCAAGGACGAGGTTTTGCCATCTGCTCATTTGGAGACCCTACATCCATAATGCTCATGTAACATTCATTATAAGCTCTGTTGTGCATAAGTACTTTCAGATATAACACCGGTGTTATGTCCTGCTTTACGAGTACACTTTACCGCTTTTAACGACTTACGTTGATGTAAATGGAAATTTACCGTATCTTGATGACTTTGTTCGGCTTTACTGGTATGGAAATTAGAGAAAAATGTATGAGAGAGTAAATATGGCTTATTTATGGCAAATTTACTGTTTTAATTGTTTTAATCAAATCATGGCTCAAATATTATAAAATTGCAGCAAGTCGAAATGGAACAGTATGCCGGAGATATAATTACTAAAATATTATGACAATAAAGCCGTTTTTAGGGTTCCGTACCCAAAGGGTGCCAACGGGACACTAGTAATAGATTACCCGTTGAAATTTTCATAAAATATGTGTTACTATGGTGTATATCACGAAAAATAGTAAAAACTAAAAAAAAAAACAACGGGTAAAAAAGTATAAAAACTTCTAAAAATGTTTCAACGTTTTTTCTTCATCCTCTATCTTCAAAACGGTAATACATAATAGCGTCAAGCTTGGTCCGATTATAGTGCATACTACGAAAAATACAAAAAATAGGGCAAACATGGACATATCTGGTGGTACCTGCATACGAAAGAGATGCAAAAATTCTTATTTCACGCACGATGCGTTGAAGTCTTTTGATGCATTTTAGTAAATTAAATCAGTTTCTATGGGGTATTGAGAACAAATCCTCCTCCCGCAAGGTCATAGTTGAATTTATGATTGACTTGCAACTTGGGGAAGTGCTGTAATGCTGCAAGGGGCGTCACAATAAATCTTATTAGGTCGCAGTGGCTTAGGGGCATTCAAGACCCCTACCTCTTTCCTCAAATAATAAAATGGGGTATCAGGTCGATGGGTGGTACGGAACCCTTACTGCGTGAGTGCGACTCGCACTTGGCCGGTTTTTAAATATTGTTTTTGCTGCCACTAGTAAAATTATTCTAATCAAAAGTAGTCATTTTACTAGCTTAGACGATTTGATAGAGCTAATGGCTGTGTTATCTATATGCATTATCATACAGAGATCTGTTTGATGCATAATCTGTTGTAATTATAATTATGTCATACATAATATTAGTGCATATCCACCTACATGGTTTCACGAGCGAAAATTAATGAGTAATTTGCCGTTTTATATCAGAAGTAACGACATTGTTTTTATCACAAACAACAGTCGTACAGAAAATCCAATATTACATAATTCGCGCTGACACGTCCCACCAACGAGTCACCTCTAACAAATGTATGGAGATATCCAGCATCCAACACAAAGCCGAAACGAATGAAAGATTGATATTGGATCCCTTGCGTGTTTGCTCTTTTTAATTAATCACTTTTGTAAAGCTCAGAACTTCAAAGCAAAGGGTATCGGAGCATTCCCCGATACGCTTGAATCTGCCAAAATTGAAAAGCGATGTACGTAATTCGCTACTGCCATTTTTTTGACAGGTCTAATCTCTTTTTTGAACCGGATTATAAATTAACATATGCTTGTTCCGTTACGAATTTATTCGGATACTTAAATCCACATTTATTTATTCGAACATTCTAAATGAACGGCAATAATAACTCAAATTATCGTTCTTTACTGCTAATAAATAGCTGTCTAAACTTTTCTACGTCGATAAATTTATGTGGAAATTTACAAAAGTCTGCTAAATAATTACGAGACGCCTCTTCGAAGAGGAGGAGACTAATAAAAATAAATAGCGAATATCTTTTATTATAAAGTCTTTGGAAGAAATAAATTTATTCGTACCAGGTTCTTTAAATTAAGTTATAAGTTGACGGTACCAACCTATCGTTTGTTATGACTTTTTAAAAGCCAAACATTTAAATTGACGACGTCTCTGAATATAAATTTATACATTCCGATTGCTTGAAATGATTACTTTTCTCCTTCGGGGGTCCAACGAGTGGCGAGTACGTGACAACAGAAAATTGTAAAATTGTTATTCTAACCATGTTGAAGAACCCGTCCGGAATTACGAAAATTGTTTCGCAGATAAAAATATCCATTTTGTCAAAACTAGACGCGGAAATATGGCATGTAGTGCTGGATACAATCAGTTTTCGTCAAGTGCTCGATAAATGCTGCTAGATAAATCTAGTCTCGCACATTCCAATAAAAAAAAACTCATTTTTACCTAAGTCATGTTACATGTTATGTAACATGTAGTAGTAGAGCTCCTTTGTGACAGAGCTCGTCCGGGGAAGTACTACCACCGTACCTACATCTCCGCCAAATAGTGATGCTTGCATTGCTGTGTTTCGGTCTAAAGGGTACGGGTGCCGGTGAAATTACAATCACATGAGACTTTCCATCTTCATGTCTCAGTTTGGCGAACCGACTTGCGGTACCATTTAGGCAACAGCCTAGGTGGTATTGCAGTTGTTATGGGCAAAGGTAACCTTTTAACACCAGGTGGGCATTTAGCTCGTTTCGCCAACCTATACAATATAAAAAAAAAATTGTGACTGGACTTTGCCCGCGGCTGCACCCGCGTATAATTCGTCTTATCCCAAAACATACCTCGGGAACTGTTTATTTTCCCGGGATAATATAATCCGGGTTATGGTTTATCCGTGTGCCAAATTCCATCTAAATCCGTTTAACCGTTTCAGCGTGATTGTGTAAAAAACATCCAAGATATTTGGATACAAACTTTCACATTTATAATATTATTAGCCTATTCTCGCGGCTTCGCCCGCGTGGATGTCATTTATCGCGCATCCCTCGGGAACTGTTCGTCTACCACAGATAAAAATCTACATCGTCGCCTCAGTGCTTAAATGTCCAACCGACCATTGACCAAATTTTACCGGAGACGTTTCTAATATATACTAAACATTATTCTTAAATCTTCAAAGTTTTAAAAATACTTCTCTTAAATCAATAATAAACTTAAAAAAACGTCTCCGGTAAAATTTGGTCAATGGTCGGTTGGAAATTCAAGCACTGAGGCGACGACATGTTAATCCGGGTTATATTCTATCTGTATGCCAAATTTCATCCAAATCCGTTCAGACCTTATAGCGTGATTGAGTAACAAACATCCAAAGATCCAAATATCCAAACATCTTCACAAACTTTCACGTTTATAATAATTATTATAGGGTAGGATATTAGTAGGATTATGGTGTACATTTAATATGTATTTTTTTAAAGAATTTTTACCAACTTTAATGTCAACATTACTGACATAAATTGCGGTAAAAATATAAATAATTTCAATTCGAAAATCTAGATTTAGATTACTAGCCTCCATTAGATTGTTTAGACTTATAAATTTCTCAGAATCACCAAATACCTATAGACCATTCATCATTTCTAGACCTAGGTACTAAATCTGTAACAGGTCCGCAGCTTTGAATGGGTGACCTTTGCCATGCCATTTCTGTCACCTTTAAGGCACGTGTCGACTTATCGGTATCGTACGCATCGTACGGATCGCATTGAATAAATCAGTATAGCGTAGTGCGTCCACCTATCCGGATTAGACCCAGCGTACGGATTGCCGACGAATTTCTATGAGCAATCGGATTTTCAATATTGACATTCAGATGCCGTCGGCATTTTTGTATTCAATCCGATTCGTCCGATGCGTACACACGGCTACACATCAAGCTGTAAGTTACCAGTTTATGCTGACCTCGCATTGTATAGGCTTTCCGTACAATGCGAGATCAGCTTATACTGGACATGTACAGCTTGATGTGTAGCCGTGCGTACAATACCGATAGGTGGACGCGTGCCTTTATTACTCCCCAAACTTAACCTTGAAAATATAATACGCATAAATACCTAAAGTCTGGTTATAGGTCGATCGATAGCAATTCCATTCCGCCAGCTCGAAATCCTTTTTAGGAGGCTGTCGACTATATTTTAGCTATAAATAAAATTGGTACCAAATTATATCATCGTGTAAGTGTGATGTACAATTCGTGCGTGAAAGATTACGGACGTGCCGACGGGATTGTTGGTCTTAGGTTCGATGGGCGCAATTTTACGCGACTATTAAACGGAGGAACGGAACAAACTCGCTTTTCTCACAATAAAACGCTTCAGAATTTCCTACGGCCGTATTTTCAAATAGCGCGAACTCGCCAGGAATGTTTGTTTTGAGATATTTAGGACCAAAGTAGGGTTGCTACTTGATTGTGAATGGTTGAAAATTATTTTATTAGAGCTTATGATTACGTGAAAAACATCATAATTAATTATTACGAACTGTTAATAATCACGAAAATGGTAATAATCACGAACAAAAATCATTTCAGGACTGGTCGTGCAAAAAATGCAAGACCGCAAACCAAAGACTTTGGGCAACAGTAATTCCGATTTCAGCACCTATTTCCTCCTACAAGGCCACTAAGATACAACATAACATTTGTTATATTATATTGCTCATAAATGGTATTCAAATTATTCAGAATTCAGAATTTGATTTTCACTTGCTTTAACGGTGAAGGAAAACATCGTGAGGAAACCTGCACACCTGAGAGTGCTCCATGCAGTTTTCGGTGGTATGTGTGGTCCACCAACCCGCACTAGGCCAGAGTGGTGGACTGAGGCCTTTACATTCTCATTATGAGAAGAGGCCCATGCCCAGCAGTGGGACAGTAATGACCTGATGATGATGATGAATGGCATTACTAATCTTTTTATTAAATTTCTATTAAATTCTAGATCGGAGAGCACTGGTGCTATTGCCATATGTAAAACACAGCATCATGCTGAGTGTCAACCGCTTTGCCACAGTTACAACGTGTATGTCTGTCAATCTAAATTAAGTAATTTAATTAATAAGTACGCATTATTATAAGTTAACAGTTTTTATGTATCGTTGCGTCCTACTGTGGCAAATTAGCTTCACTTGTAACAGTTGTAACTGACTATGTAAGCAAATCTTGGAAGTCGATTTTAACCTACTTCTAATTGTAGTATCGATTTGAAACTTTGCAAGTATATGTAATTTGGATGACAATACAATATGGACGGAGCCAGGAGGTGGATTGTGGAACTCTTCAATGATTACATTATTACATATATTAATTCTCAAAGCATGATTTTTTGATTTATAAACTAAAAACAAATTTCTTTCAAAAACGCATGGCAATTTTTTTAATGATCGACAACCCTAACAACACCTTTCGTATATTGAGAAGTGTTTCGTTATTTTCCCCGTTCTAAGTAAACATGGAAATGTAACTCGTGGAGATCAATCAAAAGTTTTTTATAATACTCCATCAATATTAGAGTAAGTATTTGCATACATGGCATACCGGGGGCGTTTCTTTACAAACAAATCTTGCAGATTCATGTTTATCAAAATGGAACGATGTATTATGAGTTTATCAGTTCGTATATAAGCGTATGTATATTGCTGGACGTATGCCTCTTTGACGAGAAACTTGTCGAACTCGAGGAAGAATTGAGCAAGTTACGATGGGATATCCTAGGGTTATCTGAAGTCCGAAGAGAGGGGGAGGACACGATAATCCTCAAATCCGGTAACTTGCTCTATTACCGGGAGGGCGACCAACTTTCCCAGGGCGGTGTCGGGTTTATCGTCCACAAGTCTCTTGTGAACAACATAGTGAAGATCGAGAGTGTTTCGACCAGGGTGGCGTACCTTATACTCAGAATAACCGAAAGGTATTCGTTGAAGGTTATACAGGTATATGCCCCGACCTCGAATCACCCCGACGATGAGGTGGAGACCATGTATGAGGATATCTCGAGAGCCATGCATGGCTCTAAAACTCACTTCACTGTTGTCATGGGAGACTTCAACGCGAAACTGGGCAATCGCTACGATGAAGAGCTGCGAGTGGGGCAATTTGGATATGGATATCGGAACCACTGGGGTCATCTACTGGCCGGATTTATGGAGAAGGAGGGACTCTATATGATGAACTCTTTCTTCAGAAAGCGTGAGCATAGGAAGTGGACCTGGTTGGGCCCTGATGGTGTAACAAAAAATGAGATTGACTTCATTATGTCGACGAAGAAGCAAATATTCAATGATGTCTCTGTGATCAACGCGGTCAAAACCGGAAGCGATCACCGTTTGGTAAGAGGCACATTGAATCTGAACATCAACCTGGAAAGATCTCGACTGATGAAGTCTACGCTCCGTCCAGCACCGATCCAAATCCAAAACCCCGAGAGCTTTCAGCTCGAACTTCAGAATCGTTTCGAATGCCTAGGGAGCTCAGTGGACGATTACAACGATGGGTTTGTGGAAACTGTCCATACGGTCGGGTCTAGGATCTTTAGGACCCGTCGTACATATAGAAACAAAAAGCTCTCTGACCACACTCTCGAGCTTATGGCGGAAAGACGCGAGATGATTCTGCAGTCCTCAGATGATGCGACTAAGTACCGGCAGCTCAATAGACAGATCTCAAAGTCCTTGAAAAGTGACCTACGCCAATTTAATACGGAACGTAATAAAGACGCGATAGAGAAGAACAAGGGCTCCAAAGTCTTCGCAAGAGACCTGTCTATTGGGCAGAGCCAGCTTGCAAAACTGAGGACCGACGATGGCAGAGTCGTATCCTCCAAGCCAGAGCTATTGAAGGAGGTCGAGAAGTTCTATGGACAGTTATACACGTCCACCCGGACACCCGCTGTAAATCGGGCTCACGACCCAAGAGCTCGATTGACCCGACACTATACCGAAGATATCCCGGACGTCAGCCTGTACGAGATTAGGATGGCTCTGAAGCAGCTCAAAAACAACAAGGCACCGGGTGATGACGGAATTACGGCCAAACTCCTGAAGGCGGGTGGAAAACCGATCCTTAAGGCCCTTCAGAAGCTGTTTGATTCCGTCATTCTCGAGGGAAGAACGCCACAGGCATGGAGCAGAGGTGTGGTGTTACTCTTCTTCAAAAAGGGCGATAATGCTCTACTGAAGAATTATAGGCCCATCTCACTTCTGAGCCATGGCTCAGAAGTGAGATGGGCCTATAATTCTTTGTAGACATGTCTACAAGCTGTTTTCGAGAGTCATTACGAACCGTCTTTTGCGCAGGTTTGACGACTTCCAGCCTCCCGAACAAGCCGGTTTCCGAAAAGGCTTTAGCACCGTAGACCATATACATACGCTGCGGCAGGTTATACAGAAGACCGAAGAGTATAACTTGCCTCTTTGTTTAGCGTTTGTGGGCTACGAGAAAGCATTCGATTCGATCGAGACTTGGGCAGTACTACAGTCTCTTCAACGGTGCCAGATTGACTATCGGTACATCGAAGTGTTAAAGTCTTTGTATGAAAACGCCACTATGTCAGTCCGATTACAGGACCAAGCCTCGAAACCTATCCTTCTGCAGCGAGGTGTGAGACAGGGAGATGTGATCTCTCCGAAACTGTTCACTGCTGCATTGGAGGATGTCTTCAAGGTTCTGGACTGGAAGGGGCTAGGCATTAACATAAACGGCGAGTACATCACTCACCTTCGGTTTGCCGACGACATAGTAGTCATGGCTGAGACCATGGAGGACCTCGGTACAATGCTCGATGACCTCAGTAGAGCTTCTGATAGAGTGGGTCTTAAAATGAATATGGACATGACAAAGGTTATGTCGAATTCCCATATAGCACCCATTTCCGTAAACATCGGAGAATCTACACTCGAAGTTGTTGACGATTATGTATACCTAGGACAAACTGTCCAGCTAGGTAAGTCCAACTTCGAGAAAGAGGTCAATCGTCGAATCCGACTCGGTCGGGCAGCGTTCGGGAAGCTACGCAATATCTTCTCGTCCAAAATACCGCAGTGTCTCAAGACGAAAGTCTTTGACCAGTGTGTGTTGCCAGTAATTACTTACGGTACTGAAACGTGGTCGCTTACAATGGGCCTGATAAGAAGGCTCAAAGTCACTCAAAGGGCAATGGAGAGGGCTATGCTCGGAGTGTCCCTGCGTGATCGAATCAGAAATGAGGAGATTCGCAGGAGAACGAAAGTAACCGACATAGCCCGAAGAATTGCCAAACTTAAGTGGCAGTGGGCGGGGCACATTGCTCGCAGAACGGATGGCCGATGGGGCAGTAAAGTTCTGCAGTGGCGACCGCGTACTGGAAGGCGCAGCGTGGGTAGGCCCCCCACAAGGTGGACCAACGACCTGGTGAAGGTCACGGGAATCCGCTGGATGCGGAAGGCACAGGACCGGTCGTTGTGGCGATGCTTGGGGGAGGCCTATGTCCAGCAGTGGACGTCTTTCGGCTGAAATGATGATGAATGATGATGCCTCCTTGACTGTGATAAAATAAACTATAAAAAGTAAAAAGAGATATCACAAAAATAATAAAATAATTTGTGTGAACAGGAAGTAGGTGCCTTTGATTTTGTTTGATTTAAGGAAAAAAAGGGCACCAGCTTCCTAAACTGTTTCCCATAAATTATTTAATTATTTTTTAAGTCGGTTTTTACTTTTTTTTTGTTTAATTTATTTTTCTATTTTGAGTTACATAAACAATACATAGCCAAGTGATTTCTGCAATCGCGGGTGATTTGCTGTAATCCATTGCAGAGTTTCCCTCGTTAGCTTCGAAGATCATCATCAGATTATAAAAAAACAAGTTTAACTGGATTACATCGCGTATATTATTTAATTAAGTTTTCCTGACCTTTCGAAAGCTTAGCAGCGTTCGTGGTCGCAGGAAATGTAAAAAATTCATAGTCTTCCTTTTATTTGTGACACTATATTATGTAGCAAAAAATAATCCTTATGATGAAGCCGACCGGTATGATAAAGCTACAGGCTGATTATTTTTCTCATGTAACGGGTTCGAATTCCGGTTCAACCCTGTAATTATATAAATATCTATAAATGTAGTTTAAATTGTTTTTTAAATTCAATTAATGTGTTTTTTCAGTAAAATGTTCCATCTACAATATTCAAGGTACTTTCCCTTCATGTGGCATATCCGTGGGATGCCCTGTATAATCCGGTTAAACTTGTTTTATTATAATGTGTAGTGATCGCGAAAACCTAAGAAATTATTATCATCATCAGATCATGATCAAATCTGGACCACCTTGAGAGCGTACCCATTCAATATAAAAAATAATTAAAAAAAATTAAAAAATATAAATCAATATTTTTTGGACATTACACATCACCATCTAATCCCAAACTAAGCAGAGCTTTTGCTATGGGTACTAGACAATGGATATAATACTTATATACTTTTTTTTAAATGGTCCACATTTGACGGAGTAATAGTGTAACAAACATAAGAACAAAAACATACAGTCGAATTGAGAACCTTCTCCTTTTTTGTAGTTGGTTAAAAATGAATGGACGCAATGAAATACACGCTGCACGTTCTAAAATTTCTCAATTTGGTGAACGTGATTTGCAATACTACATATTTAGGTAACAGCCTAGGTGGTATTGCAGTTGTTATTCTTGTTATGGGCAAAGGTAACCGCTTAAGGTTCCGTGTGGTGCCGGACGTAAAGAATTGCACCACCCTTATCTCTTCTCATGGGTGTCGTAAAAGGCGACTAAGGGATTCACCAGAGGATGGGCAGCAGCGTTCTCTGAGTATTTAACTAACCAACTGCGATCGCCAACCCGCCTGCCAAGCGTGGCGATTATGGCATATCCCCCCAACATACATATGCTTGGGGGAGGCCTATGTCCAGCAGTGGATATCTTTCGGCTGAAATGATGATGATGATGAACCGCTTAACATCAGGTGGATACCACGCTTAACACCACGTGAAGGAATGAGGTTTTTTTTTTGCGATAACATTTGCATTAAAACCTTTATAATAGGTACATTTTCTTATCACATTTATTTTACTCAAGCCCAATAATTGAAAACAAAATAGCATCGTAAAGTCCAAAATTTATTGTACCCCACGCCAAAACTAGACAGACTAAATAAAAGTCCCTAAGCGCAAGATGTCTCTGGATTTACCATAAATCATAATAAAACTGCACGTGAGGGATTTAGACAATTTATTTGCAGGTGAAATAACCAAGTTTCGGAATAACTTGCTGAATTTCTGTTCGGGCCGTAATAAAAGTCAGAAAAATGGCCTAATTTATAGTTTTTTTTATTGTTAAAAACTCGGACGAATAAGGAAGTCGGTTAAAAAAGGCGGACGGAATTTCGCTATGAAAAGATTGAGGCACTGACTTTTTTCCTAAACCCACTATAATTTCGACAGCACTTTAACACGTCGGATATACACGGTGAATTTTCGTTGGTTTTGGAAACGGAAAGCGGTCATTGTACTCATCATTATGAACAACTTTTACTATGGGACCAACGCTGAAATCGTGAAAAAAAAAAACCGGCTGATCCCTACATTTTGCCGACTTATGTGAACCACAAAAATGTAGGGATCAGCTGATTTTATTTTACGGTATCCTACTTTTTTGTATCACTCTAATATTTCTTGTAACTTCTGTATTTTTTTGATAAAATAAACTTTTTATTATTATTAACGCGCATTCACCGTGTATATTGTTATTTTATTTGTGACACTACGTCAATGACTACCTACAGTCACACGAGATTTGTTGAGTAATCGCGGCTTTTTGTCTTACTATGGGCACAGAATATCTAATAGTACTAACGTGCAGAACGGCCACTCACCGCCCCCCGCCAATTTAAGTTCCTCACCCGCGCCCTGCACGTGCCCGCGGTTTGGCGGCAAGTTGGACTGCAATATTCAATGGATGTCAATCGCCAGTCGAGTGCGTCACGCAATATATTTTTTGGTGTTTGTAGTTGTATTTTAATTGAAAATGGTAGTGTATTGTGCTTTACACAGATGTGTCTACATCTAGACAAGGAAATAGAAGATTTTTTCGATTTCCGAAAGATGAAATAAGGTAAGCCACAAAAAACCTTTATAGGTAGAACTACAGAACAGCGAGCATTTAATTTTACAATTAAACGATTTTTTTGTACTTTGCCAGTTATGAAAAAAAAGGAAAAAATAATTTGCTTGTAATGCTTGAAAGCAGATTCCTTATTCGAGTACCTATTTATTGTATTTTATTAAGGTATCTACTTACCGCGAGAGTTTAATTTTACAACTATAGTGAGAGATTATTTACTGTAAAATTACGTACTTATGATAAGAGAGGAATGAATTATTATAAATTGTAATGCTTGCAAAACAAAACTTTTTTTGAAATTCCGTATTTTCAATGTCATACGGTTCAATAACCGCCAATTTAAATCGTTTAGGCGTAAATTTTTCAGTGTGTTTAATATATAATTTATTTAATAATTTATTAGGTTTTCGCGATCACTACACATTACAATAAAATAAATTTTACTGGATTACATCGTCAGATACAATCGATGCAATTTACGCGATGTAATCCGGTTGTGTTTTATTATAATGTATAATTTCTATGGCAATAATAATATAATACATTTTTTTGATTAATTAACTGTTTATTTTATTTTCCAATATATATAATGATTGATACTATTTTAATAAGCTTCAGTAATGTGATTCAGTAGTACGAGCTCTTTAAGTAACAATTTACAATAAATAAAACTATCAATTTACTGCAGCTAATTAAAAATACTAAATTATTTTCTTCGCCGACCGTACAAACTCACTGCGTTCGTGCGCAAGAATAACTTTCGCTACACAAGCTAACGCCATCTATGAGAACTACTGAGAAGCGTTTGGAACGCAGTCGGCATTTTGAGCGGCAAGCAACCCTATTCATTCACGTGTGTGCGTGTTTGTATAAGACGTAAGCTTGCGTATGTAGGCGGTGCTAGCATTCATATTGTATCGAGTGGCCGGGGTGTGCTATGGGTATCGATGTGTGTGTGCCAGCCTGTACTTTTAAGTGAGCCGTCTTACTATGGGAGCTTCACTTTTTGCTTAGCGAGATTCCGTCCGCCTTTTTTATTCGTCCGTGGTTAAAAATAATGCTTTACTAATACCTATAGAGGAGATAATTATCCCATTGGATATCTTCTCATCTCGGGTGGGTTCTATCGTGGGTGTATTTTTTACATACAAAAATGTCCTAAAAGCCTAGGTTGCGGTTGCTCTATTCATGGGTATTGGTTTGGTGGATTGGTATTGGTAGGCTTCAGCCTAGACACGGAACAACAATTTTTTCATTTACAATATCTGTTTATACTATCGATTAAATCGTTTATGCCTAAGCAAAAATTATAACGTCAAAAGCCCAAGTCTATAATCGTTTATTCAAAATGGATTAAATTCAATAAATTCTTTTCCAATGACAGATTAACATAATCCTCAAAAATGCCCGCCCTTTACCGCTTATTAGTGCCTAAAGACTCTTTAGCGTTAAAAAACGAATAACTCATTATTCGGTTCGCGACAGAAACTGCAATCCATTGAGCAAAAGTTAGGCCAACGCCAACGGTAAGAGTCCATTCAGACGTGCCACTACCAGATCAAAACCACGCCACAGTGATAAAAAAAGTCGCCGGGCACGGAATTGTATGAAAACGCGCAGTTCCATTCAAATGAACGACAATTTTATTTGCAGTCGCATTGACGGCCGTCGCAAACATGCAGTCAATACCGACAACATCGCGGTAACAACGCAATCATTCGCGGCATTCGTGCGCAAGCGACTGGCCACCGATTGGCCACATCGTGATTACCGTACTCGTGCCTTTTCTTCGCCCGATTTTATGACTGCCACAACGCAGTAAGATCGTAATCACACGTAATAATTTGTGGCTGGGACAACGCAACTTTAAGCAACCACAGAGACAATATTCTCACACGACTAATGGCGACGCGTGGTTATGGCGTAGTCCGTCTGAATAGACTCTAAGGTCACGGAAAAGGTGATTTTTTCGCAGCCTTTTCTGAAGTAGTGTTGACGTGGTACTCGTGCTAGGCACTATGGTGAAGAGCTTTCAGTGTAGCTTCATTCGATTTTGTTGGCGTAAGAGCACTTTGTTTGAACGCGATAACAGTTTTCAGAGCACGGTGCACGGTGGAGCAAACTAGCTAGATGTTTAGACTGTACCAAAAATAACAGGCTTACGTAGTGGTTTGTACCTCTAATACTATGTATTGTTTGAAGCTAATTTAGATGATACAAAAAAATACAGATTAACGATGAATCAAATAATTCTGTTTATTAGAAATTTCGAAAGTACCTATAAGTTTTGTTTATCATAGAAGAACAAACGAGAAAACGGTTCACCTGATGGTAAACAATCTATGCCACCCATGGACGTCCGCAACACCAGAGTAGTAGCTAATGCGTTGCCGATCTTTTAAAAAGACGTAAAAAACCCGATTGGGTAGGCTGTTGATACCAAACTTTGATAAATACCTACGCACATTTATGTACACAGTTTGAGCAATAAATGTCTTTATCTTTTGTCTTTATACTTTTTTCTTTAAGGCTCCCGTCGAATTTGTCCGGGAAAACCGCTTGTACGGATATTTCTTTTCTTGCCAGGCTTTTGAAGTTGTATGTATTTGACTAAAAAATAAACAAAAATCAAAGCTTGTTTAAATTACGTTATCAGCACCTATGCGTACTCAAAACGTGAATCATTGTTCTTAAAATAAAAGGACTATGGCTGCGTAAGTGATTCATAGCAACATTATTAACAACTAAATATCTAACGCCAATGGGCTTGTAGGGCACTTTAATTTGTATGTTCCAACATCCGACATCCATAGGGATAAGTTAACACGTCGCTTACTATCACACCCTCGGGCTACCCCGCAATATAAATCATTTGGAACGTCCCTATAACTTTGTTGTTCTCGCTCGTAATTTGAATTACGTGTTCGGCACGAACATGGAATTTGCGACCGCAGCATGATTTAAAAAAATATTAACAGCAAAATACGTGGAGCTAAAGGAACTTGAAAAAATTCGTATTGACACAAGATATTTTTATTAAAACAGAATCGGAACTGTTTATTATTCTAAAATTCAAATCGTTTCAAAATAACTTAATTATGGTTTAGTGTTTCGAATAAAACTTCTATTCCATTTAACACCTATAAATGTCTGTTGATTTTGTTTAAATTATAAAAATCTCGGAAAATGGCATAAGATTTTGTTGAGTTCTTAACCATTTTCTCATGACATTACCATGTCTGGCCAGGTGGTCAGGTGTTGGTGTTACCAACCGAAAAGCAAGCGCCAGTTATCGAAAAAACAAAGTTCCACACAGTTATAACTGAGATCTTTTTTCCAAAATGTATTCATAGTTGTTGTGTTGACTGCCTCGTTGGTCTAGTTGTTGCAAGCGCGACTGCTGAGCGTGGGGTCCTGGGTTCGATTCCCAGGTCGGGCAAAGTGTTATTGGGTTTTTTCATTAGGAAATTCTCAGTAGCAGCCCGGAGTCTGGATTTGTGCCCGGTCAATGCCAATAGGCTCGCCCCCTATTATATGGGGCTATCATAACTGGCGAAATGTGGGTGTACTATACACCTCTGCCTACCCCTTCGAGGAAATACAGGCGTGATGTTATGTTATGTTATGTGTGTATTCATAGCATTTTCTGCTCTGAGAATATTGACTAGTCACTGAAACATTAATATTATATATTAATAAACAATTTTAGTCAAAATGGTCAACAGTTATAACACAAGTTCATCAACCGTTAATGGATTTCAGCATAAATTTAATACAATTTCAGTAAATGATAATTTATTTCCGTTTATCCTCAAAATATATTTTAGTTAGCAAAATCATAGATCAACTTTTAGGTAAGTACGGAGGGGCAAGCCGCAAAAGTTTCAACTGTACCTATTATGGTTTCGGGTAACAAAGCCATGGGCCTAACCCTCGACTGCTATTTACGTCGATTTTGTTGACGTCAGCTTCGTTCTTCGGTTAATAGAAACGCTGATTTAGGAACGACAAGAACATACAATTGTTTATTTTTGTTTTCATTTAGGTACCTCAATAGCCAAAGACATTGTGTGGGATCTAATGATAAATATAGCATATTCTATCAATCTATATTTAGAAGGGGTACTTTACATGTATTTTTGTACGAATTTAAGATACGGTTTACACATTTATTTTATTTATATTGACCTATTTATAGGGTTCCGTGCCATAAGCGTGCCAACGTGCCTATTACTCTGCCTACATCGTTTGTCCGTTCGTCCATCCGACTGCCAAAGGGCTGTATATATATACCGTTATAGGTAGCCACAATGATATTTAAAAGTATAGGTATGCTATAAAACCAACGAAAAAAATGTTCCGTATGCAGCGGCAGCAGACACACTTATACACATATTATAATCTAATACAAAGTAAATTGGTTACTTCAAGTAACTTTCGCGTCATAATTGGAACACTTTCTGTACACATACGACGGTTTTTTTTTTGTCACCGGTCACGCTTGGCGCCTTACTTGACGCGGATGAATAGAAAAAAACCGGCCAAGTGCGAGTCGGACTCGCGCAGTAAGGGTTCCGTACCTCTCAACGACCTGATACCCCATAAAAACTGATTTAATTTACGAGAGTTTACCAAAAGACATCAACGTACAGTGCGCGAAATATGCATTTTTGCATGTCTTTCTTATGCAGGTACCAACACAAATGTCTACGTTTGTCCTATTTTTAGTATTTGTTGCTAAACTAGATAATATGCACTACAATCTGACCAAGTTTGACGCAAAATAGAGCAGGAACAAAAACGTTGAAAAAATGGATGTTTTTTGAGGTTTCATGTATGGGGACCCCTTTTGGTTTTAGACTTTTTTTTGTTTTTAGTATTTGTCGTGATACACCTCATAGCAACACATATTCTGAGAAAATTTCAACCGGTTACCTATTACCGTTCAAAAGATACAGCCCTGTGACAGACAGACGGACGGACGGACGGACGGACAGCAAGCGAGAGTAATAGGGTCCCGTTCAGCACCCTTCGGGTACGGAACCCTAAAAACGTCATAATTAGGACGTTATCGTGTCTTCAGTTGTGAGTGCAAGTAACAAATCTGTACTTTTAAATATAATTGGGTAGCCAGTTGAAATTTGTACTGAATAGGTATGTGCTTCTATTATAGAAAATACTAAAAATAAAAAAGTCTGAAACAAAAGGAACCCATAAAAGAAACGTCGAAAAAAGTGCATTATTTTCAAAGTTTTTGTTCCGTCACAATCTTAAAATCGGTAATACATACAAGCGTCAATTTTGGTGTCATGTAGTGTATGTTCTATAGTCTAACTGCAAATAATAATAACAAAAAATAAAACCGACTTCAAAAACCTTAACTAAAAAGTAAAAAATAATCATTGTATGTATTTTAAAATCTTAACATAAACCAACATTTTGAAGGCGGCGCGTGATTGACCCTTTGCGTCATGTAAATATAATGTACAGTCGAGCGCATATCTATAGTAAAAAACAGTTTATGTAAACGTACATCAAAATCACGCGCCGCCTTTAAAATGTTGGTTTATGTTAAGATTTTAAAATACATACAATGATTATTTTTGACTTTTTATTAGTTAAGGTTTTTGAAGTCGGTTTTATTTTTTGTTAAAAAGTTTTCATTTTATACTTTTTTGTTGATAATTGTGAGGGTTGATTCATAAATGTTTATAAGACCAATTTGAGACTATATTTATTAGTAACCTTTGCTATTCCACTGCTGGCCAAAGGTATCGCTCATGTTCTTCCAAACGTCAGATCACTATTGTGAAAATAAAACACGCAAATCGGCCAAGAATTCGCAGAAAACGAACCAATGAGCAGATCATCTAGATAGGCGAAGCTAAAATAAACTGATTTATTGAAGCTGGTTAAAAAACTGCTCACCCTAAGTCAATAAAATTTCTAAGGGACCACCGCGCGGGCTTCCTCTACCAAATAAAAACACATCCACGTAAATCGGCCCACAAATCTCGGAGTAATCGGTGTAAATACATAAAAAATACATAACCTCCTCCTTTTTATGAAGTCGGTTAAAAATAGGGCAATCAGACATTTGTGATACGGAACCCTTAGTGTGTGAGTGTACGACTCGCGCTTGACCATTTTTTATGACTTAATCAAGCGTGTGACGGTCTACAATAATAATCATTTTTGAACAACATAGTTGATTGAAAAACGGTTTTCTTATGATTTAATCAAGAGTGTGACCGACTACAATCATTGTCATCTTCAAATAATACAGTTGATTGAAAAACTGTTTTCTTATGACTTAACCAAGCGTATGACAGTCTACAATAATTCTCATCTTCAAATAATATAGTTGATTGAAAAACTGTTTTCTTATGACTTAATCAAGCGTATGTTAGTCTACAATAATTTACATCTTCAAATAATATAGTTGATTGAAAAACTGTTTTCTTATGACTTAATCAAGCGTATGTTAGTCTACAATAATTCTCATCTTCAAATAATATAGTTGATTGAAAAACAGTTTTCTTATGACTTAATCAAGCGTATGTTAGTCTACAATAATTCTCATCTTCAAATAATATAGTTGATTGAAAAACTGTTTTCTTATGACTTAATCAAGCGTGTGATGGTCTACAATCATTATCATCTTCAAACAATATAGTTGATTATCACCACAATTTGATACAGGATTTTTTTTCCTAGCTTTGCAATGTTTGAAAACTGACAGTGGAATTAGCGTGTTATTAAATTATGACCAAAGCACAAAAAACCCGAAGATTTACGATCTTGTATTAGATTAAAGCGTTAATAAATTGTGTTCAACTTAAGTACGTAACATTTTTATGTCCGTGATTAAGTACCAAAGTTTTGGTAATAACGCCTATAACAGTGGATACTCCTGTTTTATTTTGATTACATACTGTATGATGGAATATAATTGACCGTTTGCACAAGTTTTTCAATCTGGAAAAATGCTAGTTGTCGTAATAAGTTTTCTGGGTGATTTAGTATAATTATTGGTGTATTTTAGGTCTAAAACAGGAGGAATAAGCTGTGAACATTTTCTTTAAACTTAATAGATCGAGAAAACAGCAACTACATAGTTTCTGTGGTGATCTCCGAAATCGGAACGTAGCATGGAATTAGCCTGTCACACATTGACTGTGATTTTGTAAGCTAGGATCTCGTAGTAGCCAACGGGAAAACAAAACAATTGTGTTTGGAATGCCCCAAGGGACTATATTGTCTCCTTGAATTAAGAAATGAAAAAAAAAAATGAAAAAAAAACTCGATTTGCGTGACAATTTCAGTTTTTCCTGATCAATATTTTCTGGATTATAGACTTTATCATTTTTACACATATACCTCATCATAATCATATATAGGCCTCTCCAGTAGCACGCGTTTGGTTTGAATCTCGGCATTTTTCATCCAAATTCTACCAGCGATGCGTAGAACGTCACTCCACCTAGCCTGCGGGCGTCCCTTTCCGATTCGCAGCCTCCAGTCAAGAATATGTCTACCCCAATGATTATCGGTTCTTCGACTAATATGGCTGGCTAATTGCCACTTCAGCTTACTTATCCTGTGGGCTAAGTCGAAACCTTTGGTTCTCTGTCAGATCACTTCGTTTCGGATCCAATCCTTCAGAGAAACTCTGAGCATAACCCTTTCCATACACTGAACGTCATTAAATTTGTATACCAGCCATACCGAGAGTGTCCACAAATGGGCTCCGTAGTCATAACAGGTGGGACGCACTGATCGAAGCCCATAATATTTAGGCTCTGTGGAATAGGTGACGAAAAAATTCGACGTAGTGCCTCGATTGCAGCCCAGCCCAGCTGTGTTCTTCTGCTAGCTTGCTTCTTGAAATTGTTTTTACCTAATTGCAAACATTGCCCAAGGTCAATATATGTATTCTCAAACAACAACTACCAATATACATACCTTGGTATTTGATTCTATGCCAAACTGAGACATGAAGATGGAAGTAGCAGGATTCCTCAAAATAATAGCTTTAATAAAGTTAACAAGTTAATTCAAAACTTTTGCGTTACGTATTAAATTTTAATACTTAACAAAAAACTGTAACTATTGGCAAAAGCTCGTAACAAGCCGTTTATCGATGTTCATTATACTGCATTAAATGAATACCCAAATTGTACAACATCTGATTTGACATGAACGCTCTGCATATACGACCAATTACAACTAATGACCTATCGAAAAGGTCTATAAAATGTAGCGAGCAATTAACATTCGATTGTACTTAACGCGATTTCAGCTGTTTTATCCCAATTATCTCATATAGTTCAATGTACTGAACGAAAGCTGATTAACTAACGATGGCTTCAAAACAATAGAGCTTAAATTCTCCGGTCTCTTATTTAATATTGGGTCTTGTTAAGATTAGCTTTGTCAGGGAATGGAAAGGTTTCAGAGATAGCGAAAGGCCAACTCTAATCTAGGTTTTCTAAGTTCGCATTCTCGGTAAAATTAAATAACCTTTTTGAGAAAAACATTCTCCTGAGATCAGTTTCGGGAATAGTATTTAGATCTGATAAATTATTTGCTATTTTTACCGGACTACGGCCTTAATTAAAATTATATTATTGTATTATTTGATATTGCTCGTGTTTTCTGCGTGCATCGAAACGATTTTAATTAATAATATTGTACGGTAGATTAAAATAATATTTTAGAAATATCTGTAAAGTCGATTGTCATCTTAGTCTACCTGCGACCACGAAATGCTGCAAAGCTTTCGAAACGTCAGGAAAACCAATTTAAATAATATACGCGATTTAATCCGGTTAAACTTTGTTTTATTATGATTAGTAGAAGTTGTCAATACTTTTAGTAACAATGCAATTTGAATAAATCTTTTTTCGAATTCGTTGCAAGAGAAAACGATTATTGTTACTGCTACAGTTTCTAAAGACTATTCACATAAATGGGAAACAAAATATTCAAATTCGTACTCCGTTATAGGTGCTTGCATCCAAACCTGCCTAACAGCTTTATGGGAGAGTGCAAACTTTTCAAATTTGGCTCGAGTTAATTTTTATTTCTTTTTCGCCGACAGTATTTACAGCGACTGAGCGCAGATTGAACAAGTGTTGCTAACTTCACGTAGCAACAAAAACGGGAACGACCTCTCTGATAGAATTAGAGTTAACAAACTGTAACGGTCCTCTGCTGGGCAACTTATTAAACTTTTCGTGTAACTACTACATCGATACGTACATTGGAGTTAGGTAAGTAGCAAAATTTTTACGCTTTTGCATTGCGTATTAGTTTTGGTGTGCTGTTTTTGCAATTTTTAGGGTTCCGTAGCCAAATGGAAAAAAACGGAACCCTTATGGATTCATCATGTCTGTCTGTCTGTCTGTCCGTCCGTATGTCACAGCCACTTTTTTCCGAAACTATAAGAACTATACTCTTGAAACTTGGTAAGTAGATGTATTCTGTGAATCGCATTAAGTTTTTCACACAAAAATAGAAAAAAAGCAATAAATTTTAGGAGTTCCCCATACTTAGAACTGAAACTCAAAAAAAAAATCATCAAACCCATGCGTGTGGGGTATCTATGGATTGGTCTTTAAAAATTATATTGAGGTTTCTAATATAATTTTTTTCTAAACTAAATATTTTGCGCGAGAGACACTTCCAAAGTGGTAAAATGTGTGTCCCCCTGTAACTTCTAAAATAAGAGAATGATAAAACTAAAAAAATATATGATGTACATTACCATGTAAACTTCCACCGAAAATTTATTTGAACGAGATCTAGTAAGTAGTTTTTTTTAATACGTCATAAATTGTAAACCGCAATTTACCTTTCATTCAATCAACTCAAATATAAAAAAAAAAAAAATATATTTCATAAACATAAACCTTATTTAGATAGATAGATAGAATATACTTTATTGTACACCATGAAAATAGTAGTAAACAGGAAAAACGTATAAATTAACGTATTTAACCACAGTTATAGCTAGATGAACAACTAAATAACTTCTTATACGTCCAAGGAAGTTACGGAACCCTCGGTGCGCGAGTCCGACTCGCACTTGACCGGTTTTTATTACATTGATTCAGCGTATTTAAGAATTTAAGACAAGACTAAAGAAGATATTGAATTTGGTTATGAACGTATAATTTTATTTTTTACTATAACTAGTATTCTGTCCTGCTAAAATAGCAAGATTTGTGAAATTAAGTTATGTATTTACTAAATACACTACAATAGATTCGGTAAAAAATGACTTTTCTGCCTAGTTTTTTTTATATACTGGATGATTTTAAATTCATTGGAAGTCCTTTGGGGAGGATTGTACTAGTCAATTTGAACAACTTTTACTATAGGACCAACTCTGATATCATGAAAAAAAAAAACAGCTGTTCCCTACATTTTGTCGATTTATGTGAACACAAATGTAGGGAAAAGCTGTTTTTTTTAGCGAATTCAGGGTTGGTTTAATTAATAGCCAGATAATACAAATTCATCTTGTAGACAAAAGGTTACAATTAACTATTAAAGCGTAAATTAAGTTCTTTCAGTTTATCTCAAAACTTGCCTACGGTTGTGCTTTACCTTCTTAAGAGGGCAGTATTATTGTTATTGTTTGTGCAAATTGTGATTTTTTGTATCTGATTGATGTTAGATGCTGGTAATAGTGATTTAAAGAACATTCATTTCATAGTGTGTTCATTAAAAAGTTAGTGATAAGTAGATACTCAATACTTCAAAATTATTTTATGAACGACATTTTTTTTTTTTTTTTGATCAAATGTAACGAATTAGTACTGAATTATTTATAGAATTGCTTTAGACAAGCAATTAAGATAATTAGTCAAAAAATATCAAAACATCATATACTTTTACTGTCATATACACATCGCTACATTTACATAATTATAGCTGTTTCGCTTGCTTGTACATGAGTTCAGGCTTTATGTCATAATTGCAGTTATATTATTGCAGTTGTGTATGTTACACTGAAAAAAATAAAACAAGACTTTTTACTGTTCTTGTACAGTAAAAAAAAAACGGTATTTTTATGTTAAAATAAATGATTACTGACTTTATTTTCACTGTTTTTTCAGTTATTTTCACTGATTTTTCAGTTAGTTTTACTTCTTTGGACAATAGGCTCTATTTTTACTGACCAAAACGGTGAATATTACGGAAAAATCGTTTTTTTTTTTCAGTGTATTTTCTCTTATGTATTCAGTATGTGCGTATTTGGGTGAATTTCAACAAATGCCATTTTTTTCATCATATCGGTGAACTTTTTCATTTACATTGTTTTTGTATATTTTTCAGGTTTTATGTAATCTTTAGGATATCAAATATCCCCAAATTTAATATCATCAACGTATCATTTAAGACTATGGAGAAAATTCAGTTTGAATTCTGGTTTCCACCGATATGACAAACCGGCACCGATTATTTTTTCTGTACACCGATATGATAAGTTTATCCACCGAAATGATGTACATATCCAGCGATATGATAATCTATCCAACTTTGAACATCAAAAAGGAAATAGTTAGTAGGTACCTACCTAGGTAGGTAGATAGGAGAAATACCAGGCTTATTATCTCGATTTTTCGGTAGCGATTCTGTTACATCATTGGTCACTGAAACACTTGTTTGGTTGTTACGGGCAACATTTGCCTTAGCTTTTTTTCTCTAATAATATCACGGGCACTGATTCAGTTATTTTTTTGTGCAATGCGACGTGCATGTGCAGTCATTTGGCTTCGGGTTGGGATAAGTCCGGCTGCCTTTCGTCTAGCTAAACGTTCTCTATCTTTTCTTAAATGCTCCTCTCTTAACACAGGATCGCTTTTGAGTTTAGCTTTTCTTATTCTTTCCAGCAACCTCTTTCTCTCTTTTTGCTCCTCCTCTTTTAGTTTTGGCCTCGGCATTCTTAAACAAAATTAAGCTATTATGATGTTTTCTTTTTATCTATTTATTATTTTGTTATTTATTATTATGTACTTACTATTTTTTAACTAGAAAATATTTTCTAGAGTAACCTTTAATGCATTCAATTGCTCTACCTCTCCATCATCACCTCAGCCTATAGACGTACATTACCGAATACAGACCTCCCCTAGTGATACATTTATACATCTTCTACTACCCAGTGGTATCGTGGTAATGATTTCGGCAGTCTATGTAGGTAAGTATGAATATAATGTATGTGTTTGTATGTTTGTATGTTCCATTGTTTCTTTGTATACTTAACGAAATGACACGGGATCTACCGATATGATAAAACGACTCACCGAGATGATAAAATGATCTACCGATATGATAAAGCAATCCACCGATGTGACAAAACTGTGCGTTGATCATGAATCAAAACACCGATATTAGATATAAGACACCGATTGATTTTTTCTTATCATTTCGGTGTAAATTATCACATCGGTGGTAATAAAGACCACCGATTACAGCGATATGAAAACAGCGACGTGAGATATAACACACTTTTTAGAAAATTAGAAAAAATGCATAATATCTAGGATAAATTCAATAACAGTCAATGAAGCTAATTCACTTACTACCTCTGTTAGAACCAAACAATAATAATAAAACTACTCATTACACTAGAAAAATGCAACAACCGATAATATAAAATAATTGTCCGGGAGCAACTGAAATGGCGTACTTACGTTATTGGTGGAAATATGCAGCAATTTGACACACATCCGTCCTGACTGCACACTAGCACACACTAACGAGGGAAATAAAATTGGGGTGGGGACACTGTCGGACTCGTCGATGTAAAGTTAAGTTTAAATTACTTTTGTCCAGCGATATGAGAAAATTTTGCAGGACAAGTACGTTTGTGCCTCTCAGTAATAATAATCGTTAATTATGTAATAAAATATGCTATAAATTAATAACAAAACTAATATTCTATGAAATAGAATAAGTTATATACTTAACTTACTTATTTTTATTAGTGTATAAGCTTTTTTGTTTGTAAAAAAAGTAGAGGGACAGCACCGATTTGAAAAAAATAGGGGTTTATGTATTTATTTCTACCTTTTTTAATAGTCCTAGCCAAATTATATTTTTGCCACAACCCAATAACTACCTATTGAATACAAAAAAAAAATCAGAACAATATTCCTTTTTTCAAATACTAATTTCACCGAAGACAAAAAAATAAGTCATTTGGGAAATTCACCCATTTAGTTCAAAAGCAAAATCAAAACTTTATTATAAAAAAAATCTTGATTACCATCAATTCCTCCTTTATGGCGATATTGAAACGTTCAGCAGATAATAAAATTGCAGTGCACGTACAATCCAGTAAGAGGATTATAAAATACTGACTGTTATTCATTCGCCAGTTTCACAGTTACAATTCCCAATACGTCAACACCTATTGTATTAAAAAAAGATATTTTAACGATTTAAATTGTGGAACGAGAAAATCGCTCACGAGCAGGATTCGAACCTGCGACTCCTGGCTCAGTACGCCAGTGCTTTAGCCACTAAGCTACCGTGAACAATGCTCGTGGTGTCGAAGTTAACCTCCACTTTGGTACGTCTTTGGGGGACGTCAGCGATATCTTAGTAAGAAACAGTGTTTCTTAGCCGACTCGACTAACTTTGCAGTTACGGTAGCTTAGTGGCTAAAGCACTGGTGTACTGAGCCAGGAGTCGCAGGTTCAAATTCTACTCGTAAGCGAAATTTTCTTTCCACAATTTATATCTTTAGATTTCGTTTCGCACGCGTAAATGCGTTAAAAAAAAAACTTATTACCAAAAAATAAAACCGACTTCAAAAACCTTAACTAAAAAGTAAAAAATAATCCTTGTATGTATTTCAAAATCTTATCATAAACCAAAATTTTGAAGGTGGCGCGTGACTGTCCCTTTGCGTCATGTAAATATAATGTACTGTCGAGCGCTTATCTATAGTAAAAAACAGTTTATGCGAACATACATGAAAAACACGCGTCGCCTTCAAAATTTTGGTTTATGTTAAGATTTTGAAATACATACAAGGATTATTTTTTACTTTTTAGGTAAGGTTTTTGAAGTCGGTTTAATTTTTTGTTAAAAAGTTTTTATTTCATACTTTTTAGTTGATAATTCACAGAAAAACTAAACTATTAGTAGATCATCTAGGTAAGCGAAGCTAAATTAAACTGATTTATTGAAGCTGGTTAAAAAACTACTCGACCTATGTCAATAAAATTTATATGGGACCACCGCGCGGACTTCCTCTACCAAATAAAAAAACAACCACGCAAATCGGCCCAGAAATCTCGGAGTAATCGGTGTACATAAATGAAAAAAAAATAAAAAAAAAAAAAAAAACCCCGTCGAATACATAACCTCCTCCTTTTTTTGAAGTCGGTTAAAAATAAATAAAATTGTAAGAGTAGGCATACGCTTGGCAGGCGGGTTGGCGATCGCAGTTGGTTGGTTAAATACTCAGAAAACGCTGCTGCCGATCCTCTGGTGAATCCCTTAGTCGCCTTTTACGATACCCATGATTTTTATTGAGAATAAATTTCTTTAAACCTATGACACACATGAGGCGCATAGGGTGGTGCAATTCTTTATGTCCGGCACCACACGGTACCTATTTTTTCCGTAGTTATATTTAAACAATGTTATTTTACAGAACCCATTTCAAGGCACAGTCATAAATATTTATTTTAAAAGATACTAAAATTCTCCCCTCGCGAAATCCGATAAATAAGAGTTAAGATCGTTAAAGCCAAGGTAGAGTTAAGATGGCTGAATTAACGCAGAGTTTAAGTTGTTCAGTTCAGAGAAAATACTGTTCAGGGAAATATTGTAGAGATTCTCGAAGAAATTAAATAGTTTATCACCACCTGAGGTTTGAAGAGATGTAGTCTGCTCCATAGAAAAACACAAGCAGGAGTCCGACTGTAAACATTCCATGTACAGTCACCAATTGCCTTCAGATCATCTCAAAAGTCGCAAAAGTCATTTTAGCGAGTATCATTCCTACCCTAGAACTATGACTACGAATATTCTTAAAGTACAATGCACCATAACTTTGTCTGACCTGGAATGGAAACAGAGGTGAAGAATTTACAGGCGGTACCTTATTCATACTTTGACCAAAAGACCAATGAAGCGGAGATGAAAATATTAGAATGCAAAGTATCAACAAATAACTTGATTTGTATTTAATAACAAATCAAAAACTTTTACCAAAACGAGTTTCGGCGGTGTGCCGACAAGTTTTTGAATTTATTTTTCCGCAGAACATTCCCGTGTGCCTCAAAAATCATTAATCAGGCTTCACTTTGGCAGTGACCCAACGTCCTTACTACCTACCCTCTCATTTGTATTTACTGAAAGAGTTTCAGATCATAAATCATGCCATTTTGATGAATGAATCCATTGAATATTTTTTTTCTAAATCTCGGTGAGGCCACGGCTTGGTTTAAACTGGAATACGCTATTAAACGCGTTGAGTTATTCAACCGACAATATTTCAGATAAGTTAACGACGTCGTTTATTTTGCTATTAAATTTATTACTGCGAGTTCCGCTTGCAAATTTTAGCTCTCACTCTAAGTTATCGGGAAGGTGGAGCGAAATGTGCCTAATTAATTTTACAAAGTGTAAGTACGTAGTTATACCTGAAACGGTTCCAAGCGTTTTAATTCACGGTAAACTTAGGTTACTCAATAAAAAAGCTCGGACCAAAACAATAAAAATAATAAATTAGACGGAGCGCATAGTGACTGAAGCCAGAAAAAGGAATAAGTACTAAATAGCAAAGGAGTGCCTACTATTCCACCCGCAGTTTTCGCGAGCCGCCTTTGCTATATTAGTACCTATTAATTTTTCTGGCGTCAGTCACTAGTTATACGTGTACCGTCTATCTTATTATTATGGTCTAAGTAATAAGGTAAATAAGAACTAGACATACCTAATTCTATTACAGAAAATTGGCACTCTCTATAAACAGGCGTATACGTGCTTTGACGTTTTCGAATCAATTTAGCATTTAATGTTGCATACTTCAATATGTTGTAACACTAAAAACACACAATTAAAGCAATTTTAAAATACCTTTACGTAAAATATAAACCATCAAACTCATTACGAACTGATGCTGTGATTAATTCCTGAATAGTTTAGAGCTTTAAATGGTTATCTGTAGTACCTATTATGATATTTCTCTGAATAGATGAAACTTTTTTAATATCGAACATTACTTCAGAATATAATACGCATGGGAAATTCGAGATTTTATCAGAACTTTCTTGTAATCGTTTTCATTTAATTAAGTAGAGTATTACCCTGTTTCTTCGAATCACCCTGTAATTCTTCTGTGTGGAGTTTTATGGGCGTCTAATTTATTTATCAAGCTCGTACTTTCGCTCAATGAATTGAGAGCTAGACGCCTATCACTTTGCAGATGTAACAATTCCTATATTTTTGGTTGTCTTTTGTAAAGATACTCGTAACTATTATGCACGTCAGACACGGAGCCAGTTCACGAGTCAGTTCAGTCACTGGCTTTTGGTACGAATACATTTGAAGACAGTTCAGTGAGTAGCTGTCTTAAAGTAAGAAACAAATAAATAATTTATTAAATTCTCGTTACAAGCGAAAACAAACACATTAAATGAAAAACAATAAAATAAAAATTAACATGCCTAAACAAGAATAAAACAGGCTCCCATCTCAGCATATGCTGCAACACCGAAATGCTGCAGCGCTGGTTTTCGGATGAATGGATGGTCTTCAAATAAATTCGTACACGAGACCAGTAGAAGGCAAGTACTTAACTGGCTGCCTGGACTGACTCAGTGGACTGACTCGCAAACTGGCCCGTATTCGAAGTGCATTAATATAACAGAGTAGTTAAAGGTTATGTTTTCTTTTGTTTTCATATCTTTGTCTACACTTTTTTCCTAATACATTGTAACTACGACTCATTGGTATCTCCAGTTATAATAACATAATAAATAAGCACTGACCTTAGCAACAATAAACAAAACTATTTTCCATCCAGCAACAGTTACCACTATTTTTTTTTGCCACAAGCCATGCATCACATTCGTCCGAACAGATTCAATAGTATTCTGTTACATGACATCCGAATAAAATGTAGCTATGACTCTACGGTATCTCTAGTTATACTTAACATAACATAACATCACGCCTTTATCTCTAGTTATAATATAAATGAATATTTAAGGACATTTTTACTCAGCACCATCTAGTTCCAAACTAAGCAGAGCTTGTACTATGGGTATTAGTCAATGGATATAATACTTGTATACTTTTTGTTGTTGTTGTAAATACATACTTATAATATACATAAGAAACACCCAGACCAACACAAAAACTTAGGTTCATCACACAAATATTAGTGTCGTGTGGGAATCGAACCCATGACCTCGTAATCAGCAGTCCGACACTCGAACCACTAGACCAACAATAAAATTACATGAATAGAAAAAGACAGGTTTATTACAGAGGAATAATAAACAACAAAATAAATAAGCACTGACCCCAACAACAATAAACAAAACTATGTTCCACCCAGCAACAGTTACCACTAAATTTATTACCACAAACCATACATCACATTCGTCCCAACATATTCAATAGTATTCTGTTACATATCGTCCGAATAAAATGTAGCTATGACTCATCGGTATAGTTATAATAAAATTACATGAATAGAAAAAGACAGGTTTATTACAGAGAAATAATAAACAACATAATAAATAAGCACTGACCTCAACAACAATAAACAAAACTATGTTCCACCCAGCAACAGTTTTTTTACCACAAGTCATACATCACATTCGTCCCAACATATTCAATAGTAACTATTCTGTTACATATCGTCCGAATAAAAACATATCGTGATATATTTCCGCTGCTCACAAAGCGTTGGTCGGTGGGCATACACAGCACGTCGATAGTGGGATGAATAGCCCATCTCCGGGGTTGGATAGTGCCGGAAGAATCCCCGCCGCCCACCACACGGCCTTTTAACGAGAGCCGCCTTTTTTCAGCCGATGCTGCGAAGTTTTGTAATGTTTTTGTGGCTCCGGGGATAAGTGCTGCTGTGGTTTTGCGCTTTTTGTTTAGTTTGCAGCCTTTAATGTGTGTGCAAAGAGTGGTAAAGAAGATGAGAATTATCATAATAGATAAACTTTATTTCAAGCACAATGTTATGTACCTACATTGTGCTTGAAATGAAGTTTATTAGTTTAGTTTATAGGGTAGGTTTACTAGAATTTAGGCTTTAGGCACATAAATAGTAAAAAATATAGACTAAGTGCTGCGAACAACCATAGTGAAGCCAACAAAAACCGTGCTCCTTCATGTACAACCAGTGCTCACGTTAACACCATGCACCTGAAGGCTATTTTTTTCACGATGCTTACAGGAAGATGCCGTGACATGTGAACTGAGAGGGCTGAGCATGGTTTAAGGTGCATGTGTGTGCGTTAGCACTGGTTGTACATGAAGGAGCACGGTTTTTGTTGGCTTCACTATGGTTGTTCGCAGCACTTAGTCTAGCTTTAGGTAACAAATTCCTAAAGCCTAAATTCTAGTAAATAAATACATTCTGACATATATAGCTGACAGCAGTGAAATACACGGAGACCTACCATCATATATATCTAAATAATAAGGTAATAGAAATGATATCTACTGTCTTTTGTCTTTCGACGACCTCTGTGGTCTAGTGGTCTAGTGGTCTAGTGGTTCGAGTGTCGGAGTGCTGATCACGAGGTCGTGGGTTCGATTCCCACAGGACACAAATATTTGTGTGATGAACATAAGTGTTTGTGTTGGTCTGGGTATTTCTTATGTATTATAAGTATGTATTTACAAAAAAAAGTATATAAGTATTATATCCATTGTCTAGTACCCATATCACAAGCTCTGCTTAGTTTGGGACTAGATGGTGCTGTGTAAAAATGTCCCGAAGACATTTATTTTATTTTTTAATACCATAACGCGTGTCGCCGGTTTGCCTTAACCAACACCTAAATACGCAATTACACCCACCATGTTTCTAGCATTCAATGCTAAATAAATAATGCCAAAAAAATCCGCTATTAGTTATGCAGCATAATACAGTTTTTGTGACTGCGCCTCCAAAACAGCACTGATGTTCTGCGAGACACCTGCACACGGTGACAAGTTCACAATGTCTTCATTTTGTTTCGAGCGTATGGCACTCGTGGGTCGCAGCTGAAAATCAGCGTTGGGTAGTCAGTACCTGTACTGCTACCTAACATTATGCTGAGCTGGTGGCCCTTTGGCATTTACATATATTTAATTTTTTATGTTATTTTCCTTTTTTAAATTTGATTGTTTGTGCCAATAAACACATTTTCTTTCTTTCTTCTTTCTTTCAGGCGCCTTTACCACTTCTATTACCTTATTATTTAGTTTTTTTTTTAGGGTGATAGCACCCTATTCTGAACTAACTTTGGAAAAACTAGCACCTATCTAGGTAATAATGTAACTAGATCAATTTCCTTGTTGATCAAGTTATCATAAAAAGAATAAGCACTGATTGATTAGGAAGCAGCTGGCGATGAATGAGTAATAGTATCGCTTGTGGTCGAAATTTGATCAGTTGTGCAAATTAAGTAGCGTTTTGTATGGGGAAATCATGTGTGTATGTTATTTATTTTACCTGCCTTAACGGCAATTATAGCCACATGTTTTTTTCTACACATCTATGGCATATGTATGGCTCGAGGGTTTTTTTTGAAACAAATAAATATTTTTTCTTTCTTTCTTTTCTTTACAGAAACATTAAATAATATAAAAGTGACGACCAGTAGCTATTCAAATCACATCAGTTAAATCCTTCATTTCCCCAATTAACCCTCATAATTGGATAGCGAGATAAACATCTGAGTAACAAGAGGAAAACAAATCTCTTCGGTCTCAGTAAAACGTGGTTTTTTGTTCCGAACCAGAATTGGAAAAACTGAGCACTCCGGAAATCACCTCTGGTTTTCATGTTCTTTTATTTTCGGTACCATTTTGAATTCCAGAAATGTTTTAAGTTACAGTTTGTTTTGTAACACCGGGGGGCAAACGAGCAAGCAGGTCACATGATGGTAAGCGATTTCTGTCCCCCATGGACATCTGCAACTTCCCTGAGAGAGTCACCGGTGCGTTGCCGACGTTTTAAAAAGACGTAGGAAAATCTTTTCTTGATGTCGAATTAGTTCGGGACAACCGTTCACCGTACATTATGCGTGCATTATGTTCAGAGAACCATTTATACTAACGAGAGTCGCCCAATGGTCGAAATTCGACCGTAATTGAATAAAAAAAAATGATTGAACTATGCCGAAAAAAAAACTATTTCCTATTTTTTCTTATTGATAACACAAGAACAATAAACAAAATCAGTTGACAAACAGAAGAGAAAATTGTTCATTACACGCTTCGATCCACATTTGATTCAGTTTATAATTTTGGTCGTCATTTGTTAAAAACCCTAAAAAGAGATTCTGAAAGAAAAGCGAGAACCAAAGAAAGATAGTGTATTGTCTCAGTTAACGGCACGCAACATTTAAATAACTATACAAGTGTACAGCAGGAAGGCATATACATAAATAAAACGAAAAAACACATAAAATATACGGTAAGTACACACGGCTACACATCAAGCTGTACAAAACCAGTATAGGCTGACCTCGCGTTGTAACGAAAACCTATACAATGCGAGGTCAGCTTATACTGGAAATGTACAGCTTGATGTGTAGCCGTGTTTACCTAAAACAACTTAATAAAAAAATACCTCCGTTAATTCATAAGATATTTGGCAATGGCACGCTGTAGCCGCGACAGTGAGGTTCCCACTCAGCATAATGCTGTATTACAGAGCAGGCCACAACAGAGCGCTGATTTTCAGTGGGCACCCCAAGTGAGAAACAGACGGAAACCAACACATCCACGACAAATAAATACAAATATATGCATTATACCTAATACATACCAGAAAAAAAAAAACAACAAAAATGGTTGCTACCGTCTACATTCCTACATTCATCTAATCTCTGATTTTTCGTAGTTGTCTTATTTAGTAAACAATCTTGGCATGTCTTTTTAATGTAATTCGTCAATAATATATATTAAAAGACATAATGTTAACAATTTCACACATTTTTTTTTTACTATTTACATGTGCAGAACTTGTAATTATATTTTATCAGTAGTTATTTATATAAAGAGACGTGCCAAGATTGTTTACTAAATAAGACAAGAGAGAAAAGACAGAATATAGGTACATTACTTGTATTCTGCTATTTTGGTCATACAAACTGAAATACGACATAATTTCCGACACAAATATGGTCGAGCTACACGATGGCTAGCGCAAGCACTCCATCAGTTAAGACAGTTCAACTCAAAACTGTTGTGGCTCTTTCCTTAAAAGGCCATTTCAGACATCCTAATGCATTTTTTTTCTTTTTATTACACAATATCCAGACTTGAGACCTTGACCTCTGAGCTTGTTTTGGCGTTTCTTCTCAGGGATAATCCGATAGGAAATGCGGTAGCCACCTAGACCTAAAAAACATGACTTGTAAATGTGTCCTTATAAGATTTATTTACAGAAATAAAAAACATTTATCATTGAAAAAAGTACGATCGCTGGCTGAACCAAACGTTGAATTGTTGTTCATTAGCAGAAGACGACAACTGCCAATAGCAATGGTTCTATTGCCATTTGTTACCAATTGTGTCAGTAGAATCAGGCCCTGGACCGTTAATTTTCTGATAAGATTTGACTTTTCGTAGAGGTTTATTTATAAATAATAATAATGTTCTATATCAGGGATGGTGAACCTTTATACATCAACATGCCAATTTTTTCAACAAAATGTGTTTCATAATTATGTGAATGTGCCAACAAATAATCTTAGTGCGGAAAAGTCTGAAAAACATAATGAAACTAATTATTTCACGTACTTATTAGGTGCCCACAATTTGCTGTCGCGTGCCATCTGTAGCTCGCGTACCATTGGTTCGCCATCCCTATAACGGTTATCTTGGTACACGTTTCCATAAACGAAACGTAAATGTTAACACAATATTCTAATTCTACAATAAATTTCAAACAGTCGCTAGATGATATAGGCTAGATACACTATTTATATTCTAGAACAGGGGTACCCAACCTTTTACCAAGCGCGATTTTTTTTTTGCCTCCCGCAACTATCTCTTAAAATCACTATACGCGGGAGGGGGGCGCGTTTCTTGCCTGTTAGGGTAAACCTACAAGGAGCTGATGACGTGTGCCCCTTACGCTGATTCGCGTCAAGTAACTTGATTTGGTTACATGCGGTCACTTAGCAGCGATCATACACCCCATAGACGCCGCATAACAGGCGACCGATGTCTGCAACACATATATGAAATTTCACTAATGTGGGTCGCTACTATTCGCCACTTGAAATCTTCAAATCAGTTTCGACCACTTACATGAGCCGTCAAAACTGCCGCGTTAGTGATAAGCCAATACCCACCTTGGTAGGGCCAATCGGATTGCAGTAGCCTCAGCTGTTGGTAGAATTTATTGTATGCATTATATTCAGCATTAGGCGTCTATTGGGCTATATGTTTGATGCTGCTATCTCAGAGTTGTTGGCATTCAGTTTTTTTTTCTAATATCAAGAACATACATTCGAAATCTACCTACATTTTATTATTAGAGCAGCCGTGCCGTCCCGTGGATCTACACCCCCAAGTGGAGCGCAACCCAATGGTTGAGAACCACTGTTCTAGACAGACCTCAGCACGTTGAGATTGCTCGTAAATGTCAAAATATAAGTTTACAAGGCCACTAGTGAACCAACCCTAATTTTGGCTGGCGTTTAATCCGATTATATTTAACAACCTGAAAAGCCTTTGAAGTACGTACCTTATCCTCACGGAGGCTGTCCTTAAGGGATGTGTTGACCTTGAAGTGTAAGTAGTGGTTTTGGGAGCAGTAGAATTGTTTGAGGCAGTACATTAGATATTTTATTACAGTTTATTACAAGTCCCACTGAAATATGTTTAAAACTGGGACGAATAAAAAAAGGCGGACGGAATCTCGCTAAGAAAAGATTGAAGCACTTAATTTTTTCCTAAACCCACTATAATTTCGACAGCCTTTTTAACACATCAGATATTGATATTGTTATTTTATTTATTTGTGACACTACGACAATGACTACCGTCACACGAGATTTGTTGCGTAATCGCGGCTTTTTGTCTTACTATGGGTGTGAATGTGTGCGTGCCAGTTCGTACTTTAAGCGAGCCGTCTTACTTATTAGTGCTTCACTTATTAAGATTCTATTCTTTTTAGATTCCGTCCACCTTTTTTATTCGTCCGTAGTTTAAAAGTGTAAAGCTTTAATATTACGTAACATGACTGTGTCTCGATCAATGATATTTAAAAGTACAGATATATTACTGCACTCGCAATCTGAAGACTCAAAAACGTCCTAATTAGGACGTTTATTTATTAATCCTCGTCTAGTGAGGCGGCGAGCGTGACCGGTGACAGCAAAAAAAACTAAAATGCTGGTCGTGTGTGTACAGGAAGTGTCCAATTATGACGCGAAAGTAACTCGAAGTGACCAACTTACTTACTTTGTACTAGTTTAATAAACTGCGGCAGCACAATACACATAATATGTGCATTATGCTGCCGCTGCATGCGGAACATTTTATTCATTTGTGTTGTAAGGGTATGACATATCTATACTTTTAAATAGCATTGGTCTCTATAGAATAATTTATTGTTGTTCTTATGATTGAATTTTGCAGACAGCTGTCTGATCAGCAGTTGATCTCTGGGTTCGTCATTATATTATCGTCCTGCACTTGTCCCAATTTATTTAGGGTCGGCGCTGCATGTACTTTCCTCAATAAATCTCTATCAGCCGTCATCTCAGTATTCACTTTCCTTTTATCCAAATCATCTTTCACACAATTCATCCACATTTTCTTTGGTCTTCCTCTCTAGGTCAATCTCTACTTTAACTAAATATTAATTTAACTCCCAAATCGAAAATTAATTCAGACGCAAAGCAAATTTTTTGATACTTTATTTTACACCTTACGATAAACGAAAAATTGTCTCCTACACAGGAATAAGTCGGAAAAAATACTCACACATTATGTTTTAGTAAAAAAAATAACAGAATTACCTTCATATTGAAATGAAAAATGATATGAAATGTTTATTTATCATATTTTAAGTAACACAGTTTATTAATCCACAAAAATGTTTGATTTTGTTTAGACATAAAAACTCTTTGCTGAGATTTAAAAATAAGCTGTCAAGTATAAAGCACTATGGTAATAGGTAATAAATAAATAATAAATAATAAATTTACTTCACAAAAAAAAATACACGGGAAATCCATCTATTACGGTAGTCTATAACAATGTTTCTATGGTTAGGATAAACTCTGTCTAGTACCCATGTTAAGATTTAACTTGTGTTATGTGTTAGGTATTTTGTCTGAGATAAGAATAAACACTGCGTCTTTTATACTCCCGGGCCCCGGAAGTCGAGCCATAGTCGCCGGATCCGGCACTCTGTCATGGCAGCCGTAAGTCTGCCTTCTTATACACTACAACTTTTCAAAAGTATCCCACAAAGGACTGAGTGTCGAACTTGTTTACCACAACTTTTCCAAACAAAAGACGAAAGCGGAATGCATTTTACTTGCAACTGTATATTCATCTTACATTCAAGTTGGACGGTTAACTTCTATTGTGAAATTCGAACCTTTTATTTCCATTCGAAACATTCTTTGTTCTGTAATTGACGACATTTTTCACAAACCTCTATAGCAGTATACAGCAATCCGTACTTGTGACTTAAATCCATAGATAAGAGAAAAAAAGGTCACATAAAAATAAAATTTACATACAGTAGCGATGAGAAATCATAATGAATATTTTCCAGGCAGATTTATTTGGGCCGACAAAAATAATAGGACAAACTATTTTTGTAACTGAAGACAAACAACTGTCCTGTCGTGGTAAACAATCGACTTGAACATTTTTGGAAATAAGCTTATGTCGGAATTGAAAAAGAAATGAAAATCTTCGCAATTAAATATATGATCCATAAACAATATTAGGGCAGTATTGAGAAATCACCTTCATAAGTGCGATTACTGAAATAATCAGACCTAAGGCTTCCATATGATTATTTTTTCAATTTCTACATGATGAATGCCTTTTCAAACTCATGAAAATGTCTTGCTTCGTGCCTCCTTTCTTGAGCTTTTCCCGTCTGCTTTGGTAATATCATTATTTCACTGAACTGAACCAAAGTGTTGCCAAAAGTACTTCTAAATAATATATTACTCCACATTCAAGTGAGACTGCAACACGCAATATCTTTTAGTAAATCAAGAGCGTTCAACATCATGCTATTACGGACTCAGTCGCATTCAGCAGCCGCCGCGTCGTGAATAAGTAGTTAAAAAAATAAAACCGCTCAAGGGTATGTTGAAAGGCGCGAGGATGGGTGCTGTAGTCATTATAGGTACTCCTGCTATGTGGTATTACTTTTTCTGGCTTCAATCACTAGTTTTATGCGCTCCGTTTATCGTATTTTTTTGTCTGAACTATAACCATGAAACTCGTTTTTAGAAGTATTTTTAATCAATATTTTAAACCAGGTTCCTGCCGTTAATTTTTTGGGGTCATTAAGGCTACGAAATTATGAACAGACAGACATGATCATAAGCATCCCATTGTTGTCCCACTGCTAGGCATGGGCCTCTTCTCCGTAATAGAAAGTTAAGGCCTTAGTCCACCATGCTGGCCTAGTTTGGGTTGTCAGACTACACCTTATATACCGTCGAGAACTATATGGAGAATTCTCAGGTGTACTGGTTTCCCCTCGATGTTTTCGTTCACCGTTAAAGCAAGTGATAATCAAATTCTGATCCGCACATGAAAATACCAAAGACATTTGTATACTGTTACCTAAATTTATGGAAAATAAAGAGAACATTAGAAAAGTCAGGGTTGTAGGCCCGGTTCAAAGCACTATTTTTTCACAGACCACAGACATTATAAAAAATATAGATGAAGTGCTGCAAACAATCATAGTGAAGATAATAAAGCCGTGCTCCTCCATGTACAAACCAGTGCTCACGCACACTCCATGCCCCTGAAGGATATTTGTTTTTGCGATGCTCACTGGACGATGCCGCGACATGTGAACTGAGAGCGGTGAGCACGGTTTGAGGTGCATGTGTGTGCGTGAGCGCTGGTTTGTACACGGAGGAGCACGTTTTTGTTGGCTTCACTATATAGAAGAAGAAAGAAAGAAAAATGATTTATTGCCACATCAAGACGACATGCGGTAGGTGCACATAAAAATAACTTCATTAGGTACATTTTAGGAATTACAGTGATACCTACAAGGTTAGAAAAGAATTATGACGAAGTGCTGCGAACAATCTGCAGCACTTCGTCTATATTTTTACTATGTCTGTGAGATAGACAAAAATAATCAATACATTTTCCTTCGATCTACAGCTACAGAACCCTAAAAAGCATCACAAGTATTCACGAGCCTTTTTCTCGTAAGACGTTTCTCACTTATTCTTTTGGGGTTACACCGTCACTGGCGGAGGCTGCGCGCTCATCATTTGCATCCAAATAGCTCCTATAAATTCGCTACCCGAATATTCACCATTCTCCCGGTTCCTTGGGAGCAATTAAATGCTTTTTTCTCCTACAGTTCTGGGCCCGCGCGATTTTTCGGTGTGAATAAATTCAGTGGTCCAGATTGTAGTCAGCGCCAGCTAGCTTCATTAGGTAAATTATTTCGACACGTTTTTTTGCTGCAATGTTCGGTTACGTAATGTGCGGTGTTTTTAATAGGTTAATTATTTTGTGTAGTCTTTTTTTGGAAGTGTTCTAATAATTTTGTAGGCTTTCTTTCTGCTGTGTTTAATGAATGTGATTTTTTGGTTTCGAATGTGACTTGATGTTTTAATTGTGGTTCATTGAGTCAAATTCACGCATTGTCGGATTATTTAACTAGAGAGTCTATAATTTTACAGTAAGTATAATGTATGATTGGGTCTGTATATTAAGATTATATACTTAGAGCAAATGATGAAAAATTATATAATCATACGGTTATTGACATAAGGGTATTTGCTCACATCGAAATTAAAACATTAAATACATTATTTAAAAATAAAAAATCTTAAATAAAACTACACCTAAAGCTAAAAACTAGATTACGGTTATTGAATAAACGAATTTTCACTTAGAAACATTAGCGAGTGTTTGAGAATAAATCCCAAACAAGTTTATAAATAAATAAATCATTTATTTTCAGATTTGCATCCATTTTGTTGGCAAACATTGCCCTTACAACCTAATGTTAGTAAATTACAAATTTCGAAATGAATTTAATTAAAATACGTAGCTTATCTATGCCACTGGGGCATGTAAGCGTAACCAATGCTGCAGTATGGGGGCGTCCCACCTGTCCTTTATGGTATTCAAGATGCTGTTGGGGCCGTCGTGCACCCTGCGCAGAACAGAAGCGCAGCGTATAGGATGTCCGACTCCTTTAAAAACTCATGGCTAAGTGCTGTGACACGCACGAGTGATGATTATACATTCTCTTTGCTGTGAGTGCGCCAACCGCTCTCCAACCGCTACACGTTGACGATAAAGATGGCCGACTTTGATGGGGTGACCAAGTCCTATGTTGTAATTTATTTTCGATGACTTATTTAGCTATAGCATTTGGAACTCAGTCATGCTAAATTATTCTTCTTGCCTATAACTTGAATTATGGAGCTCTTGAAATCTACAATATTGCATCTTGAATATTGACTTTTTATTTTTTATAGTATAGGATGGCGAAACGAGCTAAAGGCCCACCTGATGTTAAGCGGTTACCTTTGCTCATAACAACTTCAAAACCACATAGGCTGTTGCCTAAATGGTACAGCAAGTCAGTTCGCCAAACTGAGAATGGAAAGTCTCATGTGATTGTAATTTCACCGGCACCCGCACCCTTCAAACTGAAACTCGCATTAAACCAGTTGATTAACTTCCAAATGTTTAGTTTCCGGCGATTTATCATCGAGTTGACAATCGAATTATTTCCCATCGATAGATGATTTCTTATAATGGCGCGAGGTAAGAAGTCCGACCGCTCGCTTGCTGTTCAATGGTTCGGAAATGATAACCGATTCGAATATTTGAGCTACTTGTACGGGTTCGAAGAGACATGTACCGTTTTATTAGAGTTGTAAATTGTTGAAATGAAATTATTGGAGGAAACTGGGAATGTATTACTTTTTGTGATATTTTATATTATGTTGGGTTCAACCTGAACGTTTGTAGGTAAGATTCAATAATCTTTGCAAGTTAGATTTCTGGACAAATATGAAAGGTAACGTAACATCCCCAATTATCGACTCTTTAGGGGACGATCACAAGTATTTTTTTAAATACATTGGTTTCGTGATGATTTTTTACTTACTTTTGATGCACTGTTTGTGCAATGTAACAGTTCAATGTTTATTAGATAAACATTTAACCGTATACCAAATTATAGTTTTGCTCTTATTTTCTGAAGTTGGTTGTTTTTTTGTCGAACAATGGGGCACTCTCAGTAACTGGGGCTTTTACTATATTGCTTTATTGCGTACAGTTTTCTGCAAATCTTGTTTACAACTATTTTCCAAATCATCATCATCATCATAATTTATTTTTGCCAAACAATATTTCTATTTTTTACATTTCCTTATGAGGTTACTCCATTATTTTACAGGTATATAATATTGCTATAGTAGGTATCACAAAAGGAAATATTTAACTTGTGGACTCTACACTAGGACAAGCCTGTTTTGTGGAATCCTACGATATTAATCACAGTAAAACAACACACGAATAAAATAAAAATACTTACATTTTTTCAATTAAAACTTGAGCACAGCTAGAGTTTGTTAGTAGAAAACATTTCTAGACACAGAATTGTCTGAAATAAACAGATAGCTGTATAAATAAAAGATGTTTGCTAAAACTACAGCAGTTTATAATTAACGAACCGAGTACTCATAATTAATAGTTCCAAGAAGATTAATTCCAGCATTTAAATATACTCGACAAAGTTAAGCAGAAACTTGCATTAAAGTTTAAAGTATACTTTTTAACTCAAATAATATGAACTTACAGCCAGCGCTGCATTTACCATATTTAACCAAAATTTGTTCTCATTGTACCGAAATTCAGAATTTGGAAAACATCGTGAGAACAACTGTACTACTACGGCTACACATCAAGCTATGTATATTCAGTATAAAATTCGCCTCGCATTGTATAGATTTTCCGTACGCTGACCTCTCATTGTACGGAAAGTCTATACAATGCGAGGTTAGCTTATACTGGAAACGTATAGCTTGATGTGTAGCCGTGTGTACATCTGAAATTGCTACATTAAGCTCTTAATGGTGAGTGTAGTTCTCTAACCCGCAGTAGGCAGCCGTGGTGGACTGAGGCTTGAATTCTTCTCTGTCTGTGAAGAGGCCTCTGTCTAGCAGTGGGGCAGCAATGGACTGGTTATGTTACGTACCGGACTTTATTCTACTCATATTACGTCAAATGCGCCCTGCAGTGTGCTCCTGTCCGCTAACATAGACTAACTGCGACCACCATTATCTCCAGCTCGTCTAAAAAACCGAAAAAACTTCATAAGACTGATGACTACAGAACCAAGTCTAGTCAAGAGGAAGCAAGGCGTCACGTATGGTATACTAAACTCCCTGAACTAACGGACTTTGTAGAGCTAGCTGAGAATTTGCTTATTTTAGCAGGGACGAGTTGCAAAAACCAATTTGGAAGTCACTTAACCATCTTTGGACAACGTCGTGCGATTAATCGAACTGTGCGATCGAACCACGCGGCCGGAAGGGTCGCTGCAAGGATAATCTATATCTATATCTTTCAGGTGAGATTTCATCGACGCAAGTAACTTCGGTTGAAATTGCGGAGCCTCCACGAAAAGCAATGGCTTGCATGCCTGCTGCGCCCTGCCTACTCCCGGGAAGACTTGATGCAGGCTACGAAAAGGGAGTGAAATGTGCCAATTTCTGGTCAAAGTTCAACTAAGTTAAAGCCATTTAATCCATAAAAAGAAGAAGAAGATCATCAGACGAATTCTGCCAAACGTGATTTTGACAATTCCACTTTGATTGGTTTTTGTGGCAAACATTAGGAGATCTGTGTTCAGATGTGGATATGAGCTTATATGAGACCACCATGGCAAGGGCACATGGGGTATGAAGGGTGCTGATGGCACAGTGACACAATACTTAAAGAAAATATTGCTGATTGTTGAAAGATGTTGTTTACGGACTAAACTAATTTCATCTATGTCTCTTTCTAACAAAAGAATATAGGAAAATTTTGTTGTGTTTAGTCGCCATCGCTATATGTGTGCTTTATTATTATCTTTGAGAAAGGAATTAGTTCCATAGTCAAAGTTTATTTGAAAATTTTCCCGTTAATTACAAGAGCATAGACTAAATTATGACTGTTTTCAGTTTATGAGTTCGAAACCGGCCTGCATCTCAGACTTTTTGAATTTATGTGCGGTTCAAAATATGATTATCACTTACTTTAACGGTGAAGGAAAACATCATAAGGTATCCTGCATCTGAGAGTGAGTACAGTACCGACCGCTACATACAGTTATCAATAGTATGTGTAGTCCACCTACCCGCATTAGGCTTAGCATAGTGGACTAAGACCCTAACCTTCTCATTCAGAGAAGAGGTCCGTGCCCAGCAGTGGGACAATTATAGGCTGACTATTTCATGAAATGTTTTCTCTCCTTTTTTAAGTGATGTTAATAAGAAAGAGATACAGTGTAATTAAAATTAAATAAATAAAATTTATAAGAGAATAGACACCGATTTGTGTCTATTTACTTATGAAAGTGTACTTTTTTATTTTTCTCAAAGTATCCGGGCCAACTTGTATACTAAAACGTGACAGAACGCAATGAAAATTCACTAAATACAATTCAGATTTCGTGTTAATCTCATTCCACATGAGTAAATTACAAGATCGGGGCGATGCCGATGGGACTTGGATCTCTGCCAAATGGCCAGCCGCATCAGCAACCACGGTTCAACACCGATAATTCTTTCATTCCACGTCTTTGCAGGAACGCCTTAAAAATATCGTACCTTACGGCAGCAATGTATGCGGTGTACAGCCAAATTTTCGCTGACGCCACAAAAATACAGTAGAAATTCACTACGGGTCACGTTTGATACATTTTTTGGCGATTGTGTCAAAATGTGCATTGAAGTTTGTGTTGCTTCGAAAATACAATGGCACATGTGTTTTTATCTCATAAATATACTATTTTAATATTTTATTGTAGTTTGAGAATTTAGACAGATTCGGTCTTACGTCATCTTACTGTGTAAGTCTAATACAGTATTAGAATGGAAGGTTATAACGTTACTGATGTAATAATATAGGCTCTGTCACAAATAAATAGGATCTGTCACAATTTTCTCGAGTTGTTTCCAGGATCGGATTCACTTACCGGGTGCTAATTTGAGCATCAACCCTATTTCTTTATTGATTTTTCATCTTTTTCACGTGCAAGTACCTTTGCAGACCTTAGAAACAGCTTGCGCTGTATGATATTGAAAAAGTATAAAAAAACAAGTTTATATCATCATTTAACACTAGTTTTAAATTATTCATCAAGTAAGGCTGTTTTTGGTAGAGTAGTTTCTATTTCGTTCTTTCGTTCGCTTTTTAACCGATCTCATTACTTTCTGATACGCTAAGATATTAAAATGATTTGTTAGTAAAAGGTATACCATTATCAAAGGAAGTACATCTAACCAAAATACCATAAATTTAGGTATTATTCGTAGGAAGGCGCAATTTGAGCGGTCTATCCATCATACAGGACAATATTTGCCTTTCTAACCACATGGAAGCTTGCGTCCACCAGCGCAGCGGCGGCGTGCAGTGCCACCGTGATATACGGAGAGATTATTCAATCACAATTCTGAATATGACTAGTTGCTGAATTGATTACTCCCTTACCTATTGGTTCATAAGTTTGTTTAGAAATATTGATGTTGTAGATAGTCGATGTATCTATACGTCTCGCTTCTGATCTCAGGGGAGTCAAGTTGAGTCTATGTTTTATGTGATAGTCCTAAGCTATCTTATTTTTTTTACAAGATAACTAGTCCATTATCAAAGATGTGTGTGATGTGTGTACAATTGAATAACACTGCGACAAAAAAGCAAAACATGAAATGTGATACTTTAATTAGTAAATCAAAGAGGAAATCTCGTAGACGCTCGTTTTTCCACACTACTGACAAGTAACTTATTTTCTCCACTCTCCTAGCAACAAAAACACGGAAAATTTTAAAGTGGCCGCAACTATAACAAAGGACTAGTGTCAAGTCCGGAAGGGCGACATCCATCACAATCTGCCGCGTTGTCACGTCCTCCACAATGAGTACATGGACACCAACCTCGCAAAGTTAAGCGGAAAGGAAAACAACTCCAGGAAATCACGCGCACACTGCGACAGGAAATAATACGGGAAAAGTTCCTCCAATAAATGCGTTCAAAGGTGAAACAAAGAAAGGTTTGTACGATTTTTAAGGGTTATTAAAAGAGAATTTACCCGGACATGCTGTAAGCCCCCCGTACATACCATATGCCACGTGTTAATAATGTTACTGTCAAACTGCTCCGTAGCTTTGATACGGGTCAAAAAGGTTTCAATAGCGTCTCCTGGCGGAACCCGCAGCACTATTTCACCTGAAATGTGTACGAGAAAACATCGGGCCAATATGTTTTTTATAGCGAAAAAAAGTGAAACTAGAAGAATTGGGAGCAAACAGTACGCGTGTACGGTCGATAGTAGGTTTTTATTGGGACCTAACTTTTGCCGAGGATTAGAACGAATGTTAAGTAACATATTCCTTAACCAAACAGGATTCAGAAGTTCTACTCACAAAAAATATCATGTTTTTCAAAGTCGAATAAGATAAAATTCAAAATCCGTTTCTGTTACATAAACATACCTTTTAAATCACCCTCTTGCTTCGTAAGGAAAGTTGTAAGTGGTCCCAAGGCACAACTTGAATCCGCATTTGGAATACATAGAGAGATAGAAGATGTTAAAATTGCAGTAACTCCTTTTTCTTTGATGTTCCGCTTCAAAAATTTTTAATGATCGTATATATAAAATTTTACAAAATCCAGATAGATTTTCATAATTTACGTACCTTCTAGGCACTTGTTCTCGTAGCAATTTATATTCTTCTCTGACCAATGCCAACTTTTTTACGTTTTTGTATGCTCTGTATCATATAGATATAACCTTCCTTCAATTGGTTTGCATATTAGTTTCACTTCCATTTATGATGTCAATGAATAAAGCATTAATTAAATAAATACAGCATCTACCTTAAAAATATGTCACATCTGGCTACATTTTGCCTTCTAAGTTCTTTGTATGTATTAACATTGGTTTCTTTTAACTCCAAATGTAACTTTATACAGCCTAACTATAAAACGTCAAGTACACATATAAAATAGTTTTAACGACGACGTTTGCGAGAAATTCTCTCTTTTGAGCTTTGTTTGTTGGTCTTTTACTAAACAGATTTCTTTAACGGTTTACATACCTTTGTTAAGATATCTTTTTAAAGGTACAATTTCTTGAATGTTCTTTTTGTTTTAATTTGAATTTAAAACGGAATAATGTGATTGCTGAAATAGGAGTTAAATATTTGAAGCATAAATGTGATAATATTTATAGCAGGTACAAAGATCATAGACCAAATCTCAGAGAACTTTTAGTATTTATACTAACATCTTTTTTCTTAGAAAAAGTGTTTCGAAGAAATTGATTTTCTTTACAAATGTGATAACTTTGATCCCTAAATACTTATAATTTGAGGTTAGAAGAAGTTCAATCAGATTGAACTTCAACAAAATGTTATCCAGATTGAATCAATTTGTTATAATCTGCAGGCCAATAAAATTCTGTTCAAATATAGTTCCGATCTAATCTCAATCTCATGATAACAGGTTCATCTTTGAAGTTGTTTCGTGACATTTAGAACATTGAAAATAGATTAGAAATATATTTTGAACATTTCATATTACGAGAATGTGCCTCCAGCTTAAACGATTGCGCTTGATTAGAATGAATCGTAAAAAAAAAACTAATAAGCAAATTACTGTAATGCATCAGGTAAACAACACGAGAATATGAACCACTCTTTTTGAAGAAGAATTTTGAAAGCAGATTGTTCAGACAAACATTTTTTTAAGAAATAAGGAAGGTGTTCAAGAATGTAATAAAGACAACATTCAAGCGTCCTTTGGACTGTGTAATAAGAGCTGCCTTTGCCTTCTGAAACCAGCGTGGAGCATACTTCTGACTTTGAATATTTTTATTGCTGCGGTAACTGGGCAAATAATATATGTCCTTTTTCACAGCTTTTCGGACTGGGCTCAGAAGAGAATTTAGTGTTATGTGTATACCTGACGAAAATTGTATGGTTGCTATTTCGCATCAGTCGACGGCATCTGGTGTTATATAAAGTTTATAAAATTTTGCAATTAAATAAATAAATAAATAGTTTTGGGACATTTTACACATCACCCAAACTAAGCAGAGCTTGTACTATGCGGATACTAGACAATGGATATAATTATTATTATTATTATTTATTTGTGTCAAGTAACCAAGACTCATAGGGTTAGTAACATTATTTACTTAAAAACTATGTTAGTAATAACAAAATTAAAATTCAATCCAATTATAATATAATAATATAATATTCTCAGTAGCAGCCCGGAGTATGGATTTGTGCCCGGTTAATGGCAATAGGCTCGCCCCCTATTACATGGGACTATAACATAACTGGCGAAATGTGGGTGTACTATACACCTCTGCCTACCCCTTCGGGGAAATACAGGCGTGATGTTATGTTTTTTTTTTTTTATAATATAATTCAACTTAACAATAAAGATTTTTGAATCACTGCTTCAGAATTCCAGCAGAAATTCTGGAGCAGCGATTCAAAAGACAGCAATCTAATCTGCCTGCAATCATGCCCAGGATGCTATTGGAGCTAGCCCGCACCCGGCGCACCAAGGATGCACACCTTTTTCGCATAGTAGCAAAAAAGCAATCTACATGCATTTCAGCAAACATCCCTGATGCGCTACAGAAGCGAGGCAGCCCCATCAGCACCCTAAAGGCATTATTATACTGGACGCGAAGGGCGCTGTACGACTTTTGAGTAAAATGTACCCACAGGCTACTGGTATAAAATGATGTGCAGAAGGCTCTAAATAAAGTTAATTTCATTTCCTTAGAGGCACGCGCGAACCTGCGGGCAACCATATTTGCCCTCACCGACAGCGCCCTTCGCTCCCTTTCAATGTCGTCATCATCCTTGAGGCCGGCGGTCAATACGTGTCCAAGGTACTTGAACTGATGTACCCTATTTAAGGGTACATCATTCAGCCTGATCGGAGGCACAGTTTTCGGGTACTTTCCACCAGCCCCAAATACCATAACGACACTCTTTTTAACATTATACAATAGACCGTGCGTTCTGGCATATGCTTCACAAATGGAAACAAGCTTCCTTAAACCACAAACTGAGGCACTGAGCAGCACCATGTCATCTGCATAGCTTATATTGTTGACACAGATGCCATCAATATAGCATCCTAGTCTGGTGCTGCTCAATTCCACAATCAGTTGGTCCATGTAAAGATTAAAGAGTGAGGGAGAGCTAAGACCCCCCTGTCTCACCCCACACTCCAATCCGTATGAACGAGAAAATGCCCCGTCCCATCGAACACTGTTGACCTGGTTCCCATACCAATATTTAATAATATTGGTAACTTCAGGTGGTAGTCGAACATCATTTAGTTTTTCCCAAAGAACATCATACGAAACCAGGTCAAAAGCGCTCGACAGATCAAGGAAGCATGCGTAAACAGGCGTACTGCGGTCAGTGTAGTACTTTACAGCGTGCTTAAGACCCAATATCGCACTGTCCGTCGATAAACCTGGTCTAAATCCAAACTGGTTGTCATGCAGTTGGATTTGCTTATTTAATTGTGTATTAAGCACGCTGTCCAGCACCTTAGAAACCACAGTAGCCAGCGATATAGGTCTATAATTATTTTTATCCGTTAAGTCACCGGTCTTGTTCTTAACTACGGGCACTATGATTGTTTTTAACATATCATGAGGTAAATACGCATGACTCATACATAGATTGTAGAACAAGGCCAGGACTCGCGGCAAATGAGGACCAGCATACCGAAGATGCTCAATGCTGAGCCCATCGTGCCCGGGAGACTTACCCCTGGACATTGACTGTACAATGCGTGTGATATTTTTAGCAGTGATTCTCACTCCATGTACCCTTTTGGGCTCAACACTAATCATCGTCTGTGACCGCCCCAACGGTGACTTTATTTCAAATTTATTTTTGAAAATATCTGCTATTGCCTGAGCATCACTCACACCATCGACGCACACAGGAAGGCCTGGCTTATGGTTAAATCTGTTTGTATTTTTCCAAAATGCACGAAAGTCCTTTTTCGAATGATTAGAAGCTAGGTTTTCCATTTTAATCTGGTCTTCTCGAGCTTGGCACCATTTCAAACGAGATTTGAAGATTCTCTTTGTTTCATGCATTTCGTCATAATAATGGCCAGAAGAAGGCCTACCATACCATGACCATAATTCAAATTTATTCCTGGCAAGCCTGTGTGCCTCGCTGACATACATATTCCATCCAATAACTACATTCTTTTTGATACGCCTACTACATTCACGCCCCACTAGTGATGACTCACACAAAGCCCCAATAATGTCATGATACAATCTATCAATAACAACTCTATGATTATAATCTGTACACATCTGATCAAAACAATACTGGAATTCAATTGGGAAATCTATCAGTCTTAATCTTTTATGACATTCCTTATTAAACAGATCAATTTGCGATAAGTCTCTCTCTCCCCACATAATCTTGTTGTTTACATGTAAACTTGTGACAGATCTCTTAGGTACAACTACATCTAGGTTACATTCAATTATCAAGGGGAAGTGGTCGGACCACACGACATCGTATTGAACATATATCCTACTAATAGTCTGAGCAGCCGCATTGGTTACCAGACAGTGGTCAAGCCACCTTGTCGAGCCGTGTACCTGACTTATAAATGTGTAGGTATTAGATGACACACCCAATTGTTCAATGTCAATACACAACCAGTCTTGTTCACTACAGAACCCCAGCATTACATTATAAAAAAGCTCGGCTGGGTGGGCATTGAAATCTCCCAGTATATAAACACACTCTGTATCGTTATTAGCTATAATTGCACTCACCGCGCTAAGGACGTCCGTGAAGCACGCTAAATTAGTTATCGTATCAGTAGGCATATAGACGCTAAAGACTAATATAGACTTTTCTTGCATTACAATTTTAATCGCACTTATACGCGGGTTATCACACGGAATCACAGTCACGTTGGGGTAGACACTCCGTCTCCAAAGCAGCGCTACACCGCCATAGGGCCTCCCACGTAGCATACCAGCCGAAGTGTCCACAGCTGTTGTTCCTGTGCAATTAAAATCATCGCTTATCGAGTTCAAGTATGATATTTCATGCGACAGCAGCCAGGTCTCCTGCAGGGCTATGACATCTATAGATTTACACAACTCTCGTATACTGTCGATAGAACGTTTAACGTTCTTACAATTGAAGGTTGCAAAGCTGTGCACTTTACTTTCTATTTATTAAAGATATAGTCGGACCGTCTCCAGAGCCTGTAGTAGTTCTGTTCGTATGTTTAGATCGAAAATGCACAAACCGCCTGAAGATAATTCCTTGCGGCCACATTTCGTTATTCAGGAAAATAGGTACGTTATAATACTTAGATATTTTTTTGTTGTTGTAAATACATAGGTACTTATAATACATAAGAAACACCCAGACCAACACAAACACTCATGTTCATCACACAAATATTTGTGCCCTGTGGGAATCGAACCCACGACCTCGTGATCAGCAGTCCGACACTCTAACCACTAGACCACAAATGTCGTCGAATTTTATCGATACTTGAATTCTTTTTTTTCTTTGTATCACCAAGGTTGTTTGGTACAGAACGCCAATGGCGCAGCGATAAGACTGCCTTTGTACCCCGTTGTATAAAGAAGAAATGAAATATAGAATTAGACATGTCAACAATTCCGAATCAAAGTTGGGCAAAGTACGTTAATAAATAAAATCATTCAAATGTGCCCACTGGCACTGTTACTCGGAAAGTATTTAAAATGCCCATTACAAACCTGGTAGAGGCTGCTGATGATTCATATATATTCATATTTGCGGACTTAAACTCTTTCAGTCTCGTCTAATTTTACTACAACTTTAAATAATTATAGTGTTACCTACTAGAAAATACGTTAAATTAAACTAACGCTAAGAACTGTTTTGTTTATTTTTGTTTTGAAGGTTCACCAAAAAGTTTTCCCAGAGTGTTAGTAGGGATTAATAGCTTATCTTATAGTACATTTAGCGTGCACTATGCATATAGATTCATAAAAAGGTATAGTTTAATCACAGAAGAGAAGTTGGTATCTTTTTTGTGTAAGTAAAATGCACTTTTATAAATTCCACTATACAGTATGTAACAAAAACCCTTTTTTTTTTTCCTTGGGGAAATCCTCATGGACGCACTCCGCCCCGGGGTAGGCCGAGCCAGTGTCGGACTCTTACCGACTAAAACCACCACGGTGTTCCTTCACCTACCTTAGCTAGGGGCGTGGGAACCCGTTACTATTCACACAACCACCCCCTACAGGTCTCGGCCTGCCACAAGCAGGCGAGCCCCTTCTACCCGTGCGGCCTTACGTCGGCCGCACCCTCCTTAGTGAAGTGACGCACACGGATCACTGTACGCCACGTCACCTCATGGGCCTTTACCAGCTGCGCCAATTACGCCAGCTCTGCCAGCTACGCCAGCTGTGCCAGCTACGCCAGCTGCTGGTCGGGCAGCGGACTACCCCGAGGCTGCTGCTCGCAGGCCCTACCTCCTGTAATTTTTTATAGAGGTTTTCTTCCTCGCTGTCCGGACGGTGAAGCCAAGACCCTTGGTCCCAAGAAGCGCGAAAACACTACTCAGCGGGCACTCCTGGGGTTACGAGATCGACGGGGGCAGGGAAGGGCAGTCCCCCCGCTGCCTGCCCAGTGGCAGGTTGAGTGCACACCGGGCCCGCCCCTGCTCCTCCACTGTGCCCTCTGTCAGCATCAGAGGGACACGTGGAGCAACTCCCCACTGGCCCAAAACGGGCCCCTCCCGCGCCAGAATATTTGCCACAGGCAATAAGATCCCCCGAACGTTAATCCCTCGAAAGGATTCTATTGCCAGTACCCAGGATGCACCGGCCTTACAACTGCCGTTCCCTCCAGACGTGTCCAGAAGGACAAGCAGCCGTCAGGCACACGTGGAAGTTTTCTGGCCAGCACCCCCATTGTTACTGTAAGCTACGTTATCAGAATCGATATTCATACTTACGTATACGCAAAGAAAAAAAAGGACACAACTCATTTGGGAAAACTTCAATAAAAATAATCAGTGATTATATCACTCAAAACTCATTGACTCAGTGATTATATCAATACCAGAGACATGAAATTTACCACTGGTAGTACCAGCGGTAAATGTCATGTCTCTGATCAATACCTAATATATTAGTAGTAAATGTATAATGTTATTAATTATTATTATTGTTTTATAATTATTTTTATGTGTGTATGTTATTTAATGTAATTGTAATTTATTTAAATGAATTTATAATTTGTTCTATTTGGTGTATGGGTCTAAATGCCCGAAATAAATATTTTTTAATTTTATTTAATAAAATAATAAAATTTAATATTAAATCATTGTTAATTGTAAATTGAAAGTGATATAATCACTTTTAATAATGATGATATTTAATTTGATTATTTTTATTGAAGATTTTTTCCAAATGAGTTGTCCTTATGAATATCGATTCTGATAACGTAGCTCACAGGAACATCAGGGTTTTTGTCACATACTGTATAATACACTAATCGGTGATTGCCTAAAATTAAACCTAGGTACCTACATAAGAACACGATGTCGGTATTGCCTTGTAACAGGGTTGCGGGAGTCTGAAGGCAGTCGCTTCGTGTAAAATACTGATGTTCAGCCGCTTCTGGTAAGAATGGAAGCCGACCCCAACATAATTGGGAAAAGTTTCTAATAAAGAAAAATGTAGGTACCTAAATACACGGACGAATAAAAAAATGCGGACGGAATCTTGCTAAGAAAAGATTGAAGCACTTAATTTTTTCATAAACCCACTATAATTTCTACAGCATATTAACACCAAAGACTGATTAACACACTAGACGATATTCATATTTTATTTGTGACACTACGACAAAAACTTCCGTCACACGAGATTTGTTGCGTAATCACGGCTGTTAGACTTACTATGGGTGTGAATTTATGCATGCCAGCCCGTATTTCAAGCAAGCTGACTTACTATTGGGTGCTTCACTTATTGTTTAGTGTGAATTCTTCCGCCTTTTTTATTCGTCCATGCCTACATAGCTATATGAAAATAATAAAAAATATAATTTAAAAACCTTTCAGATTTTTTAAACTTCGTAAGGTACTAAGCATCCGTGGTATCTACTCTAGCGAATTTAAAGGTATAAACTCACATTCACCGCAAAGTCAGTAAAGATTTTTTCCAGTAATTTGGATTCAATTCACAGCAAGCAATGGCTGGCAATAAATAAACTGCAACTCCAAATGAGGTTCCAAGCCTGGAAATAATCCAACAGGGTGGTGTTGCTTTTAGTTTTATTTTATTTTCGAAACATTACAGTGTCTTTTTATGTTATTTCGAGTAACTACTACTATAACTACGATCTGTTATCTCTCCGATCGTGTCGAATTGCCGTCCCATCGAATTATGAGAGTGAGGGAATAGAGTGTGCACCTGTGTTTGCGCACACACGTGTGCACTACAATATGTCCCGCGCAGATGGCTAGTCTCTATTGAGATTGGTTGCCGTGACCAAAATTCAGCCGGGAGGACATTATTATTATTACTATAACTACGATTTAAGAGTAAAATAAATTTCCAAAGAAGCTGCGAAAACCGTGACAGGACACTGAACTTGCAGCATAAAAAGGAAAAGAAAGAACTCATAAAATTTGATAAAATCAATCTCCCAAAATGAAGATGATGTCTGTTTGGATATAAGTTTCGGGACTATTATCATAATTTAAAATTGTAAAAAAATACATTTATAGCACCAATAGATCACTATTAATGGTTGTAGTTTGCGCTGTATCTATCCTGAGCACGGCAAACAATTGCTGACCCTGCTCCTTTTGCTACACAGTATAAAATTATTTATTTTATGTTACGTTAAGGGTGTAATTGTATATTTATGATGGTAAGCACTTAGGTACATACTTACAACTTTTACAATGCCAAAATCCCTGAAATCACGAAAAAAAATTGCTGTTCCATTTGTGTTCACATAAATCAAAAAAATTTGGGAACATCAGTTTTTTTTTTGCTAATGAGGTACAACAGATAACAATAATTATTCTTCTCCCGGCGCGGTGGCCGCCCGCTAAGTGATAGTGCTGAGCCGGTATTGATGGATACCACCTACTGCTGCTAACGAGCTAAAAATTATAGTAAAAAATAAAGGACCTCAGTAATAAACTGAGAAAACGCAACGAGAATAAAAAAGATATTGTAAAAAAACTTAGAGCAAAAGATTGCAATCTTCTAAAACGTATTGTCTGCTATCTCGAATTGTTATTTCAAAGAAAATATCGGCATTGGTTTATCTATTGCAGTTTCAATTTCTCAAGTTTACTTTTCTCTACAAACAATCACATAACCGTAATGTAATGTCAGATCTTCTAGAAAATGTCTTGTCTTTGACTCGACTGCTTTGCTTGCTTAACTCTCCAGTCTTTATTTTGACCGCTTGGAAATCTTTTTTATGTTTTGCATCGTTGGTAGTTTGATCGTATTTCAACAAACAAATAAGTCTCCGCCCTCCTCTTTTTTAAATTTATTGTATATGCGTGTAGATGGGATTTAATTTTTAAGATAAAAAAATTCCAAAAAAAAATATATGTTTATAGAAAAACTGACGTGAAACTGATATTTTTAAGCTTCAATATCGTATTATGATTCTCCTGAAAAGACAATTTTACCTCGTTACAAAAAGCTATCGAAGCCGGGTCAAGTCGATAAATATATGCCGATTAAACGCGGCAATCGCTAATGGCTTCATAACAAACGAAATTTTCACCCCAATCCGTTCAGGCGTGCATTTAACAACTACAATAAAATTCAAAAGCAAAACATAATTCCGGCTAAACAATTAACCACGGAGAATAGTGGAATGTGCAATTGAAGTTATAAATAACCTCGTGATCATAAAATGTTAATAAATAATTCACGATTTAATCGGAGCGTTAATTGCGAGTGCCTGCCGCGGCGTATGGGTTAAATGATTTTTTTCATTTAAAATATCATCGTGTGTCGTTTTTATTAATGTGAATCTGTTTTCACTCCTTCCGGCGAATAATCTCGATTGATGGCCGCTGGTGTATAAAACATAAATAAAAAATTTAATCATCGTGCCGATAATAAAAATTGTTGTTTCGCCCGCCTACCGTAATATTGATGCAGTTGCCCGATTTTGATGACTCTGTCCGGATTTGCTGTTTTTTATATTTTGCGTGAAATCTTTTTGGGATAAGGCCCCTAGATGATTGAATGTGCTTTTTCGTATCAGTGTGCAGTGGCGGGAAATGTACAATTTAAAGGTTTTAGGTGTTAAAAATGTAAAGGTTTTGTATGTATCGTTTACTTTTAAATATTATAGCTGCCATTTAGTTCACGAGACTATTTAATTTTAGTTTATATTGAGCAACTTATTTTCCTTAACTTTTAAGTATTCCTTTTCTATTTTCACAATGCGTAGGCGAAACTTTAGAGTAAAAAGAGTGATTGAAATCTCGCCTACGCAATGTTTAAAAGAGACCTAACAAAAGCTTTAAGAAATAAATTATTTATTTATTTATTTATTTCCACAAAAAAAATACATACATTTGACAGATACAGTGTAGAACATAAACCAGTTTAGGTTTTTCTGTACACCTCTTGGTCCGTCGACATGCATTACAACAAGATGTGGGTGGTGATGTGTGTGGTGTACAAATATTAAAGCAGTTTATTAAAATATTTTGGTGGGAACTAACAACCCTTGCCTTCTAACTAGAAATTTTCAAATATTATCGTTCTTATAAACTAGTCAAATAAAGAGAGGTTTCCTGACTGACAGATTCATTGGCGCAAAGTCAAAACCGCTGATTTTAAAAACATGAAAGGACAGTAGGTTTTATTTTTAATGTAAACATCCACTAATAAAAAGTACTTTTTGAAATACCACCCCTGATTAGGTGAGGGTGTTAAAGTTTATATGAAAAAAAAAAACCTGGGTCTATTCACTCCAACTTTGTGAAAATTAATCCTTAAAGTAAGTAATTAAATATCCACTTTCATTTTTATTCATTTTTTTTTCATTTTTTTCTTTTTGTTAAACTGCCCTTGGAAGGAGGTGCAATAGGGTGTTAAGTTTATATGGGAAAATATTATTGTGCGGCCCGATTGAGTCGAAACTCCGTAAAAATAATATTAATAACTTCTTAGGTTTTCGCGATCACTACACAGTACGTGGGACACTCAGAAAGTTTTGCGAAACTAAAAAAAATTGTTCTATACGTACATATATTTTTATCAAATCTTTTCAAAGTACTTTCCACCAGCCTCTATACAAAGATTCATGCGCCTAAACCAGTTTTCAAAACACTTTTTCCAGTCCGCCGCAGACACCTCGTTTACAGCCTGCTCGAACGCAGCCAGCGCATCTTCCGGCGACGAAAATTGTATCCCTTTGAGCTGATTTTTTATTTTTGGGAATAAAAAGAAGTCACACGGTGCTAGATCAGGGCTGTAAGGAGGGTGACCCAGGAGTTTGACTGGCGTGCTGTCCAGGAAGTCCCTCGTTTTGAGTGCGGTGTGCGCAGGTGCATTGTCGTGGTGGAGCAGTAGCCCGCGGAGCCCTGTGTTTGGTCGCTTGTTGCTTATAACAGAGAAAACTTCTGGCAAACATTTGGTAGTATACCATTCGGCATTAATGCTTCTTTGATCCCGTAAGGGAATTGATACCAAGTGGCCAGTCAAATTAAAAAAGCTAGCCATCAAAATCTTACCCCCGCTTCTAGATCGCTTCACTTTGGTAGGCGTTGGCTCATTTTGAAACACCCAAACAGTCGACTGGCGCTTGGTTTCTGGGTCGTATTGATAAATCCAGGACTCATCACCTGTAACGATGTCGTAAACACGCCGAGACGAGCCTGCTTCAAATTTGTTAAGCATATCACGGCACCATTCCACCCGGGCCTGCTTCTGAGCATCGGTGAGGTTGTGCGGCACCCAGCGTGATACTATCCTCCTCACGCGAAGATGGCTGTGTAGAATCTCGTGAACGCTTCCCGATCCAATCTTCAATATGTGTTGAATCTCCTGATATGTAATTCGCCTATTGTCTTGGATTAAATTTTTCACTGCTAGCACGTTTTCTTCGGTAACAGCCGTCAAAGGGCGACCGCTTCTTTCGTCATCCCCCAAAGTTGGTCGACCGCGCTTGAATTCGTTATACCAACGATACACGGTTGCCTTGGAAGGGCCTTCATCCATGAATGCCATTTGAAGTCTATCGTACGATTCATCCGGTTTCAGGCGACACTTGAAATCGTATAAAATCATAGCTCTAAAATGTTCCCGGCGCAGATCCATATTTCAGTGAGACACAATACTTTGAATTAACTCGCAAAAAATGTGGAGGGAAATTTTGAAATTGGAACTTACTTATTTTTACTTATAAATAATCATATTTTCGAAAAACATTATAACTGGCCAGTCTCCCATATATAAAAACTTTTTTTCGCAATACTTTCTGAGGGGCCTGGTATAATAAAACAAAGTTTAACCAGATTAAATCGCGTATATTATTTAAATTGGTTTTCCTGACGTTTCGAAAGCTTTGCAGCATTTCGTGGTCGCAGGTAGACTAAAATGACAAGCGTCTTTACAAATATTTCAAAAAAAATAAAAAAAAATCTACCGTACAATATTATTAATTAAAATCGCGCATACATACATCGTGCATACTGCGTGCATCGAAACGAAATCGTTTTTTTTTTTTTTTTAGAAATTTGTACGGTAGATTAAAATATATTTTTTTAGAAATATTTGTAAAGATGCTTTTCATCTTAGTCTACCTGCGACCACGAAATGCTGCAAAGCTTTCGAAACGTCAGGAAAACCAATTTAAATAATAAACGCGATTTAATCCGGTTAAACTTTGTTTTATTATAAAAATAATATTCTTCAAATAAATTAATAAATAACATAGTTTTGGGTTTTTCGAAAATTTTACCATATGGGGGAAAAAAAGGAGTGGTAATTTTCTATGAAAAATCTTACTTGGGTGAAGCTTGACACAAATACTCTTTAGGTAATGTAAATAATGATATTATGTTTTTTTTTTTTTTTTTTTTAAATTAGGTTCGCAAACTGGACGTTACGACATAATAAATAACACAAAAAAAAACAAAATAATAATAATATAGAAATAGTCATTTCCTTTTACCCAAAACTACGACGGGATATACTATAAATACGGGGCACGTTAAAACTTTTTATGCGAGCAAAGCCACAAGGACACTGCTAGTTCCTTTATAAATTCGCAACTAAAACGCTTGAAAATTCTCAGCAGCCTCTAAATTAATCACGCTTCACACCGCCGAGAACAAATTACGCATTCACATGTTTATAAAATTCAACCCTCAGGTTGTCGCGGTGCCGGTGGTATGAACGATCCAGCATACCTCGCCTGTTTCACACCTGATTATCTTTAGTCCCGGTTCATTGCCTTGGATATAACACTTTAAAACCAACGCCTTGTTAGCGTTATTATTAATTTTAGACTCGTGTGACAGGGTTGGGTCTGGCTGGCACTTCATTACTGCTATACTTAGAAGGGTTGTAATGTATGTGAGGGGTTGTATTATGAGCATGTTAGTACTAAGTATAATGCATGTTTATGGCTTACGTCAGTGCTTAGTATTAAGCTGGAGGTAGTTTGCAGCAACATATAGCTCTATGTTTTATCACTTGTCTTGACTTCAGTATGTAAAATTGTGTATCAAATGAGTATTTCAGATCTAAAGTTAATTTACATTTACGTTTCGATACATAACAATGGTTCATGTTCATGTCAACCCACCAGTGGTGTCTTTATCTTCTCATTCAGAGAAGAGGCACGTGGCTAGCAGTGAGACAATAATGAATGCTTATGCTTATGATACACTATGGTCAGATATGAAGTTACAAAGCTCTATGAGGTGCTTGAGCAAAATTTATGGAAATTCATTTACTGTCCAAATCTACTCATTGTGAGGCTAGTCTGGGTATTTACTTATTAATATATTCTGTATTGTATGTACAGTCAGAAATATTTCCGGTTAACCACCACTAAGGCTAAAATCGTTTGCACTCAATTTAGCAGCGGTAGCTACGTGTAATGTAGCAGGATTCGTTCAAGGGATTTTGTTGACAAAATGTACTACCGCGAAGAATCATGACCGTACATAAACCAAACGATAATAAAGACAGTAGTTTACAGAAAGATTATGTAAGTACAATGTGCGGTCTTATCGCACTAGGCAATCTCTTCCAGACAACCTTTTGATGGACTAGAAGAATGGGAAACGATCGTGGGTAGTTATGGTGTACAAGTAGATACGTTTCGTACATAATATTCTTAAATATAATATAAAGTACATAACAATTTCAATAAGTGTAAGAAATATGCATCATAAAATATACTTATAAATACAAATAAAATAATAGTGTAGTACCTAGTTGAGCAATTTCAAGAAGTAGTGAAACAGATTGACAGTAAGTGTTCCTCAACTAATCCATAACTTCCTTCGTTCGTTATCTAAAAACGATTTCGATTACTTCTGCCATAGTTTGGTAACGTAATTTTGAGTAAATTAGGTACCAACGGATACAATGAAAAATAAATTATTTCGGGAATCGAAATAAATTATGGTATTAAAATTTTGCCTACAGAACCTAATTTCCTTTTTGGATGTAGGTAGCAAAATAAATGAAATATTCGAATTACCATAATAGTAAGCAAGTTTTGGACAAAATCCAAAATTACGGGCGTAATAATTGCATTCTCCCGAAATGCATTTAAAGTTGAGTAAAATGTAGGTATTCGCTTTGTCTGCGACAAAGTTGTTGGTACAATTAAAAGTTACGAATAGTTAAAGACCCTAATTAAACATTTACAAGTACTTTAGTAAACGCAGGAATTTATTGTGAGAGTACACACATTAGAAGTTAAGAGTTTCTAGGAATTGGTTGTATTAGATGAGGTTATTATGTTAATCCCTAAAATCAGCCGAGAGCATGTCGGGCCATGCCAACGGAACCCTATACTTAGGGTTCCGTAGCTGTAATTACAAACTAATTACGATTAATCAAAATGGTATGTTAGTGTGGTATAATCAAATTGGATATTTTTTTCTAAGATAAATGACCTTTGAACTAGGATGTCATTAAGTAGTTTTAACCGACGAAAAAAAGGAGGAGGTTCTCAATTCGACGCGTATATATATATATATATTTTTTTATATTTATTTATGACCACGCATAACTTTTTACAGAGTAGTCCGATTTTGATGATTTTGTTTTAATGGATGTTTCATACATTTCCTTCATTTTAATAGACCTATTCAATCTCTTCGTGTCAGTGGTATGATTGATCGTAATTGATGAATTTTTGATAGTAATATTGACATTCATAATATAACTAAGTTTATTTATTGCACTGTTTTTATGTATACACTATTTATATGACACTCACTCATTATATTATGTAGTACTTACTTGGTTTGAGTTTCTCGGTAGTGGGATTTCATTATGTCACTCTAAGGTTTTTGCTGAAAATCAGCGCTGCTGGCACTAGGTCCATCCTAAGCCACAGCATTAAGCTGAGCAATGACCTACATTTTTGCGCACATGCGACGCACAAAGATCACAGTAGTATTTACAATACCTAGCATTTTTATTCAAAGATAATAATTTTAATCACTACGATTTATTTTTATTATTGTTTTTGTTTTGATCACAGATTAATGATTGACTAACTGTAAATCACAGACTATAATGTAGAACAAAAAACCGATGATGTACCGTAATAACCACAGATCATGTATTGTTTATGTCCAGTGTTGTCAGTTGTCAATTTAATTTTAACTATACTAATTTGTCATGGAATGGTAAAGTATTATGTATAAGTATTGTAGTGTGTGCGTCAAATGGAGCGCAAGAATAAAATCTTTTTCTTTCTTTCTTTCTTTCTTTCATTCATAGATAAAATATTTAAACAACGTTACGAGTTCCAAGAAATTTTTGAAGCTCAACATAATAATGTTTTCTCTACAAGTTCCAAGAACTTTGTGGCATGTTTTAGATTTTATTATTTATTGTATTTCAATCATGTCTGCTCAACCCTCAAATTCCGAGAACTCTTCGCGGAAAATGTCTAAAAAGCTGTAGATTCGCAAAGCAATACAATCTAATAGCCAAAGCTGCACTACTGAAAGCAAACACCAAATTGCTCGCTAACTTGAGATTACATGCCGTGTCGCTGGAACCCCCCATTCACCCCTCACCCCCTCACCCATCCCGTTCTCGTGTTACTGAAGCTACAGAAAAACTAAAGAAACTTGCCCGATTCGGGTGTTCTTGGCTTGTAATGTTGATCTTTTAAAGATGTTGGTTTATTTTTAGCTTTGCGTGGGTTGTCATTTGTAGTCTTCTTCTAATTGGGGGAAGGATAAACGTTACGAAGTAAGATCTTTTTCGATTATTTTCCTTGGAAAAGGCAGTTTTTTTTAGAAAGAAACAAAATGTACCTATTTATTAAAATAAAATAAGCAAAAAAGTTCTGTCACGATCCTTCTCGGTGATACATTTTGTCGACAGTCCCTTTAACGAATCCTGCTACAATACACGTACCTACGGCTGCCGTCGAACACTGAGCGCAAGCGATTTTAGCCTTAGTGGTGGTTCACCGGAAAATTTGCTGATAGTACATTGAAAAAAAAATTGCAAGTGCCAAAAGGGGCCACCAACTCAGGGTTATGTTAGGTAGCAGTATAGGTACTTAGTTTACTGATTTTAGGTTTTTAAATTAGTATTTAACTAATTTAATCACAATGAAATGCATTTCAACAACTTCCAGTCCGATACCGCAACGGTATTCATGAATTAAAATCCATTGAAAATATTTAATAAATATTTTCCTTCGAATTTCACGGCGGATGAGTTTAAGTGAAGCATTTCATTCGCGGGGGTGCACTCTGAGAAATTTTCAAGTAATTTGGATTCTATTCACAACAAGCGCGCAAGCGTCTCGAAAGGCGAGGCTCGCCAAATGAACCGGCTCGCCTGCATTATACTGGCAGAATCTCTTATTGAAATTTCCTGACGGGAACATTAACTTGACCTTGAGTTAATAATATACAACATGAAATACAATTAACGCAAGACTTCATTTTCGAATACTCCATTACGAGACACCCCATTTAGAATATAATGTATACTATCTGGTACGAAATTAGTTTGGTCTGTGGTTTTTAGGCATCGTCTTGGTTACAAGGATAACTGCAGGATACCGTTTAGGGATGACCTGACACACGAAAACCCATTTCACTGGTCTTCCTGAACCTCAAAGACTTACTCGAGATCCGCTAATCATCATCATCATCATCAGCCGAAAGACGTCCACTGCTGGACATACGCCTCCCCCAATTAAGGGAGGGGGGGTATGCCATAATCTCCACGCTTGGCAGGCGGGTTGGGGATCGCAGTTGGTTTGTTAAATATTCAGAGAATGCTGCTGCCCATCCTCTGGTAAATCCCTTAGTCGCCTTTTACGATACCCATGAGAAGAGATAAGGGTGGTGCAATTGTTTGTGGCTGGCACCACATGGAACACCACACGGGATCCGCGAATATAGGTACTTATTTATCCTTACTAAATGAATTTTGAAAAAAAAAACTGGGTAAAATGTAACATGGTATAAAAACCGTTTTAAGGTAGGTATTCCACCATTACGCATGAATCGTCTTGCTAGTAGCTTTATCATGCGTACCGCTAACGAATGGTAGTTCCTTGCCGGCGTCAATGTTTCCCGAGAAGTATAATCTGGTGGTCTTCAAGGCTCGAGTGAATAGGTTTTTGCTGGGCAAGCGTGAACCATCGTCGACCGCACCATCGTTTAACATCAGGTGAGGTGGCGGTCAAACGCCAGCCCGTTAAGAATAAAAGCAGACAACCATAGCAATCGATTGTCCTTGTGATTCTGAACAAACTACTTTTCAACATTTATTCTGTTATACGTTGTATATAATATGTATCTACCATGGAGAACAGAAAGGAGCGGAGGTGTTGCAAGGCAAAATCTCTTTAGAAAGAAGCGTCGCCTGAATGCGGGTGACAGGGGGATGAGGTTCAGCAATGGCTCCACCTCACTATGGAAAATCCGCCCATTATTAGTAAATCCATCTAGCGGCGAAATGAATTATCACAGCGTAACAGCATTAACAATTTTCCATTTTAGTTTGTCTACTCGCCACTGTGGCGTACAAAGCACATTATTTTATTCCAGAACATTCTATGTGCGTTAGTGTGGTGAGAACACATTAAAATTTATAATACTGTAGGCATTGACTATACATACCATTTTAAACCATATTTAAACAATTTATTTTGCCACACACATAAAATGTACATATTACATGAAAAGGTAACAGGACAAATTACAGAGAACACAACATGTGTACTACATAATATGTGTAGCAAGGGATCCAGCTCAGTACTTCCTGTGCATGTAGGTAAACACAGCACTGATTTTCAGCTGGTCCCTACCATCTGTATAACTTAAAAGCACAGAATATCTAATAGTACTAACGTACAGAACGGCCACTCACCGCCCCTCGCCAATTTAAGTTCCTCACCCGCGCCCCGCACGTGACCGCAGTTTGGCGGCACATTGGACTGCAATATTCAATGGATGTCAATCGCCAGTCGAGTGCGTTACGTAATATATTTTTTGGTGTTTGTAGTTGTATTTTAATTGAAAATGGTAGTGTATTGTGCTTTACACGGATGTGTGTCTACATCTAGACAAGGAAACAGAAGATTTTTTCGATTTCCGAAGGATGAAATAAGGTAAGCCACAATAAAACCTTTATAGGTAGAACTACAGAACAGCGAGCATTTAATTTTACAATTAAACGATTTTTTTGTACTTTGCCAGTTATGACAAAAAGGAAAAAATAATTTGCTTGTAATGCTTGAAAGCAGATTCCTTTGAGTACCTATTTATTGTATTTTATTAAAGGTAGGTATCTACTTAACGCGAGAGTTTAATGTTACTTATGATTAGAGAGGAATCAATTATTATGAATTGTAATGCTTGCAAAACAAAACTTAATCCGAGATTCCGTATATTCAATGTCATACGGTTCAAAAACCGCCAATTTAAAGATAAATCGTTTAGGCGTAAATTTTTCAGTGTGTGTAATATATAATTTCTTTAATAATTTATTAGGTTTTCGCGATCACTACACATTACAATAAAATAAATTTTACTGGATTACATCGTCAGATACAACCGATGCAATTTACGCGATGTAATCCGAAATAAAACTATCAATTTACTGCAGCTAATTAAAAATACTAAATTATTTTCTTCGCCGCCCGTACAAAGTCACTGCGTTCGTGCGCAAGAATAACTTTCGCTACACATGCTAACGCCATCTCTGAGAACTACTGAGAAGCGCAGTCGGCATTTCGAGCGGCAAACAACCCTATTCATTCACGTGTGTGCGTGTTTGTATAAGACGTAAGCTTGCGTAAGTAGCTAGCAACAGAAACACATGCCGACGCAGCACCGGCTGCTGGGGGGATCAGTGGCGGGGTCCCCCTGCTGCACCCTGAGTCGAGGTCCGAGCTCCCCCCTGGGGACGCCCTCACGGTGTAAGCAACCGGAGATAATCTCGTCACGCGAGACCGGCCCTATGCTCTAGAGTAGTTCCTAGGAGCAGGCTATTGCGTAGCCACTGGTTAGGTTTTCTAGGTAGGTCTTAGCCTCGCCGGCGAGGCTTGCCGCTTCACGGCGTTTTGCACGTCACCCGATAGGGACCGAAAGTCCGCTACTTTCGAGGTAACCAATTCGATGCAGCAACGGCTGCTAGGGGGACATAGGAACTGCGGGGTCCCCCCTGCAATGCCCCAGCGAGGTTCGAGCCCCCCCCTTGGGGGGCGCCCGCCCGTTTACGCGCGGTATTGATGCCGCGCGCATCTAGTTTGTAAGTATGTAGGGAAAAAACCTTCGGCGAATGGAGTCCCACATGGGACTCTCCGCCAACTAAGTCCGGTTAAGCAGAAATGGGACTTCGGTCCCACCTGCGAGAGCCCATTCGAAAAAAAAAAAAAAAAAAAAAAAAGTAGCTAGCATTCATATTGTATTGAGTGGCCGGGGTGTGTTAAAAGTGAAATTAACGCGCACAATAAAAAAAATCAAGTAAATGAAAGTAGACATTTGACATCAAATAACACAATATTATTAATTTTGGAATTTTACTGCTGTTAGACATTAAAATTTATTTTAACTAAATTATGTTTATAATACAACATCGTATATTTGTACTTATTGGAGGAAAAAATATTGGAGATGGCTTAGCGGGCGTACCCCTCTCAGGCCGTCTCGCCAATGTTTAAGGAGTACAGCTCCGAAAGGTTTATAAAAACAAGTTGAACGTCATCTTGACTCAAATTATAGAATCGTTAGTGCAAACAGAGCTCCCGAAAATGCCAAATTGTGCGGTATTTACTTGCAAATAAGTCCAAAACTTTAAATTTGAAAGAAATCTAAGATTTTCAAAACAACAAATTTAGCGCACTAGTCTCGCTAAGGAGTGCGGATCTACTTTTATGACGTATCAGTATTCCCCATGAGACTACTCCTTCATATATTCAATAATGAACTAATCTAGTGAGGAGTCCATTTCCGACTTTACGTCGTAAGCCTAGTACGGAGAAAGTAAATAAATGTTAATCTGATATCGATAGTCGATAAATCATTTGAATAAAAATTTATTCGAGTATACATTTTAGTTAGTATTTTAAATTGACGACAAAATAATCCTAATAGTTATTATACCAATTTCGAAAGCGAATTTGTCGGTCCGTTTAATTCTTTTTCTTCTCGTTAAAACTATTGAACCGATTTTAATGTGATTTGAAAAACGTCGTGATATAACAATGTAGGAGATAGTATAATATTGTTTTAGCAATAAACACTTGCTCCTTGTGTCCAAGCACTTGCACATTGAGTGACTTATCAATGCCACAGACAACGCACAAGACGTGGCAAATTTCTGAGCCAGCAGCGTGTGATTACTGTGCCACTATCAGTAAATTTATTGTACCGTCGACACGAAGAAGATGAAGCAATAAACATAACCAGCCCATTACTGTCCCACTGCTGGGCACGGGCCTCTTCTCAGTACGAGAAGGCTAAGGCCTTAGTCTTACGTTAAGTATAAGTTTTAGCAATAATAATTGATTTTGATTTTTTGTTGTGGTAATAAATCATTTTTCTTTCTTACTTTTAATACTTTTTTTTTGTATATTTTGAATGTTATTGATGTGACAATCATTATTTTTCGAATATTTGTCATTGATATTCGCGGATGCGAATATGAATACGAATATACAGTTTTCAAATCTGGTGCCATTCATGTATGACTAAAAGTTGACAGCAGATAGCAGCTACACCACGCAAGTTTATTTCGGGAATTGCTGAGCTAATCCGAACTAAGCTGATGGCTGATAGCGATAGATCGAAAACAAGTTTAGTGAATTTTGAGGTTAGAGTGTAAAATAAGTGATTTGTTACGAGAAAATCAAGGTAAAGTAAAGACTTATAAAAGACATAATTGCACGACTAACTTCCCCTCAAAATGTTGTTTTCTTTCTGATATTTTTATTTTACAGGTATTTTGTGTGTCGCATACCTACACAATAAATTTATCTAAATTATCAGTCCGCTACGTTTCACAAAAAAAAACACGTTAAGGCATGGTAGAGTGAATGTATTTAATTAGAAAATAAACGTTTTAAACTTTTTATTTATTAATATTGTTAATTAATAGTCCTATTTTACAGCTGTAGAATTTCGGAATAGACAATGTAAATCATACATCTATTAAGAATTTTATCGATATCGATTTTCTCGATTCTTTTTTTTTTTTTTTTCCTTTTTTTCACTACGAGATTTTCGTGTATGTTTACAATGCTATTACGCGATTTTGACAATGTGTGAGTGAATTTTTATTCTGTGTGTACGTTTACGTATGTTTGCGACTGTATTGACAAAAATTATGTTTGCTTTATTGTGATTTTGAGCACGTGTGTAACCCTCTCCTAAAAGTGGCAAACGAATATGTTCGAGATTTCTTAACTATGGCTACTCCCTTCAATAATTACTCTGAGATACACCCCGTAGACACCTCATAACAGGCGACCTGTGTCTGTCAACACATCAGTCTAATAGGACTGATGTAGGTCGCCACTATTCGACACTTGAAAACTTTAAATCAGTTTCGACCACTTATGTGACTGATTAGACAATAGCCGCCTTGATAGGGCCAATAGGATTGCAGTACTTCGCTTCCCCGTACTTCAGCTAGTAGTAGTAAACAGAATTTATTGTACGCATTGTATTCCACATTAGGCGTCTATTGGTCTGTATGGTTGATGAATGTAGGTAACTCAAGTAGTATTTTGGGATCGTTTTTTTTTCAACATAGTGTGAGTGTCTACAGTATGGAACAAAAACCCCGTTGTTCCTGTGAGGTACGAAACAATTAAATCAAATATTAAATGTGATATTAAAGTTACATAATCACTTTCAATTCATAATTAATAATTATTTAATATTTAATTTGATTATTTTTATTGATATAATCACTGAGTGAGTAAGCTTTGAGTGATATAAATAAAAATAATAAATAAAATCATTTATTTTCAGATTTGCATCCATTTTGTATTTATAATCACTTTCAATTTACAATTAATAATGATTTAATATTTAATTTCGATTTCAATTTTGATTTAGATTTTTGTAATAATATTGATTCTGATAACGTACCTCACAGGAACAACAGGGTTTTTGGTACATATTGTATAAGCTTAAACCAAATTAACTGTTGAAACTTCACAGACGTGATGGGTATCGATATTTTATAATAATAAAACAATACAAAATATAATTTTTTAGACTTGTAATTTCAAGTGAACTAATCAAGAGTCATGGGATGCGTGACCTTGTAGGCTCACATAGTATCTTCAAGAAATGCATTCAATAAACAACCGATAGGCTAGCAACTCTGCGTCGACGCTCGAGGCTTTGTGGTTTGGCGTCGACTAGCGCATCGATACCAATAAAACACCTCTTGGCATACCTCTCTATCGACTCGAGAGCTGCAAGCTGATATTTGGCCGAACCATTTGGTCTGTTACCGGCACGGATACATCACGGAAAGTTGGAGTCAGTTTGAATTGACTCAGTTTAGCAGGAAAAAGGCACGCCTGGGGTTTAACAGCATTTAACTTAACCAAGTTACCTCATCAGAGACAGCTTTCAGGGACAGGTTAGTAAGTTATAAAGTAAACCTAGTGTTGTAGTTGTTAGTAACCAGGCTCAATAAAATAAAAAATAAATCGGCTGACATGAATATATTATTATTATACCCACTCGTTCAAAAACTGGTACTTTTTATTTTTACGATCATGGCAACATTTAAATCGCCTTACGTAGTACAATTTTCTGACGTCACCCACCCGAAATGGCGGCAAAGCAAGTCTCAAGACGTTTTGTATCACGTGATCAACAGTTTAAAAAAACGACAAACGAGAAAATAAAAATTTTAGAATACATTTAAATAAATAAAAAACTTAGTGAATGTTAATCTTCAACATAAAATCTACGTTGTGTGCAATTTTCATAATATTTGTCAAACATTCAACAATATTATTCAATCTTTCATCATCATACTTTAAACGTGCAATAATTAGTACATTAGATAAAAATAGATGTGGTCTTGCTGGTATGATGCACACATTTTTTATGATCAGTTATTACTAGGGATGTGACTTAGCTGTAAAAAAAAGATTAATTAATAATCGATTATTTTAAGTTTCATCAACATCGATTACACAAAAATAGATTTATTTGAAAATATTAAAATAAATAAAAATATCAAGAACAGATTAAATCAATTTTACAACAGTTATTATTACTTCAGAGCCAAAGCTGAAGCTTTCGTTTATTTTCTTATTTTTTTACGACATATTGCTTGGTAAGGAATTAAGAAACAAGAAGCTTCGGCAACCTATTTGGTTTGGTGCTAGACATCTGTGCACAAAAAAAAAAGCGTCCGAACACAAATTTATTTACGAAAAAACAAAATAAAATGAACGAATCAACGAATGCGGAACAAGAACTTAAATTATACTGAAGATTGGAACAAAATGAATGAACTCAAAAAACTCAAATTAATGAGTCAGTATCAATAAAACTTTTGACTTGACCTTGACGAAGACATAGTAGAAAAAAATCGAAAACACACGACGCTTAAAGTAAAAAATCGATTTCTAAATAATCGATTTTTCTAGAAATAATAATTGACCCAAAAAAATCGATTGAAAATTAAAAAATATCTATTTTTTTAATAATCGATTATTTTTTCACATCCCCAGTTATTACTTCTACTCCCCGACAGACGGCACTTCTTATTTTATATTCCTCTTATTTCATGTAACTATGTAATTTTATCTATGAAATAACTAACATTTTAGAAAGTAAAATGAACTAGAACAATTTATTTATTTTATATAATAGTTTTTTTTTCATAATATGCAGAATATGCTTTGATAATGTTAAAAACATGTTATCGGTGAAAAGTGGTTAGAATGCATCTTTTCGACGACAGATGTCTCTAGCAATAATTTGGCGATGAAACGAGAACATTTATGTTTTAAAATTGAAAATATAAATATATGGGACTTGTACATGAAATGTAAACCATCAATATGTTTTAGTATTGATTCTGAGAAATTTTTACATGCAACAACAGCGCATTTCATTGTTAAAACAACAAAAATATTCAAAATCTATTAAAATCGAACAGAACCGAACTCAGTGAAGATTGATTTGAAATTAAGCTTTGCGGCTCCGCCCACTGTGACGTCATGACCAAATTGAAGGCGCATGACCAAATTGCCTAGCAGCACCTCCGCTCCTTTCTTTTCTTCGTGGTATCTACGCATTCGCATACCACGATGGCAAAAAGATAACGCATTAATCAAATAAAGGGTTTGTTTATATGTAAAATTGAAATTAAATAATTGTTTAATAAATGTTTACTTTAATGGACAACTTATGTGAATAGAGCAAAAAATGTATTACCTATGCTTCAAGAACTTGAATATTCTTAGTATATAATTAATTTAATTTTTACTAATATGCACGTAAGGATGGGCAAAACGAGCAAAAGGCCCACCTCATGCTATGCGGTTATACAGCGTGTTACTGAAATAACTGATAACCTCTTAAGGGGTCATTGTACTCATCTGTATGAACAACTTTTACTATGGAACCAATCCAGAAATCGCGAAAAAAACTCTGCTCTGCTGTGTGTTTATTAAATTGACAAAATGTAGGGAACACCTGTTTTTTTTTCGCGATTTAAGAGTTGGCCCCATAGTAAAAGTTGTTCTTACTGATGAGTACAATGAACCCTTAAGAGGTTTTCAGTTATTTCAATAACGTTGTAAAACTTTGCCAATCATCATCCTCCGAGCCTTTTTCCCAATTATATTGGGGTCGGCTTCCAGTCTAGCCAGATGCGGCTGAACATCAGCCAATAACGACTACAATACCACCTAGGCTGTTGTCTAAGGGCCAAAATTAATATCCAATCTATCCACGATTTACCCTACTAGAGATAGAAATTTGACATATTTTGTATGGAGCATATGTCAAATTCCTATCTCTAGTAGGGTAAATCGTGGATAGATTGGATATTAATTTTGGCCGTAAATGAAATTGAAAATCGCGTTCGCAAAACTGAGACATGAAGATGGAAAGCCTCATGTGATTTTAATTAGACTGGTACCCGTACCCTTCGCACCGCTGACTTTAATAAAGCGGACATAAGGTCCAAATTTAAATAATAGAGTGTAACAACGATTTGTATAAAGCTGAATAATACATCTCATACTCCTTCATAACTGAAAATATGAAACAACATTGTTGTTATTTCATTCTTCCAGACTTTTCGTCTATAACATTTTTAATAAAATGTGAAGTTTCATGGCCGACGATAAAGACGATACAGCTTCCTCGTCTCAAGTTACCGTTCCGTTAACTGTAGAGGTTAATTAACTTCAAATTGGCAGTTATAAATTGTAAGGAGACCCCTAATTAATGGCCGATAGCAGTAAATGTTGCTCATCGGCATATTGTTGTTTTATAGGCTCAATCATTTGTCAATCGAAGATGGAAGATTAGCTAAATAGCAGTGTTGGGTCAATCAACTAATTTTTTCAATCAATTGAGCAATCATGACTAATTTAGTCACGACTAATTTAATCATGATTGAAAAATTCAATCATAATCATGACTAAATCAGTTAGTCATTCGATCAATCGTTAGTTTTGATTGATGACTAACCTAAAAACGCACGAGTAGGTGGCGAAGGGTGGTGGGAGCCGCTGCATTGCCCCACCTGCCGTCACTGCGCACCGCGCGGGCCGGCTACGTAGGTCAGTGGAGTGAGTGGCTATTTGAGCGGCTATTTTGTTTTGTTTAGTCGGCGAAAATTAATAAGAATAGTATTAAAACTGTATTTTCATTTGATAGTCAAAAAAGGCCGCCCATTATTTTTGTAAAATTTTGAATATTACTATTTACTAGAAATTCTTCAGAAGCACGAGTGGTGTTAGTTGGTAGTCCACTCCAAATCAACATGTATGATGTAAAACTTGAAATTGACGGTAGGCAAGAATTTATACAACGTGTTATTGAAATAACTGAAAACCTCTCAAGGGGTCATTGTACTCATCAGTATGAACAACTTTTACTATGGGACCAAATCTGAAATCGCGAAAAAAATAATCAGATGTTCCCTATATTTGTGTTCACATGAATCGACAAAATGTAGGGAACATCAGTTTTTTCTTTTGCGATTTCTGTGTTGGTCCTATAGTAAAAGTTGTTCATACTGATGACTACAATGACCCCTTAAGAGGTTTTCAGTTATTTCAATAACACGTTGTATATTAAACAAGACTTTGCCAGCGGTTTCGCCCACTTATAACTCGGCTTATCACAGAAAGCCCTTTCGTTTGAGTACTAACACGGGGGGTCCAAGACACAGAAATATAAAAACTCAAAAATCTGTGGTCTAAGAGCTATAGTTTAGGAAATATGGCCATCAGAAGTTTTGATCATCTATTTGTGTAGATCTCATCGAGCCCTTTCATTTGAGTACCAACACGATGGGTCTAAGACCTATAGTTTAGGAGATATGGCCATCAGAAGTTTATAACATTTATTTGTCTAGAGCTCTTCGAACCCTTTCATTTGAGTACCAACACGATGGGTCTAAGAGCTATAGTTTAGAATTTATGGCAATCGGAATTTTTATAACCATATAGCTTATCGAGCCTATCATTATCAGAATTTTTGTCCAACTCTGTACGCGCTCTACAGCTCATCGCGCCACGAATTTATTCATTTCTTTTTCTTTTTTAAACAACACTAGTTTTTTACTCTAATCATCAGCTTTTAAATACAAATAAAACGAGTGTGCTTTAGACCACACGACTGAAGTGAATCTTCACTAAAAAAAACAGAAATCACGTCCGCCATCTTGAATCTTAAAATAGATGTTATATTCGCAATCAGCACCCCGGGAAACCTCGAAAACGATACCCATATTGATTTTATTTAAAAAGTCGCGTCCGCCATCTTGCATCTCAAAATAAATGTTATATTAGTAATCAGCACCCCGAGAAACCTCGAAAACGATATCCATATTGATTTAACTTAAAAAGTCGCGTCCGCCATCTTGGATCTCATCATTGATGTTATATTCGTAATCAGCACCCCGGGAAACCTCGAAATCGATTCCCATATTGATTTTATTTAAAAAGTCGCGTCCGCCATCTTGAATCTCGAAATAGATGTTATATTCGTAATCAGCAACCCCGAAAACCTCGAAATCGATACCCATATTGATTTAATTTAAAAAGTCGCATCCGCCATCTTGGATCTCAAAATTGATGTTATATTCGTAATCAGCACCCTGGGAAACCTCGAAATCGATACCCATATTGATTTTATTTAAAAAGTCGTGCCCGCCACTTTGGATCTCAAAATAAAAGTCGCCTCGCCCGATCACACTTTTCGTAACCCATTCACCAGTTTACTCCCCAAGTCAAGCGTGCGTAAAGAATTTGCATAAGTTTTACTTCAAAAGTTTCATCAAAATCGGTCCAGTAGTTTTAGCGTGATGCTCGAACAAACAAACAAACAAACACATCTACAGTTTTATAGTAGTTAATATAAGAAGAAGATTAGTCATGGAAAATTTAGTCATGATTATTTAACTAAGATTAAAACTAATCAATCATCACTCACCACGCCATGATTGAATTAATCAATCATCAATCATTAGTCATGATTGACGAATTCAATCTTAGTCATCAATCATTAGTCAAACTAAATTTTGCCCAACACTGCTAAATAGTACATTACTGGCCAGACATAAATCAATTGACGGCCGAGTAATATTGGAAGGGCAAGACGAAGCCGAGTACTCCCGAAGTGATTTTAAAAGGACGAGGTGGCAGCCGAGGCAGCGATGGGCGATTCGAATAATTTAACTCGACTATCTCGAGTTATCCTTTGAACTCGTTGATTCGAATTGTGTTTCTTCAAAACCGAGTTGATTCGCTCGGCTCGGTGACTCGCTATTCCGGGCAAGTGGCGGTACGCGAGCGAGTGAGGCAACGAATAGCTGCGAACTACGAGTTGAAGTAGAAAAAAATATCAGGTGCGAAATTGCCACGATTCGTGTATATGAATCAATTCGATCAATCACATGACTCGCCCGATTCGATATCGCTCGCTGACTCGGATGGCTCGCTGTTTGTGGCCAACTCGGTGGCTCGAGTCGGCTCGATGCATTAGAACATACGAGTCGCATTCGCACTACGTGTTTGATACTGCCGACCGAGTCGAATCAACTCGAATCGTAATTCGAATCAATCGTATGTTTTCGAATCGAATCATTCGAGTTGAAAAACATGCGATTCGTCCCATCGCTAAGCCGAGGCCGTTAATTGCTATTTTGGCCGAGATTAGTATTTTACTTTTATCTCATTTGCCAGGACACAATACACAAATAGTATCTAATTTTCATTCGCACCAATTCATCCGCGAGCGGTTCTTGTTCTATTAAAAAAAAAAAAATGCGCATTCAGCCTTTCAAATAATAAATATTTTGTAATTTAAAAACACCTAATTTATTTAAGTGTGTACTTAAAAACGTCGTTAGCATAATTTAAAAAATTAAAAACTGTCCAGCAATTTCCATTATTGTCGTGTTAGAAATTGCTGGCGTGTATTTCGTTGCGTACGAGAGAGAGCCTATTGATGTATTTTTTTAAAATAATGAACCGATTTCCAAGCAAGTGGGAGAAAACATACTATTATACAACTTACAAAATACATAGTCTCTAACTTGGAAAATAGTTTCACAAATTGATTTTACTAATAAAGATTTAATTGTCTTATAGGTAAAAAACATGGAGAGAACTCTTAGACCAGACACTAGGATTCCCCGTCTTGTTGGTTCTGTAGTCGCTTTCAAATTCAATTTCAAATTCAAATGTTTTTCTATTTCAAATACACCTAATTACAGACACTTTTGAAACGTCAGGCTCTTGTTGCACTGTTCCAAATTGTGGGTCGTATGGAGAAGAACCAGCAAGAAACTCCATGAATATAATTATTTTATTATTTTTAACGCATTTTTACGCATGCGAAAGCGAAATCTAAAGATTTAAATTGTGGAAAGAAAAAAAAAAAAAAAAAAAAGAAAAAAAAAATGCATTAAAAATAATAAAATAATTAGTAAGGGTAGCCATATCTATACGACTTTGAATTAACTGCAAAGTTAGTCGAGTTGGTTAAGAAACACTGTTTCTTAATAAGATATCGCTGACGTCACCCAAAGACGTACCATAGTGGAGGATAATTTCGATACCACGAGCAGTGTTCACGGTAGCTTAGTGGCTAAAGCACTGGCGTACTGAGCCAGGAGTCGCTGGTTTGAATCCTGCTCGTGAGCGATTTTTTCTTTCCACAATTTAAATCTTTCCATGAATATACTTTTTTTTATAGTTGATTGCTTATTACATCAAATTCATTATAGTAATGTGAGTATAATGTAGGTTAATGTCAGAAATAAACAAGATTAAAAGTGAGAACGTTGCCTTTAGAACTAAAAAGAGTTGTCATAGTATGTAGGTGCTGACCCTGTCCCGACAGACGGCACCCGTTCACGAACATGACGATTAGCCATCACTTAGCTCAACAATTCATTTAATACGATAATTTCATACGTTCAACTCAGCCTATCGCAGTCCACTGCTGGACATAGGCCTCTCCCAAGTTGCGCCACAACGCTCGGTCCTCTGCCTTCCGCATACAGTCCCCCCCAGCCACGTTCTTTAGGTCGTCGGTCCACCTGGCTAAATGGCTAATTTCATACGTTAGTTTCATTTTAATACGATAATAATTGTTTGTACATACATAGTTTTTGTGAAGTTAAGAGACATTTTTATACACTGCTTCATTTTCACGCCTTTTTTCAATAGAGCGGCTAGGAAATTGAGGAACGTCTCTTGCTTATACAATCTACAATTACTATTCAAACTTCTGTGGCATCTTTTACATTACCACGTATGCTCAAGCATAAGTTTTGTTTAGTCAATCTTTTTAAAAGCTCACCTAGTTATCTATTTTGTGCAGAGGATGGCCACCGTATGGTTTTAGTCGGTAAGAGTCCGACATACCCCTCCGCCGTCCCCAGACGGAGGGTATCCAAGAAGACTTCCTCCCGAAAAAGAAAGGTATAAATGGTATAACGTAGGTAAATTCCATACTGGCTCTAATAGCCGTTATTTTTGTACAACGGTATTTTTATTAAAGTAAATCATATAACTACCTACTACTTTTCTGAAATGTAGTTTTTGAAGTCTATATTATGGTACAATTAACACAATTAATTGTGTTAAATTTGGGAAATAAAGGCTTGATTATTATTATTATTAATTATTATTTTATGGTACGAACGAAAATTTTCTTTGCGCCAAACGCACAATATGTACCTAACACAAGAACCGTCTTATTGACTACTAAAGTCAGACCAAGGACAGAACATGTTCATGAAGTCTGAACGATGTCTAGCACGAATTTTATTGCTTAGATCAGAATTCCTTGAGGAAAAAGAACGTGATAGTACCTATGTATTGATTTTATCCGTTTCTATGTGAAGGAATGCTGTAAATTCATCGCATTGTCATCGCACAAGACTCGCATTGCGGTATTTGGCTGGACCTTTATTTTTTTGCTGCGTGCCAAACTATTTTACTTATTTATGCGTTTTTCTACGGCATTACTATGACTTTTTGTAGTCTCTGAAAATGATCAGCTTGAAAAGCCAACTCACAATTAAATTTAGCACGATTAAGTATATATATAACTGCTGGATATAGGTCTCCACCAAACATCGCCACAACCACCGGTCCTGCGCTTCCCGCATCCAGAGGATTCCCGCGACCTTCACCAGGTCGTCGGTCCACCTTGTGGGGGGCCTACCCACGCTGCGCTTTCCAGCAGTGGACGTCTTTCGGCTGAAATGATGATGATGATAAAGTACATAATTAAGATACGTTGGATTTCAACGAAGGATTTAATGTGTCGTTTAAAATGTCTACAATAGACAGTGATCAAGGCCGCGTTGTTTGAGAATTTAGTAGTCTAATAAAACCGAATTGTAATGTGTCCGCAAAAAACATTACAAGCCATTTATTTCTTATGCCAAACGATTTTAAAAACAAACACCGCGGTTACCCGACTGTTATAAATAAATACTAAACCACGTAAAAGAAGGGAATAATTGTTAGCAAAGCGGCGACAAAATGCAAAAATCCTCAGCTGTATTGCTCGAATAAATGTAAACAATCTGTATGCAAATCACGCAGGAATGTCGCATGCGCACGATAATGTCACGTCGCGGCATTCGCGGGTTTTCAGCGGTTCAGTACCTCCTTTTTCCTGCCAGCGATTCCGGATTCCTTGTTTATCTTTAAACGTTTTTCTGCGAACATTAAATTTGACCTCTCTCAAGTTCGTGGCGGTAAAAGAATTTTATTTCTCTGAACGTTGTTTCAGCGAATTCTCGGTCGCTACGAGATAAGGGTGACTTCGGAATGTTTATTCGTTTCAAGGGCAGGGTAACCTTCCGGGAATGTAGGTTACTCGGACTATTTTAATTATCAATCACATAGTTACGAAACATAAAACAACTTGACCTTTAGAACGGTTCGATCTTAGAATAACTAGGCTTAGAATCGCAATATTCGCCCTCAGAGTCAAGCAATTTCAGGTTGGCCTTTAAAGGCTACGTTCCATACATTATTCGTGTGCTTTTGTGCGTGTCCACGAATATTTTACATGCCGCTTACGGACGCACATTGATTGGTTTTGTGCTTCAATTTTGAGCGGAACTTTGAATGAAATTATCACTCTGAGTCTTGCTACTCTTGAGTGACGGCTTATTGCGCATGCAGATTCCGCTGCGCACGAAACAGATACCCGAATACACATGTGCACGCCCTCTTGCACTCTAGACAAGTTCAAACTTTTCTAGTATTTGTTTCATGCGCTGTGAAATCCGCGTCTGCTATGCACCGTCACTCAGGACCCACATTTAGTGTACGTCCTGAGTAACGGCGCATCGCGCACGCGGATTCCGCGGTGCACAAAACAGATACATGAATACACGTGTGCACGCCTGCTTGCACTCCAGATAAGTTTTTTTTCAAGTAGGAGTTTGTTTCGTGCGCCGCGGAATCCGCGACCGCTATGCGCCGTCACTCAGGACCCGCATTTAGAGTTCGATATTTTTTACTTTTTATCAAAGGAAATAGAATGTTTCATATCATTCGCTCCATTAAAATGATCGTTCCAAGAACCGATACCACTGATGAGCAAAAAAGAAACCTACACGGAATTTATTTGTCAAGTAATATTTCTTTGTAGCAAAACCCGGATAATCGTTAATGCTCTGCCTCGGGCGAAATCCCTTGTATAGATTGCGGTATCACCATAAATAACTGCCTAACTGTTTTTATGGAGGAGAAAATTACTCTTTTCACTCACTGCCTTTATATACAGTGAATTTTTGTTTACGACCCCCAAGTATTATGGATTGACGTGTTGTAAATCTTGCCACGAAAAGATAAAGATAGTTGTATACGAGTGGGTGTGTTTGATAAGTTGTAGCAAATTGATTGTATTATGTGAGATCATGGCGTGTGTATGTTTTATGGATTGAACTATGTTGTGGAAGTGAATATTTCGGCTTTCACGCCAAGTTTGTTGTTAGTTTTAGTACTTGGAAGATTTTTTTTCTATTGTCGTCATGACTTTTCTCTATTCAGAGAAGTAAAAGACACTAATTATAAGAAATTATTTCAAAACGTGTTCCGATGGTGCCGGACATAAAGAATTGCACCACCCTTATTTCTTCTCATGGGTGTCGTAAAAGGCGACTAAGGGATTCACCAGAGGATGGGCAGCAGCGTTCTCTGAGTATTTAACAAACTAACTGTGATCGCCATCCTGCCTGCCAAGCGTGGCGATTATGGCATATCCCCCCCTTAATTGGGGGAGGCCTATGTCTAGCACTGAACGTCTTTCGGCTGAAATTAATGATGATTTCAAAACATCGTCGTTTCTTTACATTTAGTTTTTAACTTTTCTGAATGTAGATTAGAATATTATAGATACACAACCATAATTTCAAAAATCTTTCATTCTTTTTAATAGTTTTATTCTTAGCATAAGCCAAACACCCAAAGTTTCCACACAGCCACGTAAATACTTCAGCTGATATCTCCGATCCCCACCTTTTCCGGGTCAAAGTTGTCCGTCTTAAGCCTCTGTTGTGGGCGATTTAGTTACAAGTGACGTCATTCGAGACCTACCGTTTGATGTGTCCTTCAGAGTGACAGGAGTAGCATAAATCAAAGTTCATCTTAAGAAATCAAAGTTATGATTTTGGGTTAAGCAATCTGTCTTAACGGGTGTATTAATTAATGTTAATTTTTATATCATAATAATTTTTTTGTGACATTAAAGTCCCGAGATGCAGTAGAAAAATATTTCATTGTGCAAGTTTAAGTTTTCTTGGCAGTATACAATCAAAGTATAGGTACATACTATAATCTAATGAATTACACAGACTTATGAATTTTACGCAATGTACCTGTGTCTACAAAACCGGTGAGAGAGTTACTTCCGTATACATAATTATGGGTACCTAAAAATACTACATTTTGAGGTAAGAACATTCGTCTAACATTCTTTCGAACGATTTTTATAAAGTCTGAATAAGTACGTCTTATCACAATGTTGCAAAACTTTAAACAAACGACTATCAAAGGTTACTTACGGCGTCATATGCATAAAGCGAGAATGCGGTCTGCAATCTACCGGATTATTCAGCGCTGCCAACCAACTAGTGTTTATAATTACTGCGAGAACCAATCAAAATCAATAACTATTCCGTGTGTACGTAATTTTCTCAATCGCCGAGTATGGATAACGTGAAGTTACTTCGATTGGTTCGCAATAGTTTCGATTTGGATACCCTACTGGTATTCAGCGGGGAAATGAAAATTGGTGAAATTTTCATTTCATTTTGAATTGCAAAAGAACGTTACATTGGTTTTATTTATCTATTTTTCTGTACGAATATTTAACGAACAATGAATGAATATAGATACCTATCTAATATGTATTCATTTATGTTTTTGTAATCATTTGATTTCACCTACACAAATAGTAAATTGGATATATAAAAATAAAATTATCCAAGACAATATAGCGCCCGAGGCAAATTGTCAAAGACAATATTGAGTTGAAAAACTCAATATTGTGTTAAATATTAATAATCTCAATAATGACTTTGACAATTGGAAATCTATACTTATACTGGGTGTTTCAGTGTATACAGTATAAATAAATAAATAAATATTTTTGGAACATCTTTACACAGCACCATCTAGTCCCAAAATAAACAAAGCTTAGTTATATACATAGATGAATGATGGTTTAAACCAGCCATTATTCTATGATTACATATTAATATTATAAAGAGGAAAGATTTGTTTGTTTGTAATAGATAAACTCTGAAACTACTGAACCGATTTTAATCATTCTTTCAGCATTAGTAAGCTACTTTATAAAAAAGTAACATAGGCTATATTTAATTTCAATACGTGGGCAAACCCAAACCCACTGGTAAATTCTAGTCTGATATAAATTTAGTTTGTGTTTTTGATAAACTTCTCGATCGAAAAGGAAATAAATTTTGAATAAGTATTTTTTGGACCCTTATTAACTGTTTAATTTGTTTTCGTTTACCTTCAAACCCGTGCCAGTTCCTTACTTGTTCCTTAATATGTGTTCTACACGACTACGTACTCCGGTAAAATAACCACAATTGTTATCTCAGAAGTGTTTACAATGTTAGTTATACGGTTACTTAGTCCTAGGTTCATGTGTCGGGAATCGGGATTATACGTTGAGTGGCTGGTCTATGGACGGGATTAGACCGGACTGATAGACATGCGGGCTATCGAGGCTATGTTACGTATCTAGACGTTGATAGCTCTGTGGTTGGGAAATGTCGGTGCTTTGAATGTATGTCGATGCTATTAGCATGGATTTTAAGATGTTTCAGATGTTAACCAAATTTTTGAAAAAATAAATAGAAAATAATAATATTGGACTACAAAACACACATAAAAATAACAACGTTAGTAAACTATTGGCTCTACATTAGCGGGTGCGAACCCCGTGAAAACGCTGTACATTGCGTTTTTAAACTAATGTTTTCATAAGTGTGCTGAGAACTCAGAGCAATTTTTTCGTATTTCTTTTCCAATAGGTACTATTCCTATGCATACTTAATAGTGTAAAAAAAGAAATACGTTGTCTTACATCACTAGGCTCAGCTAATGTTACAGGTTACTGCATCGCTGATTTTTAGCTGAAGTTTCAGATGGCTAACATATCAATAGTAGTTTTACTATGCGTAGTATAATAAGCTATCATTTTGTATTCCATCTTATGTATGTACCTACATTTAACGCAAATAAATATGATTTGATTTGATTTTCATTTGATTTGGACACTGGAAAACCAATAAAACAAATGAAAATAAATACGGCACGTGTAAAATAATACCATAAAACGTTATTTAATACTCTATCATCTTCAAAATTCGTTCTACTTTCCAACCTCAAGCAAAATTGGTTAATTTGGTAGTAGATATTACCAAATTATAATGCCTCCTTATGTTGTCCCCAATAAGGTACAAAATAAACCCAATACAAAGGAAGGTTTTCGGTAACAATATGGCTGATTATAAAAAAGATACGCCAAGAATATTGAAAGGGGAAGAAGCCCAAACGATTTCAACTTAATGAAGTCTTCCGTGCGTTTATTAAGTATAAATAATTTGTGTTAAATGGAGCAAGATTGGCTGATCATAATGGGGTGCTGTTCCGCTCACAACAGCTGAGTTTTGGGCGAAGTTGAAGTAAGAGACTTTTGGATTGGTTGAGCTTTGTTTGCAGAGCATTCGCGTGTAATGTGTGTTTTTAAGTACGTTGTTTTTAAAAAGTGGGGTCTTGATACTGTTTCCGTTTTTATTTTTACAAACAGTCAGTATACTTAGCAAAGTGATACTACACACATCAAAAATGTCTAGGGATCAATTACCTTTTTGTTACAAAAAATTATCCAATTAATATTTACCAAATCTATTCTTCTAGACTGGCTTCTTACTTTAATTTCCTATGTTAAGTTAACAACAGAACTTATCCCTATATTTTGTAAAAATTAAGAAAAGTTGTAATTGTTTCAAATTTTGGTAAATTAACCCATGTTAATGTCGTCAATTAATGATAAATCATCATCATCATCCTCCTGCCCTTATCCGAATCTATTTGGGGTCGGCGCAGCATGTCTTTTTCATCCATACATCTCTATCAGCTGTCATCTCCGTGTTGACGTTCTTTTTATCCATATCATCTTTCACACAATCCATCCATCTTTTCTTTGGTCTACCTCTTTTCTTATAGCCATGCACATTCATACACAAAACTTTTTTCGTAACATGCTCCTCATTTCTCGATGAATGATTTTATAAATTTATATCGTTGTTGGATTTCTAAATAAAATGAGTTTTTAGTTTTTAGTTTGTACGGTAGATTAATTTTTTTTTTTGAAATATCTGTAAAGACGATTGTCATCTTAGTCTACCTGCGACCATGAAATGCTGTAAAGCTTTCGAAATGTCAGGAAAACCAATTTAAATAATATACGCGATTTAATCCGGTTAAACTTTGTTTTATTATAAGTTTATAGAGTTAAATTTTAATATTTGTTTTACAATGCATCAGTATACATTAAAGATGTTGGTTTGTTGCACAATAAAATCATTTATTTCTTTCGTTCAATAGATAACGGTAACATTGTACATAACTATCTGTAATCGTGCCATTACAATGCACTTTGGCTCCTCAGAGCATATTTGTGGCCTCCATTTATCCGTTACCGACCGCAAATTGAATCTGTTAACCAAGTACTCTGCGCTGTTAACGTTTGAAGTTTAGGTGCTTGTGTCGTAAGAGGAAATGTGTTTGGTAATTGTGGAATCTGAGGGCTCATTTGTAAGTTGTTGTATTATTTTAATTACATACTAACCACCGTATTGTGTTTTTAACAGCTTATGTGGTATTGCAATGCCATAAAAAATATATATTAAAATGTTATTGGGTTTATGTTATGTGGTTGTTTGGTGTTGTTGTGTTATGTTATTGTTGTTTTTACTAATTATATTATAAATCTTTTGATGCTTGTAAGGGGCTTTTCAATGCCTTGATTTTATTTCTATCCTATAGGTACTTGCAATGATATCATTGATGCTTGTAAGGGGCTTTACAAAGCCCTTGATTTTATTTATATCCTAGACATCTGGTTTAAATCAATTGCCTGCACATTAACATTTTTACTCATTTCAATTCCAGCCACTCCATCCATCACTGTCTAGTGCTGGAGAGAGACCTGCCTTATTTTGCCCCACAAAACTCTTTCCTTTGGTAGTAGCAGCTTCCTTCTTCTGTTTGTTGGTTCAATGGTTACTAGCAATTCAAAAGATGTATAAAATCCATCATAAGTGACCATAAGATGAACGAGTCAAATGGACAAGGATGGACGTGGAGACTGCTGGAGTGGCGACCACGACAGCACATTAGACCATGGGGATGGCCGCCCAAACGTCGCGACGTTTTTTGACGTCGAATGGACAACATCCGGCGACACGTCTCGATTCCTGAATTTATTGGTTCAAGACCGCCAGGATTGGAGGAATTTTGAGAAGCTCTACAGCAAAAATTAGTTTTATGAGGCCACAATGATGATAATAAAATCCATAAGCAATCAGTGTTAAAACAATGTAAAATAAAAAGCAACACATTTTCTAACAGAATAAATTAATAGTTTAAAAAGACACTATAAAAACACGCTTTTATAAATTGAAACCTGATCGTGTTCAAAGTCCATTACGTAGCCTTTCTCACAAGTGCAAACACGACTATTTTACGATATTCCATCATGGAATGCCAGTGCCTATCTTCCGGCTTCATCATCAGACCTTAAAACCTAATCGTGGTCAAAGTTCATTACAAGACTTTTCTAAGAAAACCAAAACAGCTATGATACGATTTTCCATCATGAAGTTCCAGTTCATACCTTCAGGCTCCATCATCAGATCAGTTCGACAGTACCATATTATTGTATTGTCATCAGAACTACATACAGTTGCCAATTTTCATTACGCTACGACCCTCGGAAGATGGTTAAATTAGTTACCTTAGATTCCATTACATAGTTAGTACATACAGGTCGACCTAATAAAAGCGTGTTAAAAATTATTTTTCACGTAGGTACATGACATAACTTGGACAACATAACGTAGCTATATCTCTCAGTAAGTTGACAGGCCTGCAAATAAATAATAAAACATATTTCTACGTACATACCCTCATTTTTTATACGAAGCTGTAGGTGGCGTGCCAAAAACTAGAACTAATCTCTTAAGGTCAGTTGTTTCCAGCACTTATTTTTTTTTGGGAATAAAAATCTGTAGGAAAATGTTTTTCTGTATTAGGTTGTTATTTCGGTAACAAATTCAATATATGTTTATTATTGGGATGATAACAAATAAGGAAAATATAGAAATGCAAGAAGACTAAATCGTCTCAAAATATAACAGTTTCAGAATCATAATAAATATCAAAATCTTTTAATAAAACTGTTTTATAGTTTTCTATACCGTGTCTCATCAGAAAAATAACAACATTACTTTTAAAAAAACTTATCGCTCCCCAAAACACCTCGTAGCTACACACATCTATATCTATACTGATATTATAAAGAGGAAAGATTTGTTTGCTTGTTTGTTTGTAATCGATAAACTCTTAAACTCTGAACCGATTTTAATATAACTTTCTAAAGTTACTATATCCAGAAAAACATATGCTATATTTTATTTAAGTACGCGGGAGAAGCAAAGTCTAGTTTAAGATAAAGATAATTAATTTAAGATGTTGGACATTGGACAAACATATTCTTTCTCCGAACGTTTCCCCATTTCTTTTAGGCCACTATTCAGACTTTCAGGCTTTTGATTACCTGTATTCTGATTACCCGTAACAACTCCGATATTCGAATGGCAACCGAGACCGGTAACGTGCTCTCCAAAACACGTTGGGGTCTCGAATGTGCAACAAAACGGACACCCATCCAAGGTTGACCGCGGCTAGTGCAGCTTAACCTCGCAGATCTTGAACTCCACTCGTTTATTACTTAGACACGAGCTCCTTCAAGATGTTGGACAAACATATGCATTACATTATTATACAGGTTTAAAATATTTATTCCTAATGTATAATATACTGGCGGACCCAGCATACGTCGTCCTGTCCGGAAAAGCAGCGCAACATATCATTAAAATCGTCGCTGCCGTTTAGGAGAAGACCTGTGGCATACCGACAGCAATGCCACCTACCGGGTTCTATTGTATTTTCAAACCATCCAGGAACCCATTGAAATATACACACAAAATTTCATCCAAATTGGTCCAGCTGTTTGGGCGGAGTTAGGTGACAAACACACTTTCAGAAGAATTAAAAATATTAAGAAGATATTAATTAAGCTGTAACATTCTACGCTGAGGTTCTTTAAAGGGTGATTGGATTGTACTCATCATTGTGAACAATTTTATCATTATGAATTCCCTGTCAATTTTTTCAATTTTTATTTTTTTTCGCAATTTCAAAATTGGTCACATACTAAAAGTTGTTGATAATGATGAGTACAAAATCACCCCTTAGGACCTCAGCTAAAGGTGGGCTATGACGATGCTTCCATTCGGACTCCGTTTTAATGACTACATCCAAAAAAAGCTTGACTTGTTCTTCTTCTATCGTGTCGACATGAGCTACATAATGATAATAGCTCATGCCGTGGGGAAAAGATTAGCCAGTCAGCAGGTTGGTAGCGGGGCTGACTGCCCAGGGTGCGACGGACGATCATTTAAATATCGTCACTCATGGAGGTTCTTTTAATGCACCCCATGACTCTTTTAATGACTTGTTCTTGAAATAACATACGTTTTTAACATTCCCGGACAGATTTTGGAATGCGGCCACGCCTTTCGGACTTTTGGATGCATCGTCAGTGGCACACTTTATAATGTGAGATAGAGACCAAAAGATACCGACCCGTTACAGCTTAGATATTTCGTATCTAAACCGTTTTACTTATTCCACAGTACGTACCCATGTATGAGTAAACGTCGAATATTAGATGGATCGAGATTGAACGTTACTCAAGCAGTCTGAGAACTGACAGTTTTTATTACATAATATTCGTACTATATTCGCTTCTAATTACGTTACAAGTTTATATCTGAATCAATTTTACTGGTAACGTGTTTGTGTAATAAATGGAACAGGTATTTTTGAAAAGATTTTTGGTAGACATTTTTTCACCCTAACGCACGAAGTGATTTGCTTTATCTAAAAAATCTGAAAGTCTACATAGGTCTAGTGTATAATATTGACAACTATTAATGAAATAGGAAAAACAGCAGCAACAAAAGGCGACACAGTACATATTCTTCTTAATCAGTTTATGAGTTAGATACTTTCACCCCAATTTTAAGTTAGCTCAGTCATTAATATTAAAAAAAAATGCATGTTGTGGCATACTGTAATTGAAGAAGTAGGTACACCAGACTTAATTCTGTATCTGTCATTTGTGATTTCTTGTGTATATCTTTTGTTGGAGGTCCTCAATAATATAAAAATTGTTTTTTTTAATTGGTTCAGTTTTGGAGGAGAAAACAGTCGAAAGCCAAACCTCGAATTATGCCTTGTTTACGGCTATTTAGTCGGAGCTGCAGTTGTCCTTATCGCACTTATTTGAGGCCGAGCGCTCGCAAAGCGACAGCAATAGTTTCTTCAGATATCTAATTTTCAAAAGTCTCTCTACCCGTATTTCCTCTTAACATAAGGTGAAGTGGCGGTCAAACGCAAGCCCGTAAAAACCAAGCTGTGTGACACTGAGAAACCACATCACATCAATTTGAAATAATGGAAACAAGCTCTATTTTAATATTGACAACGTCTATAATGTGGGTCAAACCATTACAATTTCTTACCGGCCATTTAAATTCATAACATTGTAACTGCATAACACAAAATGCTTCATTATTCTAGTTTCCACGATCTAAGGAAACTAAGTATTATCACAGTCTAAGGAACTCTAGCTCTGCTCTTTCCTACGTATTATATGTGACTACTCAAAATGTTCAGTGGGTTATTTTCTATATACCACAATAAACACTGAAGGTAGTGTGCTCATTATTCTGCACACCTTTTCTGGACCAACTCTGAAGTTGTCAAAAAGCTAAAAAAAAATATAGTTATTAGTAATAGCCAGTCAGTAGGTAGGGTGGGGCAGTGTTACTGACTGCCCATTGCAGGGTGCGCCGAACGATCAATTAAATATCGTCATTCATGGAGGCTCTTTTATTGCACCCCGACCTAACCTAACCTAACTCGAACAAAGGGTATTTATTAAACAGCTGCTTTTTTCACAATTTCAGCTCTGGTCCTAAAGTAAAAGATGTGTAGAATGATGAGCACAGAATATACTTATAACCCTGCATATTATATCAAAAAAGGAAAGGAAGGCCTTTTCCCTGCAGTGGGACAATACATATTGAACTTTTAATGGCTTCTTTCCCGAAAAGGGGTCATTGTACTCATCATTATGAACAACTTTTACTATGGGACCAACCCTGAAATAGCGAAAAAAAATCAGGTGGTCCCTACATTTTATCGATTTATGTGAACATAAATGTAGGGACCGATTTGAGGGTTGGTCCCAAAAGTACTCAAAGTTGTTCATAATGGTGAGTATAATGACCCCTTTTCGGGAAAGAAGCTATTACAATTTCAACATTTATAGTATAGGCTGGAAATAATAATAATAATCCATGTGTAACTACCAGGCCCCTCAGAAAGTATTGCGAAAAAAAGTTTTTATATATGGGAGACTGGCCAGTTAAAATGTTTTTCGAAAATATGATTATTTATAAGTAAAAATAAGTAAGTTCCAATTTCAAAATTTCCCTCCACATTTTTTGCGAGTTAATTCAAAGTATTGTGTCTCACTGAAATATGGATCTGCGCCGGGAACATTTTAGAGCTATGATTTTATACGATTTCAAGTGTCGCCTGAAACCGGATGAATCGTACGATAGACTTCAAATGGCATTCATGGATGAAGGCCCTTCCAAGGCAACCGTGTATCGTTGGTATAACGAATTCAAGCGCGGTCGACCAACTTTGGGGGATGACGAAAGAAGCGGTCGCCCTTTGACGGCTGTTACCGAAGAAAACGTGCTAGCAGTGAAAAATTTAATCCAAGACAATAGGCGAATTACATATCAGGAGATTCAACACATATTGAATATTGGATCGGGAAGCGTTCACGAGATTCTACACAGCCATCTTCGCGTGAGGAGGATAGTATCACGCTGGGTGCCGCACAACCTCACCGATGCTCAGAAGCAGGCCCGGGTGGAATGATGCCGTGATATGCTTAACAAATTTGAAGCAGGCTCGTCTCGGCGTGTTTACGACATCGTTACAGGTGATGAGTCCTGGATTTATCTATACGACCCAGAAACCAAGCGCCAGTCGACTGTTTGGGTGTTTCAAAATGAGCCAACGCCTACCAAAGTGAAGCGATCTAGAAGCGGGGGTAAGATTTTGATCGCTAGCTTTTTTAATTTGACTGGCCACTTGGTATCAATTCCCTTACGGGATCAAAGAAGCATTAATGCCGAATGGCATACTACCAAATGTTTGCCAGAAGTTTTCTCTGTTATAAGGAACAAGCGACCAAACACAGGGCTCCGCGGGCTACTGCTCCACCACGACAATGCACCTGCGCACACCGCACTCAAAACGAGGGACTTCCTGGACAGCACGCCAGTCAAACTCCTGGGTCACCCTCCTTACAGCCCTGATCTAGCACCGTGTGACTTCTTTTTATTCCCAAAAATAAAAAATCAGCTCAAAGGGATACAATTTTCGTCGCCGGAAGATGCGCTGGCTGCGTTCGAGCAGGCTGTAAACGAGGTGTCTGCGGCGGACTGGAAAAAGTGTTTTGAAAACTGGTTTAGGCGCATGAATCTTTGTATAGAGGCTGGTGGAAAGTACTTTGAAAAGATTTGATAAAAATATATGTACGTATAGAACAATTTTTTTTAGTTTCGCAAAACTTTCTGAGTGTCCCACGTATATACTCGTATTATGTTCACCGATAGGCAGTTAAACTTTTTCTCAAAACTCGATAATAGTTATATTATATATTGCATCCACAATGTGTGTATACTTTTAGGTGGTAGACTTAAGTTATGAGATCATTGAGTTTAAATGTAGGAGAGAAAAAGCTGACTTATCAAATACAAAAAAAAACCAGTGCGTTCAGGTCACACAGACACACTAGATAGACAAAGAAAGAGAGAGAGCGCGTGGTGTGCGTATATACTTGCACATAACGCAAAAAAATTGCGTGACGTTACATGTTCTCCCGAATCATATCTACCACAAGGCGTGTTAAGGAACTTCGTACCAAAAAAGGTGTAATAGTATGTACATTATGTGTGTCCGTCCAACAAATGTCTTGAGTTTTTCATATGGGTATATACGTATGCCTTATAAACATTATTCGGGTTATTTTAAATGCCGATAAACAGAATGCTAAATATAAACCGATAATTAACAACGTGTTAACATAACCCCTCTCATCCAGGCCATTCTTGCGTAAAATAGACTATTTTAAACTCTACGTCATCTTAAACATAGGCACAAAGGGTAGGTGGGAGGTAACAGTATGCTGTTAATGAGGCTTGATGCCCATCCAGGACATGATAGGACGAACACCTCCCGGGTCTAATGAAATGAAAAATGATGGTCGTCCGACTGTGCTGACCTCTTTTGCACCCCTACCTCTGCTCATCCACTATAAATAACCAGCGTGCTTATCTTTATAATGTACCTACGCATTTTTTCGACATTTCGCGCGTTTTATGAGCAATATTTTTTATTGCCAGCAAAAATTATACGACTGCAATAATACGTGGGCAACGTTTCAAGTTATAATAAGTATGTCTATAGGTGGTAATTGTTTTATGTTTATGTTCGTGAGAGAAACATTGTTTGTGTTTTGAGCTTTTTGTTTGGATGTTGAGAGTGCTGTTATGAAATAAAATATATCAAACGAAAATGCATTGTGTTTTATTTTGATTAATAGATACTTGTTGGCTGTGTTAAAATATTTTTTGTATGTATGTTTTGTTAGTGTTGGTTTTTATTAACTCTTTCATCATCTTTATTATTTTAAAAAAATCCCGCGATTTTGCACGTGTATAATTCGAGTTATCACAGAAAATTATAGTAGCGAATCCCTTGGGTACTGTTGATCTTCCCGGGGTAGAAAGTAACCTACATGTTAATCCCAGTTATGGGCTATCTGTGTGCCAGCTTTATTCCAAATCCGTTCCGTCGTTTCAGCGAGATTGAAGGACAAACAAACAAACATCCATACTTCGCAGTTATAATATTAGTGGGACAAACAAAATAATAAGTTACAATATTTAGTGTTATTTCCGCCAAACTTGTTTGTCGCTTGGATGCAATATTATGCAGCACCGCCACGGATCGTCGGCGGGCGTCGGTTGTTCGTTGTGTCCGAGTTGTCGACGAGTTGCCATCGATCTCCTGTGGATGCTCCGTGGAGGGGTGAACCACGTGTCGAGTATCGGTTTGGTTTTGGTTTACATGTTGGACAATACATTAATTGCACCTTCTGCATGTGCATATAATTGTGCTGCATATTGCATCCAAGGTTGACGAACTAGTTTGGTGGAATTAACACTAAATATTCATCAACTCAGCCTATCGCAGACCACTGCTGGACATAGGCCTCTCCCAAGTAAATATTGTAACTCCTATATTTCGCATGTCGTGGATTTCCAAAAAGTAACGCCTAATTCCAGTCTTTAATATTAGTAGGATTTAATTTAGAAAACGGATAAAACTAATCTAATATATTTTGTTTTCTGTTTAGTTTTAATTTCACACATACGCAGACAATAAATATAAACTCAACTCTGGACTTGTCAAGTTTTTTATGTATTATAAGTATGTATTTACAACAACAAAAAGTATGTAAGTATTATATCCATTGGCTAGTACCCATAGCACAAGCTCTGCTTAGTTTGGGACTAGATGGTGCTGTGTAAAGATGTCCCAAAGATATTTATTTATTTTATTTATTTATTTTATTTCAAGAACATCATGGTCATAAAGTAATAAATTATAATTGTTACGAAATTGGCGTGGAAATATTTATTTGTCACTCAACCCCTAACCATTTTAAACTAACGACACAAAATTTTGAATGTATTGCTAGAAATTTTACCATGCATGCAAGATTTCTCGCAATACATTCAAAATTTGGTGCTTTTAAAGGCTGTATTTGGCTCAAACCCAACTATAACGATACCTAGCCTTGTGGCATTAGGACAGACAGGCTGACACCCAGATACGATAAAGGTTTAATTCAATTTCAGAACGAAACACTGAAAAAATGTTTCTTTAGAGTTTTTATTCTCAAAAAGACATTATGGATTTTGTTACACATTGTGAGAAATTCCGAGAAAACATTCATTCATTCATCAACAGATCGACCATTTGCATTCAGAAAGTATCATTTGGTGAAAATCTGATGAAGATCTTCGGAGATAAAGAAGGGAACTCTTTAATGGATGACAGTAAATCAACGGGGATTGCAGCAATCGCTTGTCTTTCTATTGTTATTGCTACTAAAAACCGACTTAAAAAATAATAAAATAATTTGTGTGAAACAGTTTAGGAAGTTGGTGCCAATTTTTTCTTAAAAAACCGAATCATAGCCATCTACTTCCTAAACAGTTTCACACAAATTATTTTATTATTTTTGAAGTCAGTTTTTACTCTTTTTAAAGTTTATTTTGATACATACAAAAGTAGAAATCATCATCATCATCATCATCATTTCAGCCGAAAGACGTCCACTGCTGGACATAGGCCTCCCCCAAACATCGCCACAACGACCGGTCCTGTGCCTTCCGCATCCAGCGGATTCCCGCGACCTTCACCAGGTCGTCGGTCCACCTTGTGGGGGGCCTACCCACGCTGCGCCTTCCAGTACGCGGTCGCCACTCCAGAACTTTACTGCCCCATCGGCCATCCGTTCTGCGAGCAATGTGCCCCGCCCACTGCCACTTAAGTTTGGCAATTCTTCGGGCTATGTCGGTTACTTTCGTTCTCCTGCGAATCTCCTCATTTCTGATTCGATCACGCAGGGACACTCCGAGCATAGCCCTCTCCATTGCCCTTTGAGTGACTTTGAGCCTTCTTATCAGGCCCTTTGTGAGCGACCACGTTTCAGTACCGTAAGTAATTACTGGCAACACACACTGGTCAAAGACTTTCGTCTTGAGACACTGCGGTATTTTGGACGAGAAGATATTGCGTAGCTTCCCGAACGCTGCCCAACCGAGTCGGATTCGAAGATTGACCTCTTTCTCGAAGTTGGACTTACCTAGCTGGACAGTTTGTCCTAGGTATACATAATCGTCAACAACTTCGAGTGTAGATTCTCCGATGTTTACGGGAATGGGTGCTATATGGGAATTCAACATAACCTTTGTCTTGTCCATATTCATTTTAAGACCCACTCTATCAGAAACTCTACTGAGGTCATCGAGCATTGTACCGAGGTCCTCCATGGTCTCAGCCATGACTACTATGTCGTCGGCAAACCGAAGGTGAGTGATGTACTCGCTGTTTATGTTAATGCCTAGCCCCTTCCAGTCCAGAACCTTGAAGACATCCTCCAATGCAGCAGTGAACAGTTTCGGAGAGATCACATCTCCCTGTCTCACACCTCGCTGCAGAAGGATAGGTTTCGAGGCTTGGTCCTGTAATCGGACTGACATAGTGGCGTTTTCATACAAAGACTTAACACTTCGATGTACCGATAGTCAAAGTAGAAATATGTTCACTATACTCAAAATGATTAGATAATTAACCATAGGAATGTGGATGATTTATTTAGACTCACTAAATATAAACAATAATCATCATCACATCAGTAAGAAACATTGACACGAAGAAGAAGAAGAAGAACAATAGTCATATAAAAAATCCCTAAACTTGCAAATGTATCAGATGTAAAAGTTTTATGAATTTTACCATTTTATACAACATTTACATTTCAAACAAACGTATTTTGATAAGAAGACACATCAAGATTATTCGTTTACTTTTAGCTTATTACCTACACATTTCAGTAAAGAGAAGCTAATCCCACATGAACAACCGTTAACACATCCAGATACAAATTTAAATATTGTGTAACGTAAAATATGTGCAATCTGTGGCAGTTATTAAAAACTATAGACCTAATTCTCTAGTTAATTATTCTCTAATCTAAAAAGAGCCATTTCAAAATTACGTAACAAAGCAAAACAACTTCGTATGCTTTCAGCACGGATTATTGAAATCACTTGAGCGCAAAACTATAGCGCCCTACATCTGCCAGTGTTTGGAAACAGATCCAGACTAAGTTTCAGGTGGCTCAACTTTGTATCATTTGCATTTAGTAGGGATTGCAGCAATGCGGGACCTGTATGGCTGCTCCAAATTGGCTTAATCATGAGTTTAATAAGTAGTATGCAGAACGGAAAGTCCTTAAGTAGATTTAACTTTGTTTTGTTGGAAAATATTTAGGACAAATTATTAATGTTATATTATCGATAAAGAAATCTCTTTACAACGTGTAACAGAATTGACGCAAGACCTCAGACACCTCAATTAGAAATGAATACCAATTTTTTTCTTCTTTTTTTTCAACCTATTCTGTCCCACTGCTGAGCAAAGGTCTCCCCCATGTTCTTCCAATTCTTGAGAAAAATATCCAGATCGACCCGCCAGCGTTTCCTCGGCCTACCCCGTCGACATATTCTTTCCTGAGGCACGCAATGTGTAGCGATCCTTGCCCACCTTTCTGGATGCATTCTGCTGATATGGCCCAGTTATCTGGTAATATTGTAACTTTTTTCAATATCACAAATTACATAGGTTGTAAGCATTTCAGTAAGTTCCCGAGTTGTTTGCTGGATAGCTGCAGAATGTCGGTTACCCATTTTTCTGGTCTTCTTGGACCTACTAGGGAAGTAGGGATTTACTGATATATCTTTATATCCCTACTTCCCTAGTAGGTCAATCATTAGGAGAATCGATTGGTTACTCATACTCCTTAGTATCCAAAATGTTTTTTTTTAAATCTAGAATGTAACATTTTATAAAAACCAAACCAATCGATTATCCTAGTGATTCTTATCAAACTACTATCAAAAACGTGCGTTAATTCTATTAGATGTTATAGTTGCAGCAGCAGCTGGGGCAGTTGGGTAAGAACTTCCCTTCTTTACAAATTGCAGGTCGCTAAATCCTTCAGGGAAATTCTGTAAGCCTACGTAACTAGCACTTCAGCGATGAAAGCGATTTTCTGCTCATTGGCACCATCAAAGGAGTCCCTAAGGAGGATTGGAGTTGCAGTAAAACGTGCCAGGAACGAAGCAGCCGATTGATTTTAGTTTTTCGATTGAGAAAAATTTAGAAACCCCATTTTTCTCATACCTCCATGGATTAGAGTAGTTCATAGTTATTTATTGATAATAATTAGAGAGGGAGAGAAAGAGAGAGAGAGTGTGTCTGTTAGAACATATGTTTTAGGGCCGGAACACTTATGACGGATTAACGTCACCAATCTACCACCGCGTAACGCCAGTACACATAGTTTTATACAAACATCTCACACCGTGTTGTTATTTGAACAAAAATACGTTGTGAGATTTTGTATGATGACGGAAGATCGGCAACGTAAATTCCGTCAGATGTGTTTCGGCCCTTAAGTTGTTACATATGGCTTCTAAGCATAAGCCTACAAAGGTTTGAAAAATTTGTAAAATTTTGTTTTTGTAAAATTATAAAACACTAGCCAATAACCGCACCTTTGCCCGTGAATAATTCGGTTTATCGTGCATCCCTCGGAAACTGTTTAATTTCCCGGGATAAAAAGTTTATTTGTTAATCCAGATTATGGTCTATCTGTGTGCTATATCTGTTGAGCCGTTTCAGCATGATTGAAGGACAAACAAACAAACATCCATACTTTCGCATTTATAATATTAGTAAAATTAAGATAAATTAAGTAAATCATTAATTCTGCCAACACTGTTTGTTTTTTTGCCTATCCATACCTCTCTAAACATATAGGCAGGTTAGTTTCATCATGGTACTTATAGTAAAGTCAAAATGCTTTCACAACCTTATCATAATAAAGCGGTACACAATTTTAGCATCAGTTAATTGAAGCCTAAATTAATACTAAAGACTGGCTTACCAAATGAACACCGGTGCTGGCCACACATGGCGTTTATGGCGACTCCTAACGATATGAGGATGAGAGCAATGCTCTGGGTATAAGCCAAGCAGATGCCGAAAATGTGTTAATTTACTTGAGGGTGTGATAAAAAAATTTAATTTGGCTTTTATTGGATTCATGATTATCTAGAAGTAACGAGCAGCGTAGGGCGCTCCTTCGTTAGGTAGACCAACGACCTGAAGAAGTTGGCTGGGGGGGGGACTGGATGCGAAGGTAGAGGGCCGAGTGTTGTGGCGCAACTTGGGAGAGGCCTATGTCCAGTGGACTACGGTAAGCTGAGTAGATGAACGAGCGAGCTATGCTTAGTTTCTTTATCACTATTATCTACACTACTTCTCTCCATATAACCGTACCCGTAACTCAGGTTGACTCCTAGCTCGGGACTAGGTTTTGCTCTGTCTCCCACGTAAAATTCCAAATGTATCTGTCGCTTAATCTAGTACTTAAGTTGACCTGTACCCATACGATTATAAATAAATAAATAAAATATGCGAAAAACGGCCACTATTGGCACTTTTTGTGTCTACGACTACAGCGAACTATAATTTACAGAGTTGATAGTTTCTAATTAAACAACAGTATCTGTACTTCAATTCTTAAAAAAGGTGTTTCGATAAATGATGTATTCAGCGAGTAATAATTTGTTTACTGACGGGGGTGCCGCTTGGCTGCTTGCTACATTCCTCTTAACCACTTTTTTTAAACTCTTAAATGACTTACTGTTTTTTTATGTCTACAGGTAAATGGTTAAATACCTGTGTAGCTGTGATATAATGTACTCTTGTAATAGATTATATTATTTATTTATATTGACTACGTACAGTCGACCGCACGTCGGTGGTAACACTTTGGGTGGGTTTCGAATTGAAGTGTTACCACTGTCATGCAGTCGACTGTACATTTGGTTTAGAGTTACACTTTTGATTAAAGAAATGAATATTATTTTTGACAAATAAACACAGCTCACAGCACAGTATAAACCAGGAATAAAAATTCTCCATAAGCTAAAATGAAGCTTATAGAGCACTCTAGCAATATGCAAGTGGCTAACAATCAATATGTAAGAACCTTCGGTAAGACATGAACTTCCTCATATGGAGTTCATTAATGTCCTCCTCTACCACACAGTAAATTTACAACTCCAGTGTAACCAAACTATCAGCAATTTTGCAAAGTTCCTCCCCCACTTTGAAGAATTGATGCACGTAATTTTATTACCTGTAACATGTGTGTAGTTTGATACTCGTAGTGAGAAGTTTTCTCGTTGGTTTTGTTTATAGTGGAAGTGTAATAGATTGGTGCTCAATTTTCGTTTGAAGATAAGACTTCAGAAATAATAAAATAATTAAAATTTGGTTAGGAAATAGTTCTAGTTGACTATTAAATAGACAGATACTGTACGCTCATCTCTAAGGAATAATCGAAGGCACTTCTGCCCCTTACATATTTCTGATTAACTGCGATCTATTTAATTTATAATTTAAATAAATTTTGTTTAACGCAAAAACTAATTTTGAAAGCAAATATAATTTTGTTGAGTTAACAAACGAATGGAATATCGCTTTGAACACATTGTACATTATATTTTCACTTCTTGTATTTATTATTTACCAAGTGCCTAAAATTTACTTTCAGTTAAATGTATTTACTGAAGTGTCTACTTATAATTAACTTTATGTTTATTTTAACGGTTGTTAAATAAAATTTGTTTGTAATTTCTAAGAAATTAACGTCTTCACAACAGTTTTTGGGTTATATTTATTATTTTGGTTATTCACAGAATCTCTTGTTACAATATTAATCAAATTATACTGGAAGACTGAGGTATACATTATAAATTTTATCTACCTATATGGTATACCTACGTATCATTGCTTCCATATTATATTGTACCGTACGAAGCTGTCGTGAGGATAAATTGGCGTAACCCAGAAGAGGCCTATATTTAGGAGTGGATAAATGTAGGCTAATTAGATAGAACTGCTGTGAAGACAATGGGTAAATGGTATGCATCCAAACCGCTAAATAGGGTCTTCGTGAAAGGCGATTAATAAATGCTATATGAATTAGTTGAACAATATTGTTACAAGGCTATTTCTAGTAGAAAATCAAGTTAGTGCTTTCACCACAGTGTCTTCCGATGTAGAATATTATTCAGAATATACTTACGTCGAAATGTATATCCTATCCCTATATCTTCTCATGGGTGTCGTAAAAGGCGACTAAGGGATTCACCAGAGGATGGGCAGCAGCGTTCTCTGAGTATTTAACCAACCAACTGCGATCGCCAACCTAGGCAGGTTCCAAGCGTGGCGATTATGGCAAATCCCCCCATTGGGGGCGACCTGTCCAGCATTGGACGTCTGTCGGCTGAAATAATGATGATGATGATGATGATGAAATGTATATCATTTGCTATAAAAGAAAACTCGTTAGTATGTTCTAGACGTGCAATGTGAAACAAACGTTAAATTTAAGAGTTTGGGATTTAATTTCAATTTGAATTGCTTGGTGGTAATTTTTTTGCTGGGCAGGCGTGTACCGTCGTTGACTGTACCATGATGGCGATCAAATAAAATAAAATAAAAACAAGTGTAGGTATGTCGATTGGTATTTGTTTACCTAATGTTTCCTTCAGTTCCGTATCTAGAACGCAATACATGGACGTAGTTGTAGTAATCCCTTAATCAACAAATTGGGTAGATATGTAGTGGAAACGTTACGTATTTTTATTTCATTACGGGATCAACTCAGATATTTGATTGATTGGATAAGGAATGATATGGTTCTGTACCTATGTAAAGAACAAACTAGATGTGTCTTTTTAGAGGGGCAATTAAATGACTCGAAAATTGAGAAGCTGATAATGTCACAACATAGAATATACAACGTGTTATTTAAATAACTCAAAACCTCAGACACCCCAACTAGTTTTTATTGTAATAAATTGATATGGTAAGTAATTATTTATTTTTATAATTTTTTGTAGAAAATGTTGGCAATTTTTGTTTATTTGACTTTATTTATATTATTGAGGATCTCCAACAAAAGATGTACACACAAAATCACAAGTGACAGATACAGGATTCTGTCTAGTGTTTTTTGTCATACTTATTCTAATCGTCGCGCCCCGCTCGCCCCGCCCTGCACTCCCGCGGATTTTTCCAAAAGATAATGACATGACGTGTTCTGTTTACCTACGTAGAAACTAAAATCTAAGAATGAGTCCAATAACTTTTCTTAGTTTCTATTTAGGGCAAGACACTTTGTTTTCGTGTTTTTTATAGGCAGCACTTACCACTACATTTTATTTGTCAATATTAATTAGTTACTACACTAATAACTATGTATGTGTAATTAGATGTGACAGGATTTGTAAAAGTAATCTGCTGTGTAGGTATTTTGGATAACGCACCTTAAACAATTAAATCAATGTCTTTACAAGAAAATCTCTAATTGCATCTTAACCCTTGACTTAAAAAATCGAGATTTTGAAATGGCAAGTAATATTACATAGTAAGGCAAATGTATTTTAACCTGATACATCACCTAATAAAACGTTCTATTGAGCGACTAGAAAACCTAGAATAATTAATCCTAATGTTTCTACCACTTCCTACCAAATCTACAACTTCAAAAACAGACTTGACAAAATCTCCAAATCGCAAGACACACGCGCTTCAGCTTACTAAGCTGCTAGTGTGGTTTCCATAGGTATAATAATAATGTTCTTTACAAATTATTACGTTTAAGCCCTCTATTTATTTGAATGCTCTATGAGATGCTGTAGTTTTAGAGACAATGAACTAAAACGGCACACTTGACATAAGCGCTTGTTCTTAAACTTATACCCCCTTATGACAAAAGCTTAGACCAGTTTTAGACCCTTCTTTAAACCGGTTCTAACGTCAAACTCCATACATAAAAAAGGCTTTTAAGTCCGGCTTAGGGTAAACCTATTGCTAAACCCGATTTTGTAATAAAGTGGCAAAAGATTAATTAAGTTCAGTTTCATCTTAATTTTACTCAGGTATAATATACAATATTTTTTTGAGAGAGAGGTAATACAAATCAAAAATACAGACAGAATCTAGCTAAACAATAAGTGAAGCATCCATAGTATGTCTAGCAGCCGCTATTACGCAAAATCTCACAGAGAGAGATAATAGAGAGTATGGACAAATAAAAAATACAGACAGAATCTCGCTTAACTATAAGTGAAGCACCCATAGTAAGTCTAACAGCCGCTATTACGCAAAATCTCGTGTGACAGAAGTCGTTGTCGTAGTGTAAAAAAAAAAGGCCGTCTGATATATTAAAATGCTGCCTAAATTATAGAGTTTTAAGAAAAAAAAAAAGAAGGATTATTTCTCTGTGTGCATAAAGTTAATAAATAAAACAGTAAAAACTCCGTCCACCTTTTTTTATTCGTCCGTGATAGGGAGCTACAGCTATACCACGCAACAACCTTCATAAAAATACACATCAATATTTATGGTAGGTAGGTACTATTTAAAGGCTCATAATATTAGAAGATATCCTACTTTTGCGTAAAGAACCAACAAAATATCCAACCGAACATAAGAAAATATTTTTTACTAGACAAGACGAAAACTTACAAAAAGCTTCATAAATAAAGGTAATCTCGGGAAGCTCTCCAAGATGTTTAACAAAACGTAGCCATATTTTCTAAGGAAATCCTTTCGTTTGCATATTGTATACATAATTATTGTGCGCCTCACAAATGATTTATACCAGCAAACAGATTAAATTGGTACCAATAATACCTACTTAAGCAAATTGGGTCTTTCAGTTAATGTTTTGACTCAAATAATAAACAATGAATGGAATTCAATGTAACGGTATTAAGGGTTTTACTTGAGAATCAGTTATTATTCGATTGTATGATACAATATTTTTATTTCAATTTGATTGATGGACTGATGTTATTGTTTATTGAATATGCTTCAGAATAAACCTCGTTCTGTCATTTTTAAATTGAGTACCTATTTTAGAAGATATTTCTGTGAGTTATTGTAAACAATTATCTTATGCTGACGAACTTGATATATCTTGAACTGGTCGGGCACACCCGATGAAATAACGTGAGTGAAACCGTTTATATTAATAATTATGAACTTGATATAATTTAAATTTTTACTAAATATTTCAGTGGTGCTCTATTACAGTCAACTGCATGACAGTGGTAACACTTCAATTCGAAAACCACCCTTACTGCTTACGAAATAAGGATGCTGCTAATGTCAAAGTGTTACCACTGACGTGCGGTCGACCGTACATTTAACTAAATTAACATTGCAAACAAACGAGTGGACTAATTTTGATCGTACCAAAATCAAAAGCTATAAATTGTGGTATTGTGTTATAACTGCCTCATTGGTCTAGTGGTTGCAAGTGCGACTGCTGAGCGCGGGGACTTGGGTTCGATTCCCGGGTCGGGCATAGTATTATTGGGATTTTTCATTAGGAAATTTTCAGTAGCAGCCCGGAGTCTGGATTTGTGCCCGGTTAATGGCAATAGGCTCGCCCTCTATTACATGGGACTTATAACATAACTGGAGAAATGTGGGTGTACCTACTATACACCTCTGATTACCCCTTTGGGGAAACACAGGCGTGATGTTATGTTATGTTATAATTTATGGAAAGAAAAATTCGCTCACGAGCAGGATTCGAACCTGCGCCCTGGTTTGCAGGTTCGAATCTTTTTTTCCACAATTTATATCTTTTGACTTCGCTCCGCATGCGTTAATGCGTTAACATAATAAATAACTAGGACCAAAATCGCTTATTCTTTAACGTGAGACTAAATGATTAAGTTTATAAAAACAGAAGCACCAATATCTACAATTCTAGGTACTTCTGATATTAAGTTTTTTTTTTGTATTTATTGTTGCACATAACATATATTTATTGTTGTGAAATTCATTTAGTGTTGATGAAAAGCTCGAATCTGAACCGTTACATTACAACCGAATTCTCCCGGTGAAGGAGCGCCTTCAGACTTTATACCCAGAAACGTAATCCTATATACTTACTTAGCCTATATAAGGACTTAAATTCCTTTTCAAATTGTGCTTAAAATGTCGTCCTCATAAACTATCGTCTACATAAATTAGTTTCTGAAACAAAATAATTCACTTCATGTGATGCACTATTCGCACTCAAGTAGCAAAAAAACTGAAACAAAAGACTGCAAATTCCGCATGAAAACATAACTACAAATAATTTCTGTTCCATATTAAAACATCAAAATGAACATCATTTTGCGGAAGGAAAACCCGCTACCGGTTTTATGAAGAGGTAAAAATACGAATCTAAAATTTTATACATTCCAAATTCACGTACGAACGAGGGCTGGGAAAACAAATTTCATAAAATAAACATAATTCATGAACATGTAACTAGACAATTACTGCGTATTATTTTTTATGAGACTTTTGATACGAGCGTTGGAATGTCTAGGTTTTTACGTGTTTGTATAACTTCATCAGTAATTAACCTAGCTTTAGGTTGCGGTAGATCGAGTAAATAATGTATAAGTACGTGAACCTAAACATTTATGTTTAATAGATTGAAATATTGCGGGAAGTATTGACAGACTGCTTAATTTATTATCTACTGTCGCACTATTTTATCATCGCCAACTTTTACGACGTGGGCAGAAAGATAAACACCTGTTCCAATTTATATCTTTCTCTTCCTCAGATCTGTAGGAAACTGTATCTGGTTTTGATATACACCGAACTTTTGTGAATGCAGTAATCATGTTAGAACATTTTTATTAAAATTAAATAAACAGTGCGGGAGTGGAGAAACAAAAATAACGCGGCCACTAGCAAAGCGCCGCCAATTTCAGTTTCGACACATGCGTTTCACGCGAACGCTGTCATCATATTAAAACTATTCGCGGACAAAAAATATCAAACGAATTTCCGTTTACGCGTTTAAAAGGATTTTTCACGTCCAAAATACTGCGTGAATTTTTTGCTGTGTTTTTTTTATGTGCCCGAAATGTTTAACAACACTACGAGTTACAAATCGAGCGCCGGCGCCGGAAGAAGTTATTCGAAGAAATCGGAAACAAAAGTACCAAAAGGTAATGGAATTGTTTGTTTTCTTAATATCGGAATCGGACTTGAAATTCTGTGCAAAATTACACGGTCCAGTGGACGAGTACCCGCAGTAACCGCAATCCAATTGACTACTTTTACAATCAATTTGTTGGTTCGGAATTTTTGGAAATAAGTACCAATTTGTTGGAAATTTTTCACTTGTTCGGATATGCGATATTTATTTAATTATAATGTAAATTCCGATTGGCATTCATTTGTTGTGGAAGTTCGCTTACATACCATGTAATTTTAATATACGAATATGTAATACATTGTGTGCTAGTATATTGAAATTTCATGCTTATCATGACTTACGGAGCCAAGACGTGGACACTCACGGTACGGTTGGTCCATAAACTTAAAGTAGCTCACCGTGCTATGAAAAGGGCTATGCTCGGAGTTTCTCTGAAGGATCGAATCTAAAACGAGGTTATCCGACAGAGAAACAAAATTGTCAACATAGCCTACAGGAGTAGCAGTGGGCCGGCCACATTAGCCTAAGAACCGATGGCGGTTGGGATAGACGGGTTCTTGAGTAGAGACCGCGAATCGGTAAACGTAGGGTAGGATGCTTCAAGGTGGCTGGTATCAACTGGATGCGAGTGACCGAGGATCGATGTCAGTGGGGTGCCATGGAGAGGCCTATGTCCAGCGGTGAACTAATATAGGATGATGATGGTGATGATGATGATGATGATGATGGTGATTATGATTATGATGATTATGATGATAATAACATTTGGCGATCTTGATCTTACGCCTTCTTTGTCCATCCAAGGGTTGTCTGGAAGATATCGATTTTAGCGACAAGACCGCCCGCCCATGTACCCATAATTTATATGTTGTTCCTGTTTACTACTATTTTCATGTTGTACAATAAAGTATATTCTATCTATCTATCTATATCCGTCCGTCATATCAGAAAACCTTTTTCATATTATGAAAACGAAAACTAATAAGTACGAGCTTCAGTTTCACGCATTTAGAGCACAAAGTCTGAAAATTGTATATTACGATGTCTAAGAATCTACTTTAAATTCATAGTCAATCGTCTAGGGGCACTGTAGTACCTAATTTCCTTTATTTGAATCTGAGAACTTGAGCAAAATGTAGAGCGCCGAAATTCATATTTCTCTCTTCTTCGCTTCGCAAATAAAGTGGAATAATTAACGATATAATTGAAGAAAAATGTAGATAGTTCTACTAGGAAGTTTCGTTTGTTTTGACAGAATTCAAAACAAATATATATTCGAAGGACTCCAATAAATTGCGAATACCAAAACTTCAGCAAGAAACATCGTTCGAATTGTTTTTATATTTTCTGAGAGGTAGCCCTTAACATTAAGGATCTAATTTGTCAGATCGTTCCTATTGGAGGAAACGAAACTATGCGCGTTTAATTAAAACCGGATTAGTAATTTGGCTTCAGTGACAATTATATTTGGCGCAAGACGATTATAAACGTCAGATAGGCATTCCCTAATGAGGGTTGCTACTTGTCTACTAAACTTTCCGAGCCGCTCCCCTAGCACTGATATAGCTTATAAAGTTAAATTAATAATAATTTTGATGATATTTTGACTCATTATTATTCTCTCTCTATCTCTCTTAGTATTTTCCCGGTCTTTTCAGGGTCTTACGTATGGTCATGATAATTCGTGGTGGTACATTTTGTCGACAAAATCCCGTGAACGAATCCTGCTACATTACACGTACCTACGGCTGCCATCAAACATGAGTGCAAGTGATTTTAGCCTTAGTGGTAGTTCACCGGAAAGATTTCTGATTGTACGTAATTAGTTTCAGCAAATGTCTGATCGGTTTCTCCAAGCACATTGCACAATGCACACATTTGTAGAACAGCTTTCTGATGCAATGTATTCTCGCTTTTACACTCTTTTATTCTGACTCGAACGGAATCTGCTAGAACACGTCGTTTCAAACTTTTGTTCTAAATACCCTACTTCACTGAGCGAGATATCGAATGCTTCGGAGCGGAGACGAACAAAAGATCGCAATGAGAGGCTTAAACAATGCAGCAAATTGTTTCAATGTTTACTAGTTATATGCAAAGATACGTATAAACTGACTGTAGCCATTCGGGAATAGGAATGATAAAACCTTCTGAGAGGGGATTCGGAGAAAGAAGGAAGTCAACGAGTAAATTCAAGGTAAATGTTGGTACCGTTACTCATATTTGATTGGGGCATTTGTCAAGGAAAGTGCTATCCTTCAATTCACTTTAGATAGAGATTGAAAATGGATCAAAACGATATTTTTTTTTTTATAAACAAAGCTGGGTTATATCTAGCCAGTATTGAATATGGACTAAATGGATAGTATAGGTCTCAGAACCAGTGATAGACTGGTGTTTTTATAACTAATATGAAAAATGAATTGCGAAAACAACAAAGACATAAATAATCCTTGATAAAGCGCTTGCCATACAGGCCCAATCCATAACTATAACACCGATATTCGCGAAATAGGGATTTCCCAATACCGCTTATTAAGTAGGGCCAATATTTAGGGTTCGGCCACAAACGTATGATGCTGTTAAAACACTGTTTCTTATATAGGTGCGCATTAAGTTTGCGTTTACCCGTCGTTTACTGTTATTGCACCTATCCCAATCTTCATAACAACTGAACTCTGATTTAGTACAGAACCCAGTTTTTTTATTTGACTTTGTGTTATGTTATTGGTATCGCGTTTTGGTTATTGAGTGTCTTATATTATGAAGTGTGTGGGTTTCTTTCAAAGCATGAATGTTTGGGAAAACATTTGAGGTGTCGGATTAAAATGGATTTTATGGCTCAATAAAATAAAAGCGTCAGAGCTAGATTTATGTGTTGCGATGACGTCATGTAGATATTGGGTTAACGTCAAAGTCGATTGGGCTTCGCTGCGGCTATATTTTACATTTGATTATATTGCTTGCTGACATTGGAGAATTACGTAACTTTAATGCGTACTGCGTTTTGCACTGGTAGAACACATTGTACATTATATTTTCACTTCTTGTATTTATTATTTACCAAGTGCCTAAAATTTACTTTCAGTTAAATGTATTTACTGAAGTGTCTACTTATAATTAACTTTATGTTTATTTTAACGGTTGTTAAATAAAATTTGTTTGTAATTTCTAAGAAATTAACGTCTTCACAACAGTTTTTGGGTTATATTTATTATTTTGGTTATTTACAGAATCTCTTGTTACAATATTAATCAAATTATACTGGAAGACTGAGGTATACATTATAAATTTTATCTACCTATATGGTATACCTACGTATCATTGCTTCCATATTATATTGTACCGTACGAAGCTGTCGTGAGGATAAATTGGCGTAACCCAGAAGAGGCCTATATTTAGGAGTGGATAAATGTAGGCTAATTAGATAGAACTGCTGTGAAGACAATGGGTAAATGGTATGCATCCAAACCGCTAAATAGGGTCTTCGTGAAAGGCGATTAATAAATGCTATATGAATTAGTTGAACAATATTGTTACAAGGCTATTTCTAGTAGAAAATCAAGTTAGTGCTTTCACCACAGTGTCTTCCGATGTAGAATATTATTCAGAATATACTTACGTCGAAATGTATATCCTATCCCTATATCTTCTCATGGGTGTCGTAAAAGGCGACTAAGGGATTCACCAGAGGATGGGCAGCAGCGTTCTCTGAGTATTTAACCAACCAACTGCGATCGCCAACCTAGGCAGGTTCCAAGCGTGGCGATTATGGCAAATCCCCCCATTGGGGGCGACCTGTCCAGCATTGGACGTCTGTCGGCTGAAATAATGATGATGATGATGATGATGAAATGTATATCATTTGCTATAAAAGAAAACTCGTTAGTATGTTCTAGACGTGCAATGTGAAACAAACGTTAAATTTAAGAGTTTGGGATTTAATTTCAATTTGAATTGCTTGGTGGTAATTTTTTTGCTGGGCAGGCGTGTACCGTCGTTGACTGTACCATGATGGCGATCAAATAAAATAAAATAAAAACAAGTGTAGGTATGTCGATTGGTATTTGTTTACCTAATGTTTCCTTCAGTTCCGTATCTAGAACGCAATACATGGACGTAGTTGTAGTAATCCCTTAATCAACAAATTGGGTAGATATGTAGTGGAAACGTTACGTATTTTTATTTCATTACGGGATCAACTCAGATATTTGATTGATTGGATAAGGAATGATATGGTTCTGTACCTATGTAAAGAACAAACTAGATGTGTCTTTTTAGAGGGGCAATTAAATGACTCGAAAATTGAGAAGCTGATAATGTCACAACATAGAATATACAACGTGTTATTTAAATAACTCAAAACCTCAGACACCCCAACTAGTTTTTATTGTAATAAATTGATATGGTAAGTAATTATTTATTTTTATAATTTTTTGTAGAAAATGTTGGCAATTTTTGTTTATTTGACTTTATTTATATTATTGAGGATCTCCAACAAAAGATGTACACACAAAATCACAAGTGACAGATACAGGATTCTGTCTAGTGTTTTTTGTCATACTTATTCTAATCGTCGCGCCCCGCTCGCCCCGCCCTGCACTCCCGCGGATTTTTCCAAAAGATAATGACATGACGTGTTCTGTTTACCTACGTAGAAACTAAAATCTAAGAATGAGTCCAATAACTTTTCTTAGTTTCTATTTAGGGCAAGACACTTTGTTTTCGTGTTTTTTATAGGCAGCACTTACCACTACATTTTATTTGTCAATATTAATTAGTTACTACACTAATAACTATGTATGTGTAATTAGATGTGACAGGATTTGTAAAAGTAATCTGCTGTGTAGGTATTTTGGATAACGCACCTTAAACAATTAAATCAATGTCTTTACAAGAAAATCTCTAATTGCATCTTAACCCTTGACTTAAAAAATCGAGATTTTGAAATGGCAAGTAATATTACATAGTAAGGCAAATGTATTTTAACCTGATACATCACCTAATAAAACGTTCTATTGAGCGACTAGAAAACCTAGAATAATTAATCCTAATGTTTCTACCACTTCCTACCAAATCTACAACTTCAAAAACAGACTTGACAAAATCTCCAAATCGCAAGACACACGCGCTTCAGCTTACTAAGCTGCTAGTGTGGTTTCCATAGGTATAATAATAATGTTCTTTACAAATTATTACGTTTAAGCCCTCTATTTATTTGAATGCTCTATGAGATGCTGTAGTTTTAGAGACAATGAACTAAAACGGCACACTTGACATAAGCGCTTGTTCTTAAACTTATACCCCCTTATGACAAAAGCTTAGACCAGTTTTAGACCCTTCTTTAAACCGGTTCTAACGTCAAACTCCATACATAAAAAAGGCTTTTAAGTCCGGCTTAGGGTAAACCTATTGCTAAACCCGATTTTGTAATAAAGTGGCAAAAGATTAATTAAGTTCAGTTTCATCTTAATTTTACTCAGGTATAATATACAATATTTTTTTGAGAGAGAGGTAATACAAATCAAAAATACAGACAGAATCTAGCTAAACAATAAGTGAAGCATCCATAGTATGTCTAGCAGCCGCTATTACGCAAAATCTCACAGAGAGAGATAATAGAGAGTATGGACAAATAAAAAATACAGACAGAATCTCGCTTAACTATAAGTGAAGCACCCATAGTAAGTCTAACAGCCGCTATTACGCAAAATCTCGTGTGACAGAAGTCGTTGTCGTAGTGTAAAAAAAAAAGGCCGTCTGATATATTAAAATGCTGCCTAAATTATAGAGTTTTAAGAAAAAAAAAAGAAGGATTATTTCTCTGTGTGCATAAAGTTAATAAATAAAACAGTAAAAACTCCGTCCACCTTTTTTTATTCGTCCGTGATAGGGAGCTACAGCTATACCACGCAACAACCTTCATAAAAATACACATCAATATTTATGGTAGGTAGGTACTATTTAAAGGCTCATAATATTAGAAGATATCCTACTTTTGCGTAAAGAACCAACAAAATATCCAACCGAACATAAGAAAATATTTTTTACTAGACAAGACGAAAACTTACAAAAAGCTTCATAAATAAAGGTAATCTCGGGAAGCTCTCCAAGATGTTTAACAAAACGTAGCCATATTTTCTAAGGAAATCCTTTCGTTTGCATATTGTATACATAATTATTGTGCGCCTCACAAATGATTTATACCAGCAAACAGATTAAATTGGTACCAATAATACCTACTTAAGCAAATTGGGTCTTTCAGTTAATGTTTTGACTCAAATAATAAACAATGAATGGAATTCAATGTAACGGTATTAAGGGTTTTACTTGAGAATCAGTTATTATTCGATTGTATGATACAATATTTTTATTTCAATTTGATTGATGGACTGATGTTATTGTTTATTGAATATGCTTCAGAATAAACCTCGTTCTGTCATTTTTAAATTGAGTACCTATTTTAGAAGATATTTCTGTGAGTTATTGTAAACAATTATCTTATGCTGACGAACTTGATATATCTTGAACTGGTCGGGCACACCCGATGAAATAACGTGAGTGAAACCGTTTATATTAATAATTATGAACTTGATATAATTTAAATTTTTACTAAATATTTCAGTGGTGCTCTATTACAGTCAACTGCATGACAGTGGTAACACTTCAATTCGAAAACCACCCTTACTGCTTACGAAATAAGGATGCTGCTAATGTCAAAGTGTTACCACTGACGTGCGGTCGACCGTACATTTAACTAAATTAACATTGCAAACAAACGAGTGGACTAATTTTGATCGTACCAAAATCAAAAGCTATAAATTGTGGTATTGTGTTATAACTGCCTCATTGGTCTAGTGGTTGCAAGTGCGACTGCTGAGCGCGGGGACTTGGGTTCGATTCCCGGGTCGGGCATAGTATTATTGGGATTTTTCATTAGGAAATTTTCAGTAGCAGCCCGGAGTCTGGATTTGTGCCCGGTTAATGGCAATAGGCTCGCCCTCTATTACATGGGACTTATAACATAACTGGAGAAATGTGGGTGTACCTACTATACACCTCTGATTACCCCTTTGGGGAAACACAGGCGTGATGTTATGTTATGTTATAATTTATGGAAAGAAAAATTCGCTCACGAGCAGGATTCGAACCTGCGCCCTGGTTTGCAGGTTCGAATCTTTTTTTCCACAATTTATATCTTTTGACTTCGCTCCGCATGCGTTAATGCGTTAACATAATAAATAACTAGGACCAAAATCGCTTATTCTTTAACGTGAGACTAAATGATTAAGTTTATAAAAACAGAAGCACCAATATCTACAATTCTAGGTACTTCTGATATTAAGTTTTTTTTTTGTATTTATTGTTGCACATAACATATATTTATTGTTGTGAAATTCATTTAGTGTTGATGAAAAGCTCGAATCTGAACCGTTACATTACAACCGAATTCTCCCGGTGAAGGAGCGCCTTCAGACTTTATACCCAGAAACGTAATCCTATATACTTACTTAGCCTATATAAGGACTTAAATTCCTTTTCAAATTGTGCTTAAAATGTCGTCCTCATAAACTATCGTCTACATAAATTAGTTTCTGAAACAAAATAATTCACTTCATGTGATGCACTATTCGCACTCAAGTAGCAAAAAAACTGAAACAAAAGACTGCAAATTCCGCATGAAAACATAACTACAAATAATTTCTGTTCCATATTAAAACATCAAAATGAACATCATTTTGCGGAAGGAAAACCCGCTACCGGTTTTATGAAGAGGTAAAAATACGAATCTAAAATTTTATACATTCCAAATTCACGTACGAACGAGGGCTGGGAAAACAAATTTCATAAAATAAACATAATTCATGAACATGTAACTAGACAATTACTGCGTATTATTTTTTATGAGACTTTTGATACGAGCGTTGGAATGTCTAGGTTTTTACGTGTTTGTATAACTTCATCAGTAATTAACCTAGCTTTAGGTTGCGGTAGATCGAGTAAATAATGTATAAGTACGTGAACCTAAACATTTATGTTTAATAGATTGAAATATTGCGGGAAGTATTGACAGACTGCTTAATTTATTATCTACTGTCGCACTATTTTATCATCGCCAACTTTTACGACGTGGGCAGAAAGATAAACACCTGTTCCAATTTATATCTTTCTCTTCCTCAGATCTGTAGGAAACTGTATCTGGTTTTGATATACACCGAACTTTTGTGAATGCAGTAATCATGTTAGAACATTTTTATTAAAATTAAATAAACAGTGCGGGAGTGGAGAAACAAAAATAACGCGGCCACTAGCAAAGCGCCGCCAATTTCAGTTTCGACACATGCGTTTCACGCGAACGCTGTCATCATATTAAAACTATTCGCGGACAAAAAATATCAAACGAATTTCCGTTTACGCGTTTAAAAGGATTTTTCACGTCCAAAATACTGCGTGAATTTTTTGCTGTGTTTTTTTTATGTGCCCGAAATGTTTAACAACACTACGAGTTACAAATCGAGCGCCGGCGCCGGAAGAAGTTATTCGAAGAAATCGGAAACAAAAGTACCAAAAGGTAATGGAATTGTTTGTTTTCTTAATATCGGAATCGGACTTGAAATTCTGTGCAAAATTACACGGTCCAGTGGACGAGTACCCGCAGTAACCGCAATCCAATTGACTACTTTTACAATCAATTTGTTGGTTCGGAATTTTTGGAAATAAGTACCAATTTGTTGGAAATTTTTCACTTGTTCGGATATGCGATATTTATTTAATTATAATGTAAATTCCGATTGGCATTCATTTGTTGTGGAAGTTCGCTTACATACCATGTAATTTTAATATACGAATATGTAATACATTGTGTGCTAGTATATTGAAATTTCATGCTTATCATGACTTACGGAGCCAAGACGTGGACACTCACGGTACGGTTGGTCCATAAACTTAAAGTAGCTCACCGTGCTATGAAAAGGGCTATGCTCGGAGTTTCTCTGAAGGATCGAATCTAAAACGAGGTTATCCGACAGAGAAACAAAATTGTCAACATAGCCTACAGGAGTAGCAGTGGGCCGGCCACATTAGCCTAAGAACCGATGGCGGTTGGGATAGACGGGTTCTTGAGTAGAGACCGCGAATCGGTAAACGTAGGGTAGGATGCTTCAAGGTGGCTGGTATCAACTGGATGCGAGTGACCGAGGATCGATGTCAGTGGGGTGCCATGGAGAGGCCTATGTCCAGCGGTGAACTAATATAGGATGATGATGGTGATGATGATGATGATGATGATGGTGATTATGATTATGATGATTATGATGATAATAACATTTGGCGATCTTGATCTTACGCCTTCTTTGTCCATCCAAGGGTTGTCTGGAAGATATCGATTTTAGCGACAAGACCGCCCGCCCATGTACCCATAATTTATATGTTGTTCCTGTTTACTACTATTTTCATGTTGTACAATAAAGTATATTCTATCTATCTATCTATATCCGTCCGTCATATCAGAAAACCTTTTTCATATTATGAAAACGAAAACTAATAAGTACGAGCTTCAGTTTCACGCATTTAGAGCACAAAGTCTGAAAATTGTATATTACGATGTCTAAGAATCTACTTTAAATTCATAGTCAATCGTCTAGGGGCACTGTAGTACCTAATTTCCTTTATTTGAATCTGAGAACTTGAGCAAAATGTAGAGCGCCGAAATTCATATTTCTCTCTTCTTCGCTTCGCAAATAAAGTGGAATAATTAACGATATAATTGAAGAAAAATGTAGATAGTTCTACTAGGAAGTTTCGTTTGTTTTGACAGAATTCAAAACAAATATATATTCGAAGGACTCCAATAAATTGCGAATACCAAAACTTCAGCAAGAAACATCGTTCGAATTGTTTTTATATTTTCTGAGAGGTAGCCCTTAACATTAAGGATCTAATTTGTCAGATCGTTCCTATTGGAGGAAACGAAACTATGCGCGTTTAATTAAAACCGGATTAGTAATTTGGCTTCAGTGACAATTATATTTGGCGCAAGACGATTATAAACGTCAGATAGGCATTCCCTAATGAGGGTTGCTACTTGTCTACTAAACTTTCCGAGCCGCTCCCCTAGCACTGATATAGCTTATAAAGTTAAATTAATAATAATTTTGATGATATTTTGACTCATTATTATTCTCTCTCTATCTCTCTTAGTATTTTCCCGGTCTTTTCAGGGTCTTACGTATGGTCATGATAATTCGTGGTGGTACATTTTGTCGACAAAATCCCGTGAACGAATCCTGCTACATTACACGTACCTACGGCTGCCATCAAACATGAGTGCAAGTGATTTTAGCCTTAGTGGTAGTTCACCGGAAAGATTTCTGATTGTGCGTAATTAGTTTCAGCAAATGTCTGATCGGTTTCTCCAAGCACATTGCACAATGCACACATTTGTAGAACAGCTTTCTGATGCAATGTATTCTCGCTTTTACACTCTTTTATTCTGACTCGAACGGAATCTGCTAGAACACGTCGTTTCAAACTTTTGTTCTAAATACCCTACTTCACTGAGCGAGATATCGAATGCTTCGGAGCGGAGACGAACAAAAGATCGCAATGAGAGGCTTAAACAATGCAGCAAATTGTTTCAATGTTTACTAGTTATATGCAAAGATACGTATAAACTGACTGTAGCCATTCGGGAATAGGAATGATAAAACCTTCTGAGAGGGGATTCGGAGAAAGAAGGAAGTCAACGAGTAAATTCAAGGTAAATGTTGGTACCGTTACTCATATTTGATTGGGGCATTTGTCAAGGAAAGTGCTATCCTTCAATTCACTTTAGATAGAGATTGAAAATGGATCAAAACGATATTTTTTTTTTTATAAACAAAGCTGGGTTATATCTAGCCAGTATTGAATATGGACTAAATGGATAGTATAGGTCTCAGAACCAGTGATAGACTGGTGTTTTTATAACTAATATGAAAAATGAATTGCGAAAACAACAAAGACATAAATAATCCTTGATAAAGCGCTTGCCATACAGGCCCAATCCATAACTATAACACCGATATTCGCGAAATAGGGATTTCCCAATACCGCTTATTAAGTAGGGCCAATATTTAGGGTTCGGCCACAAACGTATGATGCTGTTAAAACACTGTTTCTTATATAGGTGCGCATTAAGTTTGCGTTTACCCGTCGTTTACTGTTATTGCACCTATCCCAATCTTCATAACAACTGAACTCTGATTTAGTACAGAACCCAGTTTTTTTATTTGACTTTGTGTTATGTTATTGGTATCGCGTTTTGGTTATTGAGTGTCTTATATTATGAAGTGTGTGGGTTTCTTTCAAAGCATGAATGTTTGGGAAAACATTTGAGGTGTCGGATTAAAATGGATTTTATGGCTCAATAAAATAAAAGCGTCAGAGCTAGATTTATGTGTTGCGATGACGTCATGTAGATATTGGGTTAACGTCAAAGTCGATTGGGCTTCGCTGCGGCTATATTTTACATTTGATTATATTGCTTGCTGACATTGGAGAATTACGTAACTTTAATGCGTACTGCGTTTTGCACTGGTAAATAGAATCAAAATCCAATTTAGGTAACTAAGTATCTGGATACTACTTGTCACTCGACTTGCGATGCAACAGTGCACTTACTTACGTGGATAAATAAGTATTCTACATCACCTGATTCTCCGATCAATGTGAAAAATACCTATAGACGAAACATAAATATGAAATTATAACCTTCGAAAGTTGAAAAGAAAGTTCTGAAACCTAAAATTTAATTTTCTTAATAAAACAAGCTTAACCGGATTATATCGCGTATATTATTTAGATTAGTTTCCTGACGTTTCGAAAGCTTTGCAGCGTTCGTGGCCACAGGAAGACTATGATGACAAGCGTCTTTACAGATATTTCAAAAAAAAAAAAAATTATCTACCGTACAATTTTTATTAATTAAAATCATTTCGATGCATGCAGTAATCACTCACAATGTCATTGTCTTTTACAGTGTTGCGTGCTGTTTGGGACTTGATTATTTTAAGAACTGGGTTCCAAACAGGTGGAAACTGCCAAGCTGCAAAGCTTTCGAAACGTCAGGAAACCAATCTAAATAATATACGCGATATAATCCGGTTAAAAATGTGTAGTGATCGTGAAAACCTAAGAAATTTAATTTTCTTATTATTTATTAATGTATAATGCTTAACGATAGATAACTGAATCTCGGTCAAAGTTTTCTCATACGAAACATGAAGCAATTACTAACACATACTTCTTTCGAACTAATACTTCTTTGACGACGAGAAAAATAAAGACCAAAAAAACATCTGTTGGCTGTACGTACATAAAGATGATCATGCCAATTATAGGATAATGTATCTTTTCAGCTGGAACATCAAAGCGGACGTTTTATTTTGAAGGAGATTAATGGTGTGCGTACACTTCTACGTACGAACGCGTCGGATTTTTTTGGGTGTCTTAAAATAGGTATACTAAGCCTACATCAAAGTGATGTCCGTAGCAGAATATGGACCTTTCCCAATGGCAGGTATGACTTGGTATAAGTTAGAAAATATATTCACCGTATTGGTTGTAAAATTATGATGAAAATTGTTGTTCTATTGAATTCTGCCATTCACTTGAATACATACCTATTTGTCTCATCCTACATAGAATAGCATACATTGATAGAATAATAAAAGGATATAGGGATATAGAATAGAATATAATAGAATAACTTTTTTTCGAGACAAACAACTCATATAGGGTTAATAACAATTTGTTAGTAAACAGTTACATATTTTGGTACAAATAACTGACAGCAGTGGATTATGTATGCACAATCCACTCTGTTAGTTATCATGTTCGGAACCCCGTTGGAGCTGGCCATGACTCGTGCCACCAGTGATGCTGCACGCTTGCGCATTATAATGTAGAAGCAGTCTGCACGCGCCGCTGCAAACATCTCTGACGCACTGCAACGCCAAGGCAGCCCCATCAGTTTTCTGAACGTGTTATTATATTGGACTCAAAGGGCCACATTCGATGCTTGCGAATACTTCTCCCACATGCTGCACGTGTAGAAGAAGGATGTACAGAATGCTCTAAAGAGCGTCACCTTTACGTCTGAAGTACAAAGTTCCAACCTGCGGGCCACCATATTCACCCGCACGGACTGAGCCCTCCGTTCCCTTTCGATGTCAGCATTGTCCTTTATGTCAGTGGTGATCAATTAACCGAGGTATTTGAATTTTTCTACTCGCTCAAGTGGAATGTCGTTTAGTCGTAGGTATAGGTGGCAAATCCTGATGACATTTGGTCCCTGCCTCAAATACAATGTAGGTACTCACTCTTCTTTACATTATACAGTAACGCATATAAAGGATAGATTTTTTCATTAGCACAGGATTGGACAGTTTTTATCTGTTTTATGCTACTTTTTTAGTAAAATCACTGTTTAAATTAATTTTATTCTATGTAAGGTTTATAGAACCTATCCGAAATAATTATTATCAATCATCATCATCAGCCCATTACCATACCAGTACTGGGCACGGGCCTCTTCTCAAAATGAGAAGGTTAAGACCTTAGTCCATTACGCTGGCCTAGTGCGGGTTCCAATATTATGCTTAAGCATTGTTTTTTGGGGGACTCGGGGCGAAGTCTTCTTCTTCTATCGTGTCGACATGAGCTACATAATGATAATAACTCATGTCGTAGGGAAAAGGGGTAGGGGGTGGCTGACAGCCCTGGGTGCGCCGAACGATCAATTAAATATCGTCACTCGTGGAGTATAACCCTATCTATCGCAATCTGCTAGGTTTTGCACTACTCACGGTCAGTCCTTGGATGGGTGATCGTTTCGTTGTACATCCAGAACTCTCAATGCTTCGGACAGCACGTTAAGCTGTCGGTCCCGGTTGCCATACGAATATCATAGCAGTCGTTACGGGTAGTAAAAAGCCCGAAAGTCTGACAACTAGTTTGGTCTTAGGATGTCGGTAGTACCCAGTAACCAAGTTGCGGAGGTCTGATGACATATACGCTCCGCGTATAATACTGATATGCAGCCGCATGTGGTTTAGTAAGCCGACTCCAACATAATTGGGAAAAGGCTCTGAAAAAGAAGAAGAATGCCTAAAATTTTACTGGGTACTATTCCCCTCGAACCACGCAGCGGTCAGATGACCTCTACTGATCGAACGGCGGCGAAAGCCTGTCCAGTGTACATTCGACCGCCGAGCGTGTAAGTAGTACTCGTTTTAGGGTAAAAAAGAGTTGAAAATGTCAAATTGTTCAGTGTTTTGGTGTAAAAATCGAACGTGGTAAGTTGGTAACCCGCATGCTCGTTTGCCCTCCTGTTATAAAAAATAATAAAAACATTTATACAAACTAAATCACACAGTAACATCTTTTATCACCGATGACTTTTATTTCAGTATATTATAATGTCTGTGTTATAATGCAAAAAATAAGGCATAAATTAAACAATCACGACTTGAATCCTCTTTATTTGTTAAAAATATTCCTCAAAGTGAAAAGATTTAAAAAATCCTAATAAATTATGCCGGAAATATAAGGAACAAAAGGAGGCTGACCTTTTATAAGCAGGCATATTTAATGAAGTTAAATCATGTGGAAGAAGGGTGCGAATAGAAATCTGAGAAATGAACTTTATATTTTCCACTTTTTATGCGTGAACCTTAACTTTTCAAAGTCAAAATTAATTCCGAATGGAATTGTTCCAAATTGTTCCCATTTTTACGCTTTGAGTCGTTGATAAAATGATAGATATATTCTAGCTGTTGATAAATTGTTGTAGTTCTACTGAATCTCTAAGGTCTACACCTCCAAATCATATCTTGTTAAATCCTAAATTTATTAATATCATCATCATCATTCCAGCCGAAAGACTTCCACTGCTGTACATAGGCCTCCCCAAAGGATATGCCATATTCGCCACGCTTGGCAGGCGGGTTGGCAATCGCAGTTGGATAAGAGAACGTTGCTGCCCATTTTCTGGTGAATCTTTTAGTCGCTTTTACGACATCCATGATGTGGTGGTGCACACGGAACGGAATAATTATATAATTATATGATGATTTAGTTTTTGAGGGGCTCGTGACTAAGTAATGACCATGTGGATTGCAGTATCTGCGAGGTAAAGCTGCGCTAGCCGCGGTAAATCCTTGGGTGGGTGACTGTTTTGATGCACGTTAACGATCCTTCCCGGTGATACATTTTGTTGAAAAAGTCCCATTCATTCATTCATGAAACATTCATCATCATCATCATCATCATTGCAGCCAAAAGACATCTACTGCTGGACATAGGCCTCTCCCAAAAAGGGGGGATATTAACATTATGTATAAGTAATTACAATTTACCTACATTTACAAAACAAGCATTATGTGTTTTGGCGTTTGTATTAGGGTGAGTTGTGTGAGAGAGGAATGCGTGAGAGGTGTGTGTGTAGTTGGAAGCATTAGTTCACGCTTCGATTTGTCTCTGACTGTAAGCCTAAGCGCCAATTTCTGTCAATATTGATGCCATAAAATGTATAAAATAATCCAGATCACGTCGCAACTAAGCAAAAAATTCAACAACGTAAACAAAACATGAAATTAAATGTTTAAAATGAACGATACAAACTCAAAAGTATTTGTTGTTCGAATAGCCGTGTAGTTTGCTAGACGTTTTAATAAAATATTAAGGCGCATTGTGTACATCGTCTGCATTTAAATAATATCGCCGACTGAACTTTTGCCCAGATTTTCTTCATGGTTGCCGACGCCAGAATTATCAGCGAAGCGAGAAATTAAAGTAGCCGTGAACAGCATAAAATTAACTAAGTCTCTGCTTCTTAAAGTATGAAATATGTTTATAGAGCTTCCAAGGAAGTTTCAAAGAATGCAGTATTTTTGTATTCTTCTCTAATGGAATATTTAGTCTTCAGTTTTGGAGCTGCATTTTCTTATCTATCCTCTCTATTTTAGAGATTGTGTTGCCATGATAGATACATAGACAGATAGAGTATACTTTATTGTTTGCACGCCATAAAAATCTAACCAAAGCGATGCCTTTCTTAGGCAAATAACATAGAAAAGAGTCGTTACTGGGGAGTGAATGGGAACAAGGTATAAGTTATTACTTCTGCCATGTCTGTGGCTTAAAGTGTGTAAGTTTTTTTTTTCTAAAAGATTAATTTGACATGAGTTCTAAGATTGTTTCAACTAAATCTGTAAAATCTGTAGCTGAGTGTTGTAAGAGCGCTCGATAGCTTGCCTTATTAATACTTTTAGTATCTGTTCGAAGTTGCCACTGGTAAGATCTTAAGGTGGCGGCGGATTCCCCCCAGCATTTACTAACTCGGTACCATTCCGTTCCATGCATTCGGATTTAAACACTTAATTAAATCAAAAGTTTATTCATTTAACACTCATTATTTGTAGGGATCATTCTTGATTTATTGTTTTGATGATAGAACTGGCGTTATTGTTTTTGAGCAGCCAACTTAGTATATTTTTCATTTGAATTTATTTGCAAAGTGTAGTCACAGAATACCTAATACTACTACGGCCACTCACCGCTCCCCGCCAATTTAATATTCCTCACCTGAGCTCCGCATGCGCCCGTAGTTTGACGGAAAGTGGACTTTAGCAGTAGACGTCAATCGTTAGTCGTTATACAAGCACGCTAAGTCTCAAAACTATACTGAGAAGCGCTTGGAACCCAGTCAGCATTACAAGCGGCGAGCATCTCTATCTTACACGTGTGTATGCGTTTGTATACAGACGTAATCTTGTGTATGAGATGGTGCTAGAATTTATATTGTATTGAGTGTCCGAGGTGTGGTTTAGTATTAAATTCGTCATCACGTCATAAATATAACTGTTCATATAAGTTTTGACCATTCCAGTAACATTAGTGGGATAAAATATACACGTATCTTTGACAAACGAATCATTACAAAAAATTTACATTGTCATTTCACAAATTACAGGCACATTTTAACTGCATACAATGTTTGCTAATGAAGGAAAATACAAGAAATTATTCTATATTTGCCCAGAGGATGGGCAGCAGCGTTCTCTGAGTATTTAACCAACCAACTGCGATCGCCAACCCGCCTGCCAAGCGTGGCGATTATGGCATATCCCCCCCTTAATTGGGGGAGGCCTATGTCCAGTAGTGGACGTCTTTCGGCTGAAATGATGATGTTTCTATATTTTTACGCATTAATGCAAACAGGGCGAAGTTATAGATATAAAATTGTAGAAAGAAAAATTCGTTCACAAGCAAACGAACTTTCTTTCCACGAACAATGAACGAGGACTTGTGAACGAATTTTTCTTTCCACATTTTTAAACAAGCATGTATAAAACTTCGAGACCCAACAAGCTGATTTGTTGAGCCAAACATACATACTAGATCTTATTTCGAATCGAAATATCCGAACTATCACATAACACGACCTTATTGAAATTCCTAACAGCTCTTCTCTACCACTACAAAGTTTATTGAACACTATTTTACGACGTGTCCCTTTACAAAACATTCATAAGATTGTTTGTTCCCCATATAAATCTCTGTCAAGCCTAAATTATTACGTGCATATCGCTTTGCTTTGATGTACGCGTGCGTAGGCCCGGAACTTTTCCGGACACGTAATCCGCTTCTCGGTTGCTAAGCGGATGGACCGGTTAAAAACTTGCGTTTTCCGTGTGATGGCAAGACCGTGTATGCCTATTGGAGCGGTCACTTGCGCGGAACGGGTAGACAGCCCATTTGTCGTGTCAAGTTGGCTTTGGTACCCACTGTGTGTTTGTCAAGCCGTGTCTCCTGCGACCAAAATCTAACAAAACATGTTAACATTTTGCTTAGGTCAATCAAATGTAGCCAAACAGCTAGGCCACGCCCCCATTTTGTTGGGAAAACGTGTTAGGAAAATATGTTAAGGAAAACAGGAATAGATGATAGAAATAACAAAAATATGGTCGCAGGAGACGCGGCTTGAGATATTTTTACGTTTTGAAGATATATGTATTATAAAACAGAAATAAAATCAATACTGCACATAATATTAATGGTTGTCTGTATGAAATTGCTTTTAGCGATGAGACCGCCAATTGTTAGTAATGTGCTCATATTTGTGTAACTTTAGTTTTATTTTTATGGTGTGCAAACAATAAAGTACCTGTACTCTATCTATCTAATACCAGTTTTAAATTATTATTGCGTTTTTGAAAAATTGCTTGAATATTTTTATATAAAAAAACAGGGAAACAATTGTGGTGACGGCAAAAAAAATATGTCTGCGTGATTCGTCGACTGATAAAACAATAAATTCCATTCAACATTCAGGTAGCAAAACAGCACTTGTGTAGTCCTTTATCACGTTTATTTTTACAGCAAAACACAATATTTTCAGGGAAAAATCGACTGTTAATCCGGCTTCGTTGAGAGTAATCAAAAACACTCGTAACTTGTAGGCTAACTACTCATCTGAAAATACGGTGAAACAATATTGATTTACTCTCTGCAAACGAGAGGCTACTGAAATATTTATTCTGATGAGGATTACACGGTGTTGTTCAAAAAGTTCTGGAACAACACTTGATTTGTTTAACAAAGTTTAAAATTAACTTAAAGAGCTTTTATTGTAAACAGCCGATAGGCATACATTTTCACATTATTTTAGGTAAATAATTAAGTTTGTTATTTTTAAAGATATGTTCAGGCAGTGGACAGGAGTACCTACTGATCACTTTTATTTGTATGAGATTCCCTGTAGTAGGTCACACAGACTGGTAATTTATTTTTTGGTAAGCATTTGCCCATGATTACTGCGGAACACGGGTTTATTTTTTTTGTCTTTTTTTTTTAAGCGGAAATTGCTTCATTATTTAAAAAAAAGCAACCAAGCAGCTTTTATTTTATCAATCGGCTGTTTTCCGTATGCAATGAAATAACACGCCAGCAATTTCCAACAGGACAGTTACTAGTAGAAGTTGCTGGGCAGGTTATTTTTTATAATGCTAGCGAGGTTTTTTATGTACACCACACTTGGATAAATTTGGTGTTTTTATTCTGAATTCCCTTTTCTTTAAATTTCAAAATAGAATAAAAACTGCGCGCGGGCGAATTGGCGTGAATATAAAATAGATACTGAATTAATCACAGATTAATGATATATGTAGGAATAAATTTGTGCATTGTTTCCTCGCAAATGAGATAAAAGTACTATACAAGTCTTGGCGAAAATAGCAATTAACGGCCACGTTTAGTTAAAAAGGAATCGGCTGGCGTCTCGTCCATTTAAAATCACTTCGGATGTACTCGGCTTCGCCTCGTCATTCCAGTATTGCTCGGCCATCAATTGCTTTATTTTAGGTCTCGACAGTAATGTACTACTATTAAAAACTATTTTTAATTGTATAAGTAATTGATTTCCATAATTTTTTTATATAATTTTATTTTGTACTTGTATTTTATATTTATGTTGTAAAAAAAAAACAAGATATATTACAACATAACATAACATAACATCACGCCTGTATTTCCCCGAAGGGGTAGGCAGAGGTGAATAGTACACCCACATTTCGCCAGTTATGTTATAGTCCCATGTAATAGGTGGCGAGCCTATTGCCATTCACCGGGCACAAATCCAGACTCCGGGCTGCTACTGAGAATTTCCTAATGAAAAAACCCAATAACACTTTGCCCAACCCGGGAATCGAACCCAGGACCCCACGCTCAGCAGTCACGCTTGCAACCACTAGACCAACGAGGCATATTAATATAAAAAGAAGATATATTAATTAAGATAAAATTATAAAGTAATTTTATATTACATTACATTATTATTAAATGTTAATTAAATAATTCCTCATAATTTTTTTTATTGAGTTCCTTAAGTTATTATTTTGAATTTGTGACATTTTTTAATTATTATTATTTTGATCTTGACTTTTTTTATATTGACGTTTGAATTTGATTATTATTATTTTTACATTTTATCATAATTTTTTTTCATTTTGGTACGAGTAGGACCGTATTTTATGTTAATACCTAAGAGTAAAACATATTTTTAATCAACAGACCCAGTGAATGCAATAACTTCATCATTAAGAACATGTATATGAGTGTTATTATCGTATAGGTATATTTCTCGTATCCCTATCAACTGAAAGCAAAGTAATAGAAGTTTGTTTCTATAACACTAACGCATAAACACTACGTTTGGCAATCTGCAATGCCAAGTGCATTAGCGGTTGCTCACAGAAATCCATTCAAATCTATATGTGAAACATCGTTCAAGCGATCGAAATTATATAAAGTGGAAACGTTGATCGCATGAATATTATTTTGTGTGAATATATCAGTTGCAGTATGAGCTACTCAATATAAATGTGCAATTAAGAGCCCTTTCCAATTCCACAGCCTTTTTTTTGCCATTGGGAAATCCTCATTGTGTCCATGAGGGTCTGCCTCCACCCAGGGTAGGCGGAGCCAGTGTCGGACTCTTACTGATTAAAACCACCACGGTGTTCCTTCAACTACTTTAGCCGGGGGCGTGGGAACCCGTGAGTATTCACACAACCACCCCCGACAGGTCCCGGCCGGCCACAAGCAGGCAAGCCCCTTCTTCCCGTGCGGCCTGCATATGTCATTTATTGAAAATTCTTTTATAACAATTGAAGTACAGGTACTGTAGTTTAATAAAAAAACTATTAACTCTGTAAATTATAGTTCCCTGTAGTTGTAGATAGAAAAAGTGCGAAAAACGGCCACTTTTGTAATTTTTTCTATCTATTACATTCCTCTTAACGTGTTCTCATAGGCACAAAGGGGTCTCGATGTGTTACGAAATGGTCACCCATTCACGAACTGACCACGGCAAATGCAGCTTAAACTCGCTGATCATACAATCTGCGCGGTTGCTACCTAGCCACGAGCCCCTCCCACAAAAGAAGATACGGGCTTCAAATCAATTTAGGGAGACCCTAAAAATAAACCACTATTTTATATCAAAAGCCTATTTCAACAAGCGATTTTATTTATCTTAGGGAATCCACAATGTCCTACTAATGTTATAAATGTGAAAGTACGGATGTTTGATTATTTGTTTGTTTATCCTTCAATCATGCTAAAATGGCTTTTAATCTAATTTAACACAAATATAGACCACGTCCTGGACCAAACATAGTATACATTTTTATCCCGGGAAGATAAACAGTTCTCAAGAGATGAGCGATTACATCTTTCTGTGATAAACCAAATTATACGCAGACGAAGTTGCGGTCATCGGTTAGTAATTCTTAAGAATCGTAAGGCTTGCTTATTTTAACCCGAGTCTAGTAAACGGCCCCGTTGTTTGATCAGTAGTCAAGTATACTATTTGTTAAAATACGTTGGTTAAACTGACAAATAGTAAGAAATTACAAAATACTGTTGTTTGATCAATAGTTAAACATGGCTATAGTTAAAATTATTGACAATTTGTCAAAAAGTTACTATGCATGGACAGAGTAGTCAACTTTGACTATTCGTTTTAAGGGTTCCGTAGTTCCTACAAGGAACCCTTATAGTTTTTGTAAATTAGAAATGAAATCTACCTCTTTCTCCGAGATTTTTTCCCAATTACGTTGAAGTCGGCTTTCAGTCTAACCAGATGCGGCTGCACATCAGTATTTTACACGGAGCGACTGTCATCAGTCCCCGGCAACCCAGGTAATTGGTAATACCGACATCCTAAGATTAGAGCAGTTTCCAGATTTTCAGGCTTCTGACAATCCGTATCAACCCGTTATCGTGCTCTCAAAGGCATGGAGGGGTCTCGATGTGCAACGAAACTACCACCCATCCAAGGACGGTGGCTAGCTTTGAAGATTTTGAATGTTCTTCTGATGACGACGAAATTATTGTGAATATTTATTGAACCGCCGGACACTTATCTCTTCACCAGCAACACCATTGACTATTGTTATATTTAACTATTGTTAAAATTATCTTCAAACAACGTATTTCTGCTTTAACTATTGGTAAGGCCTTAACTATTGTTAATGAAATATATAAATATATTCCAAAGAGTATCTACATATTGATCATATTACTTTTGCTTTTTAAAAAGAATTTGGTTGTCAAGACGGACTTTCAGTCAATATGTCATCACGACACGACCACAGATTAGTGATATTATGTCACAAACACAGATCTATTACCTAGTCACAAATAACATAATAATTTCATCGTCATCAGAAGAACATTCAAAATCTTCAAAGCATCTTGCTATATTTAAGGTCTTTCTTTTTTGGGGGCTCGTGGCTAAGTATTAACCGCGTAGATTGCAAGGCTACGCTAGCCGACGTCAGTCCTTGGATGGGTGACCGTTTCGTTGCACATCGAGACCCCTCCGTACCTATGAGAGCACGATAAGCTGTCGGTTCCGGTTGCCATAAAAATATAAATATGGCAGTCGTTACTGGTAGTCGGAAGTCCGAAAGTCAGACAACTGGTAACCTTGGGATATCGGTATTACCCAGTACCTGGGTTAAGGGGGCCTGATAGCAGTCGCTCCGTGTAAAATACTGATGTTCAGCCGCATCCGGTTAGACTGGAAGCCGACTTCAACGTGCTTGGGAAAAAGGCTCAGAGAAAGAGAATGATCATCATCATCATCATCATTTCAGCCGAAAGACGTCCACTGCTGGACAAAGGCCTCCCCCAAGCATCGCCACAACGACCGGTCCTGTGCCTTGATATAAGAGGATGATATAAGTTCATTTTTAATTTACAATAACTAGTGGTCAAAGTTAACTACTCTGTCTATGCATAGTAACTTTTTAACAAATTGTCAAAGATTTTAACTATAGTCATGTTTATCTATTGACCAAACAACAGTATTTTGTTATTTTTTACCATTTCTCAGTTTAACCAACGTATTTGAACTAATAGTATACATGACTACTGATCAAACAACGGGGCCTTCAATATATTTCTAGTTTAACTATTGTTAAAGCCTTAACTGTTGTTAATGAACTAATGGTTAAATTAACTATTAGTCATATTTTACTACTGATCAAACAACGGGGCCTTAAGAAACAACCTAACAATATATGACGTCCTATATATATAAGCTTCGGCTACAGAGGTTAAATTCTCTGGCTTGCCAACTTCCATTATTATATTCTATAGCCGTTGTTTTCCTGCATCCCTTACTTACGCAGACACTGAGATATGGGCCGTGCATACTGAGCTAAAACTTCACATATGATAAAGCAGGGGTTCGTTGTTCTTAATCGAGGCTATTTTTAGATGACACCTTGTGTTTGCGTAGTTTTACATTGTCTGATGGACAGATAGACGAGTTTACGACCTTGAAAAAGTTGCTTTTGATTTACTTTTTAAGAAACGTTTGCTTAAGTTGGAAAGAAAAGGTATTTCAGCTGATAGGAATCAAATTAAGGCACAGATATCATACCTAAATTAAGGACTAGGTTTGCATTCAGAGACGAATATAAGCGTGAACGCATGTTTCAAACTGTCAAACAGCACTACATTTTGACATTTATATCGTCGACCACAACTTGACAAAGCTGTCTAGACTGCGGTCAAGAATAGATCTATACTTATCCCATTAAAAAAAAAATTGGAAGTATGATTTCACGCTTAGATTTGTCTTTTAATAAGCCCAAGTCTAAAACTAAGCGTAACGATTTTAAGATCCCGAGAATTTTTCTAATCCCTATTAGGTTTATTTGTAGTTATACACACAAACTTAAATCAGTATTTAATTTTCAATTTCCCATAACCCCAGTCAGAACAAAAAAAAGTAGGTATTACGATATTTTTGGTAAGTAAAAAATATCGTGCACTTGAACAACATCTGAAGCCGTGAAGTTACTTAGACCCCATTCAAGATATACCCATTGTCTTTTTTTATTCAAAGCGTATAATCTCGAACAATTTGATGGCGTGGTATATTCAAACAATGTTGTCGCTGACTGAAAGCGGTTGTCTTAAAACAGCCGTCGCGGCAGAACAAAATCTTATCGTGTACTCACCCTTTTACTCAATGCTTCTTATTGCGACGAACTCCGTATACTTTGTTTAAGATTGCAATTGTCTTCAAACCTGGAGTTCAGGGGTCGCAAGTGATGAGAATATTTAGTATTGGATTGTTTGGACCATTTATATCCCGCTCTAATTTTAGATCTCAGGAGATTTTAGGCGATATTGAAAAATGTATTCATGACATTAAAATAGACATGTAAGAACATTTGACCTTTGCCATGAATGTTGTATTTTGTTGAGATAGATTGAAGCAAAGAAAGGTACAAACCAATCAAGATAGCACCCACGTGTGACATTTAGATACCAAGTAATTATAAATATGCAAAGTAGTTAGTGTAACTATTTTTGTTCAGATCAAAAAAATTAATGGCGTAAACAACAGAAATGAGGAGATTCGCAGGAGAACGAAAGTAACCGACAAAGCCCGAAGAATTGCCAAACTTAAGTGGCAGTGGGCGGGGCACATTGCTCGCAGAACGGATGGCCGATGGGGCAGTAAAGTTCTGGAGTGGCGACCGCGTACTGGAAGGCGCAGCGTGGGTAGGCCCCCCACAAGGTGGACCGACGACCTGGTGAAGGTCGCGGGAATCCGCTGGATGCGGAAGGCACAGGACCGGTCGTTGTGGCGATGCTTGGGGGAGGCCTATGTCCAGCAGTGGACGTCTTTCGGCTGAAATGATGATGATGATGATGATGAAACAACATTTTGAGGCAATCAGTACTAAATAAACTTACATAATCAGCCCATTATCGTCCCACTGCTGAGTATGGGCCTCTTCTCTGAATGAGAAGGTTATAAAGGTGGACTACACATACAGTCGAGAACTGTGTGGAGCACCCTCAGGTGTACAGGTTTCCTCACGATATTTTCCTTCACAGTTAATGCCGGCGCGCTTCACTGCGCGTATTTGCCCAAATATTTGTGCCACCTCGCTATTACAAAACAAACTTTATTTCCATAGAAATATTGTACATTTTCTATTGGCCAAACAACGCGAATATGCCAAATGAAATGCGCCAAGTGAAGCGCCAGCATAAAGCAAGTGATAAGCAAAGTCTGATCCACACATGAATTTGAAAAGTCAAAGGTACGGGCCGGATTTGAACTCAGATCTTCCTGTATGAAAGTCAAGCGTTCAACCGCTATCATTGCTCTAAATAAACTTACAATAACAAAATAGGGATTTATTTTAACAAGTTTGTTTAGGACGATTCAAAGGAATTAAAATATAAGTTAGCAATTGTCTCATCAACGATCTGATTAGATAGGGTTTACCTGAATTTTGTAGCTCACTGACCCAATAGTTGTGTTGGTTTAGGATCTCCCTCTGTTAACGTTTTGAATTACCTATTGTTTAATTTAAATGTAGAGTTTTTAAGTAATTAAGATCTAAATATACAATGAATTAGTCAAGATCTTATTTTGGTTTCAAAAATTGCCAGTTCGCGGACGAATCACAGTGCTATAGTCTTGATACTTGGCAAGCGTATTGTTATTTGGAGTAAGATGTTGTTAGTACACAAATAGATGCTGATACGCATTCTCGTGATTACTTTACATCACTGAATAGTGGGTGACATTAATTTGTAGCTGATATCAAAACGAGTTTTACGGATACAAAATAATTGTTTATCGTTCTTTTTTTTTCGTAGGGAATTCCTCATGGACGCCTCCGTCAGGGAGTGACGGGGTCAGTGTCGGACTCTTACAGACTAAAGCCAACTCGGTACCTTTTCCTCCTCTTACCTTTAACCACGGAATAAGAAATAAGTAGTTACTAGTGTAACAGAAGAATCACTCCCTGACAAATCAGTCACACACAGCACTATAAAAACCTACCTTGCGCTCATCGAAAAGAGGTTATATTACACTGAACGACTGAAAGTGCTAAGTACCTACTTTGCGTGCCACGTAGACCATGTCGCGGGTCACGTGATCAAATGAGTAAGGCCTGCTTTGACCCCGACTTGGGACGCTCTCTGCATTCTCCTCCCTTCCCTGGTAGATCGTTTACTGTCATGCATGTTTAGAAGTTTTGACCTGTGACCTTAAGCGTTAGAATATTGTAATTATACATGCTGAAATTTTAATGGCCTCTTTCCCGAAAAGGGGTCATTGTACTCATCATTATGAGCAACTTTTACTATGGGACCAACCATGAAATCGCGAACACAAATGTAGGGACCAAAAGATATTTTTTTCGCGATTTCAGGGTTGGTCCCATAGTAAAAGTTGCTCATAATGATGAGTACAATGACCGCTTTTCGGGAAAGAAGCCATTAAAATTTCAGCATGTATAAATCTTTCTTCAACAACTTTTAGATTGCTGTAAAAAAAAACAGATAATTACACAGGCGGTATCGTATCGAGAGCAGACACACGCTTGTGTTTGAGCTAGTGACCGGCGCAGAATATTTTGCACTGGTGACGCTGTTGCCTGTCACCGGCTTTGTGTATTTAGACTCTCCGTGATTTAGACTAACAAGTATGATGACTATCCTACCACGTTTCGGTCCTAAGAGCCTCGTTTGTAACCCAGCCACTACCACGTGTTTGTTGTAATAGACTCTTACTGGAGTTGAATGTTGTTCAAGTTCACATGTCACCGACGTGGACGTGGTGATCGTGCCTGGCAGTCAAAAACGAGTTGGAGCAATCATTTTTTTCCGGCGGACAAAATTATCACCGTCTACGCAGCGCCTACAAAATGTGCTACATAATGTAGGCGCTAAAGAAATGACTTCTTCTACTCGTTTTTCCAGGCACGATCACCAAGTCCATGTCGGTGACCACACCAGCGGCATTTTGACTGGTGGCGGCGGTGGTCGGTTTTGCCCTACGTGTGTGTTGTTCTATAAGCGTTGCGGCGAAATTGTCTGACCCACCGGTGCCCGCTATCTGTCCAGCGCCTTTTTAGGGTTCCGTAGTCCTTACAAGGAACCTTTATAGTTTCGTCATGTCCGTCCGTCTGTCCGTCTGTCCGTCTGTCCTAATCCTTTACAGCTTAATAACTTCTACAGTTATAAACATAAGTAAATGAAATTTTGTTAAAAAATAGTCTGTATATAGATCTGAATTTTAAAAGAATAAAAAAATAGTTTTTACGTATTTTAGGGGTGGCGTCCATATATGTGAAATGGGGTTGAAGAAATTGTTGTGTAAAATGTCCCAAAATATTTATTATTATTTATTATTGTAATTTCACCGGCGCCTGAAAGTTATTATTTCATTGATTGTTTTCCTATCAGTAACAGAGGACCGAGTATTGTGGCGCAATTTGGGAGAGGCCTATGTCCAGCAGTGGACTGCGATAGGCTGAGTTGATGAAAGCTTATCTCTTACACCACACGCTAAGGATTTATCACAGACGTGCTAAGGTGTGCTTGTTATTACAGTTTGTTTGGCAGATAGGACTGCAATCGTTACTGGGGGCGCGAAGAGATTCTTCAAAGCCGTTTTATCTACAACACTTATTGTACCCCTTTTAACTAACAAATTAAACGTAAAAATAAAAATGTTTGCTTTTTACAACTTTTATTGGACAGATTGTGGAGATTAGCAGTTAGGTCTCCTGTAATTTATAAATATTATGTATAGGTAAAATAAAACAAATAATTCTATCTATACAATTGCACATCACAACTTTGCCCGCGGTTTTGCCCGCGTACTGAAAAAAAAAAGCCTATGTCACTTCTGGATAAAGCAGCTTTCTAATGGTGAAAGAATTATTAAAATCGGATTAGTAGTATCAGAGTTTATTGATTACAAACAAACAAATAAAATAAAATAATTATTATGTAATTTATTTTTCAACACACTTGCTCGTAAAGTGGCTTTTAGGTTCATAATGCAGCTTATAACGTAAGTAATCCGCGCGCCATTTTTCACAAATTCAATATTTGTCTAAAATGTGTGTATGTGTTTTCCTCGCAAGTGTGTTGAAAAACGTCGTATGACACGCGTGAGCAATGATTATTATACTCTCGGCTCCATTACGCCCTCGCCTTCGACTCGGGCTGCAATCCAGCCTCGAGTATAATAGTCAAATTAGCTCACTTGTATCACAATGTACTATTAATTATGCTAGCGAGATTTTTAAGTACACACTTTCATAAATTAGGTGTTTTTAGTGAGTTACCTATGTTCATTTATTTTATGTAGGTATTTGCTCTTGGCTGGCGGCCCGTAGCCTCACTATTGGGACTCGTCCGAAAATCAGCGCTGCAACATTTCGGTGTTGTAGCATATGCTGAGATGGGGGCATTTTTTGGTCTTATAAAGGCATGTTATTTTTCATATCATATATTTTTTATTTTTGTTTTCGCCTGTCATCATCATTTCAGCCAAAAGACGTCCACTGCTGGACAAAGGCCTCCCCCAAAGGTGAGGCATATGCTGTATTCGCCACGCTTGGCAGGTGGCATATATTAAAAAGTACTCTGTGGCAGGTGGATTGGCGATCGCAGTTGGTTGGTTAAATACTCAGAGAACGCTGCTGCCCATCCTCTGGTGAATCCCTTAGTCGCCTTTTACGACACCCATAAGAAGAGACATTGGATGGTGCAATTATTTATGTCTGGCACCACACGGAACACGGTGTTCGCCTGTAACAAGATTTAATTAATAATTATTTTTGTTTCTTTGTCAAGAATGTTACGTAAATCACTGTATCCAAGTATCGATCGGCGAATTTTTAAGAATTATGTTAAAATTTTGAACTCACAATCGTTAATCACGCGCAGATTGAAGGTAAATGCCATGGCACTATGCCCATTAAGTCATCAAAACCAAGGAATGAGTTAAACCTGGTATATACGCCAGACATTAAATTCAGTTGGTCGAATGAACTACATTTATCATTCGTAATGCAGGGTGGATGACATATTTCCAATCTGGAAGTACCATGCATCATGCATTCAGTTCCATTTTAATTTAAATCTATGTTTAGATCACACAGTAATTTTGCAAGATTTTACTCGTGCTTTTGTGATACGATGGCTACGTTTTTGAAACATAAAGTTATGTAATACTTAAACATAATCATAATAACGATCTCAATGATAAAGTGATCTCTTTTGATAATGATATAAATAATAAAAATTTCTTAGGTTTTCGCGATCACTACACATTATAATAAAACAAAGTTTAAGCGGATTAAATCGCGTATATTATTTAAATTGGTTTTCCTAACGTTTCGAAAGCTTTGCAGCATTTCGTGGTCGCAGGTAGACTAAGATGACAAGCTCCGATGATACCCCGTGAGGCTATTTAAATTAAAAAACATCCTAATTTTAATAGAGAAGATGGTTGGTAGCTTCCACCTGTTTGGAACCCAGTCCTAAAAATAATCAAGTCCCAAACAGCACGCAATACTATAAGAGATAATGATATTGTGAGTGATTACTGCGTGCATCGAAACGATATTAATTAATAATATTGTTAATTAATTTTATTGTACGGTAGATTAAAATAATATTTTAGAAATATTTGTAAAGACGCTTGTCATCTTAGTCTACCTGCGACCACGAAATGCTGCAAAGCTTTCGAAACGTCAGGAAAACCAATTTAAATAATATACGCCATTAAATTCGGTTAAACTTTGTTTTATTATGATATGAACCATATTTACGCGAATGAAAAAAAATACATTCATAAGGGTTAGTGCACACGAACGGAGTGGCAACGAAGGGCAGTTTATTGGTCGCAAGCACAGAAATAGATAGGATGGAAAAGTGGGCAGGGCCTGCCAACTCTCTGCACCATACTGCAGGGCATTTCAAAGCCTTTCTCAGTACGCCTTATGACTTGTTTCTATAAGTACTGTAACAAAAACCCGCAAAAATGCCATATTGTACTGTTTCTAATTGCAGAAACAAAAGCTGTAAAGTACATTTGACTAAAGTTAATTTTTAAAATTAATGACGTGAATACCAGGCCCCTCAGAAAGTATTGCGAAAAAAAGTTTTTATATATGGGAGACTGGCCAGTTATAATGTTTTTCGAAAATATGATTATTTATAAGTAAAAATAAGTAAGTTCCAATTTCAAAATTTCCCTCCACATTTTTTGCGAGTTAATTCAAAGTATTGTGTCTCACTGAAATATGGATCTGCGCCGGGAACATTTTAGAGCTATGATTTTTTACGATTTCAAGTGTCGCCTGAAACCGGATGAATCGTACGATAGACTTCAAATGGAATTCATGGATGAAGGCCCTTCCAAGGCAACCGTGTATAACGAATTCAAGCGCGGTCGACCAACTTTGGGGGATGACGAAAGAAGCGGTCGCCCTTTGACGGCTGTTACCGAAGAAAACGTGCTAGCAGTGAAAAATTTAATCCAAGACAATAGGCGAATTACATATCAGGAGATTCAACACATATTGAAGATTGGATCGGGAAGCGTTCACGAGATTCTACACAGCCATCTTCGCGTGAGGAGGATAGTATCACGCTGGGTGCCGCACAACCTCACCGATGCTCAGAAGCAGGCCCGGGTGGAATGGTGCCGTGATATGCTTAACAAATTTGAAGCAGGCTCGTCTCGGCGTGTTTACGACATCGTTACAGGTGATGAGTCCTGGATTTATCAATACGACCCAGAAACCAAGCGCCAGTCGACTGTTTGGGTGTTTCAAAATGAGCCAACGCCTACCAAAGTGAAGCGATCTAGAAGCGGGGGTAAGATTTTGATCGCTAGCTTTTTTAATTTGACTGGCCACTTGGTATCAATTCCCTTACGGGATCAAAGAAGCATTAATGCCGAATGGTATACTACCAAATGTTTGCCAGAAGTTTTCTCTGTTATAAGCAACAAGCGACCAAACACAGGGCTCCGCGGGCTACTGCTCCACCACGACAATGCACCTGCGCACACCGCACTCAAAACGAGGGACTTCCTGGACAGCACGCCAGTCAAACTCCTGGGTCACCCTCCTTACAGCCCTGATCTAGCACCGTGTGACTTCTTTTTATTCCCAAAAATAAAAAATCAGCTCAAAGGGATACAATTTTCGTCGCCGGAAGATGCGCTGGCTGCGTTCGAGCAGGCTGTAAACGAGGTGTCTGCGGCGGACTGGAAAAAGTGTTTTGAAAACTGGTTTAGGCGCATGAATCTTTGTATAGAGGCTGGTGGAAAGTACTTTGAAAAGATTTGATAAAAATATATGTACGTATAGAACAATTTTTTTTAGTTTCGCAAAACTTTCTGAGTGTCCCACGTATGTAAGGCGTAGTTTGTTTGAAAGTTGCCACGCATGAATCGCAAGCAAAATTGTGATTACAACCATTCTACTCTACCTATTTCTGTGGTCGCAAGGCACACCGAGGGGCGTCTAGGCTCGCACCGTCTCTTTTGGGTGCTTAGGGCCGCTCGACCGCTCTTCGCAGCGCTTTGCTTTTCGCGCCAGTGTGATTTTATTTCACTATTCATTTTCCCATGAGAAGAGATAAGGGTGGTGCAATTCTTTATGTCCGGCACCACATTATCTCTTGTCATGGGTGTCGTAAAAGGCGACTAAGGGATTCACCAGAGCTTGGGCAGCAGCATTCTCCAACAAACTGCGATTGCCAACCCGCCTGCCAAGCGTAGCGATTATGGCATATCCCTCCATTAATTGGGTGAGGCCTATGTGCAGCAGTGGACGTCTTTCGGCTGAAATGATGAAAAAAATTATGATTCATTTTCCGGTCGTATTTAAAAGCAAATTAAGTTGAATTCCAATTATTGTTACAAAATTTGTCGCTTCGCTGCCACTTTTTCGGTGTGCGCTAACCCCTGTGTGTACGTGTGAGTTTCTTAAAATGGAAACCTCGGACGAATAAAAAATGGCGGACGGAATCTCGCAAAGAAAAGATTCAATCTTTTCTTAGCACTTAGTTTTTGCTCAAACCCACTATAATTTCGACAGAATTTTAACACAACAGATATATATTTTTAATTTATTTGAAACACTACGACAATGACTACGGTCACACGAGATTTGTTGCGTAATCGCGGCTTTTTGTCTTACTATGGGTGTCAATGTGTGCGTGCCAGCCCGTACTTTTAAGCGAGCCGTCTTACTATGGATGCTTCATTTTTTCTTAAGCGAGATTCTGTCCGCCTTTTTTATTCGTCCAAGATACCTACAAACAACAAACAACATAACATAACATCACGCCAGTATTTCCCTGAAGGGGTAGGCAGAGGTGTAATAGTACCTACACCCACATTTCGCCAGTTATGGAAACCTAATAACATATTTTACAAAAATAATTCAAAACATCTATTTTATAAACAAACATTATATTTAATTTTTCCAAAAATAACATAATGAAACGTCTTGTCCAACATTTTTCTAACATAAGGCCTTTGTTCGCTCATTATTAACGACATTTTGTTTCGCTTGCGGGTATCGCGGGTATCTGAAACTTTTTTGACATCATTATTGGGGTCGCACGTTTTTCCTCGAGGTTAAGGTGTTTTAAGAAAGCTGGTGCTTAGAAATTTTAAGTAGGAGAATAACTTTGGGAGATAAAAACGTGAAGAGGTTACGCATTGATTATGAGCGAAGCGATCAAGGTCGCATAAGTTTATGAATGTCACATCGATCAAGATTTGGTAATCTCGTTCACGGATGCCTATTTGAATTCTTTTGGGTTTTCGGTTCAATTTAGGAAATGAGTTTTTAGGTTTTTTTCTGCACATAATCGTTAGCCTTCGATCCTCTGTGCGGATCTATTAGTACATCTAATTCTGTGCACTTGACACTGGTTTTAAGTAACGCGCTACTTTGATATAATTTGATTTTTGATTGATGATTTTTATTTTTTTTCTGAAATGTGAGAATTGTAGTTAAATAATGCAATGTTCGTTGGGGAACACTGGGCCAACCAAATCTATCGTCTGCTATCGTGTCGATATACAGCCAAAATTAATATCCAATCTATCCACGATTTGCCCTACTAGAGATAGGAATTTGACATAAGCTTCATACAAAATATGTCAAATTTCTATCTCTAGTAGGGTAAATCGTGGATAGATTGGATATTAATTTTGGCCGATAAAAAGTTAAATATTCAATTGTAGCTCATATTATTAGGGTTCCGTAGTTCCAAGGAACCCTTATAGTTTCGTCATGTTCGTCCGTCTGTCTGTATGTCCTAATCCTTTACAGCTTAATAAATTCTTCAGTTATAAACGTAAGTACATGTAATTTTGCTTAGAAATAGTTTACATGTAGTTCTCGATTTTTAAAAAAATCGTAATTATGTATTTTAGGGGTGGTGCCCATACATGTGAAATAGGAATGTTTTTTTTTAATTGAGTAGGTCTATTAAAATGATGGTCTATTTGGTTATATCTGATACATCACTTTTTTAATCAGGTTTACCATCTCCGAAATGTAGCCCGCCAAAGTGGCTTGCAATGTGTCCCCCCCTGCCATTTCCAAACTATGCAACGTAGAAACTTATAATCTTCCACGTTTATAGACCTTAGTAAAAAATATCTTTTAAAACTATTTCAAGCATAATGTGATAATAAATCTGTAAATAATAGAGAGAAAACTGCAAAATACTCAAGACGTCCTAGTTCAAAGATCATTGGCCTTAGAGAAAAGTTATTTCTATAGGATTTGTTTGTAATTACACCTTTCTATGGAACTCTAAACTAAGCATGACCCGACATGCTCTCGGCCGGTTTTTTTTAAAACATGAAATTCGTTTCAATATTTTCTTTGAAGTACAATGGCTACCATCTTTAACTACGTCGACAGAGTTTTATATTCTATCTAAGGCCATTTTCTTATTTTCTTTCGCATTTTTACATATATAACGTAACGTTCAATATGGTATTAATTGAATAATGTGTGTAACTGTTCTGAAAATACTCTTTAAAAAACTGGAAGGAAGCGCAATGACTGCCTACCTATAATAATAATCAGCTATCATACTTTTAATATACTAAGGAAAATTTTATAAAAATTAAGAGGAAAATTTAAGAATAAATCGGTATAAAGTATAAGATTGTCTGGTAGAGAACGCTTATGGCGGTAAGACCGCCTTTGTACCCAGTTGTGCATAAAGAAAATAATAAATAAATAAAAAATCCAACTTCATTATCTACAATCTTAGTATCTACAATAATTTATTTATTTTACTCTGTGTTTGGCACGTCCCGGGAAAACAATATTGTTTCCTCCACAGCAGCATGCGACCACCACGTGCTGTTGTGTGCGTCCATGATCCTGAAGGTTCACAAGCAATATACAAATTTTACTTTAAATAATAATAATTACAAATATTTAAAACAATTTTACACAGCACCATCTAGTACCAAACTAAGCAGAGCTTGTGCTATGGGTACTAGGCATTGCATATAATACTCGTATATATATTTTTTTCATCATCATTTCAGCCGAAAGACGTCCACTGTTGGACATATGCTTTCCCCCAAAAAGGGGGCGATATGCCATAATCGTCACGCTTGGCAGGCGGGTTGGCGAACACAGTTGGTTGGTTAATTACTCAGAGAACGCTCTGCTGAATCCCTTAGTCGCCTTTTACGACACCTATGAGAAGAGAAAGAAGAAAAAAGAATAACACCACCCTTATCTCTTCTCATGGGTGTCGTAAAAGGCGACTAAGGGATTCACCAGAGGATGGGCAGCAGCGTTCTCTGAGTATTTAAACAACCAACTGCGATCGCCAACCCGCCTACTAAGCGTGGCGATTATGGCATATCCCCCCCTTCATTGGGGGAGGCCTATGTCCAGTAGTGGACGTCTTTCGGCTGAAATGATGAGAAGGGATAAGGGTGGTGCTATTCTTTATGTCCGGCACCACCAATATTTTTTTTTTAATACATACTTAAAATACATAAAAAACAGCCAGACCAACACAAAATGTAAGTCTTGGTATTTATTCTAGTGCTAAAAAAAGAAGTAAATAAGTAACTTGTAAAACAATAGTCATGAAAATCTATAATTTAATAAGCATATACTATTGTAAATAGATGTGTAGATAATGAATAATATTCAACCTATGCATGATGAATTCATGACCGAACGTAAATCCACTCCGAGGATCAAACGCCAGGCATTTCAAATGACTCACATCCATTATATTGAACCCCAAGGGATTCAAACCTAATGCGACCAATTTAAATCAGTTTGCTGCACAATAACCATACAGAATATTGTATAAATTATAGTGTTGTACAATTAAATGATCATACAAATATAATAAAAAAAAAAAAACTTTTTTTTTTTTTTTTATAGTATAGGATGGCGAAACGAGCTAAAGGTCCACCTGATGTTAGCGGTTACCTTTGCCCATGACAACTTCAATACCACCTAGGCTGTTGCCTAAATGGTACCGCAAGTCGGTTCGCCAAACTGAGACATGAAGATGGAAAGTCTCATGTGATTGTAATTTAATAATAATGATTTGGATATTTCTTCTTTCTTCGGGCCTTTTCCTAATTATGTTGGGGCTGGCTTCCAGTCTTACCAGATGCGACTGAACATCAGTATTTTATACGGAGCGACTTCCAACAGACCGCCGTAACCCAGTTACTGGGTGATACCACAGATAATATAATACTATACTAGTAGTGATACCGACATCCTACTCACCACGGACGAATAAAAAAAGGCGGACGGAATCTCGCTAAAAATGGATTGAAGCAACCATTTTTTTCTTAAACTCGACTGTATTTTAACACACCAGACGGCATGTTGTTATTTTATTTGTGACACTACGACAAAAACTTCCGTCACACTAGATTGGTTGTGTAATCGCGGCTGTTAGACTTACTATGAGTGTGAATGTGTGCGTGCCAGCCCGTACTTTAAAGCGAGCCGATTTACTGTTGGGTGCTTCTGTTATTGTTTGGCGAAATATTCCGTCCGCCTTTTTTATTCGTCCTTGCAACTTACAAATAAATTATAGACTGGACAGTTCCTGAAAACAAACGTTTTTAATTTAGTTTCGTTTCAGAGCTATTATTGTTTCAGGGTAATGTAGTACAAATAATAAATGGCACTAAAAGTACATAAAAGCGCGGCTCCAACAGTTATTTTGCCATCATCGCTGACGTTACTCGAAAATGTACCTGTGAAAGAAACATTGCTTATCGATGAGTTTTACGATACAGTTATTGTATTCCGCAAAGTTTGAAGTCTCAAAGGTCTTCAACCAGTGCGTCCTGCCTGTCATGACTTACGGTGCCGAGACGTGGACACTGACAGTTGGGCTAGTCCAAAAATTCAAAGTCGCTCAGCGAGCTATGGAGCGAGCTATGCTTGGAGTTTCTTTGAAGGATAAAATCCGTAACGAGATTATCCGGAAAAGAACCGGAATGACCGACATAGCTTGTAGGATCAGTAAGCTGAAGTGGCCATGTCTGTCGAAGGACCAATGACCGCTGGAGCAGACGAGTCCTTGAGTGGAGACCGCGAATCGGCAAACGCAGTGTCGGGCGCCCCCCGCCAGGTGGACCGACGACCTGAAGAACGTGGCTGGGGGGGACTGGATGCGGAAGGCAGAGGACCGAGTGTCCAGCAGTGGACTGCGATAGGCTGAGTTGATGATTGTATTCGATGATGTGCAAGTTATTTTAATTTGTACCTCATACTATTGGTATAATAGAATATCATTGTACTGTTGTCATAAAAGTCATCGCAAAATGCAACGACTATATCGATATAATTGATACTTTGAACCAATCCACCCTAAGCCAGTAACTGAAAATTGTTAGCCCGGTCGCTTTTGATTGCACGTTTAGCAAATAGGGTTGTGCTTACTAAATGTGATATGTTATAATCGATGCAAAGTTCTCGACTTGACGATTGAATGTTGATTTGAATATGGTAATGAAGATTCGAATTGTTGTTATTGAGTGATTAATTATAATAGGTGATTTATGATTGTGTTCTAATTTGAGGTTCATACATATTATGATATACCGGGTGTAAAAAAAGTCGTCACCATGCCGAAATCTAGGCATACTGTACATTTAACCAAATAAATTGTGCAAAAGTAATTGCTGAGAAACGATTTTTATTTTAAGTAAGTATTAACAAAAACAGCTCAGTAGCCCGCAATGTAACGCATCCTAATGACTATGTGTGTGTAGTTGTGTAGAATGAAACGGGTGAGCGTAGCTACGTTAGTACTATTAGATATTCTGTGGTAGCGCGCCCCGAGTCCCGCCGCACCGCATCACACGTAAAAACCCCCAAAAATACACATTGACCTTCAATATCTCCATAGCCAGTCGGTTACCAGATATGGCCTCATACAAAAAAAATACGCGGTAATGGATGGGTAGAATACATGACTTTCGGCTTGGTGATCACCTCCAGTACCTCAATATTGGTGATGGGTCTTTTTACACCCGATAGGAAGTGTTATATAACGCGTTATTGAAATAACTGAAAACCTGTCAAGGGGTCAATGTACTCATCAGTATGAACAACATTTACCTTGGGACCAACCACGAAATTGCGAAAAACATTACATTTTGTCGATTTATGTAAACACAAATGCAGGGAACAGCTGATTTTTTTCGCGATTTCAGTGTTGGTCATAGTAAAAGTTATTCATACTGATTAGTATCCCCTTAAGAGGTTTAGTATAAACTAAAAATAAGGTTGTATGTTATAATATGAACCTGTATTAATAATCTTCAAATACTAAAAATGTTAATGAGTAGTCTTCTTCTGTCGTGTCGACATGAGCTACATAATGATAACAGCTCATACCGTGGGAAAAAGATAAGCCAGCCAGCAGGCTTGTAGCGGGGCTGACTGCCCAGGGTGCGCCGGACGATCAATTAAATATCGTCACTCGTGGAGGCTTCTTTAATGCAATAAATATAATAATAAGCTTGTTATGGCGAACATTCAAATTCATTCATTGTAAACTCAACCGGAAAGTCATGTTTAGTATGGCATGCTGCAAACAAAGTAATAGCACGTAATAACTTACAAGCAATTTGAACTCTGAATTTACTTATTTAGGTACTAAATTTCAAAGGAAAATTGAATAAGGGAGTATCTGTGGAGGACAATTGTTTATAATTATTTAAGCTTAGTGTTAGCTTGAATTTCTTAAAAACAGCAGTCAGACTATTGTCTTCAATTCAATTCAATTCATTTATTATCACCATACAAACTTACAGAACACTTGGTTAAGTCATTACATTGTTTAAAATTATAATAATTTGAATTAAAAAATTTAAAACGCAAATAGAAGGTAAATACATTACTTCAAATTTTAAATACTGGAATCTATAGCAGCTGTGGGTAGGCCCCCCACAAGGTGGACCGACGACTTGGTGAAGGTTGCAGGTATCCGCTGGATGCGGAAAGTGCAGGGCCGGTCGCTGTGGCGATGCTTGTGGGACGCCTATGTTCAGCGGTGGACGTCTTTCGGCTGAAATTATTTTGATGATGATGATAGCAGATGTACAGAGGCCTTGTCATTTGAGAACTAAGAATGGGTGCAGCTGTAAAGAAGCTTTATCATGAAATGAAGTCAACCTATTGAGCATAATTGGTTGAATAAAAAATAGATTCTTAGATTAATAAAGAGATAGATGATATTAAATGTTATTGATATGCTTTAGCCATAATTGGAATGGCTAGAAGCAGGAATGAGACTCATGACACATTTTAAACACGATATTATTACAGCTATAAAACTTGACAATTCATTGCGAGTTTCTGAATAATTTTCGTCTATAAATTGTGTGTAAGTGCCGCAGTGGACTGCAAAATGTCCGAAACTTCTGTACGTTTTGAACTTGAGTAGAGTAGCACCTGTTTCCTAATTAGACATTCCACAGTTAGTCGAGTTATTCGGGCGGGACGTTGAATAATACTCTACTCGTATATTGTTATTATGTCAGCATTTTAGATCGTGAAACGGTATTTTGGACATTGAAAGTACCTACTTACATGAAAGAAGATAAATAAATCTGAATTGTTGTTCTTTTATTTATTAAATTTATGCACACACAGAGAAATAACAATAAAATACATATAAGTAAATGAATAGAACAAAGTCATCGCTTATTTCTATAAGAAAGGACATTGATAAAAATAGCCTTAAACTGTTACAAAGATGAACAATATACGAAAATTACATGCGAATTTTTTCCTTTCATAATATAGATTGTATTTAATGCGGACAGTACAAGAACCATTTTTTATATTTTAAGGAGTATCAATACATTAATGACGTAACTGGATAAAATTGTATCATCCATGGTATCTGTGTATCATGCATATTTTTTATTTCGATACTCTATAGTCTATAATTCAATATTATAGACTCCTTTTCACACAAGAAATTCCAAAAAATTGGCATCGACTGACAACTTGACGACAATGTAGGTTTGTTTGACATTAAAAAAAAAGCAAAACATGACATGAAAATAGCACAGATATCTGTGATTATATGTGTCAAAATAGTAATTAATGTAAAAATCTAAAATTATATTTAGTACTGTCCGTGTTTATGAATGTATTGCAATACATTGGCTTCATTGAGTCGTATATGGTGAGCATCAACTTTAATTTGTAACGCCTTAAGGCGGAGTCACTAAGGATCTTTAGCAATGTCCTTTCTTCCAGCAGACCTGTGAGAGGAAAATTTGAAGCAAAAAGATGTAGACACAGTGTGTCAAGTAATGTTGATAAATATACTTACATGTATACACCTACATAAACTAATATATAACGAAAAATAAATATATTATACAAGTAACAAAGACACCTGTACAGGTGTACAAACCTCCACGTGTGTCTGACGGCTGCTTGTCCCTCTGGACACGTCTGGAGGGAACGGCAGTTGTTAGGCCGGTCCATCCTGGGTACGAGTAATTGAATCCTTTTGAGGGATTAACCTTCGGGGGAACTTATTGCCTGTGGCGAATATTCTGGTACGGGAGGGGCCCCATGTGGGCCAATGGGGAGTTGCTCCACGTGTCCCCCTGATGCCAACAGAGGGCACAGTGGAGGAGCAGGGGCGGGCCACTGGGCCCGCACACTGGTGCACTCACCCTGCCACTGGGCAGCGGGGGGACTCTCCTTCCCTGCCCCCGTCGATCTCGTAACCCAGGAGTGCCTGCTGAGTAGTGTTCTCGCGCCTCTTGGGACCGAGGGTCTTGGCTTCACCGCCCGGACCGCGAGGAAGAAAACCTCTATAAAAAATTACAGGAGGTAGGGTCTGCGAGCAGCAGACTCGGGGTAGTCTGCTGCCCGACCAGCAGCCGGCATAGCTGATGCAGCTGGCACGGCTGGCGTAGCTGGCACAGCAGGCGTAGCTGACACAGTTGGCGTAGCTGGCATGCTGACCTGGCAGCATGCTGGCGTAGCTGGCGCAGTTGGCGTAGCTGGCGCAGCTGGCGTAGCTGACACAGCTGGCGTAGCTGGCACAGCTGGCGTAGTTGGCGCAGCTGGCATAGTTGGTAAATTCCCTTGAGGTGAGGTGGAGTGCAGTGTTCCATGTGCGCCGCCTAGGAGGGTGCGGCCAACGTTAGGCCGCACGGGGAGAAGGGGCTCGCCTGCTTGTGGCGGGCCAGGACCTGTCGGGGGTGGTTGTGTGAATACACACGGGTTCCCACGTCCCCGGCTAAGGTAGTTGAAGGAACACCGTAGTGGTTTTAGTCGGTAAGAGTCCGACACTGGCTCCGCCTACCCCGGGCGGAGTGCGTCCATGAGGATTTCCCCAAGCCAAAAAAAAAAAAAAGGTACACCTATACAATAACAAAATATAAATAATACATAACATTATTACGTACAACCAGCGAAAACACAGCCCCACAACCTTTGTGGATTAGGAAAGATAATGCTCTTTCCTCATACATTTGTTCTTGTCCTGAAACATATAATAAATGAAAATTACAAAGTCTAGGTCCTCAGTGTCCAAACTTCTGGAGCGATTTAGAAACAGTATCCATCTGTAAAGATTTGAGCTTCTGTGACACGTGATAAATGATTTTAGAATAAGAGATAGCCTTTTCAAGTTTTCAAGTGGACTTTGATGATTTTTTAATGTTTTAACACTAAAAAGACGGATATGGGTCTAATGACGCAATTTGAAACTACTTCACCAATACTATTTATTTACATGACTTGATGTATCGACTTTTAATGAACTAGCATCAATTATATAACAAAAATATTCACATTTAACAAAACGAAAATAAATATGACATTTTTCAGTAACCTACAAAGATGGCTAGGTTCATATGACACACACAGAGTAAGGATGTTACTTTTTTAACTATTAGTAGGGTAGTCAGTAATGATTATGTTAAATCAAAAGAAAATTTGTGCAAATGGGGAATTCGAGACTCCTCAAAAACTGAATGCAATTGTGGGGCGCCCATTCAGTCCATGGCCCATTTGCTTACTTGTCCCTTGTGCCCTGTCAACTGTACAAGAGCCGACCTAAATAAAGCTATGAGCACCGCCATAGAATTGGCCACATGTTATATAAAAAAAGTGTGAACCATTGCCACGCAAGAAGAAGAAGATTACGTTTTGTCTTGTTGAAGGATGTTTATTTTATCACCTGTACCGTCATTGTTTCATTATTTCATCCGTTGCCTTCGTGGAGTTAAGTATGTTATTTTTGGTGGTGGTTTTTTGTGCAACATTTCTCGATCAATTCATCAATGTGTTGCGTGGTAATTGCAAAATTAAATGAAAAAGTTTAATTAAAGTTAATCATTTAATTTACTTTTCATTAGATTGTTTTTTGATCCTTACTTTTCCAGTACTTACACTAATAAATTAACTAGAAATAATAATAAATATTCGGGATATTTTACACAGCACCATCTAGTCCCAAACTCAGCAGAGCTTGAACTATGGGTACCTAGATAATGGAAATAATACTTATATATATTTCTTTTTAATACATACTTATAATACATAAAAAACACCCAGACCAACACAAACACTTATGTTCATCACATAAATATGTGTCCTGTGGGAACCCACAACCTCGTGATCAGCAGTCCGACACTCGAACCACTAGACCACAGACGTCGTCGACAGAAATCAGTGCTATCAGAATGCAGGGTTAAGTGACCTCTCTAGTCGTCTTTGATGATAAGTCTTTTTCTCGTCTTGCTAGTGTTAATTCAAAATCAGACAAACTAACTGAAAACCTTACTTGAATTTAACATTATATTATGTGCAATGTACTCGTAAAGTCTCGATTACTCATGTCATGTGCTATCCCTACTCAAATCAAAACTCGTCCGACACAGTTTCATAAAACGTCGCACCTAACTAATGTATAAATTTAATATGAAACGGGTGTAGAAATCATAATAAGACGGATATGAAAAGGATATATTACTCTTGAGCGTCAGAGACTGTAAAAGACCCACGTCATACCAGCACTCAGGTATTCACTACTTAAACCTGCGACTTTGCCCGTATCAAATTTATATTTCCATAAACTACGCAAGAATCGTAAATCCTTCAAACTAAAAGTTAGATTTTTATTCTGTCATGGATATTTTCTAGAAAATATTCTCATGCAACATTTTGAATATTATTTTGGTAGAACAATGCTGCAGATTTTTAAAATGATATACTTACAGGGTTATTTTTATATACACCTTTAAGGGTGGTCTTTGCTTATCATTCAGCACAAGTTTTATCATGGGACCAACTCTGAAATCGTGAAATAAGTAGATACCTAACTTGATCAAAATGTATGGAACAAATTTTGGTGTATAAAAATAGCCCTGTAGCACAAACCATTTTGACGTATCGAAACGTTAATTTAAATGAATTTCAGATCTGAAATACTTGTTTAGGACATCATATTCATGTAACATGAAGATTTTATCCATATCTCTGTATGGTACAAAGTGCGCATGATAAATAAAATTAAACATGAACATGAACATGCCCTAGACAAACCCAACCATTTTCTTCGATTTAATAAACCCCATGTCCTGGCGAAGGAAAACCGATATGTACCTAGAATGCTCCATGAGGCTATTGAAATTAAAAATCATTCTAATTTTAACAGAGAAGATGTTTGGCAACTACCACTTGTTTGGAACCCAGTTCTAAAAATAATCAAGTCTCAAACAGCACGCTACACTGTAAAAGACAATGACATTGTGAGTGATTACTGCGTGCATCAAAACGATTTTAATTAATTTAAAATTGTACGGTAGTTTTTTTTATTTTTTATTATCTGTAAAGACGCTTGTCATCTTAGTCTTCCAGCGACCGCGAACGCTGCAAAGCTTTCGAAACGTCAGGAAAACCAAATTAAATAATGTACGCGATGTAATCCAGTTAAAATTGTTTAATTAAAGGTGGAGATGGAATGCACGGAGAAGGCGGTCAAGGTACACTCGCAGTGGAGACGATCGCTGGCACTCAGCTGCGTGAACCACGAGGCTAGGATAGAACTGTTGTATTATTGATACAAAAAAACGTTTCGATACGACAGAATTCTTTGTACTAGGGCTACTGTACATAATAGAGCCACGTCTTGTTAAACTGGACACATATATTTACTATCTATCTACGAGTTACCCTATTAGACATAGATAACATTAGTTGTATGGAGGTTATTTATTTCAGAATTTGATTATCACATGCTTAAACGGCGGTGGAAAACATCGTGTGGAAACCTGCACACCTGAGAGTGCTCCATACAGTTCTCGATGGTATATTATATGGTCTGCCAATCTGCCCTAGGCCAGCGTGGCCTGCTCAGGCCTCTTCTCATTGTGAGAAGAGGCCTGAGCCCAGCAGTAGGATAAGAATGGGCTGATTAATATGTACAATTTCTATCTTTATTAGGGCAAATCGTGGAGAGACAGGTTATCAATTTTGCCCATTAGTCTCAAAAAGCTAGTATCACAATACATTTTTTATGGTAACAATCAGTGTGTTAACGTCCATTGTTAAACGTAGTCAGCATTCTCATTTTAAGGCAATTAGCGGTTGCGAGTAAATATTGTCATAGCGGGAAGCCGATTGATTGTCACACTTAACAGTAACAACATAACATAACATAACATCACGCCTGTATTTCCCCAAAGGGGTAGGCAGTGGTACACCCACATTTCGCCAGTTACGTTATAGTCCCATGTAATAGGGGGCGAGCCTATTGCCATTGACCGGGCATAAATCCAGACTCCGGGCTGCTACTGAGAATTTCCTAATGAAAAAAACCCAACAACACTTTGCCCGATCCGGGAATCGACCCCAGAACCCCACGCTCAGCAGTCGCGCTTGCAACCACTAGACCAACGAGGTAGTAACAGACGACGGCAACAACTTAACGACGGCAACTTAACAGTATATTGTTACGATTTCACAATAATAAGTTCTGCTCATCCTCTAATAGAATAATAAATCTTTTTTTGTGTCAGATAACATAGATCCATTATTACTAGTAAACCTTTTTGTTATGGTCTGGTTTACACATTAGAAATTGGAATTGAATTACACATTACAATTAAAATAATTATAATAATATGTAATAGGTTTTTTCTTTGTATAAATTTAAAACAAAATGTAAATAAATTGTAAGTCATTAAATAAAGGGAATAAAATAATATAAATACATAAACACAATAAAAAAATATATGAAATTTCATAACATTATTAGTCGCTATATTCTACTCGCTATCATTTTCAGGATACCCTTGGCGCTGCTGCGAATCCTGCCTAGCATCGAAGCAATGCGCTTACGCATAATTACATTGTAACCTTCATGCACGCATTGCACGCCTCGTCTATGTCAACATCTACACTCTGAACATTTAACATAACATAACATAACATCACGCCTGTATTTCCCCGAAGGGGTAGGCAGAGGTGTATAGTACACCCACATTTCGCCAGTTATGTTGTGAGCATTTAGTGCATTTTTAGCATTTTGTGTGTCTGAACATTTAGTCGTTTCGAAAACGACAAGGGGTCATTGTACTGTTGCGAACCAATTGTGAAACTGTAAAAAAATCAGCTATTCCCTATATTTTGTCGATTTATGTAAACACAAATGCAGTGAACAGATGATTTTTTTTTTCACGATTTCAGGTTTGTCCCATAGTAAAAGTTGTTCGCAATGATGGGTAAGTTAAATAAACAAAAACGAGTACATAACTATCCGACCCGATTAACTAAGAAAAAAAGTTAAATTTTCCTAGGGTTAGCAATTATTTTGGAGAAAGAACTAGAAGATAGATTATGCCTAAATTAGTAAATGAACTGCCAGAAAATTTAATAGAAATCAAAAAATCTTGAAATCTTGCGTCAAAGATGCAATTAAAAAGAGTAGTGGTGAAGCACTATTTGTCGCTTTGTCCGTAGGGTGCCTGTAGGTTTAAAAAACAAAAACAAAACATTATACGTAATTAAAACTAAGTTGCACGCTCGCATAATAAATGTATAAAATTTGAGAGAACTCGCTGCCGACAAACTGCCGTGAAATTTGGCAATAACTGTTGTAAATGTATGCTGTGTAACATTTATATATAATTAAAAAAAATGAAGAAATGGAGGGAGGCCTTTGCCCAGGAGTGGGACAGCACAGGCTCATAATAATAATAATTAAAAACAAAATACCCTTTTCGTTTTCGAAACAACAAAATTTTTAGTGTATAGTTCCTGCCAAGTGTGGTGATTATAGCATATCCCTCCCTTTTGGGGGAGGCCTATGTCCAGCAGTGGACGGCTGAAATGAATGAATGAATAAATAAATAATCCCTGAGTCGCCTTTTACGACACTCACAGTCCGCCAATTATTTGTCAGTAATAGCACGCTGAAACGTAAACACGAACAGGACTCACAAAACATTTTATATTAATCTAGTATGACAACATTATGACTATCATACACGTCCGAACTCAAATAAAGGAGTGTCCGTACGTCGGGCAGAACATTAAAACGTCGTTTGGGACTTCAAATAAAGATTTAGATGCATAAAGATCTATCGAACGATCAATACGGGTATGAGAGGGGCATAAAATAAAATTGGATGTAATAAAACGGGTTATACCTGGTGGCACAGCCGCGGCGTATCGTATTCCTAGCTATATGAGTGTGGCTAGTAAACTAGAGATCGAAACAGCTTTTGAAGAGATTAAGACGCTGACAACAGCCAAATACCCCAAAAAGGCTTCTTTTTAAAACATCATTAGCTGTATCTATTGAGATTGTGGCAGTGAAAAAAATAAAGTTAATCTTGATCGTATCAAAAACACTATTGTGCCCAAAACACGAAGTCTTAAAGTTTTCTCTATAAAAAAAATATAAACTAACCTCTGAAAACATGCTTTAGAGCATGTAATCTCTATTATTTACAAAATATTATAAATGAAATTAAGAAGACATTTATGAAAGATAATAATCATCAAAAACAAAGTTGATTCTGTTTTTTCAAATAAGCGTTTAGTTTTTTTATTTAAAAATATATTGTTAATTTTCATTCAAGTTGAGTGGCACACCCGACGTCTCTCTTCTCGTTGCCTCTCTTCCAGTTCTGTGCAAAACGACAGTGACCGCAGAGGTCTGATTTTTTTGGTGTTATCAGCCTCTTAATAATTTAATTTGAAATATGCACACACAGAAAAACTAGGATTTCCCACTTCAAGGCTCAAAAATAGGATTATCTGTTGGCCACAAAAATATTTGTCTAGTTCCTAGAAAACTTTAATATTAGCAATCTACGCCTTTGCACTGAAACACGACATATTACCACTACGACAGCCATTTTCATAGCCAATGCAAACCAGTGTGCCAATGGAATTGCCTGTTCTTTAATTTTTTTTATTTAGCTGTTCTGGACTGCAACAAAAATAGTTACTCTATCAACAAAAGTAAATGTCAGCCATCAAAAATACCAATGACTTTCCCCATTCACATTTCTTCAAAGAAAAGCTCTATAATATACGTTCCTAGCTACATAATGTCATTATGGCGTTAATTACTTCCAGATTGGTGAGATATTTCAAGCCAATTCCGCCCAAACATTTTCATTGACTAAGTTAGAGCGCTTATAATTGATTAGAATCGGGGTGTTACGGGATCTTGATTTGGCATCGCTCACTCTCACGTCCCGATCTCAATCAGGAATGAGGAAAACGAAACGCGCAAATGTTACTCGTACAAGATACTTAGAAATGTTCGGGGAAATTTTGATTCCAGATAAATGTGTGGTGAACTCGTGTTACTACAAATTGGCACAGTATTTGCTGAAAAATCGATAAGAACTTTAGATTTGTTTCCTGACTTATAACATAAGGCCTCTTTCATTGAAATAAGCAGTACCTTTGTACTAAATACTTTTAATGCTGACTTCTTTCCTAAGTTATTTAGTGTACATGAATTATAAATAAAAAAAATCACATAAGTAGCCTATTGTTGTCCCACTGCTGGGCACGGGCCTATTCTCAGTACGAGAAGGGCAAGGCCTTAGTCAAAGACATTAAAATATTGAATAGTGAATTAAATATCTTTGGCCTTAGACCACAACGCTGGCCCAGTGCGGGTTGGTGGACCAACACACCATTGAGAACTATTATGGAGCGCTCTCTGATATGCAGGTTTCCCCACGATGTTTTCCTTCACCGATCAAGCGATAATCAAATTCTGATCCGCACATGAATCCGAAAAGTCAGAGGAGCGGGCTGGGTTAGAACTCACACTCTCTTGCATAGAAGGCAAGCATTCAACCACTAGGCTATCACTGCTCCTAACTTATAGCAACCGCTTTTGGAATTAAGTTCCTTAAGGGTTATTGCGGTAGGTGTAATTCGGTAGAAAACGTAGCGTCACGTCACGGTAAGATTTGCGTTATACCCATAGAGTACATTGAATATACGGACAAAGAGTTGTCTCGCTGACCTCACCTTTAAGCGCCATCTTGTGGGTAAAGTGACAGGTAACTATTAAATACAATAAAAAGACATGTTTATTGGAGACCGAACCTGGGCCCTATACCTCAGTCCAACGCGTGATTTTTCCTGCCATCTATGCTTCTATTACAGTTGCGAAAAGCATTATAATGAACCGTTAAAAAAATATGAATTTTATGGATAGCTTCATTTATTTCCCCATTGGTTTCTCCTGAACACACACTTTTTTGTTTTTTTTTTTTTTTTTATTGTTTATTCAACGAAAAATTACACAATATACAATGTCAAACATCCTGCCAAACTGCAGAACAGTTTGTCGGCAGTTGTTAAAATACCTTGTTTAATTGCTTGGATATCATGGTAAATGATAGGTATGCAATTTCCTAATAAAGTGGTGTTGAACGTAATGCGATGCGCTTCGTGGCGATTTGTGTGAGGTGATGTTAGCTGATTTTATTGAGAAAGGGCGGGCAAAATTTAAAACCAACCAGACTGTGGAGCTATTTTCAAATTTTTTATCAAGCATCTGTTAAAGAAAATAACACTTCTAATAGCCTTTCCAAAATAAATTGAGTGGTTAATTATTTTATCTTATAAACGAGGAAAGATGGCTCGTTTTATATATTTTTCATCCATTTACCACAGGATTTCTATTACTCTGAAGTGTTTTCACGTCCTTAAGGAGTTTTTTTGTCATTAACTTCCTCTTCGTTGGAGAAGGTTCTTTTGAGGAAACAGACTGACACTACAACTTGGTAGGTACGACCAGTGTGAAAACATATAGAATTCCGCTAAAATATTTTTTCTATAAATCTAATTCTTAATCAATTAATTTCGAGGCAATGAAAACTACTGTAAATAAATATTCCTAAACGTACTATATCACTTACAAAGTAAAATAAACACAAACAAGATATAGTAAATATACGAGCTGTGAATGATTATCTTGATGATGAACAAAAACAGATAGCTTCTTTATTCGCTGATTCACTGGCCGTACACCGACAGTTAGATGTGCAGAAACGACGCCGACTATATCCATGGTCCCAGCTCCCAGTTACCAGGTTTATGCCGTTAGGTGCGCTCCAGAGTATCATGACCAATCCGAATGAATCGTTTTATTATATGTATGGACCCTTTTTTCGCTGGATGAACTCTGAATATGCGAATAAACCGTGTTATGAATAAAAAATTGTACGATGTAAACACTTGTATTTGGTTTCTTTTGTAGTTCTGTGTATCTAATTGCAAGCTTTTGTTGTATTGGATTATAGTTTAGTTACTAAAGTTAGCAATGAAATGCCGATTTCGATACAAGATAAGTCACATTGAAAGTCGCATATCTTACCCACACTTCTTGATTCTTTATACCTGTAGTTGCTCTGTTTTATTTGCGTCAGTGCGTAATTTTTTTTTTTCTTCTTTCTTTTCACTATGTCATGACGAGTGAATTACAATTTTGTGTGTGAATACGACCTCTAAGATTTTGAGATGAAACACACATCTGGGGAAGAACTTATGTTATCCAGATTAACTGCACCATCTTGCTTCAATGATCACTACTTTTAGTGAAGATTTCTATTGGCTTCGATCACAATACGTTTTAATAATTCGTAATTCATTAAAAGATTTTTTTTCGGATCATAAAAGTAAAACAATAGAAACATAATCTTATTTTAGACCATAGCGCGGTACAGAACTTCGCCATAATATTATTTCTGCCATAGTAAGGCACAATAAACAATACCGATACTTTAAGTACTGTCTCTGTTAATTTATTTCACGTGAAAGCAATGCAATTACATATTAGATTACCATTACATTACGGGTACTGGGAATTAAACCCATGAACTTTATTACGAAGGTTCATGGGACGCCCTTAAAACGTGGGTAAGTAATCATGTTTAATGCTATACATTGCCTCGAAACAATTTGTCTCGTGAAGGATCTATCACATCTGATTCTAGAAACGTTTGCCTTATCAACGTACTAACTAGCTTTTGCCGATGGCTTCAATCAATTAATCAACTCAGCCTATCGCAGTCCACTGCTGGACATAGCCTCTCCCAAGTTGCGCCACAACACTCGGTCCTCTGCCTTCCTCATCCAGTCCCCCCCAGCCACGTTCTTTAGGTCGTCGGTCCACCTGGCATGGGGGCGCCCTACGCTGCGTTGCCGATGGCTTCGCCCACGTATAATTCGGTTTATCGCATATCCCTCGGCAACTGTTTATATTCCCGGGATAAAAAGTACCCTATTTGTTAATCCGAGTTACGGTCTATCTGTATGCCAAATTTCATTCAAATCCTTTTAACTGTTTCAGCATGATTGAAGGACAATCAAACTGATAAACAAGCAAATAGACAAAAGAATAAACATCCATACCTTCTCCTATTTATAATATTAGTAGGATTCATCATTATGAAGCTAGTTTTTGCCAACTATAATGTGTTAACTTTTTTTTTCTTTTTTTTAAATATTTTTGGTACATTTTGTACACAGCACCATCTAGTCCCATACTAAGCAGAGCTTGTACTATGGGTACTAGACAATGGATATAATATTTCGATATTTTTTTTAAATACATACTTACAATACATAAGAAACACCCAGACCAACAAAAACACATATTTGTGTCCTGTGGGAAATGAACCTCGTGATCAGCAGTCTGACAATCGAACCACTAGACCACAGACTTCGTAAAACCGTTAAGGTCGTTTTTAACCGACTTAAAAAAAAGAGGAGGTTATGTATTCGGCGGTTTTTTTTTAGTAACCAGATGCGGCTGAATCTACATGTTAGACAAAGTGAATGCAAAGGATATCCTGGATTAAAAACGGTTGATATTCGGGTTTAACTTTTGTAATGAGTAAAGTTGTGCGTTGTAATTTTTTGTGTCAACAATGATCATCATTAGAAAATCCCGAGACCGGCTGAGTCAACGCAGCTCGTAGATTAATCGACGAGCCTCCCGCTGGCTCATCAGAGTATTGGATCTCGCTCCCTCGTATTAAAGGGATCGATTCACCCACGTCCGTAGGACAGTACCGCTTTTCCGTATCCCTACACGTGATCCCTGGGTGGTGCGAATCAGGTCATACTGATGGTAGGCCACGGCTGACGGCTAGCGATCACCTACCGGGCAAAGACGTGCCGCCAAGCGACCTAGTCGTATTCCGGAACGATGCCCGGTGTAGCCACTTGAGAGGATGGATCGAAATATTTCACTGCCATCCTCTCACCTTTGCTGGGCAAGCGTGAACCATCGTCGACCGCACCATCGCTTAACATCAGGTGAGGTGGCGGTCAAACGCAAGCCCGTTAAGTATAATAAAAAAAACCGGCCAAGTGCGAGTCGGACTCGCGCAGTAAGGGTTCCGTACCTCTCAACGACCTGATACCCCATAAAAACTGATTTAATTTACGAGAGTTTATCAAAAGACATAAACGTACAGTGCGCGAAATATGAATTTTTGCACGTCTTTGTTACGCAAGTACCACCACACATGTCTATGTTTGTCTTATTTTTAGTATTTGTTGCTAAACTAAATAATATACACTATAATCTGACCAAGTTTGACGCCGATATATATTACCGTTTTGAAGATGGAGCAGGAACAAAAACGTTGAAAAAAATGCATGTTTTTTGAGGTTTCTTGTATGGGGACCCACTTTGGTTTTAGACTTTTTTTTGTTTTTAGTATTTGTCGTAATACACCTCATAGCAACACAATTTCTGAGAAAATTTCAAGCGGTTACCTATTACCGTTCATAAGATACAGCCCTGTGACAGACAGACGGACGGACGGACGGACAGACAGCGGAGCGAGAGTAATAGGGTCCCGTTTGGCACCCTTCGGGTACGGAACCCTAAAAAAGAGGTGGGCACTCACGATGCATCCTTTCGGATGCCGTTTTAATGACTAGGTACATCTTAAAATACTTGAATTTTCATACGTTTTCAACATTCACGGACAGATTGTGGAATGCGGCCACGCCATTCGGACTGTTGGATGCATCATTAGTGCTGGCTACCTTTACGATATCATGTTTGTTTAATAAATGGCGTAGAGAGCGAGTAGAACATTCAAAAGCTGGATTTCCGCATCGAGACAAATATTTTTATAGCCTAGAAAGATTTATTCCGTGCCTGGATATTTGTATCTAGAATCTAGATGTGATTAGTGTATTTGATGGTGGGGTAGTGGTGCTATGATGGCGTTATAGCACAGAAATAGATAAAATGGTTGTAATCACAATTTTACTTGCGATTCAAGCGCCGCAACTTTCCGAAAAAACTACGCCTTATATTTTGACGTCATTATAAAAAAAAAAAAATCAAATGTACTTTACAGCTTTTGTTTCTGCATTTAGAAACAGCTCAATAAGGCATTTTTGCGGGTTTTTGTTAGAGTATTTATAGAAATAAGTGATAAAGCGTGCTGACAAAGACTTTGAAATATCCTGTACTATGGTGCATGGTGCTGCCACGCGCGCCCTGCCCACATGACCATTCTATCTATTTCTGTGCGCTATAGTATGTAAAATAATGATTATTTAATTCTGGTGATTTTGCATATTTATCTCTTTGTTCGGCTATTCATAAACAAGTGAATGTTGGAAATTGTCATACATATTGCCAGTTTCCTGGTATGTTCCCATTCTGTCACTAACAAAAATATATCCAATTCTTTATATTTTTTCTCTGTAATCGGGATTATTACACTATTTCCACGAAATCTATCAGTATTTCTATCGTCAAGACCGACTATTTTTGTAAGGAAAATGACGAATGTTCGTAAACTTACATTGAATAGGAAATACAATTGTTATGGACTCGCAGCCACATTTTGGACATTAAGAAGGATCTATTGAAGATGTAGGTACATGAAACGTAATCATGTTGATTGCGCTCAATAATTCCAAGGGTGAACCCAGACTTGATTGAAGGACTTCGACCAATGTTCGAACGTTAAAACTGGGAAGTACATAAAGGTAGGGTCATATATACACAGTTTGTTCCTATAATATGGGACGCCCGTGTATCATTTTTAAGGTTTCGTACCCAAAGAGTGTCAATGGAACCTTATTACCATCATCATCATCATCATTTCAGTCGAAATTCAATTGATAAATTTAAAATCCTCTGCCGTCCCGTCCGCCAGTCTGCGCAGTCCATAACACTCCGGATTGAATACCTCACACAGAAGCACGTCTCAACAAGAACCTAAGCGGACGTCGCAGTGCTGTCAGTGCAAGCACTCACCCACTAAGGGACCTTGTAGACGCGTGCGTCTGTGTGAATTCTTCGTTTTGAGCGTTTGTACGAAGTTTCCGTACTACTGTTTGTTATGTTTACTGTGTTATTACTCTGTCTACGCCATCTTTCTGACTGTCACACACAGGGCTGTACCTATCCTTTTAATTATACATATATCTGACTATTTTATTATTTTTAACGCATTTACGCATGCGAAGCGAAATCTAAAGATTTAAATTGTGGAAAGAAAAAATCGCTCACGAGCAGGATTCGAACCTGCGACTCCTGGCTCAGTACGCCAGTGCTGACGTCACCCAAAAGTCGTATAGTGGAGAATAATTTCGATACCACGAGCAGTGTTCACGGTAGCTTAGTGGCTAAAGCACTGGCGTACTGAGCCAGGAGTCTCAGGTTCGAATCCTGCTCGTGAGCGATTTTTTCTTTCCACAATTTAAATCATTATATATCTGACTACTTGAAATTTTCACAGAATATGTAATACTATAAGCAAATAACTAAAAATATTTAACGATTTAAATTGTGGAAAGAAAAAAAAGCTCACGAGCAGGATTCGAACCTGCGACTCCTGGCTCCCGGCAGGTGAGCGATTTTTTTTATTCTTTCCACAATTTATATCGTTAGATTTCGTTTCGCATGCGTAAAATGCGTTAAAAATAATAAAAATATTTATTTTTTAAGTTTTTTGTCCCTCCTCTATCTTAATAAAAACCGGCCAACTGTGAGTCGGAGTCACGCAGTAAGGGTTCCGTAGCACCCATCGACCTGATACCCCATAGAAACTGATTTAATTTACGAGAGATTTTTGCATCTGTTTCTTACTTAGATATGTCTATGTTTGCCCTATTTTTAGTATTTGTTGCTAAACTACATAGTATGCACATATTAGACCAAGTTTGGCGCTGGTATATACCTATTACCGTTTTGAAGATAGAGCAGGAACAAAAACGTAAAAAAATGCATATTTTTCGAGGGTTCTTGTATGGGGACACACACCATAGAAACACATATTCTGTGAAAATTTCAACTAATTATCTACATATTACCGTTACAAAGATACAGCCCTGCTGTGACAGACAGACGGATGGACGGACGGACGGATGGACGGACGGACAGCGTAGCGAGAGTAAAAGGGTCCCGTTAACACCCGTTGGGTGTGGAACCCTAAAAACAGAAAAACAACACTGGTACGTTACGGTACGGTACGTTACTAGCAATCTTTGCGTGATAGTGGTGCATATTATATTATAGTTTAACACAAAATAATAAAAACAAGGTTCACACAGTTAGGTGTGGTGTGATGCGCAAGAAAGAGATGCAAATAATAATATTAAAAATATCACACGCAGTGCGACACTGCTAGACTCTCATAAATTAAATCAGTTTCGTAATAATGGTTCAAAATTCATATTAATTGATTTCGCTTAAATATGTGTAGAAACAGATAGATATAGAGTCACAATAATTAAGTATACGGGGCAAGAGGGGTGTTCTATGGGGTGTAAGTATCAGGTCGATAGGTGGTACTTTTAGTTTGCAAGTCCGAATCTCATTTAGCCGGTTTTTTTTTAAATAAATAAATATCTTCGGGACATTTTTACACAGCACCATCTAGTCCCAAACTACGCAGAGCTTGTGATATGGGTACTAGACAATGGATATAATACTTATATACTTTTTTTTTGTACATACATACTTATAATACATAAAAAACACCCAGACCAACACAAACACTTATTGTTATTGTTATTACTTGTTTGTTCATCACACAAATATTTGTGTCCTGTGGGAATCGAACCCACGACCTCGTGATCAGCAGTCCGACCCTCGAACCAATAGACCACAGACGTAGTAAAAAATAAAAAATTGATACATTTTTATACCTAGTTTTGAAATAGCTGTGACATTCAATCTCTGCTATGAGTGCAGAATCAACAAAAAGTAAAATGACTAAGCTCCAGTTAATGCTATGATACATAAATAAATAAATAAACAAAACGTATGCGATCAGGGGACCTCCGTCAGGAACGAAGTTCCTCACGCACAAACACTCAAGCACACTAGAAAGAGAAAGACAGAGCGACTGCGTGGCGTGCGTATACATTTTCTCCCGAATCACACTTATCGCAAGCCGCTCCAATAATTTTCAGACTTTTCTATCTATCGTTTTCTCGATCCATGATTTGCCTGCCATTTCTACTACTTCGTCTATGCTTCTTCTATAATACATACTGTAATAATATTACTCTTCTCGCAGGTTCAATTTTCTATGATCTGAAAATGTTCATAATGCATCGTCTTCATTAAGTATTTTAATACCGTAATGGAGCTTCAGGTCACGGTGTTCTCTATAACGAGTAGTTCTGTTAGTATTACTTTTATTGGAGTAACTTTGTAATAAAATAAGTTGCGAATGAAGTAATCAACAATATTAATAATAATAATGTCCTCCTGGCTGAATTTCGGTACTGGTGGCAAATCTCAACGGAGACTAGGCATCTGCGCGGGACATATTAATGATGCCTAGTCTCCGTTATTGTACAAGTGTGTGCGCAAACACAGGTGCACACTTTTTTTTGCCAATCCGATTGGACGGCAATCTGACATGACTGGAGAGAGATCAGGCGCAGGACCGATGGCTTTACGTGCTCTCCGAGGCACGGGGGAGGAGGTTGCCGGTACTATAACATAATAATAATATCACGCCTGTATTTCCCCGAAGGGGTAGGCAGAGGTGTATAGTAACATCCACATTTCGCAAGTTATGTTATAAGTCCCATGTAATAGGGGGCGAGCCTATTGCCATTAACCGGGCACAAATCCAGACTCCAGGCTGCTACTGAGAATTTCCTAATGAAAAAACCCAATAACACTTTGCCCGACCCGGGAATCGAACCCAGGACCCCATGCTCAGCAGTCGCGCTTGCGACCACTAGACCAACGAGGCAGTTGCCGGTACTAATCAATAATATAAAACATAGTGACCGAGGGACTTAAAACTACGCATATAAAAATGCATAAACAGTTCCGTACGGGCATCTAACTGCGCTTTATGCAGGTATATTATTAATATATATATAAAAACTACTCTAATATCATATTTCCAGACAGCCCAGATTATGAAGCTCCTGAAATATAATTGCTTAAAACAATTCATGCTGAAAATATGGTCGAAAAACGTACGTACATGAGGCGAGAGGTTAAATGCCGCGCGAAGCCATTCCGGAGACCATTCCGTATGGTCATAGCCATTTCCATTAGTGGACACTAACTAATGAACACAAACGATCCGAATTTGTCGTTAAAGATAGCCGTGGTACCTATATGCAGTGGTATCTACATGCATAGTAAGGGAATGTGTTAGTTGATATAATATTTCAATAAGCTTTAGTCTTGGCTTGGGAACCACACACAATAAAAAACAGGATTGTGCAAGGCGCTATTTTCACAATTGTGGCATCACACTATGCTAACCTAGCGGTTGAATGCTTGCCTTCCAAGCAGCCTCCTGCTCAAACCCAGCTTGTCCCCTGACTTTTAAAATTCATGTTCAGTTCAGAATTTGGTTTTCTCTTATTTTAACGGTGAAGGAAAACATCGTGAGGGAACATGCACACCTGAGAGTGTTCCATACAGTTCTCGATGGTTCGTGAAGTCTATACCAACCAGGATTAGGCCAGCGTGGTGGAGTAAAGACTTAACCTTCTCATTCTGAGAAGAGGCCTGTGCCCAGCAGTGAGACAGTAATCGGTTTATAATGAATGTGCTAGCACCGTACTGTAAGATGTACGTGCATGTACAGTCGACTGCATGACAGTGGTAACACTGCAATTTGAAAACCTTACTGCTTAGGAAATAAAGATGCTGCTAATGTCAAAGTGTTACCACCGACCTGTGGTCAACCGTACTATGCACGCCACAGATAACTTAAGCGTCCTCTCCTCCCACGCAACTCGCGAGGCATCGAAATCATGGTATCACAACATTATAAAATATGTGAGTGACTTTTATTGAAGTAGTGAGTAACCACGATCGTGTGATAGCATGCTAGGCATCCTTTTGTGACTTATGACGTTGTTCTTTGTCAATTTGGTGTATCGCCATCCGTCTGTCTATTGTGTTAGCTCATCATTCATCGATGGCAAGAGCTTAATTGGTTAGTGGCAGTTATCATGGGTGATTTTGAATTCATTAGCAATTCTTGAAGGGATAATTGTACTCATCAATTTGAACGACTTTTACAATAAGACCAACCCTGACATTCCCTACAGTTTGTCAATTTATGTGAACACAAATGTAGGCAACAGCTGATTTCTTTTCCCGATTTCAGGGTTAATTCCATAATAAAAGTTGTTCAAATTGATAAGTACAATCATCCCCTAAAGGATTGCCATGAATTCAAATTCGACTTGTAGTAAAGCAGTTATCGATGTCTCTTACGGGGAATGTAGCAGCCAAATAGCGCCCCCATCAGTAAAAAAAATATTACTCGCTGAATACATCATTTATCGAAAATTTGTTATGAACGAGTGTAGTACAGGTAGGTACTGTAGTTTAATCAGAAACTATTAACTCTGTAAAATATAGTTCGGTGTAGTTGTAGATAGAAAAAATTACAAAAGTGGCCGTTTTTCGCATTTTTTCTATCTACAACTACAGAGAACTATCTTTTACAGAGTTAATAGTTTCTGATTAAACTACAGTACCTGTACTTCAATTGTTAAAAACGAATATTCGAAAAATGATGTATTCAGCGAGTAATATTTTTTTTACTGATTGGGGTGCCACTTGGATGCTACATTCCCTTTAATACATATAAAATAGTTAATTTTTTTCTGTTTTTATTCGAACAAACATTTTTGTACTATATTTTTACTTCTTTATATCGTAGACCTCCTGAGGCTTTTTCAAATTTTCTGTCTCAACGACTGGTTCGGTATCCAGTGGCTTAAGCTGCGATACGGGTGTTTATCTGCGTATAACTGAAAAGAGTTCAGATAAATTAGGTGAATTTTTTGTTTAAAATATATACTTTTTTTAAATGTAATATCTAACTCGAGTACGTTTTCGGGTAAATTATTCTAGCTACATTAAAGCAGGGATGTTATGGATATGAAATTTCGGATCTGGATACGGTTACGGATATGGAATTATTTCGGATTATCCGTTAGTTTCGGTTATGGATATTAGATTTTGAAGGAATTGTAAAAGTAAAAGAAATAAGTAATAAAAATACCAAACAATGCAAGGGACGCGCGCGGCTAGTGTGTCGGCGAAGCCGGGCAAAAACTAAAACATGTCATAAAATGTCTCATTTAGACTCCTCTCCTATCAAAATTATTCGAATCTTTTATATCGGATTCGGTTACGGTTACGGATAGATTTTTATTTTGGATATCCGATAGTTTCGGTTAGGGTTACGGAGCTCCATAACATCACTGCATTAAAGCATGATGAATAATACTATATTGATTATAAATTCAACGAAGAACATTTAATACCATGCTTGTGGTGGTGTCACAAAGTTTCTAGTTGTTGTCTCCGAGCGCTACGTCAATAGTTTCCATCGCTTCGGGCCTCGATAAAGATATTCCTGGAATTTCTCAAATTACCTAAGTGGGAAGCGATTGTCTTGGGTTATAGAAGGGTGGTAGAAGGTTTAATCACCTAACCCTTCTGAGTGGGTTCCATAATGATAATAAATTCAATATCCGCAAATCATGTGCTCGGGTTAACGCAATTTGCTGTTATATTTAGAAGCACTTGCTGAGATGGGCTGCCATTAAATGTTTTCGTATATTGGCAATATGACTCGGTCATTACAGTACTTGTGTAGATAAAAATATAATTATAGATACCTAATTTCGTATGTGTTTGAATCAAATAAATTTTTATTGGTTTCTGGTTATGTTGATTCTGTAATTTCATTGTAGTGTGATAAATCATGTGGGTGTACACTGATGGACCAAGCTGGGAGGGAATTCACTAAATTAATAACCTAGGATTAAGTATTATGCTTAAAACAATTTTAAAAAGAAACTTGGATTTTGTAAAAAAAACGGTCCAAATTGTACTCCCTCGGTTTTCACAGACTTTCGGGCAGATATTGGAAAGTATTTTTTAAATGAATTTCATGTGATTACAGGTATTTAGTAAAGAATTTCTAAAGCTTAATTACTAAATAATATGCCACAAAGTGTTGAAGGTAAAGAACACTAAATGTAAGGTCGCGGGAATCCGCTGGATGCGGGAAGCGCAGGACCGGTCGAAGTGGTGATGCTTGGGGGAGGCCTACGTCCAGCAGTGGACGTCTTTCGGCTGTAATGATGATGATGATGATTAAATATTTTGCAATTGTTCATACATTTGATATTAGTCATTTAGATCGGTTAATATAACCGATCTAAATCACTCAATTATTCGTCAACTACTTATCTAGTCTAGAACTGCCTAAACTTCCTATAATTTACGAGCAAGCAGAGCTGTTTGCTATTTTTCTTAAACAACGAGCATGTATTTTCCAAGGAAGAAAAACAAGTATATTTTTCATGAAAATTTACGACGAACAAGGTTTTTTTAAGTTTTAATATTGACGTTGATAAACCTTCAGCGAGGAAAGTAAGCGTGCACTCTAAGATTTTTTGTTTAAAATTAAATATTCTACTTAACTGCTCTCAATAAAAATGTATCAGAATCTAATAAGAATTAAATTTTGTTTTATTATAATAAATCATTTGTTTTCAGATTTGCATCCATTTTGTTAGTAAACATTGCCCTTACAACCTCATCATCATCATCATCATCCTCCTGCATTTATCCAAATTTATTTGGGGTCGGCACAGCATGTTTTTTTCTTCAACATTGCCCTGACAACCTAATGTTAGTAAATTACAAATTTCGAATTGAATTCAATTAAAATACGTAGCTTATCTATGCCACTGGGTCGTGTAAGCGTAACCAATGCTGCAGTATGGGGGCGTCCCACCTGTCCTTTATGGTATTTAAGATTCTGTCGGGGCTGTCGCGCAACCTGCGCAAAACTGAAGCGCAGCGTTTGCGCATGATTGCAAAAAAGTCATCAGTTCGTGCGTCCGCAAACATCTGTGAAAACATAAAAGAGTAGGTACTCGAATCTGTCTTAAATATATGTATATCTTAGTCAGGAGCTTTGTGTAAAATTAATCTTAATATATTAAACACTAGCTTTTATCGGCGGCTTAACTCCCATAGTTCTTTCTTTTACCATTATTATAGGATGCTACTGTAACGTATGCCCAATAACTATTTGTTCCTACTATAGTGAGGTAAACTGTACGTGTGATTAGTTAGTGTTTATACCCACGATACATAACAGATAATGATATGATATAATGCCATATAAAATTCAAAATACCCCAAATAAATTGGGATAAGGGCAGGAGGATGATAAACTTCAAAACAAAACAAACGTAAGTAATAAGTACAACTTGATGAAAATCTTTTGTTTTGTCGACTGGAGTTCATTTTGTCGAATGCGGTGCGGTTCGCCGTCTGTATACTAATTACTTGCTGATACAAAACCATCCTTATGTGTCCTCTAAACGGTAAATAGCTTTCGATCTGCTGTTACGTAGAGACGCAATGCGTACTCACAGTAGCTCGTGAATATCCCCTGCTGAGCAGGATTTTCCCTAAAAGCTGAATAACGAATAGTTTTCGGGAAGCATGATGTAGTCACCAGGCAATTTGTTTAGGTTTTTTAGCAACGTAAACTTGATAACATAGAAAATGTACTATATAGTGTCCCCTATATTGTGGTTACAGTGGTATGTAATGGTTTTATACTATCTCAACCAAAAAACAAGAAATATCTCTGAAATATCTTCATTATCAAATTTTAATGTCTCGATCTACCTGAATAAAATAAATTATTCAACTTGAGTAAAACTAGTACGTTTTTATTATATATCATTATTCAATTTCAGTATTTTATTTTAATAATTGATTATAAGATTTATTGAAATAAAAGAAATAAAAAATTTAATAGAGAAGATGGTTGGCAGCTACTTTTTGGAACCCAGTTCTAAAAATAATCAAGTCCCCAACAGCACGCAACACTGTAAAAGATAATGACATTGTGAGTGATTACTGCATGCATCGAAACGATTTTAATTAATAAAAAATTGTACGGTAGATTAAAATATTTTTTTAAGAAATAACTGTAAATATGCTTATTAGTCTTTCTGCGACCACGACCGCTGCAAACTTTCGGCTTTCGAAACGTCAGGAAAACCAATTTAAATAATATACGCGATATAATCCGGTTAAACTTATTTTATTATAATGTGTAGTGATCGCGAAAACCTAAGAAATTATTATGATTATAAGATATTTGTTGCGATTTAGTTTTGTTGTCAAATAAATACCAAGTTTTTTATTTTATTTAAATACTAACGTTTTATCACGTTATTTGAATGTTTCAAAATATAACAGCATCCATTTGGTATGGATTCCGCTTTGAAACAGTCAAAATTCGGGGCATTTTAAGGATGGAAATACTAAAAAGAATAACAAGGAAATGAGACCAAAATAGATTTAAATAACCACAAACCACTTATCACGCCCATCAAAATCACATTAAAATCTGCGCAATCATTATAACAAACTCAGTGACTCATCAACAATCTTACTGGACATGAGCACGAAATCCAAAAAGTATATCCACTACTATGACGTAAGCAGCCATTACGTGTGAGGGGGTGAAAAGGGGTGAAATATGTCTTTACGAGCATCGCCGGGCACTCGGTTAGTTAATGTGCAATTAGAATTTTAGAAGATTGGAATTTTGGTCTGGTGTTTTCAGAATAGCCTAGAATGGATGAGGAGAGATTTTATTAAATTGGATGTTCTATAATTATATATTATAATAAAGTAAACTTTTAAAAAGTAAAAACCGACTTCAAATATAATAAAATAATTTGTGTGAAACAGTTTAGGAAGACACCATTATTTGTTCATTCTCTCAAAAATAATGATATCTAATTAAGTCTAGAGATTTTTGACTAGTTGCCAAAATTCCATTCTCTGTCAGTAGCTAATTTGCAAGCGTCATTTACTGACAGAAAAAATTTAAACAAATGAATGGATAAAGTGCTGAAATCATTAAAATTTGATTCTTCCAGAGCATTCGAAATAGAATTACAGTCCATTTTAAAGACAAAATAAAATAAAGTTCGTAATACAATAAAGCCGGCAGGTAGCACTTGGTGAGAGGAAATAATTTATGTAATCCAATATAACACGTGGATAAAATTACTTAACATGTTACCGACCTAATTAACTGGCAACGTGGACTGAGCTGAAATAAGCTATAGGAAACTTTAGTAAAACATATTTCAATGTACTTTACCAACATGGCGACCTTTTTCTCACAACATTAGACCGTAAAATATAAAATTCCTATATTCTCTGCATTCGTTTTTTGCTACAAGAACAACAACTAAAACAAATTGGGTTTTTTATCAAAAAACTACAGCTGCGGAAGAGAGGCTTTCCTCCAAAAGATATACGATCGCAGCGACATGGCGTGGCGACGACAAAAAATATAATCCTTAAAACAAAGAGCTCTCTAGAACTACTCATTCTTCACATTTCATTTGATATCAATCACGGCTTACAAAGTCTCGGTGGCGCTCGGCGGTGCTCGGCAAACTTCGGAACTTTAGTTCGTAGCGGCTGTACTTCAGTTTATCTACTCAGCTACGGGGATCGCACGTGCCGGCGTAGAGCACGTCGTAGCAGCGTAGCGGGAGGTTCGAGCGTACTACGAGTATCGGGGTTACGTTGTGAAGTGACTTTAACTTTTGTGGTGTTCGCTTCAAGTGAAAATTACGAGTATGTACGTGAAATTGTGAGTTCACTAAAGGATTAACACTGAGTTGTTTTGGTTCACATCTGTGATTGTTACATGGTAAGTGTTTGTATGTTGTTCCATTTAAGCGTTTACGGTCGTTAATTAAAAGTAATGGAAACGGATTTTTAACACTTTTTGTGATGTTTTTGTGTCACGAATCAATTAAATCTTGGGACTAATAGGTACTTAGGTAGCTTTAGTAGCACTAATTTGGAATCAGTTTTAAACAAAAAATAATAATAATAATTAAAACGTATTATTATTTATGCAGAAAGCGCAGGATTGGTCGCTGTGGCGATGCTTGGGGGAGGCCTATGTCCAGCAGTGGACGTCTTTCGGCTGAAATGATGATGATGATGAAATTAAAACCTTGAATTTACAAAAATAACACCTGTTCCAGTTGCTGCCAATACAGTTACTCGAAATCCAGTCTCAATGTATAGGTTTATATTGAAAATAACGTCAATTTTATCTTGACTGTAGAATAATCTTGGAGTTGTTTTTTTTTTACTTTATTTAATGGTTCACAAACCCGACAGTAAAAATCACAACTACATTAAAAGATCACAAACATTAAATTACATGCCCTAAAATAGTGAATGAAACATGCATTATGAAATATTAACTAAATTAGAGAGATTTTGATCAAATGGCTAAATTAATATATTATATTTAACAAAAAATAATAAGAAGCCCTTGAACTACGTTGTTGGTTTCACTTTAATATATTATTTATAAAAATATATAAATACCAATGACCCAAAAATGGGACTTCTTTTATTGGCTTAATTTGCATTTGATGTCCCTGTTTTAGGTTCTTGGGCCAATTTAGGTACATTGTTCCGTGTGGTGCCGGACGTAAAGAATTGCCCCACCCTATATCTTCTCATGTGTGTCGTAAAAGACATTTACCACAGAATGGGCAGCAGCGTTCTCTGAGTATTTAACCAACCAACTGCGATCGCCAACCCATCTGCCAAGCGTAGCGATTATGGCATTACCCTCAAACTGCTTGGGGAGGCCTGTGTCCAGCAGTGGATGTCTTTCGGCTGAAATGATGATGATGATGAGGTATATTATTATTATCTCCTTTATTCAGTTATCAACTTATTAAATACATTTTAATATATTATTTACAATAAAAAAAATAAAAAAAATGTGTTCCACCGGCTTCGGGAGCAGGGTCCAAGCTACCGGCGGTTAGGGCCGCAGAGATAGGAACCTCCTCACGATACGTGCCGTGTCAAGGAGAACCGCCTTCAGAATCTGGCCCTTGACCCAGCCACCTAACGAGAGCCTCTTAAGATGTTGGTCGAGGCTGTTGGCTATGAGACCATTGGCCGTTACGACTATCGGCACAATGATTGCCGAATCCACGTCCCACATGTGGACAACCTCGTGTGCTAAGTCCAAATATCTCATTTGTTTATCTGTCACAGCTTTCACGAGATTCCCGTCATGCGGAACAGCGATATAAATAATCATTGTGCGGCGCTCTAATCGATCTATCACCACTATATCAGGCTTATTGTGTAAAATAGACCTATCAGTGATGATAGATCGATCCCAGCACAACGTGATATGGTCATTCTCGAGAACTGGGTCGGGCGCATATCTGTAGTACGGTACCTCTGACTCCACAAGGTTATATTGCAAAGCAAGTTGCTGATGAATAATCTTGGCCACTTGGTTATGCCTGTGCAAGTATTCGCCCCTAGCCAGACGAGAACACCCGGAAATAATATGTCGGATAGATTCACCCAGACGGTGGCATTATTATTATTATTAGATATCGCTTTTAGCGATAAGACCGCCCATGTACCCATAATTTATACGTTGTTCCTGTTAACTACTATTTTCATGGTGTGCAATAAAGGATATTCTATCTATCTAAAAAATAATATATATTTATATATAATTAATAATCATTAATATATAAATATTATTATTAATATATATTATTATTATTTTATATATATTATTATTAATTATTAATATATATTTATAGTTATATATATTTTTATAAATTGAAGTCTGGGCTGCAACTACTTGCACCTATTTTAGTATATTGGGTCGTCATTCATATCAACCTAAATTTAGGTTGAGTTAAGCATAAATTATTAAAATTACATAGTGTCCAATTATATTAAGATTAAAAGTATTTAAAAGGCCTCCGTTTGGACCCATGTTCCCACGTAAGTCCAAAGGACCGTTTTTTAGCCGAGGATTTAGATGTAATACAGGAACACGTGAATACAACATATTTTGTTGTTGTATGTTTATTAATAAATTAATTTTATTTATTAACTATCCAATTAATTGACATTATATTTTATTTTACATTATTTAAGTGAGCTTTTTCATTGAAATCTGATTCTAGTTACAGGAATAAGCAACAAAAAACACATCTGGACCTAAATCCCCAATAGTTGCAGTTGTAACCTCAAAACTATTTAGTATAGTATATTAATAATAATAATAATTCATTTAATTAATTCTAATTTTCTAATTGTAATAATGTGATATGGGTGTATTGGGTGTATGTGTATGTCGTCGCCTTGCCTGAAATAAAGAAATTTTATTTTATTTATTTATTTAAATTATAAAAACCTACTGACGTTAACACATAATAAGAGAAAAAAATAAATTATTAAAATTACATAGTGTCCAAGTATATTAATATGAAATGTATTTAAAAGGCCTGTGTTTGGGCCAGATTTTAATCAAAGATTTAGCTTCTATACAGGAACACGTGAATACATTATATTTTATGTTTATTAATATATAAATTTTATTTATTTACTATCAAATTAATTGACATTATGTTTAATTTTACATTATTAATTTTGCTTTTTCATCGAAATCTGATGCTAGTTATATAGCAACAAAAAATAACATATCAGGACCTAAACGCCCAATAGTTGCAGTTGCAACCTCTAAGCTATTACTTTTAACTATAAAATCGTTGTACAATACTATTTGGAAAGTTTTTTTGTAGTTTAATGACCAATATTATTAATAGTACGCATTGTAAGAATCCTAGACGATATTTATAATTATTTTATTATATTTAACGCATTTACGCATGCGATAAACACATTTTCGTTTTTCTTTACACAATTTCATATCGACAGTCACAATTTTGTTGTTTATGTTACTGTTGAGGAGGAATGGGGAGCATGTTACGAGGAAAGTTTTAAGTATGAATGTTGATGGCTATAAGAAAAGAGGGAGACCGAAGAAAATATGGATGGATTGTGTGAAAGATGATATGAATAGAAAGAAAGTAAACACAGAGATGACGGCTGATAGAGATGTATGGAATAAAAAAACATGCTGCGCCGACCCCAAATAAATTGGGATAAGTGCAGGAGGATGATGATGTTGCTGTTTTTTTTTCACTTATTTTTAGATGTTTTCTCTTAGATAGCGACAGTCATAATACTATACCGGATACTTTTTTACCGGCTGGAATAAAACAGTATGTGATTAGTTACCAGTTATCAGAAAAAAAAAACAGCTGTCCCACATAAATAGGACTTAATTTCCATAGACAAATAATGGGAAAACTGTTTTATTATTATTTTATTCTATTCTTTTCTCTTAGATCAGATCTATTCTATTAAAGTAACTGATACACTCCAAACTCAACTCTTTATTTCAGAAGTAAAAAAAGTCATCGGGTTTATTTGACATAGAAAGTTAAACATCTTCTATATATTTTAAAAAATCGGCGAAGTGCGAGTCGGACTAACGCAGTAAGGTTTCCGTACCACTTATCGACTTGATACCCTACATAAACTGATTTAATTAACGAGAGTTCATCAAAACACATCAACGCATCGTGAGCGAAATATGCATTTTTGGATCTCTTTCTTATGCAGGTACTACCACATAGGTATGTCTATGTTTACCCTATTTATTTTCATAATTTTTTGCTAAACTACATAGTATGCACTATAATCAAACCAAGTTTGATACTGGTATGTATTACTGTTTTGAATCGAAAACGTTGAAAAAAAATGCATGTTTTCGAGTTTTCTTGTATGGAGACCCTCTTTGGTTTTAGACTTTTTTTCATTTTTAGTATTTGTCGTGATACTCCTCATAGTAACACATATTCTCTGAAAATTTCAACTGGCTACCTATTATCGTTCAAAAGATATAGCCCTGTGACAGACAAACGGACGGACGGATAGCGTAGCGAGAGTAATAGGGTTCCGTTTGGCACCCTTTGGGCTCGGAACCCTAAAAAGCAACAAATTTCCAGTCCTCACTTCGCAGTCTCTATTGTTTCATGTCTTCGAAGCCTCTTTTATCTCATTTCTCCCTTGAGATAAGTAATTTGTTCGCAACGTCAATGTTTGTTAACTTCGTCGTGACATTCGACAAGGTACTTATTTCTTTTCATTCTTATCGAACTTTGAAACATAAAAGAGTTCGAGTTCGAGTGAAATTTCCGGGTTTTACCTCTCTTTTTAATAATGTATGGATTTGACAGCAGTTCTACCGAAAATTTTGATTCATGGATGATTTTTTGATGATATTTAAAAATAAAAAATAAATATTTTTGGGACATTTTTACACAGCACCATCTAGTCCCAAACTAAGCAGAGCTTGTGCTATGGGTACTAGACATGTAAATACATACTTATAATACGTAAGAAACATCCAGACCAACACAAACATTTATGTTCATCACACAAATATTTGTGTCCTGTGGGAATCGAACCCACGACCTCGTGATCAGCAGTCCGAACCTCGAACCACTACACCACAGACGTCGTTTTTAACATGTTTATAAATAAATAAATATTTTTGGGACATTAATACTTAGATACTTTTTTTTTGTAAGTACACACTTAAAATACATAAGAAACACCCAAATATAATATAATTTATAAACGAGTCTGGATTTGTGCCGGGTTAATGGCAATAGGCTCGCCCCCATTGCATGGGACTGATAACATAACTGGCGAAATCTATACACCTCTAGCTACCCCTTTGGGTAACAGAGGCGTGGTGTCACTCGTGTATTTATGTATGTTTGTAACCACACAATATTGTTGTGATCATGTTTTCTCTTTGACTCTTAATCAATAACCTCAGTCTTGTCCAGGTGTTTTCCTTAGATTTTTTAAATTTGTAACTAAACTAGTATTTATTTAAGCCGCCAGGGTCATACGGTTGCTGTTTCGTGGAAAATAATATTCTACTGAGCTCTATAATTACATCTGTAAGCCAAACACAAGATTATTGGGCTGATAAATTAATTGGTCGTTAGTCAGCACAATAATTATGATTAACGCTATACAAATACATTCAAAATAAATTAGTAATTTGAACCCATGTTCGCTCTGTTTGAAATGGAAACATTATTTTGATGATTTCATTTCATTAATAAATTGTGTAAAAATAGTTGAATTATATCTAGTGGTTCGAGTGTCGGACTGCTGATCACGAGGTCGAGGGTTCGATTCCCACAGGACATAATTATTTATGTGATGAATATAAGTGTTTGTGTTGGTCTGGGTGTTTCTTATGTATTTTAAGTATGTATTTACAAAAAAAAAGGCATATATTTAAGTATTATATCCATCGTCTAGTATCCATAGTACAAGCATTGCTTAGTTTGGGCCTAGATGGTGCTGTGTATAATGTCCCAAAAATATTTATTTATTAATTAATTAAAGCTCAATGGTAAGTAAATTACTTTACCTACAATTTATTCACCCATACATTCCAAATTTTAGAATTCAGTTTATAGATTGATTTCGAAGTCACTAGCAATCTTTTAAGGGTTGATTGTACTAATCAGTTCAAATTACTTTTAGTATGGACCAAGACTGAAACCGCGACAAAAAACTGCTGTTCCTTACATGTTGTCGATTTGTGTGAACACCAACGTAGGGAACAGCATTTATTTTGTAATTTCAGGATTAGTCTCATACTAAAAGTTGTTCTAATTGATGAGTACATTCATTCCTTAAGGGATTGCTAATGATTTCAAAATCTTCCTGTCATCATCATCCTCCTCGCCTTTACCCAATTATATTGGGGACGACTTCCAGTCTAACCAGATGCGGCTGAACATCAGTATTTTACACAGAGCGACTGCCATCAGACCCCCGCAACCCAGTTACTGGGTAATACTGACATTCGGAGGTTAGACCAGTTGTCAGGCTTTCAGGCTTCTGACTATCCGTAACGACTGCCATAGAAATTCGTATGACAACAGGACCGACAGCTTAACGTGCTCTCTGAGGCATGGAGGGGTCAAAAACGAAATGGTCACTCATCTACATACTGACCGCGGCAAGTGAAGCTTAACCTTCAAAATCATCCTGTATTGAGTATGTAATTAGATCAATTAACCGAATCTAATATGACGTGTTATAAGACTAATGAGGATCAATAACTATTAGTGTTAGTGCTAATTAAATCTTGACGTGCAGCGTCAATTACTGTCAAACAGCTTTCGATAATCTCTAATAATGGTAATGGTATAAATATTATGGATTTTGTAACTAAAAATACAAATTAATACAAAATAGTTTACTTATTGTGCTTATACAAATAATTTCACAAGTTAGTGCTTGGAATCTAGGTTAGGCATTACATATGCCTATTAGGCATTAATTGGTTAAAAGGAGATGCCTAATAGGCATTAATTGGTTAATAATAATATAATCTTTATTTTCAGACAATAGCCCAAAGAATTATTGCATAAAACACACTTACATAGAAAACACAACAGAACATAAATACAAATTACAAATAAACTTCCGTACATATATTTAAAAATACACTAGAAAAATATATATACCATACACTCACACATAACACAAACATTAAAAAGAGAAGAGAGGTTAAAAGGAGATTCCAAGCATTAAATTGTGTTTGTTCAAAACGCATAATATCATCATCCTCCGAGCCTTTTTCCCAATTATATTGGGGTCGGCTTCCAGTCTAGCCAGATGCGGCTGAACATCAATATTTTACACGGAGCGACTGCCATCAGACCCCCGCAACCCAATTACTGGGTAATACTGACATCCGGAGGTTAGACCAGTTGTCAGACTTTCAGGCTTCTGACTACCCGTAACGACTGCCATAGATATTCGTATGACAACCGGGACCGACAGCTTAACGTGCTCTCCGAGGCACGGAGGGGTCTCGATGTGTAACGAAATGGTCACCCATCCACAGACTGACCGCGGCAAGTGCAGCTTAACCTTGCAGATCGTACAATCCGCGCAGTCGTTGCATCGCTACGAGCCCCTCAACGCATAATATATTATAATTATATTAATGCTCTACTAAATTACTCTAGAATATAAGTATATAGATACAAGTTAAAATTAAAATGATTTAATAAATATATTTTACATTTCCTTTTCTCTGGTGTTAGGTTGGGTATGTGGGTAATTTTTGCGTGTAGGTGTGACTTCTATCATCTATCTTCTATTATGACATTATAATCTTAAGATTTAAATTGTTGAAAGAAAAAATCGATCACGAGCAGGATTCGAACCTGCAACTCCTGGAACACTTAAAAAAAAAAAACAGTGAGTGAGAGTCAGTGTGAGTGATTTCATAATAAAGAAACAGTGTTTCTTATCCGACTCGACTAACTTTGCATTCAAAGTCGTATAGTATTAGTAGTCTATCTGTTCATCATAACGAACTATATTTAGTACAGGAGCAACCCTAAAATCGCGAAAAACAATCAGTTGTTCCCTACATTTGTGTTTACACAAATTGACAAAATGTTGCTCCCATAGTAAAAGATGTTCATAATGATTAGTACAATGAGCCATTAAGAGGTTTTCAGTTATTACAATAATTACACGATGTATTTATTGGATTTTCTGTATGTGCATATATTTGTAGGCGGAAGGGTGGTATACTGCATCCAAGCTTGACGACCTAGTTTGGCGGATTCAACCCAAAACATTATATCTCCATATTTTGTAATTTTTATTTTTCTCTAAGTATTTAATTTTTCTCATCATCACAATACAGTACAGAATCAAAAATCCATATAGAAAAGAGACTAGTGTCTGATTTAGGTAAAACCTGTATTACAGATCACCTATCACGAGATCATGTGTGTAATGGATGTCCGCAAAGTAATGCCTGATAGCGTTCATTATCTTATGTAGCTGCTTCTTAACATTATGGCTTCTAATCGTACATAATAAAATAGCTCATATATTGGTTACAAGAAAGAAATCTTGTATGTATCCAACACATTTAACGCTTTTCCCCCTCCCTCCCACCCTGACTTTTGTAGGAACTACTTACAATGTAATGAGAGATAATTAACTGACCGTACTAGGTTCTACATAAATCTTTTGCTTCCCCTATCTTAATTATCTTACGTATGCGTTTTCGAGGAAGATAAAAGATAATAATGGGACCGCAAAGAGCCAGCTAGGCAGTTTTTGGTATTGAAAATTGTGGATTGTGAGATAAAACTCATTTTTGAGTTAAGCTCGCCGATGTACGTAAGCTTTCCTACTGTAATATTAATGTGTATTTGTGTGTACAATAAAGTATCAATCAACTCAGCCTATCGCAGTCCACTGCTGGACATAGGCCTCTCCCAAGTTGCGTCACAACGCTCGGTCCTCCGCCTTTCGCATCCAGTCCCCCCCAGCCACGTTCTTTAGGTCGTCGGTCCACCTGGCAGGGGGGCGCCCTACGCTGCGTTTGCCGATACGCGGTCTCCACTCAAGGACTCGTCTGCTCCAACGGCCATCGGTCCTTCGACAGACATGGCCAGTCCACTGCCACTTCAGCTTACTGATACTACAAGCTATGTCGGTCACTCCGGTTCTTCTCCGGATAATCTCGTTACATACAATAAAGTATAATAATTAATTAATTAATTAATAAAATGTTTACTCGTAAGTTTGGGTTTTTAATAGAATTTACTTTGATTGAATGTTGAGGGACATAGAACTACTGCTAATTATCTAGATATTGAAAAAAAAACTACAGTCGTCGCAGTCAAAGCGGCGGATTTTTTGAAATGTACGTTTGTAGTTATTTTTTTATGTACGGTCGACCGCACGTCAGTGGAAATAGTTTGACCTTGACAGCGCCTTGTCAGTTCCGTGTGGTACCGGACGTAAAGAATTGCACCACCCTATATCGTCTCATGGGTTTCGTAAAAGGCGACTAAGGGATTCACCAGAGGAAGGGCAGCAGCGTTCTCTGAGTATTTAACCAACCAACTGCGGTCGCCAATCCGCCTGCCAGGCGTGGCGATTATGGCATATCCTCCCTTACTTTGGTGGAGGCCTATGTCCAGCAGTGGACGTCTTGTGGCTGAAATGATGATGATGATGATGAAGACAGCGCCTTTATTTCGTAAGTGGTAAGGGTGATTTTCTATTTCAAGTGTTACCACTGTCATGCAGTCGACTGTACAGTCACCCATAGTGTTAAGTATCCAGGATCGCTTATCTCTTTTGTTGACTGTACATACGTACCTTATGTCTTGATGTGGCAATACATATTTTTTCTTTCTATCCATAAAGTTTTTTGTCAGTCAGTTTAGAACTAGTTCGTCAGTAGCTAAGGCGTAGATAAGTTCTGGTACGGAAAAAAATACTTTCTACTATTATACTTTGAGTGTAAGTCTGATGTAAGTGTCATGAGTTAGTTTGCTTTAAGGAGAAGCGTAATGGCTTCTGTTTTAAAAATACAACGGCTAAGCAAAATAATAGTCAAAGCTAGCTTTCGCAGAGCCAGGTTATTAGGTCGCCGGTTGCCGCCCACAGCTCTCGTTGCCGTAACTAATTTCCTCAGTTGGGTCCCACGACTTGGTTGGATGATAAACTAGATGGATGGAACTAAATACATACGTAACGTTACGCTTATTACGCAACAGTCGTAAGCAGGATTAATGTTTTTGATATTGCACGACTTAAAATAAAAAATAAAAAAATAAATTTTTATTTCACATAAATAATATAATATTTTAATAATATTTTCACTTGGGTATTTATTTGTTTTAAAATTAATATGAGGAAGAGTCATAGAAATCTTAATATAGTAATAGAAGTAGCAAAGGCACGTGAACTTATCGCCACGTACAGGTGTCTTTTAGGACACCAGTGCGCGAACCGTTTGCTTGATCATCAGTGCTGTTTTGGACGCAGAACATATCTAGCAGTGGATTTTTTTTAGGCTTAATTTATTTTGCATTGAGTGCTAGAAACATGGTGGGCGTGATTGCGTATTTATGTGTTGGTAGTAAAAAACCGGTGACATGCGTTCCCGTAGTAAAAGACAGTAGATAACATTTCTATTACCTTAATATTTTGATTTCCATGGGCACAGTCAACAGCAAAAATCGATATTTATTTTGTTATCTCAGGACGATGACGTATTTTTTATTTTTTTTATTTAAAAACATAACTAGGTATCGTATTTATCCAATCCCACTATTACCTAATATTATAAATGCATGCGAAAGTATGAAAGTTTGTTCATCCTTCAATCACTCCGAAACCGCTGAACGGATTTGAATGAAATTCGGTACACTGATAGACCATAACCTGAATAAGTGTATAATATACTACTAAGGCTTCAAAATAAAACTGCATGATACGTCAATTTGCCATAATGGGGTACCTACGTTGTATACGCCTAAATCAGCATACGTGGCATGCGTCATCGGCTCCTTCTTGTTTTACCCTAACAGGCAATTTTCCCCCCCAGGGAAGGCGTAGAGATTTTAAAAGAAAGTTGGGGGAGCTGGGTTTAACAAAGAAAGAACATATAACATAACATAACCAGCCCATTACTGTCCCACTGCTGGGCACGGGCCTCTTCTCAGTACGAGAAAGCCTTAGTCCACCACGCTGGCCTAGTTAAGAAGTAATACATGAGTAACAAAGCGAGGAAAAAGACATTGCCTATCATGCGCCATGTGTGTTTCAATACTACAGGTGGGTCTCGAATGGTAAAAGGTTGTGAACCCCTGTTTTGCATCTTACTGAAATAAAACTTTCACCTTTTTGAAATACTACTAACCAAGTTTAAATTTATTTTCTGTAATGACCGGAATACATGCCTGTTAAATAGATCAGTAGCTGCAAGTAACTGGCACGCTGTGGATACATTTGCAAGTTAACTTGCATGTAATTTGCTTACTTGCATGCCTGTAACTAGTAAAAGGTATACACGTGCCAGTACGTCACGTTACCGACGTCTTGGTAGCACATTTTCTAGTTTTTATATAAATGGAAAGCATTCGAAGTGAATTAAATATTCTCATGTTGTTACTAACAGTAGAATGTGTAGCTAAATTAATGAGACAAAAAAGAAGAAAGAAAGTAAGAAATAATTTATTTGCCACAAACTAGGGACACAAAATAATAAAATAAAAAGTGTAGATTTACATAACATTGTGTGCCCCACGGCTGTGCCAAAAAGGTCCAGTTCAGCATATGTCAGGTCACTAGTACCTGACGCTGGTTTTCAACTGAACCTATATGAGTAGTGACTGAAGAGAAGAAGAAGACGGATTTGTCACTGTGTGTGTGTGTTTTGTTTGGGCACTGTGGCATTCCCGTAGCTGTCGCGTACATTCACATGTTTTGAAACCCCCCACGTCCCTCCCTCATATTGCATGCCAGGTAATCAAATGTTTTGCAAGCTACTTGTTTGCCAGGTATAGGCATGCCAGTTAACGTGTATACACAATGAAAGTAGCTGGCATGTGCAAGGAGGTGGTATGTAAGCGTGCAAGTTACAGGCATGTGTATCACAGGCTTTATGAATTATTAGTTCCATGTGGTGCCGGACACTTTCGTGTGGACGTTCCACCTCATCTCTTCTCGCGGATGTCGGAAACTAAGGGTTTCATCAGAGGACGGGCTGGAGCGACCAATGGATCCATGGAAAAATTTAATGTTTACATATGACTATGAGGTTTGCTGTAAGAAAACTCATTTTTGAGTCAAGCTCGCTGATGTTCATAAGCTTTCCTACTGTAACAATAATGTGTATATGTGTGTACAATAAAGTATTATTAAGTAATTATGACTATGTAGGTACTCTGACACGGACTTTATGTATGGTGGAAATTTTTCGTATGCTGAGTTACCATCAAAATCAGAATAAATCTATAATTTTCAGGCACGTTTAGGTACCATGATCGTTTTAGTGCCTGATAATCTAAAATAAGTTTGGCATAACATTTGTGCATGTTATTATGCCATTTCAGTGTGGATTTTGTCATGAAATACCAATTTTTGTAGGTAGAATTTTTGTTGGGGATAAAAAAGTGTGGGTAAAATAATAGTTGATTCACACAAGAATCTGTGGAATCGATGCAGTGGGGTAATTGTGTAACGTACTCACAAACTCACTTTTATTTACACATTACATCATTATTTATTATGTAGTGCGTAGTTGCCGATAAGACAGATTGTCAAAACATACGTCGTAGCAATCAACATTGAAGTCAACATGATTACGATCGCGAGAGTGCGACACATAAACAGAAACAGAAAAATGAAAATTTCTCATTTAGTTGCTTTTCTGCGACGCCGACAGAAAATAATGCTTGTTCGCTAATCAGACCATATGAAAAAAAATACATATACCACACAAGGGTCGCCCCACAACCGATTGAAAATATTGTCACTTAGGGTTTGTTCAGATGGACCACACCACAACATAGCGGCAACAATGTCGCAAGGCAGTGGTCGTGTTATTCGTGTGTGAATGGTCTCGCTGCAGCTGCCTGAAGTTGCGTTGTCGCAGCCACAAATAACGTGTGGGTGCGGTGCTAGTTGCATTTGTTCAGAAGGCAAATTCTCGTAATTAAAAACATAATTAATTATAGTACCGAACTAATCTCAGTGCTTTAAATCTCAACCGATGGATCATACACGATGAAATGGAATGCATGGGTTTGGTTTGTGAAACAAAAAGATAAGCTCATAGGCAATTTGCTATTTAGTATCAATTTAAACCAGTCATGATTAATAACGTATGTATATTGGTACAGAATCATGATAAGTAACATAAATAAACATAAATCCATAAACCAATTATCTATTCATCAGAAGTAACATTATAAAAACAACAGAATAAATGATTATTGAATTAATAAACATTAACACATTCTAAAATGAATACATTATAAATAGTAAAATAATCAAAATATATCGGAATAAAATATCAATGCACAACTTACGTGAATAACAGGTATTCAGAGATGTTAACTCCATCAATGTTCAACACGAACATAACTGGCGAAATGTGGGTGTACTATTACACCTCTGCCTACCCTTTCGGGGAAATACAGGCGTGGTATTATGTTATGTTATGTTGTTTAAATCTCAATCTCTTGACAGTAGATGTTCCTGTTTGCTGTTTATTTGTGACACTTTGGTAATTACTGTCAACAATAAACGCCAATCAGAAACATCTACTGTCAGGAGATTGTGATTTCATGCATTGAGATTAGTTTGGAACTATATTCTGAACGTTTTTAATTAGGAGAATTGGCCTTCAGAGACTAAATATATAAATATTGGGTTCGGTACGTGCGTACAGTGGTCGCGCAATGGTCGGCTGCTTGCGAGCGAGTGCCGCGCGTGATTGCGTTTGTGGCCACGATGTCGTCGGTATTTACCACACGATCGCGACAACCGTTGACCGCGACTGCAAATTGTGGTACCTACGTGTGTATGGAACTATGGGTTTTATATCATCATATGTCTGACGACTTTTTTACCACTGTAGCGTGGTTGTGGTTGTTGCAAGTCTAAAAGGGCCCTTAGTAAAAACTGTTACGTCAGAAATAATTATATTGCCTAGAATTACATGTGCACACTTAAGCGTTAACGAATCCTAAGCCGTCCATTATATTAAGTGAACATTAGACGAAGTTAGGAATCCCTTACATACATTACTTACAGCATTACAAGCGCTAAGTTTACCCCAAGATATTTTGTGTCTGGGTATTTAACTGTTGGGTTTTAGCAACGGACTACGAGAACATTTTGCTGGGAAATTAAACGTGCTCCTTTCAATCAGTAGTAAAGCTGCCAGTTTTTCGGGCACATTACCAGTTAACAGTGATGTTAAAGAGCATTTTGTTGCCTCAGTGCCAAAATAAAAGCTCTTTCCCATTTTTAAGTCCATATTGGAAACATGGACGTCTTTTGATGGTCATCTTAATATGAGTAGAGTAGCGAAGCATATTGGATGAAAAAAAAAAAACCAAATAAGATTTTGTTTTGCTAGAAAACAATCTATCTGCGCGAATAGAGCTATTAAGAACACTTGCATCGTAAAAATGTTGGTAGGTAATTACTGCAAAGTCAGGCGAAATTAACAAAACTTTATTTTTTATGGTAAAAAACTTATACGAGTAAAAGCGAGAAATATTTTAAATGGGTGTACATCAAGATAAGGGACCATCCGCTTATAGAAACAGTCTTTGATTTTGAAAAATATATAAATATGAAAAATATCAGTAGTGTAAATTCGCTGCCCGTCTATAGAATAGACCCCCCAGGGCGTGTAATATCCATGAAATATGCGTTTGTCCGAGCACAAAGCAACAGGGCCGCCGGGTTCGTATTTACAGAGAAAATTCCAAATATTTCAATAACATGCAAGTAAACTGCGAATTTTATTAAAATAGAACGCGCTAGTGCATCACATTTGTCGATGGAATAACAAAAAACCAGCCAAGTGCGAGTCGGACTCGCGCAGTAAGGGTTCCGTACCTCTCAACGACCAGATACCCCATAAAAACTGATTTAATTTACGAGAGTTTATCAAAAGACATCAACGCACAGTGCGCGAAATATGAATTTTTGCATGTCTTTCTTACACAGGTACCGCCACATATGTCTATGTTTGTCTTATTTTTAGTATTTGTTGCTAAACTACATAATATGCACTATAATCTGACCAAGTTTGACGTTGGTATATATTACCGTTTTAAAGATAGAGCAGGAACAAAAACGTTGAAAAAAATGCATGTTTTTTGAGGTTTCTTGTATGGGGACCTCCTTTGTTTTTAGACTTTTTTGTTGTTTTTAGTATTTGTCGTGATACACCTCATAGCAACACATATTCTGAGAAAATTTCAACCGGTTACCTATTACCGTTCAAAAGATACAGCCCTGTGACAGACAGACGGACGGACGGACGGACGGACGGACGGACGGACGGACGGACAGCGTAGCGAGAGTAATAGGGTCCCGTTTAGCACCCTTCGGGTACGGAACCCTAAAAATGGTTTACAAATACATTTGGCGTCAAAATGTTGTAAAAACAAGCTTCAAACGAACAATTTTCGATGCTATTTAGAGAGATTGGCTATTTGGACCACAAAGTAATGTCACTATCAAAACATGACAGGTACTTATTGCATATTTTATTGCAAAACATTTGTGGTATGAAATTTTACACAAAAATATTCTGTTTGTGACCCAAAACCAAACTATTTCACGTTTATTAAGAGTATTGTAGATTTTTTTTAAGAAAAGTGTTTATACAAAATGTTAGAATTATAAAAAAGCGCTGACCAACATAATTACTATAAACTAGACGTAAAGGTGAATTATCCGTCCTTTTTACAAGATGATTAATTAAAGTGGAGTAATTTTAATTATATCGAGGCATAATTGAATCAAGACATACTTAGGTCGCAAAAAGCATAAAAAATAGATAAATAAGTAAGTCCATACCGTAATTCTTGATTTATCTATGACAAACATACCGCGTTTCGGGTTTGAAGTACGAAACATGTATCCTCAATAAATTCCTTTGTTGAATACACTATCTGTAACAGTGTGTAAAGTTTACCTGTCTAAGTTTAGATATCCTATTATTGTGATTATGTGTATAAGTTTGTTAGTTCATGTTTATTCATTATTCACAAACTACGTGTTCATTGGATCGTTGTTGATGAATAAAGATAAGGTTCTATGAGACTAATACAGTAATCTAGGAAAATGTATAAACCACTATTCAAGTCCCCACAAAATCACAGCTAAGCATAAGCATCCTCTTTTTTTTCAACCAGTGCAATGGGTAATGGTATATTGCTTGCACTGAAAATGATAATAGTTTTCATTGTGATATTACAGCAATATTCGTTGCGCGGTGCATAGTTACCGATAAGACAGATTGTCAAAACATGAACATTGAATATTGAAATCAACATGATTGCGATCGCGAGTGAGTTACACATTTCAGCAGCCGATCGTGTTTTTTTTTGTACTAGCCTATGCCCGCAGCTTCGCCTGCGTGGATGTCATTTACCGCACGTCCCTCTGAAACTGTACATCTTCCCGGGATAAAAACTAGCCTATATATTAATTCAGGCTATGTTTTATCTTTCTGCCAAAAAACATCCAAATCCATTCAGCCCTTACAGCGTGATTGAGTTACAGTTAGGTGAAAGGTGAAAGGGGTTGCAGGCATCGGTTGTCATTAGTGGTGTGAACCGGAGGCATTTTCAGCCTCCGGAGATTATGCGGAGATTTTATTGAATCACCGGAGATTATCCGGATATTCTCCGGTTATTCAAAATACTCTAAATCTATACATATGAGAAGAAAAAACACGCTAAAAAAAAAAAAAAAAAAAAACAACTGCAACACATGAAATAACCGGTAGTTTAGTGCAATCACCGATTAGTCTCCGGTACTCACTCTAACCGGTGATTATCCGGTTTTTTGAGAACCGGTTCACACCACTAGTTGTCATTAGACTGATTCACCCTATCCCCCCGTACTAGTAAAAAACTGTATCACGAGTTACAAACATCCAAACATCTTCACAAACTTTTACATTTATAATATCAGTAGGATTTGGAGACGGAGAAAATGCAGGGAGGCAGCGTGATTATGTGGGGCTTGTACCCACTAAAAACTCCACCGTGTACATACTCTCACTTTGGGTGTATGAGCCACGAGAACTGCAATGCATGGCTTTTGCGAGCAGTCCAACGCGGTCCACTTTCGTGTCCCTCTTCCTGTATAGACTACTCTTCCTTTCTTCGGCAATGTTCGGGCACACTTGGGACATCACCGCAACTCGAAGGACGTATAATGCGGACGATAGACTCCCCAGTCTACCGCTCGCCGGCCTCTGCGAGGATAGCATCAGTTTGGCGTAAAGCAAAGGATAAGGATGGATGGATGGAGGAAGGATGTAAGGATTGGATCAGTGACGGAGTCTTCCTTACTGTCCCGTTTCGCCACTTCCAGAAGGAGCTGACGTCCTCACAGAATTGTCAATAAGGCTAAGTAGGACTATAGTACCTATTTTGAATAATTTTTGACTTCTTCAAGATACAAAAACATAAATAATTTGTATATTTATGTACACACAACACATTTAACAATAGAAAATATATAACAGCACTTGAGCATAACATAAAGATTATTTTCATATCCGATCTTCAGTCAGTTGTCTTAAAGCACTCTATGAAGCTCTAATTTATTCAGAAGTCTTCAAAAGTTTAACATAGACACAAAGAAAAGTTTCAAGTTACAATAAGCTATTTAAAGACCCATTTGAACATGGTAAAGCGCTTGTTTATTTTCAAAGAGCCTGACAACTGCCAATGATACGTCTTGAGGAAAGTTTTGAAGGCCAACCTGAATCGATTGATTTTTGATGTCAAGTTTGTGTTCTTGTTGGATTAATAAAGGGTTGATATTACAGAGTTATTAATTTCATGTTATAGAATGGCAAAATGAGCTAAAAAGCTTGAAAAAACTGCAATACGTTTACGAATGAAGGTTCAGTTGAAAACCAGCGTAAAGAACTAGTTGCCTGAAATTTATGCTAAACTGGACCTATTTGGCACAGTCACTAGACACACAGCATCTATGATTAGTTTTGTATATTTGATTGTGTTCCTGTTGAATTGTATCTGTGTACCTATGTGATTTGTGTCAAATAAATGTTTCTTTCTTTCTAACCGACTTTTTCTTTCTTTCAATACCACCTTCGCTGTTGTCTAAATGGTACTGCGAGTCGGTTCGCCAAACTGAGACATAAGGATAGAAAGTCTCATGTGATTGTAATTTCACTGGCACCCGTACCCATCCCACCGAAGCATATAATAGCAATGCAGTGCATAATGCACCGAAGAGCAGCAGTTAAGGTGCGTGCTGGAATAGCACTGTCAATTGATGAATATGACAGAGTTTTACGTAAGTTTATTTTGTAGAGATAAAATGTAATGGGCAAGCATTTATTTAACAAATAAACAATTTCAAACAAGCCGTCGGCAACAACATTGAAGTTACAGTACCTATTGATGTAGCCGTAACGAAATATTTAGCACAATATTAAACCAGGTGATATAATTTCCATACAGAAACAATCAGAGTTGAAATAATATTGTTTAACGTAACAAAATACAGGGTTAAACAAGATAGAATATCTGTTAATAATTCAGACCGTCTGAAATAATAGGTAGGCTGGTATTTTTAGTACATGCTAAATAAAGAGGAGTTCTTTTATTATAATATTTTAGTTGGGTTTACTATCATAATCAACATCATCATCATCATTATCATCATCATCATCATTATCACCACCATCATCATCATTATCATCGTCATCATCATCATCATCGTCATTATTTCAGCCGAAAGACGTCCACTGCTTGACAAAAACTTCCCCAAGCATCGCCACAACGATCCTGACAGCACACACTCGTCAAAGACTTTATTTCGGGTTTACTATGTACAAAATAACTGGGTGTAAAAAGATCCATCAAGAAATCTACGCATAATGTATAAAATAATTTCTGGAAAACTACTTTTAACTACTGCCTCGTTGGTCTAGTGGTTGCAAGTGCGACTGCTGAGCTGGGTTCAATTCCCGGGTTAAGCAAAGTGTTATTGGGTTTTTTCATTAGGAAATTCTCAGTAGCAGCCCGGAGTCTGGATTTGTGCCCGGTTAATGGCAGCAGTGATAGCCCAGTGGTTGAACGCTTGCCTTCCATGCAGGAGGGTGCGAGTTCGATCCCGGCCCGCACCTCTGACTTTTCGGATTCATGTGCTGATCAGAATTTGATTATCACTTGCTTTAACGGTGAAGGAAAACATCGTGAGGAAACCTGCACACCTGAGAGTGCTCCATACAGTTCTCAATGGTGTGTTATCCACCAACCCGGAGTAGGCCAGCGTGGTAGACTAAGGCCTTAACCTTCTCATGCTGAGAAGAGGCCCGTGCCCAGCAGTGGGACAGTAATGGGCTGATTATGTTAATGGCAATAGGCTCGCCCCCTATTACATAGGACTATAATATAACTGGCGAAATATGGGTGTGCTATACACCTCTTCGGGGAAATACAGGCGTGATGTTATGTTATGTCAATCATCAACTCAGCCTATCGCAGTCCACTGCTGGATGCATCCAGTCCCCCCCAGCCACGTTCTTCAGGTCGTTGGTGCGTTTGCCGATTCGCGGTCTCCACTCAAAGACTCGTCTACTCCAGCTGCCATCGGTCCTTCGACAGACATGGCCAGCCCTCTGCCACTTCAGCTTACTGATCCTACAAGCTATGTCGGTCACTCCGATCGGATCCTGTTTAATAACCCAAATAATTTATTTAGGAGTTATAAACGGTGAACGTCTGCATTCTACAGTCATATGATTTCCACACCACAACCAATATTTGCATGACCAACTAAACGATTATTTGTTTTGTGTTTGTTTGCGCATAATAATATGATTTGTGAGTTAAATGTCACTCAAGAGTTGAGGGATGGTAGGGTGTAGTGCTCATTTATTACAATTAGCATAACACATAGTAATGCTTGACATCACTAAGTTTATATACGTACAGTTTGCCAATTATGGTATTAAGGGTGTGTCTTCATTAGACCAGCCAGCGGTATGTAATGTTGTATCGTGTTCCAAATAAAAAAGCGTGTAGAAACATTACACAGCTTGCAGTGGGCCATTGCATATTATGTTTGGTGTGGAAACGCCCCAAGTCTCGTGTGATAGGGTATGATTCTATTATTTTTTGTTATGTGTTATAGTGTAATTCTATACATTTTTGTACTTGATTAAAACTGTAGCCCTCTGATCATAGATTATTCGTGTACAATTACACAAGTCTCTCGTATAAATTACAGATTCCACAATACATTTGTTCGGAGTTGCAAAGACATGCACACGTCACTACCAACTTTGTGCTAACCACAGGAGTAAACACAGTAGGCGTAGTACGCACGGCTGTAGCCGTGATGACCTCTCATTGTACAGAAAGCCTATACAATGCGAGGTCAGCTTATACTGGACAGGAATAGCTTGATGTGTCGGCTACACACCAAACTTTATGACTTCTGAGAATACGAGTTGTATGCCTGCGCAGTAGCAAAATTTAGAGTGCGCGGGTGTTAATCGGGGTGCAGGGCGCTGCGCAGCGCTAACTTCACAGCCGCCATAAAGATTGGTTTGAATTATGCTAACCATAGTAGCGACAAAGCGACTGTAATCGGACCATTGAACACTTGTGTACGAAATAATAATTAATCCTACTAATATTACTAATGCGAAAGTGTAGATGTTTGTTTCTTTGCCTTTCAATCACGCTGAAACAGCTGAACAGATCTGGATTAAATTTGGCACACAGAAAGATCAAAATCCGGATTATCTTCTCAGCATAAAAATACTTTCATCCCGAGAAGATGAACGATTCTCGTGGGATGCGCTATAACTATAACTACTTTCTGTAATAAACCGAATTATACGGTAGCGAAGCCGCGAGAATAGGCTAGTACAAAATAAACCCAAGAGCGAACAGAAAATCAACAAAGCACTATCATAATACTAACATTAATTTAAAATAGTTCACAGGTTCATCTTATGTAGTTCCAGCTTTTTCCCTTGCAGCGCCAGCAGAGCGCCAGCGTCTCATTTCCGAGTTCCGGTACAACTATCTACGGACCGTTTTCCTACCTTGCCGTCTGAAGGGAGCCTTTAAGCGTCCTTGAGGGCTTGAGATCCCCCATTACGTGACGGAGTAATATAAGTAATGTGTCAGACGTTGTTTGTTATTTACGACCAATAACTGTTTTGATAGTGTTAGCAGATTTCAATTGATACCTAGACGTGTCTTGTTTGTGTGAGTAGGGTTTTGTTAAAGGTATGGCTGCAAAATATGTCAAATGGTAATCTTTTAGATTTTTGGATGTTTTTTACTCGATCATGCTGAAACAGCTGAACGGATTTAGATGAAATTTGGCACATAGATAAACCACCCATTTGGTATCTTTGTCTTTCTTGAGACACATATCACACTTATTCATGCAAAGACCGCAATATACTGTAAAAAATCACTATGTTTTCTTCTGAGTTTGTAATTTTTTTGTCTATTGTGACCCACAGACATATTAAAAAAAACAATGTCTGTGATTTTGAAGTTATGTCTTTGTATCACAGATTAAATGCTTTGTATTGTCTTTTTACTTGCATGTCTTGTGTCTTGCTTTGAACTAGGTAAATAAATATCTATCTATAATCCGGATTAACATTTAGGCTACTTTTATCTTTAGACGACGTCTGACGTTTGACGTCTGTGGTCTAGTGGTTCGACTGTTGGACTGATAATCACGAGGTTGTGGGTTCGATTCCCACAGGACACAAATATTTGTGTGATGAACATAAATGTTTGTGTTGGTCTGGGTGTTTCTTATGTATTATAAGTATGTATTTACAAAAAAAAAGTATATAAGTATTATACACATTGTCTAGTACCAACAGTACAAGCTCTGCTTAGTTTGGGACTAGATGGTGCTGTGTAAAAATGTCCTTAAAATATTTATTGTTATTTTATTATTAACAAGGAAACATTGAAACAGTTTTCGGGGGTTCGTGATTAGTCTTTCAAACTCAATTACACGCGCGCGAAGCCATGGGTTAAGTTTAGTTCTTTATAACTGTAGATGATCCGAGCTCGTCGCTTCTAAGAAGAAAAAACTTACATAAAAATAAAGAAGACAAACTGTAAGAATTCAAATTAAATTCCCAAGAACGCGAAAGCGAGAACTAAAACTTATTATTCAGCAAACTGAAATTAGAATAAAAACCATTTATTCAGCATACTTAGGTAAAGTTAAATTTCTTGATGATATTGTGTATTAAGGAGTGAATATATTAGGATTATGCCTATCTTCTCTTTTTAGGTATAATAAATTGGTAATGCACGAGCGTTCATCTACTTTTTTTTCGTGCCGCTATATTTTACTACCAAAATAAATAAAACAGTGAAGCTATAGGAGCAGTATAATATAACGATAAACAGATCCTCAAGAAAGACGGAGACGGAACATGAATTTAATAACATACTTTTATCGCTTACCCGCTACATGATATCACTTGCACCACACGAAACATTAATGTGTTCTGTAAAGATTATAACAGTGCACAAACACAGGCAGCTTACAAGCACCATTTAGTAATCCGTTACCCTCAATGAATTCTCATGGGACCGTAAACACCTGACGCGTGGAACAAACTGTGTTATTGTATTGTAAATAAACGTAAATATAGGGTGTATCACATAACATTATTAGTCGAGGTCCATTTAAGGGCTGAATGTATTTACCATAAAAAAGCACTTTTACCTTAGACGAAGTGCTGCCAACAATCTATTGAAGCCAAAAAAAACCATGCTCCTTCGTGTAAAACCAGCGCTCACGCAAATGCCATGCAACTGAAGGATATTTGCTTTAGCGATGCTCACTGGACGATGCCGCGACATGTGTAGTGTGCTGAGAGAAGTGAGCACGGTTCGAGGTGCCCATGCACCACACACACATGTGTGCGCTGGTTGTATACGAAGGAGCATAGTTTTTTTTGGCTTCACTAGATTGTTCGCAGCATTTTGTCTATATTTTTGACTATGTCTGGTTTGGTTCAAGGATATTCTTTTAAAGACACTAATGTCAGAAATTTGTGTCTACAAGTTGTAGGAATCTCATATCATGAGGTTACCTGTAAGTACCTCTATCTAATATCACCCTCTCGGTGTATTGTAACAATAAAGGATTCCACCTTTATTTAATTGTATAATTATTTCCAAATAGCACCAAATTGGTCGTACAACTAGCAAAATAAGCTAATAACATATATTTCAAGTTGGGTAGTTCAGGGGTTGGTCTGTTTAAATTTGGCAGAGCTGTAATGCCTTGAACAAAAACTGAAATATGTCAAAAAAAATACCGCAGGTGAATATATTTTGTTTTCAAAATGCAAAAGTGTCCAATTTCTGTGTTTGAAGTTATGTAGATAAATGTTTACTGGGTCAATTTTTTTGCATGGAATTGGTGTTTATAGTGGCTACCAGAAAATCAGCTTACAAGAAATAAAAGAATCCAACCCTGCTCAGCTAAAGCGCAAAATGTTCATTAATTTCTAAGAACGACGTCAAAATTCATGAAACTCCTTTACACTTGATCAAAATCTTTATCAACCTTGCAAAGAATATTTTTCTTTTTAAAAGAAAGGTCTGGCTTCAAACAATATTAAAGCTACAGCAAAAATACACGTACAGTACAGCGTTAATAAATTTCAATGATCGTATGTAGACACGGTCGTATTAACCACTACATGCTTTCACTCTTTCCACCCGAGGGTTTTCGCTTCGCCAAAATAATAAAAAGCTTGTTATGAACCTCAAGTTTCGTCTTTTGAATTAAATTTAGAAAGCGGGGGTAGTAAGTAATATTGCGATGCTTTACGGGTTTCTTTTACGTTTTCTGTTATTACTTAATGAATATTGTGGTAAGGGCACTCGTTTTTTAATTTATTCCTTTCAGAATGTGGTGGCCTGTGATGTTGAAGCGTTCATTTGTGGATGAAATCTAATTTTTGTTTTATTTATTTTTGTTATTCTATCCTTTTTGGTGAACGTATTTGTATTGCAATCAGCGCATCGTTAGTGACATTTTTCAATGTTGAAATCGTTAGGTTTTGGGGCAATTTCATCGGGATTTGAACCGTGATGGATGGTCTCGTAGGATAAACAAAAAAGGCAGTAGCGTATTTGTCCTGATTTTTAATAGCTTTGTGCACTGTGGATTTTAGTCACACCTCAAAATCCAACACTCTATCTTTATGCCATTTATTCGTTTAGATTTCTCTCATATAATTTTTTACTCATCATGGACCGTCGAAGAGGCGGTTCACCCTCATCATTATTTCAGCCGAAAGACGTCAACTGCTGGACATAGGTCTGTGCCAAGCATCGCCACAACGACCGGTCCCGCGCTTTGCGCATCCAGCGGATTCCCGTGACCTTCACCAGGTCGGCGGTCCCACTTGTGGGGGGCCTACCTACGCTGCACCTTCCAGTACGCGGGCGCCACTCCAGAACTTTACTGCCCCATCGGCCATCCGTTCTGCGAACAATGTGCCCCGCCCACTGCCACTTAAGTTTGGCAATTCTTCACCAAATTGATTCACCATCGTGTGAAGGTTATTACGACTTTCTTACAAAAAAGAGGGAAGCGAACTAATAAAATATATCATTAGATAAGCCTAACATACAACACCATAACGATATAACTTTCCGATACACTTACAATAAATCGAACAAGCATTACTGTTTCATAGTCAACGCTACATCTGTGTTAAGATTCAGACGAATTCAGATGTCTCATTCATAGTTATGAGTATAGCTCCATATAATAAACATAATTTTCTTTATGAACAGTTTTCTTTACAAGTCTTTATTCGCCATATAAATAACAACAGAATTATTTCGTATATTGTCGTTTGTATCTCCTTGATATTTACTTATTTTGTTATTAGTTGAAAAATAGTGTTCTTTATGATAATGTTGGAGTTTTTATGTATGGTTCTTGTTGTAAGAGTACCAATTATTTGATATTCGTTTTGGTGGTTCGTTCTCAAGTGACGTGGTTAATTAATTACTGAGTGATTGATTAGAAATTACGATAATGAACGGTTTTATTTGGTACCTATTGTAATAATACCATACAGGGTATTCGGTATTAATTTTGACCTAAACAATATAATTTATATTTTAGGTATGATTTCAAAGTGTTAATAAGAATAATAAAATATTTATTTCAGATCACAAGTAGATCGATTTAGTGTTAGTAAAAACAAAAGAAAACCAAAAACCAGTAGCAGTTAACTCAGTAACTTAAAATTAATACATTTTGCTAAAAGTTAAAACAGGTAGTTCACACTAGACTTGTCACAAATGTGCGTTCAGCTTTAGTATAATTAGGACAAGTTATAATCTTATTCCTTTATTTGTGAAACATAGGTTTTACGAAGGTAAGCTAAGATGACGATTAGGGTACCAATATACCTACTGTAAAAGTTATCACAATGTAAAGATGGAGATCTTGAAGTATTTAAGTTATACCAAGAACATTATATATCTATGTATTACATACATTACGATTCATGAGTCATACCTATTAGATATTCTGTGGTTATACTTCAGATGCCCACTTATTTATTACTTTTATACAATGTTACTTTTTGTTTACGCAATTTGAGAAACGATTGGGATACTTTTACACCATGTTATATTTTAACAAAAAAAAAAGTGTTGATACTCTATTTGGTTATTATAACATAACATAACATCACGCCTGCATTTTCCCGAAGGAGTAGGCAGAGTTGTATAGTACACCCACATTTTGCCAGTTATGTTATAAGTCCCATGTAATAGGGGGCAAGCCTATTGCCATTAACCCATTTGGTTATTATGGTTAAATTCAATACATTAGTCACATTAGTGGATCGTAAATAGGTCCTTAAGGTTCAGGAAGTTCGTCTCGATTAGTTTCCGTGCATCAGGTAGTTCCTGCATGACATTCTTCACTTTTTCTGCTACAAACTGGGGGACTTACAGAGGCTATAAAAGCATGCATTTTTGTGATTTAGGACAAAAAACATCCCAATCGATTCTCCTCGTGATTCTGAACAAACTAGTTTCTTAAATTGCGTAAACAATAAAACTTTTTAACAAAAAATTTAACCGACGAAAATAGAGTGCGTGCGAGTTGCAAGTGGTCGTGCGGAGAACGCATTTTTGGAAATATATTGTTTATCGTTGAAAATTTCACGTTGTATTTGATGTTATTTTGTTTTTATTATTTCCTTAAGGTAATTTAATGATCTTCGTTGATTGTTTGTTTGGCGCCGACTCATAATTAGTTATTTATATTGGTTTTTTTTTTTCTTGGCTAAAACTACATTTATGTGTGTAGAACTACATTGTAGTCTCTAGAACTACATTTATGTGTGCCAAGTTTCAACAGAATCGATTAACAGGTAAGAATTCAGTGGGTGAACAAGCAGTCATCCCCTTTTTTCCTACCCTTAGGGGTGGATTTTGATTTTCAAATTTAAATGGGACCAACTTCGAGATATACCCTATCCATTAAAAAAATCAAAATCAGACTACGCTGTAAAAAGTTATGAGTGGTCATACATAAAAAAAATAAAAATGTACACGTCGAATTGAGGACCTCCTCCTTTTTTTTCGTCGGTTAAAAAGTAACGATGAGTTAAAGGCCCGAGTGACTTCTGGGAGTCTGAGCAACATATTTTCTATTATAACCACTTTACACTACTTGGAAGGTTAAAGGAGTTCTTTCAACTAGATTTGCATTAACATTCAATGTATCTAGAGTAACTATACTGACTTATCACGCTTGTCGGGCAGACGAGGACATAGTAGCTATGTCAGTTTGCATTACAGCTCTTAGTAGCTATATGTTATTCTCGATAGCTATGTATAAATGTTTGACAGTGGTCTGGGGTGTTAGGCTGATAGATATTCGGATTAACATAACAACCTCAACTTTGTATATTCACTTTTTTACGCTTTTGAACATGTAGATTCTAAGTTCAGTCAGGTATTATGAGTTTCCTGTAGTGAATTTTTTTATGACACTCCATTGATATATTCATAATATAATTTAAACATGTAAACATGTTATATGAACTAAACCATAGTGAACTTGTTACTTACAGGTGTGCTCAGCGACTAAATTTATCAAAAGTTGGAATTACAAATAGAAATAAATTAAGAAATATCGTGCAGCGTGGGTAGGCCCCCCACAAGGTGGACCGACGACCTGGTGAAGGTCGCGGGAATCCGCTGGATGCGGAAGGCACAGGACCGGTCGTTGTGGCGATGCTTGGGGGAGGCCTATGTCCAGCAGTGGACGTCTTTCGGCTGAAATGATGAATGATGATGATGAAGAAATATCGTAAAAAATTGTGTCTAGTAATGTATAAAATGTTGTGTCTGTAATGTAGGTATGTAAAACGGCTTGACCAACATTCATCGTAGCGTTCTAAAGCAAAATTTAGCATAATTTTTTTGATGCATTGTTATTGAAAAATCCATATTAAATTTAGTAGTGGGTCACAGACATATTGAAAAATATTGTGCTGTTAACAATCATAGTGACGCCAGCAAAACCGTGCACACACCATGCACCTGAAGGATATTTATGTGTTCGCGATGCTTACTGGACGATGCCGCGACATGTTTACTGAGAGCGGTGAGCATGGTTTGAGATGCATGTTTATGCGTGAGCGCTGGTTTGTACATGGAGGAGCACGGTTTTATTGGCTTCACTATGATTGTTCGCAGCACTTCGTCTAAGGTATGTAATATTGCTGAAACAAGAAAAAAGAAGTTAGACCCACACATAAGCAGCGCATTACTGCCCCGCTGCTGGGCACGGGCTTTTTCTCCGAATGAGAAATTTTAAGCCTTAGTACACCAAGCTGGCCTAGTGCGGCTTTTATGTATTGCTTCTGAAGTATTTATTTCACTTGTGATACTTGAATTTTAACACGTCAATCCATTAACCTCAACACTGTGGACGGCGGCCATTTTGGCAGTTTTGAATTTTGGCGGGTCTTTGGCGAACCGAATATCGGTTCCTCTGCAGACAGGGACCGGACGCTACCTCTGCGCCTTTAAATCGCGATTTTTATATTTTTTGTATAGAAAGCACTAAAACCGAGTTAAAAACACATCAACCTTATTAAATTTGCTGTTATACTGTATCCATCAGGTTATACGCCCACTACTAAGTATAGGCATCCAGATGACGACTATAATCAATCAAAATTAATAAGCAACATGCCTGGCAGATAGATTGATCACAGTTGTTATTAGCGGAAAATAATGCGCTGCTGCACCTTCCCTTATGCCCAGTTTCTTTAACCTAGCAATTAAAAGACAACATCTAAAGTTTTTGCTAAGAAAAACGAGTCTTCGTCGATATAAAATTATAGGAACAGCGTTAGCCGTCTTTGAGTCTTCCACTAAGTTATAAGAAAACCTAATTTACCTAAACAACCTTATTTATTTACAGTTTCAACATAAATTAGATTGAAAAAACGTTACGAAGTTTTTACATTTATTTAGGAGAATTTTTATTCTTCAGCTTAATAAAGGGCCTATTTTACGGCATTTTATAAACAATTTCTAAGGGTAATCCAACGCATATTTTTATTGAACGGTCCAAATTGTGAGAATGCATAATATGTTGTAATTCTCTTACCTATTGTAAAGTACAACACTGCCTTATGTAACTATTAAGTAATCTGTGCTTATAGTTACCAACAGCATATTTGTTCAAACAAGTTAATTGGATACTGATATAACGTAGAACAAAGCCAACAGGTTAATTTAATCAATCTTTGTTACCTTTCCATATTATTTTCTAGATTAGGTTTTTATTTTTATTCGATCCCATATTGTTCTAATATTGTAAGATGTAACATAGTAACCTGGAATTGAAAGAAAAACAATTTAGTCTGTCTTAGTCTGTCAGTATGTCTTTCAGCAATATTAAAAATGTTATTTCAACACTATCCACATTTTTTTGTCTGAGCCTTCCAGCCTGACCAGATCTGACAAAACATCAGTATTTATCACAGAGCGACCTCCATCAGATCCCCAGAACCAGCAACCTATTAACTGGGTAATACCGACATTTCACGCACCAACAGAGCAATTTTATGCATAGTTTATTTTTATTTTTATTATAAGATGCCGAATCGATCGATCCAAAGGTCCGCCTGATGTTAAGCGGTTACCTTTGCCCAGAACAACTACAATACCACTTAGGCTTTTCCCTAAATAGTACGGTAAGTTGGTTCGCCAAACTTAGACATGAAGATGGAAAGTCTTGCGTGATTCTAATCTCACCGGCACCCTTCACACCGGAACATAGCAATGCCAGCAACACTGTTTTGCGGCAGAAATAGGTACGGTGGTAGTACTTCCCCGGACGAGTTTCATCACATAGAGTTCTACTACTTCTAAACTAAAATAATGATAGATTATCGGAGAGTTACATAGGCTACTTTTATCTCTGAAAAATGCACAGTTTCTGCGATGTGTTATAATGAAACTATGGGAGCGAAGCCATGGGTGTAAGCTAGTAATATTATGAATGCGATAGTAAGTCTGTCTGTTTGTCACCTTTTCACGATTAAACCTCTAAACTGACCGTAGTGAAATTTGTTTAAGAGCCTGGGACCTGGAGAAGGACATAGGCAAGTTTTTATCCCGGGAAAATAAACAGTTCCCGATTGTTGCGCGATAAAGTCTTTCTATGATAAAGTGAATTACATGCATGCGAAGCAGAATTGCCAAACTTAAGTGGCAGTGGGCGGGGCACATTGCTCGCAGAGCGGATGGCCGATGGGGCCGTATACTGAAGGCGCAGCGTGGGTAGGCCCCCCACAAAGTGGAAAAGTGGTCGCGGGAATCCGCTGGATGCGGAAGGCGCAGGACCGGTCGTTGTGGCAATACTTGGGGAAGGTATATGTCCAGCAGTGGACGTCTTTCGGCTGAAATGATGATGATGAAGCAGCGTGCAGCGAGCAGAAGCTAGTAGTATATAAGAAGTTTTTTTCTGGGATTATGGTTAATTACTGAACTTTACATTTGCCGTAGCCAATATACACACACACTACGCCATTATTTTCACATTCTAATGCTCACATTTTTACAGGTATAGACTCTTTGATAATCTTGATATTTGAAGCTCTCTGAAATTGATAATATCATACCAATATCTTAAACCCAAAAAAACCATCTAACGCAAATAGTTTGCACATCGCGACAATCGCTAAGCGACTTAAGGAAACATCCAGCGAGCCAGACATTCGTCGGACGTCCGAGCGCTCAAGGTCACGTCCGCGACTTATTGCTCATAGTTTGCACACATAGGTGTAAATTTATTGACCAGATACAGTCAGTCACTACCGTCGGTCGTGAATTATAATCGGTTATTTGTTTTTAGATTTAACCGTTAGTGTATGAACCAATCTACAAAATCTTCCTTTACCAGTATCAAGTAGGTATATTAAGTTAGATTTACCTACAGAGGTACCGCTTCAACTAGCAACACCTCGTAAGCTGCAAATGGTACCGAACACCTCTTGACCCGCTCCGTGTCACCCAAAGTGTCGGGTTTAAACTTTAATAGTGTTAAGTGCTGACAGTTTGCTAATCTCCTTCAGTTGAGGGTTAATGTTTCTAGAAAGTAAACTGATAATACGCTCAGTTTCTGTTTCTTAGTCTATTTTTATTACAAAAACGATCTAGGAACCAATTAAAAATTATACCTACCTGTACTATGATTTTAACAAAATAAATGTTATGGTAGTGTAAAAAATCATAAATGGTTTTGATTAATGTGCAGAACGTTCAATTTATGTCATTTTGTTGAATGGAAACAAACAATACTTGACAAGCTGTTAGCTACAAGTCTGGGTGACATAATATGATTTGCGTACTTACATATGCAATGAGGAATAACAAGCTCGTTTAAGTAAAAATAGTCATCATCATGATCATCATTTCAGCTGAAAGACGTCCACTGCTGGACATAGGCCTCCTCTAAGCAGCGCCATAACGACCGGTCCTGCGTTTTCCGAATCCAGCTAATTCCCGCGACCTTCACCGGTCGTCGGTCCACCTTGTGGGGAGCCTACCCACGCTACGCCTTCCAGTACGCAGTCACCACTTCAGAATTTTACTGCCCCATCGGCCATCCATTCTGCGAGAAATGTGCCACTCATGTTTGGCAATTCTTCGGGCTATTTCTGCTACCTTCGCTAGTTCTGGTTACGGTAAAAATAGTGCTTCAGTATAAAACATTTACTTTATTTTAAACTTATAAAACAAGAACTAAGTCTCCAGAACTCCACTCTATAATCACAAGTTGAATAAATAAACATGTTTATATTTCACACTCAACGGGAACAATTTTAAACAACTGCTTACGCCGCGCCGTGGGATTCCCAAGGCACACATTCACTCTTGTATGAAACAAAAGAAACGAGGGGTAACCTCGAAAGTTGTCACACTTTATAAACAAGGTGCTGCAGGGTAATTTACATCTCTATCTTGACTAAATAAAATGTGAGAGTTAGTTTGTTGGTTAAGTTTTCACGGCTAAACTATCAAAAGTATTTTTGGTGATTTTCGTCAAAAAAATAGCCACGGTGTCTGCACAGACATAGTAAAAAAAAAACCATGTGTCTCTTGAAGTCATTGGGTACTTATTATCCAATTTTTTCTTACGTGGGTAGCTAAACCTGTTAGACTCTTTTCACACACACACGGTTTCCGTTTATAGGGCGACCGTGACGGTCCAATAATGCAGGTACTAATATACAACCTTTCACACAATACTGTGATCGTTCCTTTTATAACTGAATCGTCCTGCTGCTGAATTTCGTAACTCACTTGCAATCACAATCATCTGGATATCAATGTTCGTGTGTTTTAACAATTCGTGTTATCGGCAATTGCTCTTATCTTTTGACTGTTGTATCCTGGTTGTAATTGTACATTATGATACAAGTGAGCTAAGTTGACTATTATACTCGAGGCTCAATTGCAGCCCGAGCCGAAGGCGAGGGTGTAATGGAGCCAAGAGTATAATAGTCAATGCTCACGCGTGTCATACGACGTTTTTCAACACACTTGCGAGGAAAAAAACATATATTGCACATTTTAGACAAATATGAATTTGTGAAAAATGATAAAAATGGCGCGTGGTTCGCGCGTTGACAAACAGCTATGCGCGCGCAGGTGGTCGAAGGACACCGCCATACAGCCTAATATAAAAATATTATAAATTGAGTTTTTTATTTATAACACAAATTAATATTAATTTGTTGACAAAAATTAATAATTTGATGAAATGAAATGTTTATATAGCATATTTTAATTAATACAGTTGATTTATTCCCAAAAATGTTTAATTTAGTTCCGGCATAAAAACTCTTTGCTGCGATTTAAAAATAAACTGTAAAGTAAAAAGCACTAGTGCATTAATATAATGAAAAAAACACGCATGCGTTATAAGCTACATTATGAACCTAAAAGCGATGCAATAAGAGCCACTTTACGAGCAAGTGTGTTGAAAAAATGTTTATCTACACTCGTATCGTAAAATTCGAATTATGAACTCGAAAGTAATGTCATAATGACATACTTTACGCACATGCACCTGTTATGAATTTAAAAAGTTTCATTACGATACAGTTTGCTGAACAAAACAATGCGGTAATTTAATTTTTTTTCCATAACCGCACACTTCAGCCTAACTAAGGAGTTTTTAATGCCACTTCGACCTAACCAAGGAGTTTTCAAACCTTTTTTTTAGCAGTCGTACAGTTTGGCACCAATGAGTACACAAAATTCAGGGTGGCGCCACTTGTCATACATTAAAAAATTTTATCGTTTAAAATCGCATTTTTGGCAGAACTTTTGATCGTCATATTGCTTTTAATTATATTTAAGTGTTTACAGGCATATTTTTTGTATGATAAAACAGAGATTGACGGATTCCTGACAAGGATAGAAAATTAGTTCCGATTATAATGTTGTCGCCAGACTATATTTTATTATCTGTGTAGGTGCGCACCAGCGCGCGTGCGCGGCCGCGCGCCTGGCCTACTGGATTTGGACATCGTTACTTGTAAATTTATTGTTATTGTTTACGTTATTATTATGGTTATGTATGTCGAAAGTTTTATTCTGGGCAAAAATATCTGACTACAGCAGTGATACTGAACTGAGGAGAATATGACCCCGCCTGAATTTCTGGATGCAGCAACGTAAATGACGAACAATCTTTTACCAGAGAAATCAAGAAAAACAACGACAATGTAACTAAGATTTTGACTTTGGTATTTTATTTAAAATTGTATGAGTGTAGATAAAATAGTGTATGAAACTGACATAATTAGGTATTAAAACACTCGTGTGATACTATTAAAAACCTCGCCTACGGCTCGGTTTTTAAACTCACACTCGTGTTTTAATAACGCCTATTATGCAACAGTTTCATAAACTACTATTATCTACACTCGTATCGTAAAATTCGAATTATGAACTCGAAAGTAATGTCATAATGACATACTTTACGCACATGCACCTGTTATGAATTTAAAAAGTTTCATTACGATACAGTTTGCTGAACAAAACAATGCGGTAATTTAATTTTTTTTCCATAACCGCACACTTCAGCCTAACTAAGGAGTTTTTAATGCTACTTCGACCTAACCAAGGAGTTTTCAAACCTTTTTTTAGCAGTCGTACAGTTTGGCACCAATGAGTACACAAAATTCAGGGTGGCGCCACTTGTCATACATTGAAAATTTTTAACGTTTAAAATCGCGTTTTTGGCAGAAATTTTGATTGTCATATTGCTTTTAATTATATTTAAGTGTTTACAGGCATATTTTTTGTATGATAAAACAGAGATTGACGGAATCCTGACAAAGATAGAAAATTAGTTCCGATTATAATGTTGTCGCCAGACTATATTTTATTATCTGTGTAGGCGCGCACCAGCGCACGTGCGCGGCCGCGCGCCTGGCCTACTGGATTTGGACATCGTTACTTGTAAATTTATTGTTATTGTTTACGTTATTATTATGGTTTTGTATGTCGAAAGTTTTATTCTGGGCAAAAATATCTGACTACAGCAGTGATACTGAACTGAGGAGAATATGACCCCGCCTGAATTTCTGGATGCAGCAACGTAAATGACGAACAATCTTTTACCAGAGAAATCAAGAAAAACAACGACAATGTAACTAAGATTTTGACTTTGGTATTTTATTTAAAATTGTATGAGTGTAGATAAAATAGTGTATGAAACTGACATAATTAGGTATTAAAACACTCGTGTGATACTATTAAAAACCTCGCCTACGGCTCGGTTTTTAAACTCACACTCGTTTTTTAGTAACCCCTATTATGCAACAGTTTCATAAACTACTATTATTGTTTGTTTTGCAACTATTTCTATATGTACCATAATAACTCAGTGTTTTACAAAAGGTTTTTGAATGAATAAATAATTTAATTTAATTTAAAAATGAAAGCTAATGTCAATGTGAATGCATTACACAATTGCCCCACCGGTCGCCTTATAAACGGAAACCGTACGTGTGTAAAAGGCCTTTTAATATAAAACACGGTATCTGTTTATAAGTCTATTTAACTATTACTAGAATTTTTACTGTTATTCAATAGTATCTTTTATAATGAACTTATATTTAAGCCGTCTTAAAGCTTGTGTCCCATGACCTGGAAGAAAGAGGTCAAGCCTTCGAAAGATTTGTCTGTAGAGATATACTCTTGACTACATGAGACTCATCGGCAGCTACCGCTTAAGATAACGATTAGTTGGCACGTTTTCTTAGATTTATTGGTACAGTCAGAAATCTTTCCAGTGAACCACCACTAAGGCTAAAATCGCATGCACTCAATGTTCGATGGCAGCTGTACGTACGTGTAATGTAGCAGGATTATTTCAAGGGATTTTGTCGACAAAATGTACCACCACAAAGTATCGTGACCGTACTTGTATACGGTGTATGTTCAGGTACATTTATGACCTAATTCTATCGTGTAAACACAGACATAGTAAAAAATATAGACTAAGTGCTGCGAAAAAACATAGTGAAGCCAACAAAAACCGTGTTCCTTCATATACAACCAGTGCTCACGTACACACATGCACCTTAAACCGTGCTCACCCCTCTCGGTTCACATATCGCGGCATCTTCCAGTAAGCATCGCTAAAACAAATATCCATCAGGTGCATGGTGTGTACGTGAGCACTGGTTGTACATGAAGGAGCACGGTTTTTGTTGGCTTCACTATGGTTGTTCGCAGTACTTCGCAGCACTTAGTCTATATTTTTTACTATGTCTGTGCGTGTAAATAAGTGCGTGGGTCCAGTGACTTACGAATGTGACATGTGCAGCCAGTAATCTGCGCTTAACTTATAAATGCTCTTGCAGCGTGTACAGTAAAACCAGCCAAGTATGAGTTGGACTCACACAGTAAGGGTTCCGTACCACCCACCGACTTGATACCCCTTAGAAACTGATTTAATTTACGACTGTTCATCAAACGACATCAACGCACCGTGCGCGAAATATAAATTTTTGCACCTCTTTCTTACGTAGATACCACCACATATGTCTATGTTTGCCCTATTTTTAGTATTTTTTGCTAAACTACATAGTATGCACTATAAACAAACCAAGTTTGACACTGATGTGTATTACCGTTTTGAAGATAGAGTAGGAACAAAAACGTTGATAAAAATGCATGTTTTTCGAGGTTTCTTGTATGGGGACCCCCTCTGATTTTAGACTTTTTTAGTTTTTAGTATTTCTCGTGATAGGCACCACAGTAACACAAATTCTGTGAAAATTTCAACTGGTTATGTATTACCGTTACAAAGATACAGCCCTGTGACAGACAGACGGACGGACAACGTATACCGAGAGTGATAGGGTCCCGTTGGCACATTTGGGTTTGGAACCCTAAAAAGCAATGATATCTTCCTATCGACGGTTTTAAAATCCCAAACAATAGCCTATAATAAGACTATGAATGAAACGGATAAATATGTTCATAAGTAAGAAGAGATATCCCTACTACCGGCAGTCATATGTTTATTCTCGTGGCTTGGGCCAGATAGATATTATTGGCGGTTCGAAATCCATGAGTAGGAAGACATTACTGCTTCTGAATACAAGCACCTGTAATATACAATTTAGTATCTATAACAACCCGTGCCGGACGTAAATAATTGCACCACCCTATATCTTCTCATGGGTGTCGTAAAAGGCGACTAAGGGATTCACCAGAGGATGGGCAGCAACGTTCTCTGAGTATTTAACCAACCAACTGCGACCGCAGACCCGCCTGCCAAGCGTGGCGATTATGGCATATCCCCCAATTGGGGGAGGCCTTTGTCCAGCAGTGGACGTCTTTCGGCTGAAATGATGATGATGATGATCGATGATCTGTAATCTGATATATTTAAATAGTTCTTTAAACGCGGGAGCAACAGATACAAGCAAGTGTTAGTTTGATTCCACATGAGTTTGTAATATTAAAATAATTATGTGTTTACCCACATAATTTGAATTAAAGAATATTCCGTAAAACGACAGTGTAGAGGAAATAATACCGTAATTATTTAAACTTTGATGACTTGATCATACTTTAATGGCTGTAGAAATATTATACGTGCCATATAAAATTGTATTTGTATGTTCATGTCAACATATTAAAAATGTATTGTGTAAAATGTCCCAAAAATATTTATTTATTTATTTATTTATTTATTTATCAGAAATACTTAAAATTATAATTCTACAATATAATATACAAATATACAATATTTACAACACAAATATAAAAGACAAGTATTACAAAATAAAATTAGGATAGTGTTAGTTTTATATTAGAGGGACAAATGTTTGAAGAAGTCGCCAAATCAATATTTAGAGTACGTAGTAACCACTCCTACCCCACCTAAATGTATATTTAGTCTGTCACCACGAAAAAAAACTAAACGAATTTTAATTCAGTGTTTTTGCGTCTAGCGTACTCGTAAACTCGTAACAATGTCCTCTCGAAACAATGGTATGGCCGAGTGCTTGCTATAAAAGCATTCGGTCATGCTTTTAAAGATCAAAAAACAATGTCAAACCCTCGGACGAATAAAAAATGGCGGACGGAATCACGCTAAGAAAAGATTGAAGCACTTCGTTTTTTCCTAAACCCACTATAATTTCGACAGAATTGTAACACAACAGATATTATTATTATTTGTTATTTTATTTGTGACACTACGACAATGACAACCGTCACACGAGATCTGTCGTGTAATGGCGGCTTTCTGTCTTACTATGGATGTGAATGTGTGCGTGCCAGCCCGTACATTTTAGCGAGCCGTCTCACTATGAGTGCTTCACTTTTTGTTTAGCGATATTCCGTCCGCCTTTTTTTATTCGTCCAAGGTCAAACCTCATGGTATACGTTTTTAACATATTTACGTAAAATTCTTATTAATACTAATTTTCATTGTAATGGTTTACAGCAATAGCAACTTAGTAGCAGAATTAAATTAACGTAAGAAAATAGAGTGTAAAAAACTGCTAATGAAAGTACTTGTGGAAAATTACAAAATTATTCTTGAGTAATTAAACAAAATTAAAGAAGGCTAGGTAGTTCTTTTCATAATTACTAAAAGAATTAGATACCTGAGCTTGTCAGGCTTTTACAGAACAAAAATAAATTACCTCAACACAACGTCGGGTCTTTCAACATTATTCAGGTACCTACTAAGGTAAGCTAAATTAATTTTACAATGTTTCACTTTTTTTTTATTCACAATTCAAAGCGTTTTTGTGGAAGGTTTTACGTTAAATCTATTGGGAAATTATTTGGGTCACGCTTTGCCCAGCAGCAGGACGATACAGGCTGAGAATAACAGAAAAAAAAACTACTCGTTTGAAATAACAAAAGTTACAGAATGCATAATTTAATTCCTACTCAAATACATTAGAATAAAGCAGCATTAAGATTAACGCACACAGAACGAACCTGCAACAATAAAAACGAAACTGGTACTTTAGCCAATAAAGGGAGAGACAAAGCCTGTGAAAATCGCATTACACATCTTACGTCCCGAATTTTCGCCCTCTCGCGCATAATTCACGCATTATGCGGTGCGTGATTGAGGCGTTTCAGACTTTCTAAAGCGTTCCCAGTATATCTTGACACTTGAACAAGACGCTGTTTGGAAAGACAAAAAACAACGATATGTCAAATCCAGTACTTTTGTAATAGTTCCCTATTTCGCCGCCTGTCTATTTATGCTGGTAGTGTGAAATGTAGGCTGTTTTGCCTATTACACTTACTTTGTTTACTTTCAGTGTTTAGGCAGAACGGGATACGTTTTTGTTCATAGTGTTTGTTTTATATGAATATTTGTGAGGTTTGAATAGAGCTCTTTTGTGAAAGAGCTCGTCCGGGGAAGTACTACCACCGTACCTACTTCTCCGCCAAATAGTGATGCTCATTGCTGTGTTTCGGTCTGAAGGGTACGGGTGTCGGTGAAATTACAATAACATGAAATTACTTTCCATCTTCGTGTCTCAGTTTGGCAAACTGACTTTCGGTACGATTAGGCAGAATTTGTGACAAGTGGGCAGACAAACAGACGACGAAGAAAGTTTAGTAAAAGCATTCATTATCATTGTTCAAAACGTAGTTTTATTCTTACAGTTATGAATAAGATAATTAAGAGACCGTGTGGGAGGCTCGGACGAATAAAAAGGCGGACGGAATCTCGCTAAGAAAAGATTGAAGCACTTATTTTTTTCCTAAACCCACTATAATTTCGACAGCATTTTAACACACCAGATATATATTGTTACTTTATTTGTGACACTTGACTACGTGATGTGTAGTCACATTATTTTTTGTGCAATCGCGGCTTTTTGTCTTACTATGGGTGTGAATGTGTGCGTGGCAGCCCGTACTTTTAAGCGAGCCGTCTTACTATGGATGCTTCACTTATTTTTTAAGCGAGATTCAGTCCGCTTTTTTATTCGTCCATGGTGGGATGGTAATATTTTTTCTCTTTCATGTGTTGAGTTTCTTTACAACCTCGCAGAGGCTAAACGCTAGTACACCCTTTATAACATTGTTAACTAAATTAAAATATCCTTGTATAATGTATGTAAATTCAGAACATAAAAACCGAGGGAACAAGGGTTTTGTGTTTACACACATTTGTTTACGAACCAGTTTTTGATTTAAGAAAAAGTGTCTTCATTTTTTTTTTTTTTTTTTTTGTGAAAAGTAAGCCACGTTTTATGTTTTATGATATTGTACTATAAAGTTAATTTATTTTAGTAAAAATTCTTTCCGAAATATATATAAAAAGATAGCTACTTATTTTATTTTATTATTTTTATTTTAACGCATTTAATTAAGCGAAGCGAAATCTAAAGTTATAAATTGTGGATATAAAAAATATACGTCACGGAAAGACGTAAGTGAAAGTTAAATTCGATACCACGAGCAGAGTTCACGGTAGCTTAGCAGCTAAAGCACTGGTCTCAGGTTCGAATCCTCACAGTAAGTGAATTTTATTGAAAAAACTTAACTATCAAATAATGTTTTCGAGTTAATATTATTGTATTTCCCGTTCGGATTACAGAAGCTGCTTTAGAATTGGCTTGAAAAATTATAGTAGATAGATGGACAGACAACATGGATAGATTGTGTGAAAGATGATATGAATAGAAAGAAAGTGAACACGGAGATGACTGCTGATAGAGATGTATGGAAGAAAAATACATGCTGCGCCGACCCCAAATAAATTGGGATAATGGCAGGCGGATGAGATGGACAGACAACGAAGCAAGTTATTACAAAGCAGAGATAAATAATTAAGAAGATATGATGTCATAGCTACATATGGCTTATTCTTCTGAAGTCTTGGACATTAAAGTTGGTTAAAATGATTTAAAAAAAATCAATATAATTTGCCAATCACGTTCACTGTTTGTGTTTAACAGCCATACTTCAAACTGCAAGAAATTTAAATAAAACATTTAAACATATAGGGGAAAAATCATATTGCCTCGCAAAGTTCAAAGGCTAAATACAAGGCATTGAAATTATAATCCTTCCATAATTTCCTTGAAAATTCACCCTGTGTTGATAAAATGAAAATAATTCGAAGCTCAGAAGGGTAGACCGGAAAAATCTTGTCACATCAATCAATTTTTTTGGAGTAAAACGCTTTTCATCGGCAAAATGAGGTCTCAATGAGCAAGGTAAAACGTTTAAGTACTTTTACTTAGAAGAAGAGGTACAAAGCGAAAAATCGTTAAGGATATGAGAGAAAGTTTATAACATTTTAAAAATAGACTATTCATGCGGCTTCGCCCGCGTATAATGAAAAAAAAACCGACGGTGCCGGGTTTTTTTTCATGTTTTTTTTTCAAGATTGTGAAAGAAAAACATTTTGTATTTTTTTTTCAATTTACATCTTTATATGTGCGTCTATGCGATAGCCGTAGGCGATGTACGATGCCGTGTTCGACTCCGTACAGTTCAGGGACATTCTAAAATCGTACAGTGAGAGATCCGCCTAAGCTGACATTCTCGTACCTAAATTTCATGTCGACAGGACAGAAGAAAAACATCACCAACACGAAGAAAAAATATGTTATATTATTAAAAAAGATATAAACTGTAAAGTTAGTCGAGTCGGTTAAGGAACAATGTTTCTTAATAAGATATCGCTGACGTCACCCAAAGACGTATAGTGGAGGATAATTTCGATACCACGAGCAGTGTTCACGGTAGCTTAGTGGCTAAAGCACTGGCGTACTGAGCCAGGAGTCGCAGGTTCGAATCCTGCTCGTGAGCGATTTTTTCTTTCCACAATTTATATCTTTAGAATTCGCTTCGCATGCGTAAAATGCGTTAAAATAATAAAATAATTATGTTATATTATTATTTGCCAAAATATGTCACCGCTATACCTACATACTCAGTAATGTACAGTTAAAGATTCTTACGTTTCTCAATGTATAAAATATTTATGGAAATCAAGCACCGCGGCCTACGAACGCTTCGGTGCCTCCAATTTTATTTATAGCTATATTCATATACTGACGACAATTATTATAAAACCCTTGCTTCCGTCTTTTTATATAATATATATGTGTTTCCTTCCATAGTATATTTATACTGGTAAAATATATGTCCGATGGTTGATCGTATGGTTTCCTGATTTTTAAGTAAATGCAGCTACAATAAAAGTAATAATAAATGTATCACTAAATAAATATCATATATACCTACCTACACAATAAAATGTAGTAATTTTGGATAATAAAAACAGCCTTTAATATCAATAATAGAATCAATTTCTAGTGTCGAGGTTGGTAGCGTGTAGAAATGTAACCATTTAACTTGAAGAAATCTTCACTTTTTTGAGTTTTTGTAACAATTTTTTTTTTTTTTTTATTCAAAAATCTTTGTACTTTATATAAATACAAGTTGGTAATATATTTTGAAAACAAATGAATTTGCATTTGTACTGTATTATTAGAATGTATAATCGATAGGAAGGCATGAGAAAATTTAATCATGTTTTGGTTTAAAGCACATGGAATGTGGACCCATATTTCGTGTAGGTACAGTTGACTTTATGACAGTGGTAACACTTGAATTTGAAAAGCGTCCTTACTGCTTACGAAATAAAGACGCTGTCAATGTCAAAATGTAACCAGTTACGTGCGTTCGACCAAGTTGTACAGTCAACCACACGTCAACAACATCGAATAAAACCTTAGTATTCAATGCAATAAATGCAATAGCTAGATAATTCCATAAGAAAGTAGACTAAGAAAAGGAACAAAAACCTTTGCTGTAACAGAAAACCCAATATGAAGTAATATCTTCTTACTAAAGCCGTTTCTACGTACCTAATTAAGTAGTGTAAGTGCAGCAATGTTTTGCTGTCTCATTTTCCTTTAAGGGTGAGTAGGTACACACGGCTACACATCAAGCTGTACAAAACCAGTAAAGGCTAACCTCGCGTTGCAAGGAAAACCTATACAATGCGAGGTCAGCTTATACTGGAAATGTACAGCTTGATGTGTAGCCGTGTGTACTAGTTGGGCACTTTCCCTTGCGTCGCCATCCAAATTGCCACTTGTGGGACGTCGTGAACTAACTGCAGGCACTAGCAACTCGAAATGTAGCATCTCAGTTAATTTTGTGCCAGATATGTTCAAGAAAATATTCTAGAAATTGCGCAAGTTTTCCTAACTCTTATGTAGTTGTACGGGCGCGGCTTGCAGTGAACATTTTATTTAAAGTTCTGTTTTGGTTGTGTAGACTGTTTTTAAATGTTAACTTGAGTCTTTTAAAATAATTCCGTCCTACCATTAATAATAAATGTTAAAGTTTTACGAAGATGTTTGGATGTTTGTTACTCAATCCCGCTGATAGGGCTGAACGGATTTGGATGAAATTTGGCAACATGACCCGGATTAACTAATAGGATACTTTTTATCCCGGAAAGATGAACACGGTCCTAATTCACGTAATTTCATGACGCGCCAATTAAGTTGCAGTGACGCTGCAGTTAGTTTCTGACAGCGTTCGCCGTATATTATATAAAAGAATACGAAAAGCATTGTTTTGATCGAAACTTAACTGCAACTGCGCTGCAACTGCATTTCTTTAGTTACGTGAATTGACTTCAGTTCCTGAGGGTTGCGAGAGAAACGAAATCCACGTGGGTGAAGTCGCGGGCATAGGTTAGTGATAAATAAAAAATATAGTTTCGTAAAGGGAATCTCATTACTATTCGATTGCTAACAAAGCGATATTCATTCCATAAAATGACTTCGGCACTGAAACCCTACCCCCATGAAAGTCGCATAATACATTAACCCTCAAAATGAATTCAACGAAAATAAAATGGGCTTCACAAAGAGGTGTTTCCTAAGTTACGCATCACTGCAGAATAGGTATCCATTCCCACGTCGATTTCAAGAATGTATGGTAATGTGATGGAGACATATCGTATTCTCGCTTCACTCTCACGATACTGAGTGCTCTCCATACTTCGTTTTGTATTCGCTCTGTTACTTATTTGATGCTTTTTGTGGAAGAAAACAATGGTATCCATTTGGAACATTTCGCATTAAGAAGATTCTGAGAGTAGTTTCTGAATCGAGTTAGAGCCTGCCATTGCTTGTTCATGTTACGAAAAGTGTGATATTTTGTTATTGGATTCTGTTCGGGGGCAATGTTTATACTTTGTGTGCCCAGTTTTATGGTGTAGTGGTTTTATTAACTTTTTTTGCCGTTGCCTTTGTGTTGGCAAGTAAGTTTACGGCTTTCTCTTTAAGTCACCATCAAAAATAGTTTTTAGAATATTTTGTGCGTCATGAGAATCACATTAATATTTTTATGATATTAGTATTACCAGTAATATAATCAAATATGCTCTATTTTGTAGCACTACATCTTCTTTTTAATAATTAACCTTAAAATAACTTTCCTAATATAATAATAATTCCTTAAAATAACAAGACTATTTTTAAATTAAGTTTTAGTATAACATAACTATCGAACCACAATTTTGGGCTCAATAAGTATTTTTGCAGACGTATCTATTAGATTAGCCAACCAGATCTGACAAGAAAATATTTAAAACAAACAACAAAATACCTAATCATTACAGCTGTAAACAAACTAATTAACCAATGCCAATAATAATAATTAACGAACGGCAGACGAAAAAACACCAATAACAAGCAACTTGGGTATTGCCAACACACCTTGTGCTCAAAATTCACGGAGAATAGTCCATATTTCATTTCAGTCCGCTACTCGAATACACAATGAGTGGACCCCCATGAATACTAACTAGACAACAGTTTATTTCGTTAATCGTGCAAACAAGAACTTTCAGTTTGTATTGCTTTATCTAGCAAATTGTTTGGTTTGTCTGCATTTAAGGTAATAACTGTTATTTTGATGAGGTTGTTCAATTCGGTTAGATTTGATTCACTGAATTATGGAGATAGTTTTAAGACAGATTTAATACCTCTTTCTGCTTTTTGATCTTTTCGCCTAGTCATTTCATGAAGAAAATTAGTCATGTAACAATAATAATTGATACATGACTAATGACTGCCTCGTTGATCTAGTGTTTGCAAGCGCGACTGCTGAGCGTGGGGTCCTGGGTTCGATTCCCGGGTCGGGCAAAGTGTTATTGGGTTTTACATTAGGAAATTCTCAGTAGCAGCCTGGAGTCTGGATTTGTGCCCGGTTAGTGGCAATAGGCTCGCCCCCTATTAAATGGGACTATGACATAACTGGCGAAATGTGGGTGTACTATTACACCTCTGCCTACCCCTTCGGGAAATACAGGCGTGATGTTATGTTATGTTTATCAATAATAATTAGTCTTAATCATCATTTCAGCCGAAAGACGTCCACTGCTGGACATAGGCCTCCCCCAAGCATCGCCAAAACGACCGTTTCTGTGCCTTCCGCATCCAGCGGATTTCCGCGACCTTTAACAGGTCGTCCGTCCACCTTGGGGGACCGACAACCGGTTATATAACTTAATAAAAAAACTAATTAACAATAAGAAACTTTTTAAAATTGATTGATGATTTTAATTCCGTTTATCAACAAACTTCTTAAACGCATATATTTTAACATAATTAACGCAAAACATAATAACATTCTGTATTTAATTAATCACAATCTTTGAAAGTAAATACGAAAAAAAAATTACGATGGCGACGTCTGAATACACGTTAATTAATTCAGTTGTCGTCTGACATCTTCATTAATTACCGATTGACCTTCGTTCAGAATCATTAAAAGTTCAACTTGTTTTCTTTGATAAGAAAACAAGTTGAAGATATAAATTATATATATATATTATATAAACAAGAATATCATCGATATAAATTACCTTTATCGAATAAATACGATCAACAAAAGGTCACGCGTCACCTATATTTACATGTATTAGGTCAAACCCAAGTTATACCATAACATCGTTCTTTTTTATCAAAGCAAATCCCTGAAGGTAGTTAAATTAAAGTTTTATGCGTGAGACGAACATTGACATGGAAGAAACCGGGCGTAATGTCTTAAACGATTTTGTGGTTTCTTTTTATTTTCAACAATTCGCTGTCGAAAACGTTGAGAAGATTCTAAATCCTCCCACTGGGAGAGCTTTCGAGATGTCAAAGTTGTGCCAAACTCGCTGTAGGGGTGATGATAGACCGCTAAACAAGTGTGGAGTAGGCATCGTTAAAGATATGAGTCTATTTGCATATACAGATAAAAATAAGTGACATTAAGAAGTTTTACTTCAGCATAGTAAAAGAAAAACTTCGAGTTTCTATATGTTATACGCTGCTTATCAAGTTGTTCAAAAATTAAGTAAAGTTGGTAACACATAACATAACATCACGCCTGTATTTCCCCGAAGGGGTAGGTAGAGGTGTATAGTACACCCACATTTCGCCAGTTATGTTATAGTCCCATGTAATAGGGGGCGAGTAAAGTTGGTAAGTTGTAAAAAATAATGCGATCATCTCATAATTAAAAAAATCTTAAATATTATAAAATTAAAACTCACTGATGTAAGCACGAATACTTTTATTTTACTGACTTCGCCATTCAACAGCAAGTGAACCCTGCTTTTGGCTAAGTGTCACACCTTAGCCAAAAGCATCCCCTCCCTGTAGGCACTGTGGAAATACGAAAGCACCAATTACTGAAATAATTATTAATAATATGTTTAGTATGGGTACCAATTAACTTAAAAATGTTGATATCAATTACAACCTGCTTTATTTGAGGTACAACTTTAAAGGATTTTTTAAATCTTAAAATGTACAATCACATGAGACTTTCCATCTTCATGTCTCAGTTTGGGGAACCGACTTGCGGTACCATTTAGGCAACAGCCTAGGTGGTATTGCAGTTGTTATGGCAAAGCGGTTACCTTAAAATCAGGTGGGCCTTTAGCTAGTTTCGCCTTCCTATACTGTAAAAAAAAAAAAAAAACATTATTACTCATATTAATAAAGCAACATTATGTAAATTCCAAGATATTCTAATTATTTGCGTAATCTAGATGACTCGCGGTTCTCTTTAAATATCGTAGAATAAATCCCGTCTCGAAAGTTAACACCTCTAGTAAGACCGTTTAGATTATAATATTTTGGTAAAGAAACTCTACTAGTTAGTTATTTAGTTTAGAAAGTTACAAGTTAGCTTAGTAAGCTCGTAAGTAGAGAATTAAATCGAAATTATAGTAGTGCTTATCATGCGTAACGCTGTCCATAATGTCGCAAACTGTACGAAATAAACTGTTCGCATACATAATTCTATAGAACCTCGAGGTTTTTTGCTACATAATTTCTATGGCTGTGTGTCACTGCCTTTATTTCTAGCTCGGTATAATCTTTGGAACTTTCTGGAGTTTTTTTATATAATCGACAGCTCTGTTACGTTCGTCTAGATTATCTCAAACTTGGTGGTAAAGACGTTTATTCGGAGTTCCAAGCTTTAGGAACCCGTGTCTACGGATTGTGTAAGAATTGGTCGATTATGCGATGCTGTCGAACGTTTATTCGATTTGCAAGTTCCGTACAGAGTATAATTTGATATCAGTATAATATTATTATAGGGGAAGTACTTAGATATTGTAAAAAATGGATTTGACTCCAGACATTAGTAGTTTATAATATATTCTGTTCAATGGTAAGTGTGTTATTGTTATTGCAAAATCTTATGAAAGACGCTCTCTGTGTATGTATTAAATACAGAAAAAAAGTTTGAACACAGACATTCGACACGTGAATACGATTAATGGATAAACTTACAACTAAACTTAACGCCAAGTCAAAACACGTCCAGTATCTTGTTATTTATTTGATAAAACTTTAATAAAACATTTTTTACAAGCGCACAAAATTCTCATAACGACCCGCACCATCCAGGGACATTTGGGCAGGATAAACTTTATGAAGAAAACTCCCAGCGAAGTGGGTTATAAGCTTCTTTTGTTTAAGGTAGTACGTCACCTATATACAAATATATATGAAGCGTGTAAGGAAGTATCTTAATTAAACCTTTGTTGTACAGGTTGTGGTTGTCAGGCAAGCATTATTTCGTTGTAAGGTACAAGATTTTTCTGTTTTTTGTGAGCGGTGAAATAAGAGATTCTGAAAAAGGTTCATTCTTACAATTTTTAAATTTTACCTCGTCGTAATCCTGTGGGAAAATCTATTTAAGGACTTGTGAAAAGTTGTTAGATGTTGGTAACAGAGCTAAAAGTAGATTCTTATGGCGGTGTGGTGTGGTGGGGAGTTTTGTAATGCTGTAAAGGTTAATTCTGAAACGAGTAACGATCTTGTTTCCATATTTTTTAACAAATAAATTTGCTCAGATTAAAACATTTCATTAGCCTAAACGCTGTTTTAAAACATACATCTATTAATTTAATCTAAGAACCGAACTACGAATTACGTAGGTATATGTTGTAGGTATGTACTACCATGGATGAGTAAGTATTATAGTTGTAAAATAACGGTAGACTACCGTTATTAACCAAAATTCGCCGTTAGCTACCAATAAGCAGCCGGTTAGCTACGGTTATTTATCCGACTGCGACGTGAAAAGGGTGGTTATGTTGAACAGTTTTTCAAGCATGAATTATTTCTAATGCGTTCGTTTACAAATATTGTACCTAGCTACTCAAATATAAATGTTAATGAAATGTTAATTTTACTATTTTCTATTATTATTTTAATTATTAATACTTATTCAATAAATTAATTAATAAATATCTCAAATAAATAGATAAGAGATATAAGTAGATTGTGGATGTTTGGGGGAGGCCTATGTCCATCAGTAGAAGTGTGAAGTCTTGTCATGTGTGATGATGATGACGATGATGATGACGATAAAGATGACGACGTTGATGACCATGGTGATGACGATGATTATGACGAGGATGATGACGATGATGTTGAAGATGATGGACGATGATGATGACGAGTATGATGACGATGATGATGAAGATGATGATGATGATGATGATGACTGCAGCTACTTTCAATGCTCCATACCTGACCAGTGGCTCCTCGAAACGATATGAACTTTATTACCACTAGCAGCTTTACAATTTTTGTGTAAAAACTAACATTCATGTATACGACGACGATGATGATGACATTGATGATGATGATGATGATGATGATGATAATAATGATGATGATGATGTCGATGATGATGATGACAACAGTTACTTTCAATACTCCATACCAGACCAGCCGCTCCTCGAACCGATATTAACTTTACTACCACTAGCAGCTTTACAATTTTTGTGTAAAAACTAACATACATGAGTGTATACAATTATGTAATTATCAACATGCCATATAAATGGCAAGTGCTATAAAACCCTTAACGCGAATATCCTATTATTGTCACACTTCGAATCAGTTATTTTTTCGAACTTAACCACAAAATATTAAATAAGTACCAAAAAGTGCGAATTACTGGTACCCATTTTAAACAATTAGGTATACGGAAAGAGCATTTTATTGTCCTTCAAATACACTGGGATTGGTTGTGCTACATCAACTTTTGATGGGTAGACTATGTGCCATACATTAGAGGGCATTGTCCTTTAAAAATATATTTAATAAAACAAAGTAGGTATATCCATTACCTAATAATTGCATGAGGTAAAATATCGGTTCGATAAAAAAAAACATGCTATTAACCGTAGTAACCCGAAAAAGTGGTTCATAACCGTTAATAACAAATTTAACCGTTAGCTTCCGTTAGGTTAAAATCCTTATTAACCGGCTTCGCATCTATAGTAAGTATATACTACCTATACTCTTACCGATACTTCACAAGAAGTAGGAACCAGTTCGTGTTCTAAGAGTACCTTATCAGGCAGTTTCCCCTAATTGAATTTTAATTGTTACCGCAGTTAGCGTTGTATGGTTAGCATATAAAACTATATTATTATGTACATAGTAATGACCTTTTTCACGCAAAACGAAGAAAATGATCACATGTTAAATGTTATAATATGAATATTATAGATTTATAACACTTCAGACCTCTCCTCTCAATACGAACGGTGGAGAGGAGTAAGTAACTAATGTAATGTAACTGTAATCATTTGTTTCTAAGGCTTCTCATTTCCATACAGATTTTTATGGGTCAAGTGGTTGGGCTTAAATTCTTATAAAGCTGTCGAGTGGTTCCAAAATAACTCAACACTTCACAGTTTACACACCGGCTGTAGGTATGTTAGCAGTTGATGCCACCGCACCGGTTCGTTCACCTGAGTGGCGAATACTATCAGGAATCTTAAACAAAATACAGGTAAACTAGTGATCTTATTGCTTTATCTTCCATTAATTTATTAAAATCATCACTATCACCAGTTATTCATTCCATGTAGCGTGTAAGGGATTGAAACCCTGTTCGATTCGAAGAGGGTGAAATAACAAATTTTCTGAAAACTGTGAAAAAAAATCATTTGTCGTTTTTTTCATACCTTTTGATTTAAAAAAATTGAATTTCTCATAACTACAAATCCGACTATATTTTTTTTTTGTTGTAAATAATACATTGTTCATTCGTCTCTCACACTGTTTCGAGTCAGACAGAATTTTGTTTGTATTTAATCTAACATCTTCTAACATTGAGTTATTTGAAACCCAGAGCTACATAAGAATTGGACATCAAAAAAAAAAATCTTAATGAAAAAAAAGGGTTTCGGGGGCGCCCGATAGAAGCGTAGCTTTTACGCATTTGGAAGCACGAATAGTACGCAATAACATCGGCTAGGAAAATTTATTGTTTTTTGACTCTAAGTACTAGTAAGACATAAAATTGTAAATACATTGCTTAGACACACATCTTCATAAAAGTGGGCTCACCCGTGGGCATTCTCCTTTCACGATTCACAATAAAACCTGTCGATATGTAATAATCTGGGTGCCTAAACTAAGCTAAACCTACGTTTGATAGACTATAAATCTTCATAAGTTATTGCCTAGTTTTTATGGTACGAGTTTTAGCGAAGGTATCTATTTTATATAGGTAAATATTTGCCGTGTCCGGTTAACTTCCATGTTTTTAACCGACTTCAAAAAGAAGAAGGTTATTTTATATAAATACGTCATCAGTAAACGAAGCTCGTTTCATTTTACTTGTTGGAAAGACTTGAACATGTAACTTGTGTAATTTATCCTCTCTCAAAAATAAAACTAACTTATATAAAAAAAAAAAAAATACTCGACGTAGACTGTTACACTTAGGGCAGGCAATCAACTCAGCCTATCGCAGTCCACTGCTGGACATAGGCCTCTCCCAAGTTGCGCCACAACGCTCGGTCCTCTGCCTTCCGCATCCAGTCCCCCCCAGCCACGTTCTTTAGGTCGTCGGTCCACCTGGCAGGGGGGCGCCCTACGCTGCGTTTGCCGATACGCGGTCTCCACTCAAGGACTCGTGTGCTCCAACGGCCATCGGTCCTTCGACAGACATGGCCAGCCCACTGCCACTTCAGCTTACTGATCCTACAAGCTATGTCGGTCACTCCGGTTCTTCTCCGGATAATCTCGTTGCGGATTTTATCCTTCAAAGAAACTCCAAGCATAGCTCGCTGAGCGACTTTAAATTTGTGGACTAGCCCAACTGTCAGTGTCCACGTCTCGGCACCGTAAGTCATGGGCAGGCAAAGTTCGATGAAAATAAATGATGGGGTTACCTACTAGTGGTATTACGCCGTAATTTTTAATTATTTAGATATCGCCATACACCATAAGGTTGTCTGGTAGAGAACGCCTTTAGCGTTAAGACTACCTTTGTACCTTATTTATTATACGTAAAGTAATACCATAACATAACATCACGCTTATATTTCCCCCAAAGGGTAGGCAGAGGTATATAGTACACCCACATTTTGCCAGTTATATTGTAAGTCCAGTAATTTTTATTTTATTTTATTTTAATAGGGGGCGAGCCTATTGCCATTAACCGGGCACAAATCCAGACTCCGGGCTGCTACTGAGAATTTCCTAATGAAAAAACCCAATAACACTTTGCCCGACCCGGGAATCGAACCCAGGACCTCACGCTCAGCAGTCGCGCTTGTAACCACTAGACCAACGAGGCAGTCAAGGCAAGGCAGTAAAGTAATAAATACATAAATATCGAGCCGTTTGGGATTGAACACTGGTCGTGGGGATTGAAAGACATGCTCCAGGCATATTACCAAATGACAGCGATACGAAGGAATATTTTGAAGCCATCGTGTAGTATAACTAGTTCTATTTTATCTTTGATTAGTTGTATTTATAAGTTAATCTGTTAGATTCCATAAAGTATTATCATTAAAATTTTATCATCCATCGAAGCTCAATGGTTTAATGTCATATTTTTTATAACAGACTGACTTCAAACAGTTGCGATATATCCACTTTTGTAGCCGAAAAGTTCGAATGAGAATACTTTATAACGTTTCCGAACTATTAATTATAAAGAGCTGAATAGCATATTCTTTACGTTACGTTTTAGTGATCAAACTTCAAAGCAATTTTCCACACAATGAGCCCTTAAAAAATGTGAAGCCATTAGCCTTAATTGTCGCGGACGCCTATTTTTATACTAAAAGCCTTATATTTTATTACGTCGTCTTCAAGTAATCGCTGTTCTACGGACCAATTTGTAAAAAAAAATGTTTTCGTCACTCTTATTCAGAAAATAAAACACAATTTATCAATGTAAAAAGTTTAATTGTCTCTTTCGCCTGCCAGTATACGTTTAACAATATTTGATTGCTGGCTTATCTATATTGCGTAAAAAGAAATACTTCGGAATTTAAAATAGAAAATCTCGGCATACATGAGTGGAAATTTAGTTACCGCCTACCGTTTAAATGTCTGAACGATGAATAATTATGTGAGTACGACGCGTTTCATTGGGAGTCGATATCGCTTACGCATTAAATCTACATTTATTACGCACCGTCTTACGTACTCACACGTTCATTTTGCGAGGGAATTTCTCCGCGAGCATGCTCGTCATTGTTATTGCACGAGTTTGAACCGACGGGGTTGATTGATGACGTGCTCAAGGGCCCGTCAGGGCGCCATCGTCAATGGCGACATAAAAATCGCTGTAATCCTCACCCAATTGCTTGATTATGGCTGTTAATCTCTCACCAAGATGGCAGCTCTAAAGCTTCGGCCTTTTTATAGCTCCAGTTTTATTTTGCCTACAAAACTGTAGACGTTCGAGACTACTTAACAAAATTGAAACGGTGTAGTAAATATACGTAATACATCTTTGTTTTCTTCTTTAACAGTTCGTTTTAATGACCCGAAGCTGGGATGGGATCTTTTCATAAGGCAGAAATTTTAGTTCTTAAACACCTACTTTCTTTTACTTAAAGGTAGGGTCTTGGGAGATATTTTTTCTCGTGAATGTTTTGCTGTTAGTATAAAAAGACGACTTAAGATTTCAAATTTTGAGTTCTTGGGACTTAGCCTCAATTCAGCCTGTCGCAGTCCACTGCTGAACATAGGCATCTTTCAAGTTGCACCACAACATCGTCCCTCCCACCTACCTTATTAAGGTCGTATGTCCACCCAGTCTGGGGGGCGCCCTACGCTGCGTTTGCCGATTCGCGGTTTCCACTCAAGGACGCGTCTGCTCCAGCGGCCATCGGTCCTTTGACAGACATCGCCCGCCCACTGCCACTTCAGCTTAACTGATCCTACAAGCTATATTGGTTACTCCAAATTTAGTCTAACGTGTCATAAATAAGTTTAAGAAGCAAAGTAGCTATCAAAATTCATAGTCTAATATTGAATTTTTATGAGACATCTTAATATGAGAAGTATATTTCAGAATAACTAAGAAACAAATAGTACCTTAGTAAGGAAAAACAAAGTCGGCACAGCAGAAAATATCATAATTGAATCGGCCATCGCCCAATCGAACATTAACTTACACGACCCTTCATGACGATTATGGCAAAGCACACACATTATATGAACAACGTCTTACCCAGCAAAATAAAAGGGGAAATAATAGTAACTATGATATCCTAAAAGGGTAGGTCTCGTTTGCTTAGGGCAGCGTATATGGCATCGATCAAACTTAACGTTTAATCGCCTTACTGATATCCTTATATGAGTTCTCGATTCGACCTTCCCTTCGTCCCTGAAGGGTCATTTATGCTGTTATGCCACAGAGTCGGAGCAGAGTATAAGCGATTGAAGCTATGAAATTATTAAACAATTAGAATGCTCTTATTTTCACGTGTATGTTCTGCTGGTTTCAAAAGCGGAGCTGTGAATTTGGAGTGTATAGTTTCCCGCTCCGTAGATGCTGCAGGAGTCAGTCTAAAAATGCGTGTCGACGCGTTAGATCATCTCGGAAAACAAGATTTATAGAATGAAAGTTTTGTGTCAAAACACAAAGACAAAGACAAGGTAGAACGGGATGTAGGCAGTAGGCTAAATGCTAGGTTCCTGGTCAAAAAACCTCCACGTGTGTCTGACGGCTGCTTGTCACTCTGGACACGTCTGGAGGGAACGGCAGTTCTTAAGCAGGTGCATCCTGGGTACAGGCAATGGAATCCTTTCGAGGGATTAACTCTCGGGGGTTATTATTGCCTGTGGCGAATATTCTGGTACGGGAGGGGCCCCATGTGGGCCAATGGGGAGTTGCTCCACGTGTCCCTCTGATGCCAGCAGAGCGCACAGTGGAGAAGCAGGGGCGGGCCCGGTGTGCACTCACCCTGCCACTGGGCAGGCAGCGGGGGGATTGTCCTTCCCAGCCCCCGTCGATCTCGTAACCCCAGGAGCACCCGCTGAGTAGTGTTCTCGCACCTCTTGGGACCGAGGGTCTTGGCTTTACCACCCAGACCGCGAGGAAGAAAACCTCTATACAAAATTACGGGAGGGTGGGGCTTGCGAGCAGCAGACTCGGGGTAGTCTACTGCCCGACCAGCAGCTAGCGTAGCTGGCACAGCTGGCGTAGTCGGCGCAGCTGGCTTAGCTGGTAAAGGCTCTTGAGGTGAGTGGCGTGCAGTGTTTCGTGACCGCCGCCAAGGGGTGCGGCCAACGTTAGGCTGCATGGGGAGAAGGGGCTCGCCTGCTTGTGGCGGGCCAGGACCTGTCGGGGTGGTTGTGTGAATACTAACGGGTTCCCACTCCCCCGGTTAAGTTAGTTGAAGGAACACCGTGGTGGTTTTAGTCGGTAAGAGTCCGACACTGGCTCCGCCTACCCCGGGCGGAGTGCATCCACGAGGATTTACCCACGGCAAAAAAAAAAGTAGGTTAAATTCTGTTTGAAGTATATTCTCTCGACGACATTCATTTAACTGATACTTATGTCGCTGTTAAAACGAATAAACCTAAAATTTTGACGTAGGTTTACCTACGTCATACGTATACGTTGGGATTTTAAAATACACAGCGATATAGCAAAAGTTGTCAAATTCGAGAGATGTCTTGAAGAAAATGAAATAATTATAATTGATAGATAATTGTTACAGCAAATATTTTGATAATCAGTCGTTTTATTGAGAGATGATTTACGTCCGTGTGGTGCCGGACGCAAAGAATTGCACCACCCTTATCTCTTCTCATGGGTGTCGTAAAAGGCGACTAAGGGATTCACCAGAGGATGGGCAGCAGCGTTCTCTGAGTATTTAACCAACCAACTGCGATCGCCAATCCGCCTGCCAAGCGTGGCGATTATGGCATATCCCCCCAACATTTGCTTGGGGGAGGCCTATGTCCAGCAGTGGACGTCTTAAGGCTGAAATGATTCATTTACACATATAAATAGTCAAATAATAATCTCAATATTGTCAACAAAAGGCTAATTTCATCCAAATATACTGAAACTCATATTAATTGCCGTTTACTTTTCACTTGTATTGCTTCTTTGATCGGCCATTCGTGTCCACTCGTGACGTAGACAGGGTTAAGTGGCCACTTTGACTGCTCACAGCTATTTATTTGCCTGGTACTTGGCGGACATCGGTACTTCGATACACGTTGTATGTTTATTTATTCAACAACCGTGAATGGATACTTTCAACTGAAATACCTCAATTTTTATTGGAAGTTTCTGTAAGGTTTCCTTTTTGTGTAAATATTGCAGACTTTACAGTACTTACATATTATACGAAGACAATCGTGTCTTTGTATGTTTACTATTCCTTCAGGATGATTTTGAAGACATTATTATTTGTTTAAGGGTACCTACTCATCGTGTCACTCAAAGGCATTTCCTGGACTAATAAGAAGGCTCAGAGTCACTCAAAGGTCAATGGCTATGCTCGGAGTGTCCCTGCGTGATCGAATCAGAAATGAGGAGATTCAGAGGAGAACGAAGGTAACCGACATAGCCTGAAGAATCGTCAAACTTAAGTGGCAGTGGGTGGGGCTCATTGCTCTCAGAACGAATGGCCGATAGGGCCATACATTTCCGGAGTGGCGACCGCATACTGGAAAGCGCAGTGTGGACGACCTGATAAAGGCCTATGTCCAGCAGTGGACGTCTTTCGGTTGATGATGACCTACTCATTAAATTGAACAAATTTTACTATAGGACCAAACCTAAAATTGCGAAAAAAAAAAACAGCTGTCACCTAAATTAATAAATAATTATGTTCACATAAATCGACGAAATGTAGGGAATATCTGATTTTCTTTTCACGATTTTGGGCTTAATTCCGTAGTAAGAATTGTTGAAATTGATGAGTACAATCATCCCTTAAAGGACTGCTAATAAATTCAAAATCATCCTGTATCGACAATATTTTCGATAATTTTTATTGTTTCTGTGTACAATTTCATCCATTATTTATGTGGTCCATTTTCAATATGAACACAGATAATATAATTCCACCCTTCTGATTCTATTTTTATAGGAACAATATTTTTCAAAGAAAACCGCACATATTCACGTAAAAAATCACCAAATATTTTCTCTTGAGGATAACGGAAAACGGAATAGGTATTTTTCAAGCAAAATATATTATAAGGAAGATACAAATTCGATATGAGAACCTTGTAACTGTGACACACCAACAGGTAGATACGATGTTTTTCAAACAAGATAACGTAATTTATGTGTCAAAATTCCGAGACTTCCGAGTTTTCCGAGTTCCGACCCCCGTTTGAGCAGAATAATACTCCAAAATGGTGTTTATAACGAAACATAAATAAGAGTTGGCGAATTTTAATATCAATCAATTAGCACTTCCAAAAATCTTCATCGTCGTACCTTATAAGTTTTTGAATAATTTAATATAAAGAAGCTAAGTTTATGTAACGGAAAAGTTATCAAGAAGTTAATCTTTGTGGCTATTACCTACCGGAGGGAGTTTCTTGCCTTTTTGTCCGACTTGTGAGAAGAGGGAGGCTAATGATTACACCTTCCGGGCATTGTTTTGTTTGCTTCTGTACTTGTTACTTTGTAGATATTGTGGTTGCGATGTCGGCTGCGTGGTTTATGGCCCAGATTTAGGTCTTGATTCACAAACAGTGCGGTAGGCTTGGTTTCAATATTGGTAGCTGTCTAACCGTGTGAGTAGCGTTTATTGTTACACAATTAATTGCTAGGTTCAGAAGAAAACTTGTGATACAAACATTTTGTTTAATGATTATCATATATAATATATTAAAACAAATAACTAACCTTTTTTGAAGTCGGTTAAAACAAGTTTAACCAGATTAAATCGTGTATATTATTTAAATTGGTTTTCATGACGCTTCGAAAGCTATCAGGCGTTCGTGGTCGCAGGAAAACTAAGATGATAAGCGTCTTTACAGATATTTAAAAAAAAACAAAAAAATCGTACAATAATACTTAATAATAATACAAAAATAGTTACCTTACTAAATTAAATAATAAATAATTTAATTGATACAGTTATATTTTTTTATTATCCCACGAAATCTTACTAAAATCCAATCGTACTAATATTATAGATTACTTATTTATTTTTTTGTTCTTCAATCAAGCTGAAACGGCTAAATGGGTTTGTATGAAATTTGGCTCACAGATAAACCATAACCTGGATTAACAAAAAGGCTATTTTTATTTATTTATTTATTAAATTTATGCACACACAGATAAATAAAATTAAAATACATAGAAATGAATAGTACAAAGGCACTGCTTATTTCTATAAGAAATTTCTTCCAGCAGACCTGCGAGAGGAAAATTTGAAGCAAAGAGATGTAGACACAGTGTGTCAAGTAATACTAATAAATATACATACCTACATATATATATGGATGCTGATAAGCAATAGTATGTCAACCTGCACGGAAGCCATTTCGAGTAAATCGTGTTTCAAAATTACGGCGCCAATTTAATTAGTTTGTTCAAGAATTTGCTGCAAATATTGATGATATGCAGTCATTATATCATAATATAAGTTTAGATCAAATTTCTCCAATTAAACTTGTAAAATCTGTTATATTCATTCCAAAATCCGTTAAATTTGATATTACAAAATGCGCCAGCAAACATTTTATTTGAATATACATTTCAAGTCTTATAACACATTATTGCTAAACTGAAAACAATTAATTTAAATTCAATTTGATTAATGTCAAGTACCTTAATCCTATATTGATAAACGTATTATTGAGATAAAAATTGTATTGTTAAGGTGTTATCAATAAAAGCCATGATTTCTTACAATATTAAAATATTTATTTACCTTTTAAAAACGGAACAAATTAGGGACCATCGAGCGTTATTGGCTATTCAATCTTCAAGATTTACTTTGAATACTTACCTACCTACATCATAATCAACATTATCTAAATTAAAACAGTATTTAAAAATCAAAATCAAACTACCTACAACAAAATAATCTCGTTTCGTTCGACTGGTTAGGGTATCAACGTTAACGAGAACATCTCACATCTCCGTTTTGCCGATGACATCGTTGTATGGCTGAGTCGTTGGAACACCTGGGCGAAATGCTGCACAGCTTAAACTGAGCATCTCAGCGTGTCAGTCTCGGCATGAATCTGGACAAGACGAAAGTCATGTTCAATATGCATGTCATGCCGAGGCCAATATTCGTTGAAGGGTCGGCACTCGAAGTCGTAACGGAATACGTCTACCTAGGGCAGATAATTCAGCTTGGTAGACAAACTTCAAGAAAGAAGCCGACAGAAGGTTCTAGTTAGGCTGGGTAGTATTTGGCAAACTTTGCCGAGTCTTCTCGTCGCATATACCGCAAAGTTTGAAGACAAAGGTCTTAAACCAGTACGTCCAGCCTGTCATGACTTACGGTGCCGAGACGTGGACACTGACAGTTGGGCTGGTTCACAAATTCAAAGTCGCTCAGTGAGCTATGGAGCGAGCAATGCTTGGAGTTTCTTTGAAGGATAAAATCCGTAACGAGATTATCCGCAGGAGAACCGGATTGACCGACATGTCTTGTAGGATCAGTAAGCTGAAGTGGCAGTGGGCTGGCCATGTCTGTCGAAGGGCTGATGGCCGTTGGAGCAGACGAGTCCTTCGAGTGGAGACCGCGATCAGGACGTCACTCCATCAGCGAGCGGCACCAATCATACATCAAACTTTTGAGCCGACCAATCATAACGCACCGTCCGCCCCGCGAATCGGCCAACGCAGCGTAGGGCGACCCCCACCAGGTGGACCAACGACCTGAAGAACGTGGCTGAACGTGACTGGATGCGGAAGGCAGAAAACCGAGCGTTGTGGCGCAACTTGGGAGAGGCCTATGTCCAGCAGTGGACTGCGACAGGCTGAGATTATGATGGATCATACAACTCATTGGGCTCGGACTGAATAGTTGCTGTATGATGAATAAGCTCAATGAACGACGAATGAGCTAGTGTTGTATTATCAGCCACAAACAGCAATCAACAGCAGCTAGAAACTCCAATAAATCCAGAGTATTCTCAAAGTCCAGATCTTGATCAGAAATATAAATATTCGGAAGGTATGTTTCTGTTGGCTGAACTTCTGGAAACTCCTCATTGAGACTGCTATTTGACGGAACCATACGCCTCTTTTCTTCAACATCGTGGCTAATAACCTCACACTGAAACTCCTCGTCAGAAGTAGAACGCGACGCATGGCTTTCCTCGTGAGGTATTAGGTAAATGATCCGCAAACATGGCTTCTTGATCTTGGCGGTAGCATTCTGTAAATAATTATAAAAATAAGACACAACTTGCAAAATGAGGGTATGTGCCAAATGTAATAATTTCGAGAACCTGAAGATTTGAGACAATGTCTGTCTACCCTGTTTACGGATACTTACAGTCGTGAACCTGTTTGTTTTATTAATTCCCTCATTCCACGTTTTTCAAAAACGTTTCAAGTCATTTAACATACTATTGAAATAAACGAACGAACAAGTGAACGAGATTTTTTTTGTAGCAATAACGTGTCAAGCTTTATAAAACTTTTACAAGCGTTAGTAAATAGTAGAATGTTTGTTAAGCAATAACCTGTTAATCAAAAATATTACATTTTGCTGAAATTAGGTAGTTAAGATAAGTAATATTACCACGGTTAGTATGTAAAACGTATTTGAATGTAATTTTAAACAGTATTCTGTCATAAAAAAGCGTTGTTTTAATAATTTTACCGGTAAAATGACCTCTAAACATGTATAGCTAAAATCCTTATATTTATGTAATATTTTGACTTATCTTTGATGATCTTATATTCCCCAAGTCTTCTACTGCGTTTTCCATGTAGTATTCGTGGCTAGTAGTCTTGTGAGGCCCACTTTATACGTATAATTTTAATTAAATATGGGCCAATGTTGTTTACACAGCTGAAAAAGGATAATACTAATTACGCAATAACCGATCATGTCCCATAACTTCTTTTGACTTTAAACAGACGGCGCCTAGGGTCATCAAACAATGTTTCAAGTGCCTAAACATCTTATTGCAAAATGTCTTACCCTTCGAACTGATTTCGTGTCAACCTTTTTATACTCATTTTTGGTATAAAAACTATTAAATCAGGTTAAAACCCTATTGAAAAACGTTCTTTGTCAGCCAAAGAAGCGTACTGCATCATTAACTCAATTTTCGAATTTTTGTGGGTTGACACATTATTGCTTATCAGCATCCATATATACTCATACATAAACTAATATATAACGTAAAATAAATATGGTATAAAAAAATAAACATAGTCTAGGTATACCTACACAATATCAAAATAGAAATCATAATACATTACATAATTACGTACAACCTATGTGGATGAGGAAAGATAATGCTCTTTTACACGTTTTTTGAAGGTGGAAACAGTTTTACAGTCGCGTATCACGGGCGGAAGCGAGTTCCACAGCCTAACCGCGTGCACAGATAAGGAGTAGGAGTAGAAGTCAGTTTTATGGGATGGAAAATTGAGGATGGTTTTAAGATGCGACCTGCAGGGTGCGTAAGGAGGACGAGTGTAGGAAAAGCGTTCCCGCAGGTATGATGGGGATGTCGGATTATGTAGAATATTAAAAAGGAGACACAATATCCGAGTGTTCCTGCGAAGACGAATAGGGAGCCACTTGAGAGTTTTGCGAAAATCAGAGACGTGGTCGTACTTTCTAAGATTGAAGACAAAACGGATACACAAATTTTGCAACCTCTCAAGTTTATTTAAAAGCTCCTCAGTGGCATCCAGATAGCAGGCGTCAGCATAGTCTATAATGGGCTGTATGAGAGTTTGGGCCAGGGAAATTTTAGTTTTTAAGGGCAAAAAGCTCTGGAGGCATCTGAGTGAATGAAATGTGAAATGCACCTTCCTACTAACGGCAGCTACCTGAGCATTCCACGATAGGTTGCAGTCAAAAATAACTCCTAAATTTTTAGCAGTGTCCGTATAGGCAATTTGAATGCCATCAAGAATCAGTGGTCTTAGAGTTGCAATGTTAAGTCTACTACGGAAGACCCTGCTACCAATGATCATGGCCTGTGATTTACTAGGGTTAATGCGTAGGCCAAAAGACCTAGCCCAGATACTTATGCAATCCAGGTCACGATTCATAGCAGCAATGGCTGATTCCGCTTCGGTCACAGGAAAATGCGCGTAAAGCTGCAAATCGTCTGCGTAGAGATGAAAGTTAGATGAGATGACTTTGTTGACAGAGTTTATGAAGATAGAGAAAAGAAGAGGAGAGAGGACGCCACCCTGAGGCACGCCCGCACTTAGATTGCACTGGTCCGAGAAAGTTTCATCAAGGCGGACACATTGCGAGCGGCCCCGAAGATAGGAATCAAACCACGCTACGGTAGAAGGAGAGAGATTAACAGATTTGAGGATCCCAAGAAGAATATCAAAATCAACCGAGTTGAACGCGCTACTGAAGTCCAGTAATACAAGAATAGTAAGAGATTTGTTTTCCATGGCCCAGCGAATGTCGTCAGTGACTTTCAAGAGTGCTGTTACTGTGCTATGACTGGCTACTGTTTATGCCAGAAAGATAAACAGTTCCTCAAGGATGTGCGATAACGTCTTTCTATTATAAAACCGAATTATACGTGGGCAAAGCCCCAGATATACACTAGTTTAAAATAAACTCTGTACATTTTCTTTTGATGTAGAATGGCAATATGAGCTAATGATACACCTGATGCACAGACCAGTAAGCCTCTAGACGCGTATTAGCCGGATACCCCCGGTCACAAAACATATGCAGTAGCACTGCATATCTTACGCCGAGCCACCAATCGGGACGTCACTCCGTCAGCGAGCGGCACCAATCATATTACCGAACATTTGAGCCGACCAATCATAACGCGCCGTCCGCCCCCCGGTCCCAGCCAACATTTTACGACTGTGTTCTCATGCAAAACTTTGTTTATGTGGCGTCTTGAGGCTTACTGGTCTGTGACCTGATGTTAATCTGTTACCTTTGCCTATAACAATTGCAGAACCATCTAGGTTGTTACCTAAATGGTACTTATTGCAAATCGGGTTTATCAAACTGAAATCTAAAGATGAAAAGTCTCATGTGATTGTAATTTTACCGACACCCGTACCATTCGCATCGAAACTAAACAGCAATGCTTGCATTGCGGTAGAAATAGGTACGGTGGTTCTTCCCGGACGGGCTCTTTCACAAGCAGCTATATACTACTTAATAATAAATTAATAGTTTAAAAAACACTAGAAAAACACGCTTTTATAAATGCACGTAAAAACACAAAATATCAATATTTACACTATTTAATGTATAATAGGTTTGTTATAACCTTAAAACCTGATCGTGTTCAAAGTCCATTACGTGGCCTTTCTCACAAGTGCAAACACGACTATGATACGATATTCTATCATGGAATGCCAGTGCCTATATTCCGGCTTCATCATCAGACCTTGAAACCTAATCGTGGTCAAAGTTCATTACAAGATTTTTCTAAGAAATCCAAAACAGCTATGATACGATTTTCCATCATGAAGTTCCAGTTCATATCTTCCGACTCCATCATCAGATCAGTTCGACAGTACCATACCAGGCCCCTCAGAAAGTATTGCGAAAAAAAGTTTTTATATATGGGAGACTGGCCAGTTATAATGTTTTTCGAAAATATGATTATTTATAAGTAAAAATAAGTAAGTTCCAATTTCAAAATTTCCCTCCACATTTTTTGCGAGTTAATTCAAAGTATTGTGTCTCACTGAAATATGGATCTGCGCCGGGAACATTTTAGAGCTATGATTTTATACGATTTCAAGTGTCGCCTGAAACCGGATGAATCGTACGATAGACTTCAAATGGCATTCATGGATGAAGGCCCTTCCAAGGCAACCGTGTATCGTTGGTATAACGAATTCAAGCGTGGTCGACCAACTTTGGGGGATGACGAAAGAAGCGGTCGCCCTTTGACGGCTGTTACCGAAGAAAACGTGCTAGCAGTGAAAAATTTAATCCAAGACAATAGGCGAATTACATATCAGGAGATTCAACACATATTGAAGATTGGATCGGGAAGCGTTCACGAGATTCTACACAGCCATCTTCGCGTGAGGAGGATAGTATCGCGCTGGGTGCCGCACAACCTCACCGATGCTCAGAAGCAGGCCCGGGTGGAATGGTGCCGTGATATGCTTAACAAATTTGAAGCAGGCTCGTCTCGGCGTGTTTGTGTTTTTTTTTTTGTTTGTTTTTTTTTTGTGTTTTTGTGTTTTTTCTCGTGTGTTTTAGTCCTGGATTTATCAATACGACCCAGAAACCAAGCGCCAGTCGACTGTTTGGGTGTTTCAAAATGAGCCAACGCCTACCAAAGTGAAGCGATCTAGAAGCGGGGGTAAGATTTTGATCGCTAGCTTTTTTAATTTGACTGGCCACTTGGTATCAATTCCCTTACGGGATCAAAGAAGCATTAATGCCGAATGGTATACTACCAAATGTTTGCCAGAAGTTTTCTCTGTTATAAGCAACAAGCGACCAAACACAGGGCTCCGCGGGCTACTGCTCCACCACGACAATGCACCTGCGCACACCGCACTCAAAACGAGGGACTTCCTGGACAGCACGCCAGTCAAACTCCTGGGTCACCCTCCTTACAGCCCTGATCTAGCACCGTGTGACTTCTTTTTATTCCCAAAAATAAAAAATCAGCTCAAAGGGATACAATTTTCGTCGCCGGAAGATGCGCTGGCTGCGTTCGAGCAGGCTGTAAACGAGGTGTCTGCGGCGGACTGGAAAAAGTGTTTTGAAAACTGGTTTAGGCGCATGAATCTTTGTATAGAGCCTGGTGGAAAGTACTTTGAAAAGATTTGATAAAAATATATGTACGTATAGAACAATTTTTTTTAGTTTCGCAAAACTTTCTGAGTGTCCCACGTATTATTATATTGTCATCAGAACTACATACAGCTGCCAATTTTCATTACGCTACGACCCTTGGAGGATGGTTAAATAAGTTACCATAGATTCCATTACATAGTTAGTTACATACACGTCGACCTAATAAAAGCGTGTTAAAAAGCAACGATACATTAGAAGCTAGGCCATGGTGACAAAAAAAAAACCCAGCCAAGTGCGAGTCTGACTCACGCAGTCAGGATTTTGTACCACCCATCGACCTGATACCCCATAGACACTGATTTAATTTACGAGAGTTCATCAAAAGACATTAACGCACCGTTAGTGAAATGTGAATTTTTGCATCTCTTTCTTACGCAGGCAGTATTAAATTTGTTGCTAAACTACATAGTAAGCACTATAATCAGACCAAGTTGGCTTTGGTAAGTATTACCGTTTTGAAGATAGAGCAAAAACAAAAACGTTAAATAAAAATCATGTTCTTCGAAGTTTCATGTATGGGGACCCCTTTGATTTTAGACCTACTTATTTTCTTGTCATTACAGCAACACATATTCTGAGAAAATATTAACTGGCTGCCTATTACCGACCTGTGACCGACAGACGGACGGACGGAAAGACAGCGTAGCGAGAGTAATAGGGTACCGTTTGGCAACCTTTGGGTACGGAACCCTAAAAAATGTCAAAAGCAATACACTTAAAATGACGACACTCATTTGAAAATGGCGCGCGAGTACGGATGTGTGCTCAATCTAAGCGTTTTCATTAGTCGTACATAACAGAGGCGCGCTCTTGATTGATTGCTGTTCACCCGGACGACTCTCATCCATTTTTACACAAATCCTGAGATAATGGATATCATTTGTATCCAATTGCATTGTTACGGAAAAAGGCTGTTTTGTTTTGTGTTTTTGTTTTTGTACCCAAAAATACAGGGTATATGAGGGGGATAAAATGACGTCCAAAGGAAAAATCTGGACCTCGTAGTGCCCCATCCGAAATGACCCCATAATTGTTCTGCAATTTTTCGTAGCTTTCAAGAAATTCAGGGGCCTTAATTAAACCAAATCGAGCTAGTGTCAATTCCTAGAAAAATGCAGTACGATTTAATACTAAGTCGAATTGAAATTCGATTGATACAGCGCTCGATCCAGTGGGGAGTAAGGCCTCCAGGTTTTTTAAATGTACTCCCATAGAAGTTCTACTAATAAGGTACATTTTCATTTCGATTTTCAAGGAAAAATTACCAGTAAAGTACTTATTTTTTGTATATCAGTATGTCACTTTTGTGAAGCCCATAAGCATAATTTTCTACTAATTGTGAAGTCCATAACCATAATTTACACAATTAATATTATTATTATTATTTGAGGAAAGATGTTGGGGTATTGAACGCCCCTAATCCACTGCAACCTGGTATAAGATCTATTGTGACACCTCTCGCAGCATTAATGCACTTCCCCAAGCTGCAAGTCAATCATGAAGTCGACTATGACTTTGGGGGAGGAGGATTTGATCTCCTGCGTTGAGATGACGTGGCTTCCAAGATGCTGGCTTCTCATGTGGTGCACTGCATCACACTCGCATAGAATTTGGATGGATGTCATGGACTTCTCATCCTTTTCGCGACAAAAACTGTAAACTGTGGTATTACTGAGACCCATCTTGTGAAGGTGTTTATTCAGCTTGCAGTGCCCAGTAAGCGTTCTTGTCAGGATTCTTATGTGGTTTCTGTTCAAAGAAAGCCCTTCTTTCGTAAACTTTTTCCTGACAATTAATATGCAAAAATATCTAAACTAGGTTTTGAGTGAATAATACCTATGTGTAAGCTAATAAATACTTACACTGTTAATACGCCACTATTATCTACGGCCTTGAAAAGGTTAGGCGGTCTCACACAGCCACATCCAAGGAGTTTAATATTTTAGCTTTTGTTACTTACGTCACTGTTATATTTCTTAGAAGACAACCATAAAAGACAGCAATATATTTTCCGTAAGTAAAAGACAAAAAGTACACAATATTAACACGCTAAATAACCCCACACAATATATTATCTAACAGAGTTGACATATTGATGGAGACCCATACATTGTCTCAGTACTTAGGGACAAAGAACAAGAATACTCATGAAAACAGAAAGATGAGTCGTTGTACAAAATTTGCTATTACCTGAAGAGGATGAGTAACACTCGATCAATCTCCTATTATTGCGAGCCAACATAATCTCGGATTAAATATTGCAAAGTAGGAAAGGGAAAATGATATACCGAAACGCAGCCCTAGGGTGTATGGAATAGACTTTGATCGATGATTATGAATTCAAGCTGTTTATTCTTTTACTTGAATATTATTTCATAACTAGGCATAGAAAACTGTGTAATAATACGATATTTCTGCTGAAAACCTGCCACTACTGGACATAGGCCTCCCACAATTTTGGGGGGGATATGCCATAATCACCACGCTTGGCAGGCGGGTTGTCGATCGCAGTTGGTTGGTTAAATGCTCAGAGAACGCTGCTGAAATAATTATTTGTACGATATTAATCTTTGAAAAACATTAACAAATGTAACTAATAACAAAAACCGGGCAAGTGCAAGTCGAACTCACGCAGTAAAAAAAAAAAAAAAAACGTAGTAAATTTTTCATTCTTTCTTTTGTTTCTTTCAGTGAGGGTACCGTACCACCCATCGACCTGATGCCCCAAATAAACTAATTTAATTTATGAGAGTTCTTCAAAATATATCAATGCACCGTGCGAAATATGAATGTTTTAATCTCTTTCTTACGTAGATACCACCACATATGTCTATGTTTACCCTATTTTTAGTATTTGTTGCTAAACAAAATAGTAGGCGCTATAATCAGACCAAGTTTGACGCTGGTATGTACGTGGGACACTCAGAAAGTTTTGCGAAACTAAAAAAAATTGTTCTATACGTACATATATTTTTATCAAATCTTTTCAAAGTACTTTCCACCAGCCTCTATACAAAGATTCATGCGCCTAAACCAGTTTTCAAAACACTTTTTCCAGTCCGCCGCAGACACCTCGTTTACAGCCTGCTCGAACGCAGCCAGCGCATCTTCCGGCGACGAAAATTGTATCCCTTTGAGCTGATTTTTTATTTTTGGGAATAAAAAGAAGTCACACGGTGCTAGATCAGGGCTGTAAGGAGGGTGACCCAGGAGTTTGACTGGCGTGCTGTCCAGGAAGTCCCTCGTTTTGAGTGCGGTGTGCGCAGGTGCATTGTCGTGGTGGAGCAGTAGCCCGCGGAGCCCTGTGTTTGGTCGCTTGTTGCTTATAACAGAGAAAACTTCTGGCAAACATTTGGTAGTATACCATTTGGCATTAATGCTTCTTTGATCCCGTAAGGGAATTGATACCAAGTGGCCAGTCAAATTAAAAAAGCTAGCGATCAAAATCTTACCCCCGCTTCTAGATCGCTTCACTTTGGTAGGCGTTGGCTCATTTTGAAACACCCAAACAGTCGACTGGCGCTTGGTTTCTGGGTCGTATTGATAAATCCAGGACTCATCACCTGTAACGATGTCGTAAACACGCCGAGACGAGCCTGCTTCAAATTTGTTAAGCATATCACGGCACCATTCCACCCGGGCCTGCTTCTGAGCATCGGTGAGGTTGTGCGGCACCCAGCGTGATACTATCCTCCTCACGCGAAGATGGCTGTGTAGAATCTCGTGAACGCTTCCCGATCCAATCTTCAATATGTGTTGAATCTCCTGATATGTAATTCGCCTATTGTCTTGGATTAAATTTTTCACTGCTAGCACGTTTTCTTCGGTAACAGCCGTCAAAGGGCGACCGCTTCTTTCGTCATCCCCCAAAGTTGGTCGACCGCGCTTGAATTCGTTATACCAACGATACACGGTTGCCTTGGAAGGGCCTTCATCCATGAATGCCATTTGAAGTCTATCGTACGATTCATCCGGTTTCAGGCGACACTTGAAATCGTATAAAATCATAGCTCTAAAATGTTCCCGGCGCAGATCCATATTTCAGTGAGACACAATACATTGAATTAACTCGCAAAAAATGTGGAGGGAAATTTTGAAATTGGAACTTACTTATTTTTACTTATAAATAATCATATTTTCGAAAAACATTATAACTGGCCAGTCTCCCATATATAAAAACTTTTTTTCGCAATACTTTCTGAGGGGCCTGGTATTACCGTTTTGAAGATAGTCACCAAAATAAATATTTGTAGAAAAAATAATATAGTTTCTTCATTTCCCCATTTATTCATTCATGACCATAAGCAGCACGTGACCGAGAAACAGCAGCTTGTTTTATTTGCACTACCGCCCGTAAGCGTCTCGCTCTTTCTCTGTCAGTCGATGATATACAACGTTATTTTAATTATAGCTGTATGAGTCTGTGTATAGCGTGGTAGCCAACCATCTTCTCTATTAAAATTTGGATGTTTTTAAAGAAGATGGATGGCAGCTACCACCTGTTTGGAACCCAATTCTAAGAATAATCAAGAGCCAAATACCACGCTCCACTATAAAACATAATGACACTGTAAGTGACTACTGCGTGCATCGACACAATTTTAGTTAATTTGAATATCTGCAAAAACGCTTGTCATCTTAGTCTTCCTGTGACCACGAACGCTGCAAAGCTTTTTAAATTTCAGGAAAACCAATTTAAATCATATACGCGATGTAATTCGGTTTAGTGTTTTATTATAATGTGAAAAGATCGCGAAAATCTAGGAAATCATTAATAATCAAATAACTTATTGCCATTGTCTTTAATATGTTTATCAGTTTATAAATATTACAGTACAGCCATGTTCATGTTTCTATAACAGGTTTTGTTACAGCCTCTAGCTAGAGCAATGTTATCCATAATATTAGAAAGCTTTACAAGTCAAATGATTAAATCTGAAAATGTTTCTTGTTTCTCTAGCCAGCGAAACTAACTTGGCAGAAAGATGAATTACTTTTGTGAAACTTGTGCATTGTATAAGTTTTTGAAGTCAACGCGTTACTGTGACACTTGTTCAGGCATAGTTAAGAAATCTCGCCGCGATGACGTCTGCATCTACGTGATACAACTTGGTAACAAGATAATTACCAATTAATTAACGTCATCGAAGACGAATGAAGTGATAGTTAAATAAAAAAATAAAAGCTTGTTAAATAGGATGTTATTTTTCAGTGTTTCAACATTCTTAAGGATTTATACCGTAAAAGTGCAGTAGATATATTAGTGCAATTGTTATACTTGTATAGTATTATATTATCTGTGGTTCCATACTCATGTTTGTTATAACTTTAGTTTTATTTTATTATTATTATTATTTTCAGCCTATATTGTCCCACTGCAGGGCAAAGGCCTCCCATTCCTTATTCCACTCTTTCCGGTCAAGTGCAATTGTGAACCAGTCTTTTCTATACGAGTCCAGCTCATCCCGCCATCTTCGCCTGGGTCTGCCGCGATGCCGTTGCACGTTTTTCGGGACCCACTCGGTACAAATTTTAGCCCAAAAATTTACCGCATTCGGCTAACGTGTCCGGCCCAGTCCCACTTAAGCTTCGCAGTTTTTTGAGTGACGTCAGCAATCTGTGTTTTGGAGCACAATATTGTGTTCCGGATTCGGTCTGTGAGTCTGACTCCCAGGATACTGCGCTCCATTGCTTGCTGGCAAACCTCAAGCGTGGACCTCTGGTGAACTGTCAACGACCAGGTTTGGGCACCGTATGTAAGGATATTGAACTAAGTTTACGGGACTTGTCGCGCACTATTAAATCAAAATATAACAAACATTTTGACTAACCTCGACGTTTCGGCCAATGCAACTTGACCGAAACGTCGAGGTTAGTCAAAATGTTTGTTATATTTTGATTAAATTGTGCGCGACAAGTCCCGTAAACTTAGTTCAATATGAGTGAAATTCGCGAAAGTTTAAAAACTACGTATGTAAGGATGTTTATTTTATGGCTTGAAAATAATAAGTTATACTCTATCTATCAATATTATTATAATAGCATATAAGCCACATCAATATAAACTTCAGAATAGGCATTCAATCTATGACCAGTCTTTGAGCAATGTGTGTTGCCAGTTGTTACTTATGGCACTGAAACGTAGTCGCTTACAATGGGCCTGATAAAAAGGCTCAAAGTCACTCAAAGGGCAATGAAGAGACCTATGCTCGGAGGTCCCTGCGTGATCGAATCAGAAATGAGAAGATTTGCAGGAGAACGAAGGTAACCGACATAGCCCGAAGAATTGCAAAACTTAAGTGGCAGTGGGCGGGGCACATTTCTCGCAGAACGGCCGATGGGGCCGTAAAGTACTGGAGTGGCGACCGCATACTGGAAGGTGCAGCGTGGGTAGGCCCCCACAAGGTGGACCGACGTCCTGGTAAAGGAGGCATATGTCCAGCAGTAGACATCGTTCGGCTGAAATGACGATGATGATGATGATTCAGTCTATAAGTTTAACAGTTGATATTTTTAATAATTACCTTCTCTGGTATATCTTTCAGGTTTACAACCTTACTACTGGAATTTTCACAAATCGTTGTCTTACAATGAAATAACTTTGGCTACATTGTTGCATTACTGTTTTCCAGAAGCTACTCCTATCTGTAACAATTCGGCTAATAAACGTTTAAAGACCACTTAAATTCTGGTAGTGCTAATCTAAGATGTCGTAACTTTCCTACAACCGTACTATTAAGTACTCCACTTTCTTTTGGCACTTATAACTTGAGGAAATTAAAAACATGCAACATTAATTGGTCTTTTTATCATGACTAGCGTTGCCAACCGTCCCGTATTTCACGGGACGTCCCGTATTTATTTCATAAATTTCAATGTGTCGATGTCGCCGGGACAGTAGGGCAATTATTATTTTGACATTAGCTTTCATTTTGAAATTAAAGCAATATTCATTGCGTGGTACGTAGTTGCCGATAACACGGATTGTCAAAACACACGGAGCAATGAACACTGACATCCAGATGATTGCGATCGTGAGTGAGTTACGTAATTCGGCAGCAGGTCGTGTCCCGTATTTTTGTAACCTTTTGTTATGTAGTTTGTACATAATAAAAGGTGGCAAAAATAAAACGTTTTCGAAGACGTTTTCACCATAATTTCTTTCATTGTGTTCCACATGTATTAGGTACATACAGTCAACTGCATTACAGTGGTAACACTTGAATTAGAAAACCATACTTACTGCTTCCGAAATAAAGGCGCTGTCAATGTCAAACTGTTACCACTGTCGTGCGGTCGACCGTACGAATTCTATGTCTGCACTAAATCTATTTCTTGTTCATGTATATATTTTCAGTTGTGTGTTTCAGTTTTGTGACGTGTCTAATAAATGTTTTTTTCTTTCTTCGTTCTTTTCTTTATTTTTAGCATTACTAGTTCAAATTGTTTCGTTGAAGGGGTATTTTCACAAATGTGTCTAAACTGGTCTAATATCCGTAAATAATGCACTCTGAATTTTATTAAAACCGAACTTTTTTACCATTTATAATTTTATTACGACTTTGAATGTCTCTTTTCATAAAAATGTCAAATCACAAAAGCACAGACATAGTAAAAAATATAGAGAAGTGCTGCGAACAATCATAGTGAAGCCAATAAAACCATGCTCCTCCTTTAATAAACCGGCGCTCTTGGATACACTACACATGCATCTGAAGGATCTGCCGTCTGACTGTGGGTGCGTGCGGAGCGCGGGCGAGGAATCTTAAATTGGCGGGGGGCGGTGAGTGGCCGTTCTGTACGTTAGTACTATTAGATATTCTGTGCCTGAAGGATGTTTGTTTTTGGCGATGCTTTCTGGACGATGCCGCAACATGTGTACTGAGAGCAGTGAGCACGGTTATTGTGGATATGTGTGCATGTGCGCTGTTTTGTACATGGAGGAGCACAGTTTTGTTGGCTTCACTATGATTCTAGATATCTATCTAAAAAAAGCCACAGACATAGTAAAAAATATAGACGAAGCGCTGCGTACAATCCATGTACCTATAATTATAGAAAATAGTAGTAAACAGGAACAACGTATACATTATGGGTACATGGATTGTACGCAGCGCTTCGTCTATATTTTTTACTATGTCTGTGGCTGTAAGTCAGTAACAAAGTATATTTGTCTGAATAACGTTAATTTTAATCTTAAATGTGTATTTATCCTGGGTCCATGCTGTTCGGTTATACTACCGAACAATCGAAAATCATTCCCAACTATGTTGGGGTCGGCTTCCAGTCTAACCAGATGTGGCTGAACATCAGTATTTTACACGGAGCGACTGCCATGAGACCTGCTGGGGTCTGATGGTAGTCGCTCCATCCGTAACCCAGTTACTGGGATAAACTGGGTTACTGGGTGGATATTTATTTATGCCGGGTAAAAAAACTAACATTTTTAAGATTCATGTTGAGGCCGAAAAAGAAGTTGGCAACCCTAGTCACGACCAAACCGGCAAGATTATTTAATAAAAGTTTTTATCCGTCTATATTTTTTTAACGAAATATTATGGACAGATTGAGGTTGTGCCTACCCTGACGTCGAATCGAATGTATCTTTATGTGTAAACCCTGTGTACACGATAATAAAACTCTATCCTACCCCTTGGGATACCTTCAAATATTTACCGAACCAAAGATTTTGTAAACATACTTTTTTATTTAAGACGTTTGATTTCCTGAAAAACCAAATGTTGGTTTAATTTTCAAAATGCTACTACGGCATAGAAATCCTAATAAAAATAGAAATGTTATGTTATATCTGTCTTTTACTACGGGAACGCATGTCACCGGTTTTCCGCTACCAACACATAAATACGCAATCACGCCCAACATGTTTCTAGCATACAATGCAAAATAAATTAAGCCTCAAAAAATCCGCTGCTAGATATGCTGCAAAATACAATTTTAGTGACTCTGCGTCCAAAACAGCACTGATGATCAAGCAAACGGTTCGCGCTCACGTGTCTAAAAGACAACTGTACGCGGCGACAAGTTCACGCACCTTTGCCTCTTCTTTTACCTTTATTTAGATTTCTATGTACCACGGCGTCCGCTTCTCAATTTTTAATGAGACATCCCTGGATTTATACGGCGTGCAAAATACATTTTTAATCTGTGGATAAAACGTATCTATCGACGTAATAGTTTCCGTGAACTAGAACAATGAAACAGAGATCGTCTATTGTTATGTAATGAGTTTGAAACTGCGTATAATATTCTATGTTTCGGTATTACGGTATGTACGTATAAGGCCCTTAGCAAATAGCTGGTCTCATATTGGCGGCCTAAAGGCTTGGGTCTAACATAAAATAACTGTACATAAATCAAAACGTTAGGCTGTATGTGTATTGAGGTTTTGCTTTCATTAAATTTAAGATGTGAAGAGAACCTATCTTTATATTTTTTCTTCAAAAATTTAATAAATTTAATAATATGGCTTTTATAAGCACTTTTTTATATCAAATAGTATATGTTAAAGAAGTAACAGCAAGAAATACAAAATGTTAGTCTTGTTTGTATGAAAGAACAGGATACACATACACACACAAAATCATACTATACTTTAGTATATTTTACCGTAAACATAGTTTCACGATGACCTTGGCCGCAGCTAGTCGTCGTGAAAATTCACAAAAGATTTTCGGGACTCGTGCTTATGGCTATGTTTGCAAACTAGGCTATACATGATTCTCAATACTTACATGCTTCAATAATTGATATAGTTGTTTATTTTTTATTCTGTGTTGGTCGTATCGTCTGACCTTCCGTTCATCTTGGTTGTTTTTCCGAACATGTGGAACAGTTGAACTTTATAAGGCTACGAATTTTTTCTGAAAAAAATTGTACATAGATACAGTCGGCTGCACAAAGAAGATTGTTTTATTTTTGTCAACCTGTATTAGTACTGTACCTATACCACCCCCATATTCTTCCAAACTTCCCTATCAGTAGCTTCTTCAGTCCAATTATTGAGAAACATATCCAGATCGTCCCGCCAGCGTTTCCTCGGCATACCCCGGCGACGAATTCCTTCCTGAGGCACCCAATGTGTAGCGATCCTTGCCCACCTTTCTGGATGCATTCTGCATTAATTATAAGATGTATACACAAACAAAATTAAAACACAATATTTTTGAAAACTTGTTAATCAAAAAAAAAAAAATTGTTGTAATAATTGTTGTGTTATATAAATAATTGTTGTTGTTGTTGTTAAATCTTTCTTTCTTTTTATTTTAATTATCTTTATATTTATAATCATTCTGTGCGTGTGTATGTGACTGAACTCCTCTTAAACGGCTGAGCCGATTTGGATGAAAATATTTGTGTGTGTTCCAGTGGATTCGAGAATGGTTTAAATTCACAATTTGACCCAGTTGGTGGCGCTGCTTTTCCGGGCAGGATGACATCTGCCGGGACCGCTAGTGTCTTTATATTTCACAAACCAGGTATTTGTATACATTAGCAGATGCTAAGTGTACAATATTGAAAGATTCCAATCCCTACTTTTTCATAAATAAACGTTTTAATTTTGCCGTGTGTACACACCTTAGTTCAGCTGACTGTACAAGTTTACAACATCTCACACTCATCATACGGCACGTCTACGTTACGAAAGTAGAATAAAACGCTTCGTGTTCAGCGTACCGCGAAAGCTGTAAAGCACCAGTCACTTAATAAAAGATCTCCCTTGGGAAGTGAAGCAAACGGCTCAATAAGATGGACGGTATCATCATCTTAGAGTAAAAAAAAAAACCTCGTAAAGTGTAGGAGGGGCCACATTAAATAAATTGCAGGCGCCTACCGCCCGTGGTGACATCTGCGTCAAGTCGCTAAACGCTAACTACGTTGGAAGGTTTGTTCCACTTGGCGTTTTCATTGTGGAACCCACAGAAATAGATAGATAGAATAGAAAAGTGGGTATGGGGCGCATGCCAACACTCTGCACCACAGTGCAGGGCATTTCAAAGCCTTTCTCAGTACGCCTTATGACTTGTTTAAATAAATAAATAAATAATAAATATTTTTGGGACGTCTTACACAGCACCATCCAGTCCCAAACTAAGCAGAGCTTGTACTATGGGTACTAGACAATGGATATAATACTTATATACTTTTTTTTTTGTTAATACCTACTTATAATACATAAGAAACACCGAGAAAAACACAAACACTTATGTTCATCACACAAACATTTGTGTACTGTGGGAATCGAAACCACGACCTCGTGATCAGCAGTCCGATATTCGAACCACTAGACCATAGACATCGTCGTTTCTGTAAATACTGTAACAAAAACCCGCAAAAATGCCTTATTGTGCTGTTTCTAACTGCAGAAACAAAAGGTGTAAAGTACATTTGATTAAATTTAATTTAAAAAAATTAAATACGTCAATATGGGAGGCGTAGTTTGTTCGAAAGTTGCCACGCATGAATCGCAAGTAAAATTGTGATTACAACCATTCTATCTATCTAGTTCTGTGGTGGAACCCCAAGCTGGTTTTACGTGACGGTGGTTCAAAATTACCTGTAAAAATGGCAAGGAAACTGAAGAAAAAGATTTATGAAGTGCACGAGTATCATTAATTGACGCAAACCTGATGAAGCCTTCTGATTGACGGAACAAATTGTCAAATTAACTATTTTCGGATATTAATACTAAAATGGTACAAGGTCCTTGAAACTAGAAACCGCAGTTCGGGCTATTTATTTTACAAGCTTTTATTTACCTTGCAATGTTTGTTGGTTTAGATCAAATCTTGCAAGCCAAATTTAAACCAGTTCCCGTTATCAGAATTAGCTGAAAATTGGTACACATATGTAAACTCGATGATAATGCAATATTATGGTGTTTAAGAGCTGGTCTGATGATGGAGCCGGAAGGTCGTCACAGGATGTCTGCTGTAGTTACCGTTGACACACCGAGTTTCGGTTACAGTACCAAATCCGTGTCTTATAAAAGCTTGTCTGGAAAAAAGATTTATCAACAAAAAACTTATTCGACTCTGCTCGCCTATTACTTCCTGTCAACAACAAAAAAACTTTTACAGTTTGTTGAACAACAACGTGGAAACAAATATTAAAATCACAACGCAGGTCGGGAAGCTAAAATGGGGCATCATTGCCAGCGTCGACCAAACGAGTTTTATAACTTTTATAAGTTGTGTCTCTGTTGAGACTACTTCGGATGTCTTCAGGGGCGTCACGCCCAGCGTAATTATGTTTAATGGAACCGTTTATCGCTGACATTATTACTACAAACTTTGTATGCGTATTTTATTCTAGCTCATTATGAACACTCGTATTCTAACCATCGCTTAGATTTGCTGTCATCAACATTGCAGTTGGACAATCTTTGTTCTTTTGTGTTTGTGTTTAAATGTTTTACTAGACTCATCATCATTTAATATCTTCAGAATAATTATTAAAAAGATATATCTTTCTGCATTTCATATTAAAAATCAGCCTGTACCATGTATCTTTCACTACTAAACAAGGACCACTGCAAAAACAGTAATTTTGACGAAATCGTTATCCTTTATATGACTTTCAAATGATCTAATCGATTCTCTGATAAGTTCGGAAAAGCTTGTTTGCAGGTCTTTTAATTGTATTTACGATGTCTGTATTTGTATAGGGTCGGGATATCATTTACACGTCTCTGTCAATCCAGCGTTGTTAAGATACATATTGTATTAGATGGACAATTAGTTTACCTATTATGTATGACCCGTCTAGACGAATGGGCTGTCTCGTTGATATTGACAGCTTGTTAGGGCATTAATATAATATCTACATTATCATGGTACGTATCTAGTGAGAGTACTTGAAACAGTATCCTTTAATGTTTCTCGTACAGGTATTGTCAAGAAACTGATTAGGAACATTCATTGTATGAGTACATCAACCCGCCTGCCAAGCGTGGCGATTATGGCATATCCCCCCCCTTTGGGGGAGGCCTTTATCCAGTAGTGGACGTTTTTCGGCTGAGATGATGATTGTATGAGTAAATTTTAAATAAATAATCCTTTATTTACAACTTATAACCAGGTAAGCTGTTCTTTGAGGTATCTTTTGAATACAATACTCGTCGTCTGGGTAAAAATTAGGGTCAAGGCATAAGGCGCCTTCGCTTTTCTCCGTCCTGTATGGCAGTCCAAACACCTCTCTAACAGAGTGAAACTTAAAGTCTTTAATTCAAATGTAATATCAGTTCTGCTTTACGGATCTGAGACCTGGAAGAGTACGAAAGACCTAACTCGATTTTTCCAGGTCAAACCGTTAAACCGATAAACAAAATGTGAACACAACGCATCGCGCTCGCTCGTCCCTTGCAAAAATTATCATATACCCTCAACTAATTTATATTACTTCTCAATAGCAAATTACTTTCAAAATCCGTATTCTCTTGTCTTCGTTGATCGCTGTCAGATAGCTGTCAGATTGAATGTACTTTCCCTCCATGAAGCATTGCGATGGGACATCCTGTTTAGAAAAGATAGATGTGACGGAGTTTTAATAAAATAAAATATCTAAGTGTCTGTAAATGCTCAGACATCATTTCAACAATTTTAATAGCTCTTGGCGATTAAATAACACGACCAGTATTTAATTTTCGAAGTAACAGAAAATATCTCTTGGGATTTCCAAGGAAACTAGAAAAATGAATTAGCCGAAAATCATAACAGTAAAACGTCGAAATAGCGAGAAATAGGGTCGATCCAAATTGTAACACGAATTCGGACAGAGAGAGAGGATATAATTGAATTTTATTATAGTCGTCCTTAACACTATTACATTGCGGGTTAGGGTTACAATCGAACTGACGTTGCTACAAAAAATCTTTGAAAACGACTATTGAATATCAATATCCACCTGCGACAATGGGTTCGAATTCCATTTAGGTACACAACAACAAAAGGGTCCGTATTCCAATAAATATACGATTCGTATATGGTACACAATGACATTGAAGATACAAATAGCTTTCATTCTGCTTTTTACTTTGGTACTGAATTCTAATATTCTACAATCCTTACATCCTAACCTATTATTTTGAAATCTGTAATTAAAATATTATTCCTCTTCCCCTATTCCTCTTAAGAAGCATTGACACCGAGCATTCGCATTAAGGTAACAGCTTGAGTTTGAACCTTACATCAGTGAATACCTACGTCGAGGTGAGCATTACAGTAAGCGGACTTGGAATTTTACATCTTAGAACATTGCAGTGGTGAGTACGATAAGTCGAGCAATACTGTGTAACGTGTGTATCACTTGTAATACGACGCGTGTAATATACTGTTCGATTTGATAGCTTGTAACAAGCGAAGCGATACTTATTGTCGAGCGGTTACAAAAGCTTATGCTCCCGGTTAGTACGTATGTTGAGCTAGCTCATTGTAATTTAATTAATGCTCAACATTGAATTTGCATGATTACATAACATGCGATGCTCGCGGTGATTTCCTACCGTCCTCTAAAATTAAACCATTGGTACGCAATAATAACTTTTCCAGTAGAATAAAATTATTTATTTTTCATCAAACAAATTAGCTCAAAATATTTGCTAATCTCAGTAGGTCGTAGTAGTAGGTAGTAGGTAGGTAGGTAGTATGCTGGCCAGAAAACCTCCACTTGTGCCTGACGGCTGCTTGTCCTTCTGGACACGTTTGGAGGGAACGGCAGTTGTTTGGCCGGTGCATCCTGGGCACGGGCAATGGAATCCTTTCTAAGGATTAACCTTCGGGGGATTTTATTGCCTGTGGTGAATATTCTGGCGCAAGAGGGGCCCGTTCTAGGCCAATGGGGAGTTACTCCACGTGTCCCTCTGTTGCCAACAGAGGGCACAGTGGAGGAGCAGGGGCGGGCCCAGTGTGCACTCACCCTGCCACTGGGCAGGCAGCGGGAGGACTGTCTTTCCCTGCCCCCGTCGACCTCGTAACCCCAGGAGTGCCGCTGTGTAGTGTTCTCGCGCCTCTTGGGACCGAGGGTCTTGGCTTCGCCGCCCGGACCGCGAGGAAGAAAACCTCTATAAAAATTACGGGAGGTAGGGCCTACGAGCAGCAGACTCGGGGTAGTCTGCTGCCCGACCAGCAGCTGGCGTAGCTGGCACAGCCGGCGTAGTTGGCGCAGCTGGTAAAGTGCAGTGTTCCGTGTGTGCCACCCAGGAGGGTGCGGCCGACGTAAAGCCAAAAAATAAGTTAGGTAAAAAAAAAAAGGTAGTTTTATACGTGGGGTGCTGGCCAGAAAACCTCCACGTGTGTCTGACGGCTGCTTGTCCCTCTGGACACGTCTGGAGGAAACGGCAGTTGTTAGGCCGGTGCATCCTGGGTACAGGCAATGGAATCCTTTCGCAGGATTAACCCTCGGGGGATCTTATTGCCTGTGGGGGGCCCCATGTGGCCAATGGGGAGTTGCCACGCGTACCTCTGATGCCAGCAGAGGGCACAGTGGAGGAGCAGGGGGGGGCTCGCCTGCTTGTGGCGGGCCAGGACCTGTCGGGGGTGGTTGTGTGAATACTAATGGGTTCCCACGCCCCCGGCTAAGGTAGTTGAAAGAACACCGTGGTGGTTTTAGTCGGTAAGAGTCCGACACTGGCTCCGCCTACCCCGGGCGGAGTGTGACCATGAGGATTTCCCCATGGCAAAAAAAAAGGTAGGTTTATACGTTGTTCCTGTTTACTACTATTTTCATGGTGTACAATAAATTATATTCTATCTATCTATCTATCTAGGTTTTTTTAGGGTTCCGTACCCAAAGGGTGCCAAACGGGACCCTATTACTCTCGCTAAGCTGTCCGTCTGTACGTCCATCCGTCTGTCTGTCACAGGGCTGTATCTTTTGAACTGTAATAGGTAGCCAGTTGTAGTGTTTCTATGACCCCGGTCACGACAAATACTAAAAATAAAAAAGTCAAAAACCATAGGGGTCCCCATACAAGAAACCTCGAAAAAAACCTCGTGACTAAACAGACCGATGCGAGAGCGGCATACCTTAACCCAGGCCTGCCACTATCACTACAACAGCCATAGAGGAGTCTGCCCATTACACCGTTCCATACCATGACCGTACTATGAATATGAACGTAACCGTATCGGCACATACAAATAATATTCTGTACATGAATTAATATGAAACAACGCCCATTAGATGTCTTGAGCGGCGGGTGAAACTGTCAGTATTGTGTGTCGTAATTCAGCATATCATGTTACGAAAAACCAATCGCGGGTAGTTCGAGAAAACACCCGCCGCTCAAGACGATGCCACCCGCATACTTCAGTCTGCTCGTGACCACGGCCAATGTAACTTGGCCGAAACGTTGAGGTTAGTCAAAATGTTTGTTATGTTTTGATTTTATTGTGCGCGACAAGTCCCGTAAATATAGTTTATAGAAATCTAAATAATAATGTAATAGAAGTGGTAAAGACACGTGAAGTTATGACTGCATGCAGGTGTGATAAAAGATACCAGTTCCCGAACCGTTTGCTTAATCGTCAGTGCTGTTTTGGTCGCGGAGTCACTAAAATTGTATTTTGCAGCATATCTAACAGCGGATTTTTTAGGCTTAATTATTTTGCATTGAATGCTAGAAACATTATGGGCGTACTTGCAAATTTGTGTTGGTAGCGGCGAACCGGCGAAATGCGTTCCGATATTAAAAGACAGTAGATAACATTTCTATTACTTTGTAATTCAGATTTTCATGGTTTTAACTATACCTATACTAGTTACTGTTGAACTTTTTCTAATAATCTGTGAGGCGTAGAGAGATCTTGATCTCGATACATATATTTTGATCACCCAACGCAGCTCAAGGCAAGTCAGGTTCAATTAACTAATAAACCTATACGCTAGCTACTTAGCTACAGGCTCCTCAGAAACTTTATTCAGATATGCAGATAAAATCACAATTAAACGTTGACGTCCAATCAATAAAAGTGTGAAAACGTATATATTATTTCCATTAAAGTATTGGTTGCGGTCTTGCCGTCGGCTTTATGAGAAATGATTATCCCGATAATTACCATATGACAATGACAGATCGAGGGCCTGCAATTTATTTTACATGTATACTTTCACCAACTGCACTATGTATTCAGGTAGCCAAAATTGAACTCACTGACAATTAAAAAGCGGTATGAGTGGTTGCATTGTACGCTAAATGTGATGAGAAATCATTAAAAAAAAAACCTTTTTTTCCCTTGAGGAAATCCTCATAGACGCACTCTGCCCGGGAAATCAGATTCTTACCAAATAAAAAAACCACGGTATTTCTCTAACTACCTTTGGCCAGGGGCTTGAGATAGACTCTGCATTTGCTAGCCATCCCCAACAGGTCCCGGCTTTGGTACGTTTTATCATCATCATCATCATCATTTCAGCCGAAAGACATCCACTGCTGGACATAGGCCTCCCCCAAAGGGGGGGATCTCCGACCGATTTCGAAAATTCTTTTATTTATTTAAAAGTATATACTTCCAGATTGGTCCAAATATAATCCAGTTTTGATGATGGGATCCATGTGGAATTGAGGAAACTCCTCAATTATTATAGGCATACATACGTGGGACACTCAGAAAGTTTTGCGAAACTAAAAAAAATTGTTCTATACGTACATATATTTTTATCAAATCTTTTCAAAGTACTTTCCACCAGCCTCTATACAAAGATTCATGGGCCTAAACCAGTTTTCAAAACACTTTTTCCAGTCCGCCGCAGACACCTCGTTTACAGCCTGCTCGAACGCAGCCAGCGCATCTTCCGGCGACGAAAATTGTATCCCTTTGAGCTGATTTTTTATTTTTGGGAATAAAAAGAAGTCACACGGTGCTAGATCAGGGCTGTAAGGAGGGTGACCCAGGAGTTTGACTGGCGTGCTGTCCAGGAAGTCCCTCGTTTTGAGTGCGGTGTGCGCAGGTGCATTGTCGTGGTGGAGCAGTAGCCCGCGGAGCCCTGTGTTTGGTCGCTTGTTGCTTATAACAGAGAAAACTTCTGGCAAACATTTGGTAGTATACCATTCGGCATTAATGCTTCTTTGATCCCGTAAGGGAATTGATACCAAGTGGCCAGTCAAATTAAAAAAGCTAGCGATCAAAATCTTACCCCCGCTTCTAGATCGCTTCACTTTGGTAGGCGTTGGCTCATTTTGAAACACCCAAACAGTCGACTGGCGCTTGGTTTCTGGGTCGTATTGATAAATCCAGGACTCATCACCTGTAACGATGTCGTAAACACGCCGAGACGAGCCTGCTTCAAATTTGTTAAGCATATCACGGCACCATTCCACCCGGGCCTGCTTCTGAGCATCGGTGAGGTTGTGCGGCACCCAGCGTGATACTATCCTCCTCACGCGAAGATGGCTGTGTAGAATCTCGTGAACGCTTCCCGATCCAATCTTCAATATGTGTTGAATCTCCTGATATGTAATTCGCCTATTGTCTTGGATTAAATTTTTCACTGCTAGCACGTTTTCTTCGGTAACAGCCGTCAAAGGGCGACCGCTTCTTTCGTCATCCCCCAAAGTTGGTCGACCGCGCTTGAATTCGTTATACCAACGATACACGGTTGCCTTGGAAGGGCCTTCATCCATGAATGCCATTTGAAGTCTATCGTACGATTCATCCGGTTTCAGGCGACACTTGAAATCGTATAAAATCATAGCTCTAAAATGTTCCCGGCGCAGATCCATATTTCAGTGAGACACAATACTTTGAATTAACTCGCAAAAAATGTGGAGGGAAATTTTGAAATTGGAACTTACTTATTTTTACTTATAAATAATCATATTTTCGAAAAACATTATAACTGGCCAGTCTCCCATATATAAAAACTTTTTTTCGCAATACTTTCTGAGGGGCCTGGTATAGTGATTTTGGTATATTCATCAACAAGTCAAGCATTTGCATTCAGAAAGTATCATTTGGTGAAGATCTGATGAAGTTCTTCGGAGATTAAGAAGGGAACTCTTCAATGGATGACAGCAAATCATCCAGGCACCTACTTCATAAACTGTTTCACACAAATTTTATTATTTAATTATTTTTGAAGTCGGTTTATAATTTTTTACAAGCTTATTTTTTGTTGTCTTGCAACGACTAATTTTTTTTTCACCCATAATTTTTTGAATATTTTAACTAATTTGGGTGTATAGGGATGTTGGTAAAGAAAGAATAACGTTGTTTGTGTTTTATGTTACATTTGTTGGGCACGACAGCAACTGCGCTACTGATTTATGCAGAGACATGACATTTACCGCCGCGCTGGTAAAGGAGCGGTAAATGTCATGTCTCTGGATTTATGTATGAAAGTCATAGAATACTAAATATGTATTCAAAAGTGTCAAACTCGAAAAAGGATTGTAGCACTTAGTTTTAAGTACCTACCTACATTTTGAAAGAGAGCATAAAATACAAATGTAACATTTCGTTAGGCAGTTTCAAATATTGAAGTGAAAATCGTTGTTAATATTACTAATATTACTATTTCGAGTTTTTAAACGTCATCCCAACGTTTTCGAAAAGTTCGACTTTAGGTGACAAAATGAATTAAGACACTTTATACGCGGTCCAGTGTCGAACATTGGATAAGTGGTAGAACGTGCTCAAAACGCTGTCATTGTCAAAATAAGACAAGTGTAATTTTTATGACCGTTAGAAGTTTTATGCTCTGGCACGTATGACATACCTAGTTTTCATACAGTACTTAAATTGTATATTGCAGTTGTTAACAATGGATTTTTCAATTGTTTTACGCTTATACAGAAGTGAAGTTTTTGAATTGCAAACTGCTGGGTTTTTTCTTCGGTTCTGCTTTTCAAACACGGTTTAGGACGCGAGAATTTTGGTAAACAATATAAGATTGTAAGTACGACCATGTACTACAGAGAGATCAAGCTATTCCTCAGATTCTGTTCAACTTTCGATCAAATATACTATAGACGCACGATCGTCACTCCAAAAACGGCACCATCAAACTGCAATAATGCAATAATCAGTCGCGTTCACAGTTTTGTTCTCAGCCGCTTCACGACCTGGCAGTGAGACGTTTCACAATGCTAAAATTTGTAGAAAAAATAAATAAAAGCTATACTCCAAATGGGCAAACAAAGAATGGAGATTCGTACTTGTAGTTATCAGTACACTTTTTCGCGGAGATGTTTTTTTTATGAGATATAGATCTGCTCTTGACCGCAATCTAGACAGCTTTGTCAAGATGTGGTCGATGATGGAGCGAGAAAACCTATTAGGTGCCGAAGTTTTTTGGGTTTGATTTTGTACAAGACCGTGCATCTATAGTATATTTGATCGAAAGTTGAACAGAATCAGAGGAACAGCTTGATCTCTTTGATCGAAGTGTTCAACCGTTTCAACAGCAACGAACCCACTGCGTTTTGTACCAGGCCCCTCAGAAAGTATTGCGAAAAAAAGTTTTTATATATGGGAGACTGGCCAGTTATAATGTTTTTCGAAAATATGATTATTTATAAGTAAAAATAAGTAAGTTCCAATTTCAAAATTTCCCTCCACATTTTTTGCGAGTTAATTCAAAGTATTGTGTCTCACTGAAATATGGATCTGCGCCGGGAACATTTTAGAGCTATGATTTTATACGATTTCAAGTGTCGCCTGAAACCGGATGAATCGTACGATAGACTTTAAATGGCATTCATGGATGAAGGCCCTTCCAAGGCAACCGTGTATCGTTGGTATAACGAATTCAAGCGCGGTCGACCAACTTTGGGGGATGACGAAAGAAGCGGTCGCCCTTTGACGGCTGTTACCGAAGAAAACGTGCTAGCAGTGAAAAATTTAATCCAAGACAATAGGCGAATTACATATCAGGAGATTCAACACATATTGAAGATTGGATCGGGAAGCGTTCACGAGATTCTACACAGCCATCTTCGCGTGAGGAGGATAGTATCACGCTGGGTGCCGCACAACCTCACCGATGCTCAGAAGCAGGCCCGGGTGGAATGGTGCCGTGATATGCTTAACAAATTTGAAGCAGGCTCGTCTCGGCGTGTTTACGACATCGTTACAGGTGATGAGTCCTGGATTTATCAATACGACCCAGAAACCAAGCGCCAGTCGACTGTTTGGGTGTTTCAAAATGAGCCAACGCCTACCAAAGTGAAGCGATCTAGAAGCGGGGGTAAGATTTTGATCGCTAGCTTTTTTAATTTGACTGGCCACATGGTATCAATTCCCTTACGGGATCAAAGAAGCATTAATGCCGAATGGTATACTACCAAATGTTTGCCAGAAGTTTTCTCTGTTATAAGCAACAAGCGACCAAACACAGGGCTCCGCGGGCTACTGCTCCACCACGACAATGCACCTGCGCACACCGCACTCAAAACGAGGGACTTGCTGGACAGCACGCCAGTCAAACTCCTGGGTCACCCTCCTTACAGCCCTGATCTAGCACCGTGTGACTTCTTTTTATTCCCAAAAATAAAAAATCAGCTCAAAGGGATACAATTTTCGTCGCCGGAAGATGCGCTGGCTGCGTTCGAGCAGGCTGTAAACGAGGTGTCTGCGGCGGACTGGAAAAAGTGTTTTGAAAACTGGTTTAGGCGCATGAATCTTTGTATAGAGGCTGGTGGAAAGTACTTTGAAAAGATTTGATAAAAATATATGTACGTATAGAACAATTTTTTTTAGTTTCGCAAAACTTTCTGAGTGTCCCACGTATAAGGAGAGATTCATACTGTTGATTTCAGAAACTACTGATAAATAAAATGACAAGGCCAATAGTGAGGAATTCTTGGATGACTGTCCAAATGAAATAAGTTTTCTTATTCAATGTACTATTTCGGCCTTGACGAAAAAGGAATTTGACGAACTACTGTACTTGACGAAAAAGAGACTTGACGAAAAAGTCATTTAACGAAAACGTGATTTGACGAAAGTCGTTCTAACCGTATAAAACAAGCAGCTAAAAGTCCAAAATCGCAGCACCAGACCTTAAGTATAACGTCGGGATACTTGAAGATACCACTTGTCGAGTTACCGATTCCAGATGGCAATCCAATCTCTACTGTCATATTATGGCTGTAAACTATCATTTAAGTTGCCGCTAACTATTCTTTATAAATAGTTAGAGTGGTGATTATTTTGATTGTCGTTATAAAAATCGACATCTGGGCTTTCGGGCTGCATTTGTTTTTTAACCGACGAAAAAAGGAGGAGGTTCTCAATTCGACGCGTATTTTTTTTTTTTTTTTTTTTTAATGTATGACCACGCATAACTTTTTACAGAGTGGTCCGATTTTGATGATTCTTTTTTTAATGGATAGAATATATCTTGAAGTTGGTCCCATTTAAATTTCAAAACCAAAATCGACCCCTAAAGGTAGTAAAACAGGGGATGAGTGTTTGTTCACCCACTGAATTCTTACCTGTTAACCGATTCTGTTGAAACTTGACACACATAAATATAGTTCTAGACACTACGACATAATGGAGACCTGCAGTTAGATTTTAACCACAAAAAAATGAAAAATAAAACTTTTTAACAAAAAATTGAACCGACGAAAACAGATACTGAAAAGCGAAAAATAAATAATTACGAGTCGGCGCCAAACAACCAATCAACGAAGATCATTAAATTACTTTAAATATATAATAAAAACAACGTCACATCAAATACAACGTGAAATTTTCAACGATAAACAATAACTTTCCAAAAATGCGTTCTCCGCTCGGCCACTTGCAACTTGCACGCACTTTGCTTGTTAAAAGTTCGTTTGGCGCCGACTCATAATTATTTATTTTTCGCTTTTCAGTATCTGTTTTCGTCGGTTCAATTTTTTGTTAAAAAGTTTTATGTTTTATTACAAGATCTAGGTATGTGAAAATGTGATATCTGATATAGAATTTTGATATGAATTGCAGTGAAGCGGAAGGGAGGAATGTGGGCAGGCGGTGCGCAGTGCGTGCATGCTTCGCTCCCGCGCGGCGCTCGCGCTCAGCAGCCTGCGCCCACGCTCAGCGGCGCCATCGCCAGCCGCCGCCCGCCCAGGTAACTAACCTATCATCTAATTAAACCACAGACCAATAAGCTTCAAGACTCCGCATAAACAAAGTTTTGTATTCGAACGCAGTCGTAAAACGTTGGTGGGGTCAGGGGGGCGGACGGCGCGTTATGATTGGCTGGCTCAAAAGTTCGGTGGTATGATTCCTTATGATTGGTGCCGCTCGCTGACTGAGTGACGTTCCGATTGGCGGATGGACGTATGATATGCAGTGGTAGAGCATATGCGTTGTGACCGGGGGTGTCCAACTAACCGGCGTCTAGAGGCTTACTGGTCTATGAATTAAACTAATTAACGACCAAAAAAGTGGCTGTTAGGTTTGGACTACATAGAGGAACTCTTGAACTAATGTTTCATCATCTGATCGGTTTTACACATACTCACTCTAACAAACCCCACACACGTACGTACACACACACCTCTCATCCATCCCTCTCTCACACAACTTACCCCCAATACACCACAAATGCCAAAACACATAATGCTTGTTTTGTTAATATAGGGAAATTGTAATGATATACATATACTGTTAATATCTAAACTGTCGTACACGGATTGTGCTTTGAAATAGCAAAACATTGTCTCTCAAGATACAGGTTTTTTACTTAGTTTGAGAGACAGCAGACAATGATGATTGTTTCTAAATTGCCTTATTAATTAGTTATTAAGATTTCTTAAGTAATTTGTATGGCTGTGCTTTTAATAAATTATTTATTTATTTTTTATTTAATTAACCTATCGTCATCATTGTTGGGGCCTGTTATTTCTTCATTCTTGGCTATAGGCCTCTTCTCTCCTTTTTCATTCTTGGCGGTCTTGTGCCCGAATCATCCAGTCATCACCTCTGTACCGTCTATATTATAACATCCTAATAACATCCTACAAGCACTAATAGCATCCTGCAAGTTATTGCTGGTAAAGTGGACTCCGCAATAATTAAGGCTTTCATTCGGGTTATGATCAGAGAATATTATATTAGCTGTCTGATCAGAGCTTGAATGAAATGTCTTACATTACATTCAAGCATTATAAAAACTACCTACTGGTGTCGATTCTCTTGGTCACGAACTAAAATAATTTTAAACTATCGCTCTCTTTTACTAATAGTAGATACAAGAAGGGGATAGCAACAATGTTAGAACTGTCAAATTAGTGGGAATTTAGTTTTCCATACAAGTTTAGTCGTGATCTCGGAACGTGCCCACTAAAATACAAATAAATGTAACACGTAAACTAATTTAACTGTTCTAAAATCGTTGCCATCCCTTTCTTGTATCTACTATTAGTAAAAGAGAGCGATAGTCTAAAATTAATTAAGTTTATGACCAAGAGAATCGACACCATTAACATAGTTTTTAAGTAAATTGTTACTAAATAAATAAATGAATTCAATTAAATTATCATCAATCTAGCGCCAACTCTGCACTATTGTGGTCCTATATATATTATGTTGCAGAGAGGTTATAATAATCGGATAGAAATTACTACAGTTAACTCTAATGAGTTACCTTCATGAATGTAAAACAAGAGCATGTCGGGCCATGCTCAGTATTATAGGGTTCCTTATACTTAAGGCTTCCTTATACTAACCCTATAACCCTAGGACCTACTGGGCTAATTACAAACGAATCAAATCGAATATTAATCATTGCTATTTTAGTTTTTGCAAACAGCGCCACCTAGCGCTAAATTTAAGAATTGTGTCATATCAATATATTTAGCGCTAGGTGGCGCTGTTACTTTGTGTTATCAATATAACACAAAGTTTCTTTTTGTGATTTTTTTAAATAGAAAGTAACTAAAGGAGCATTATTTGCTAAGATCATTTTTATCTAAGGTCAATGACCTATGAACTTGGACGTCTTAAGTATTTTTCAGTTTTCTCACTATAACTCAAAAATATATAATCACATTATACTCGAAATAATTTTAAAAGAGAGTTTTTATAAAAGTCTATCAACGTGGAAGATGACAAGTTTCTACGTTGCAAAGTTTGGAAATGCCACTTTGGCGGATGGTATTTCGCGGATGGTATACCTGATAAAAAAGTTGTGTATGAAACATTACCTTCATTTTAGTAGACCTATTCAATAATACCCCACAAGAGGGGGTGCAGCGAAAAAAAAAATTTCATCCCCATTTCACATGTATGGGCGCCACCCCTAAAATACGTTATCTAGATTTTTTTATTCTTTTAAAATTGAGATCTATATCTAAACCATTTTTTAACAAAATTTCATTTACTTATGTTTATAACTGTAGAAGTTATTAAGCTGTAAAGGATTAGGACAGACGGACAGACGGACAGACGGACAGACTGATGGACATGACGAAACTATAAGGGTTCCTTGTAGGACTACGGAACCCTAAAAAGGATCATCACAAAGACAAAAGCCACGTATTCTATCCATCATTACGACTGTTTTTTTTTGTACTAGACTATAGCTAGGAGTCGACAAGTTGTGGCGATATATTATGGATGAAAAGGAAGTAAATGATGAGATGACGGTATAGGTATTTATCTATTTTTATTAAATGTAATTATAAGTCCGTAGTACGAAACATATTTTACTACTTTACTGGTGCATCTACCTTATTCTTTGTCTCTGCATTACCCTAAGGTTGTCTGGTAGAGAACGCCTATGGCGTTAAGACCACCTTTGTACCTTGTTGTGCATAAAGAATTAAATAAATAAATAAATAAATGACGGCTGATAGACAAAAATGTAAGAAGACGTATTGCGCCGACCCCAAGTAATTTGGAATCAGGGCAGGAGATGATGACACATCAACTCCTAGTTTGCATAAAAGTCGGTTTTTTCAAATGTCAACCTCATCTCATCTGCCCACTGGCTCAGTATATGTTCAATAGGAACACGAAAAAAACCTTTTTTACATTGATATGTATTAAAAATTCGGCCTCAGTACGCGAGTTCGCAGTTTTTGACTTAGCGCAATAAACAATAATAGATTTCGCTTGAAGGATTAAATACTTACTTGTGTTTACTCCTTCAACAGCTTTGTGCGAAGTTCAAATCCAATTCGTTTCATCAAAATAATTTGATTATAGTTCTACCGAGGCCTGTCCTGTCTCGGATATCCCGAGGCCAGAAGCTGTACCTCGTTCTTCGAACTTTGAAAATCCAGCCAAAAGTTTGGAGAACAGTTAATTCGAATCTGCATTTTCAGACCGTTCACTTTACAATAATCAGCAGATTGTTCTTTTTCAGAAAAATGTATTCCTTCCTTTCAAAACATCATAAGAAAACGAGAAGAAAAGTTATAAATTAAATATTTTATTCATACTTATCTAAAAATATTAGCAATTGCTTTAATTTTGGACGAGAAATTAATAATCGTCAAACGAGAGTCCTGGAATTCCTTTTAAACATAATTGACCCACCTTTTCTCCAGAGCGAGCGATTCGATTTTTTTGTGTAAAATTATTTAATAATTCTACCATCTATTGGAATTTTTTCGCTTAGCGGTGAGAGTAGAACTTGTAGCAGAAACACATTTTTTAAAGTATAGGATGTTGAAACGATGTAATACCACCTAGGTTGTTGCCTAAATGGTCCCGCAAGTCGGTTTGCCAAACTGAGACATGAACACAGAACATCAAATACTAACGTACAGAACGGCCACTCACCGCCCCCCACCTATTTAAGATTCCTTGCCCGCACCCCGCACCCGCCCACATTTTGCCGGCAATTGGACTGCAAGATTGCATTGGATGTCAATCGCCAGTCGCTATAGGTACAAGCACGCCATCTCTAAGAACTACTGAGAAGCGCTTGGCATTACGAGCGGTGAGCATACCTAACCTACACATGTGTGTACGTTCGTATACAGACGTGATTTTGTGTATGTAGGTGGTGTTAGAATTTATAATGTATTGAGTGTTCGAGGTGTGAAATGAAGATGAAAAGTCTCATGTGATTGTAATTTTTCCGGCACCCGTACCCTTAACACCAAAACACAACAATGCAAGCATCACTGTTTGGTGGTGGAAGTAGAAGTAGGTACGTACGGTGATAGTACTTCCCCGGACGAGCTCTTTCACAAAGAGCTCTATTACTACTACATGGCTTAGCTTTGTAAATTTAATAAGTCAAACAAAATACATCATCGTCAGAGCTTCTACATTCTAGCATTGGCAAATACCGCGTAACTGATTTCGACTAAATCATAAGAAATCTTATAAAAGGGAAAAACATAACGATTTTTGCAGTTTCAATAAGTTGTTACAATATTTACATTAGTGACATTCCTTTTTGTCTAGTGTTTCAATTGGCGCGTGCCAGCTACCTACGTTTGTATAAAAAATCACTGGAGGTGTTGAACTTGGATTTTCGCATTGGCAAATACCGCGCTATTGCAATGGCATCAACGTTATTATAGGTACAGAAAGTGCAGATACTAGTTCAGATAGGTACCTACATAAATAGTCAGTCACTTCAATGGGCGAGTGATTGAAAATATTTAAACCGTTGAACGCGGCAATTCCAGATGTAATTAAAATTCTATTGTGCCTCTTCCGTGGGAGTTCAATGCTTAATGTTATAATTCCGTAATATATAAAAAAAAACATTCATTTTGCTTTTCTGAATCATCATCATCATCATCATTTCAGCCGAAAGGCCTCCCCCAAAAGAGGGGGATATGCCATAATCGCCACGCTTGGCAGGCGGGTTGGCGATCGCAGTTGGTCGGTTTAATACTCGGAGAACGATGCTGCCTATCCTCTGGTAAATTTCTTAGTCGCTTTTTACGACACCGTTGAGAAGATATAGGGTGGTGCAATTATTTTTCTGAATGCCTTGACTATAGCGTTATCATTGAATTGAAGGAAGGATTTTTTTATTATCAAAAAAAAAAACTGTCCTATACATTTTGGTCAAGTACATGCAAAATTTTCTATGAAACGGATGTTTTTCTTTCACGATTTCAGAGTTGGTCCCATAGTAAAAGCTGTTTAAATTGATGAATACAATTCTATATAATAATATATACCTGGATCGATGGTTTGATGTTCTTCGAAGCACGGAAGTATCTCGAAGTATGATCATCCATTCACCATAACAGCATAGTTTTAGTCCATTTACAGTATTTTCCTGATATCCGTTACTTTTATGGTGTAGAATAAAGCATATTCTATAATATTCTATCATGTATAGGTATAAAAAATGCGTTTTCATATTTAAAGAGTTCATTTAGGGCATAGCATTGAACAACTTTTAGTACGGGGTCAACACTGAAATCTCGAAAAGAAAATCTGCTGATCCCTACATTTTGTCGATTTATGTGAACACAAACAACAGTTTTGCGATTTCAGGGTTGACCCCGTAGTAAAAGTTAATCGATAGCAGTCACTGAATCAGCTCTTTAAATATGACACCACGCATTTCTGATACACGTGGTATACTATCATTAATAACTGCTCTCATTAATTTGACTGTTGATTGATTTTTAAATATGAAATATAAGTATTTTGTTGATTATTTCCAGGCCATCCCCTCCGTCACCGACTTTAGTGGCTCAAATTGACTCCTCAGTAGCGTGCCTCTGGTTACTAACTCCCCTGTCAGCCGGGACAGCGGTGGTAGCGGTCTTGGTAGCGGTTTCCACCAACAACTGGCTTCATACACAGGAGAATATGCTCAACCCTTACTACAACGGAACGGGAAGACACGACCTAGTTGCTAAGCAAACTGTGTCCGGATTATGGAGGATTTGCCACACAGATCGTAAGTTTATTTTAGATTTTTATTAGTTTGGGCCAAAATACCGCAGTTTCTCAAGACGAAAGTCTTTGACCAGTGTGTATTGCCAGTAATTACTTCATCAACTCAGCCTATCGCAGTCCACTGCTGGACATAGGCCTCTCCCAAGTTGCGCCACAACACTCGGTCCTCTGCCTTCCGCATCCAGTCCCCCTCAGCCACGTTGTTCAGGTCGTCGGTCCACCTGGCGGGAGGGCGCCCTACGCTGCGTTTGTCGATTCACTGTCTCCACTCAAGGACTCGTCTGCTCCAGCGGCCATCGATCCTTCGACAGACATGACCAGCCCACTGCCACTTTAGCTTACTGATCCTACAATCTATGTCGCCATGAAGTAATTACTTACTGCACTTCTTCTTCTTCGTGTCGATAGTACAATATCATATCCTGCTGGCCCAGAAATTGGCCACCTTAATTGCATTGTCTGTAGCATTATTCATATCGGTAAATGTGCAGGTGTAAGGGCAAAGATGGCAAGATAACAGATGTGGCATTGATTGAGAATCAACGCCACAGTTACAACCTGTATCCATTTTGCTACGTAGCCCCGTTTGCTCATGTTCAGCTTACATCTGCCTACACTGAAAAAAAAACTTGATAACATTAATAAAAAAAATGTTTGCAGCTATCAAGGAACTTGTTTATATACGAGCACATAAAGTAATATGATTATGGCAATAAAGTTATTTTGATTGTGCAACAGACAAGTTGTCTTAATAAAATCAAACAAAGTAATTGTCAATGCAATCAAGTTTGGTTATCATGCCAATGACTTCTGTTGATTGATGTTATAACGAACTTGGTAATGGTTATCAAGTATTTTAGTAGTTTCAGTAATATCTACGCTTAATTTTATAAGGTAATTGTATTCTGCAATCAAAGGACCTGATTACTGGAATCGGTAACTTGATTCATTTGATTCGGTTCGATACTAGAATCAAATATTTATTGTGTAGAAATAGGGTTCTAGGCCCTAACAGAGGAATCATCCCTTTGATATCGTCATCGGTAAGCGCAGAAAGCGCCTGCAGATTAATTTCATATTCTGCAAAACAATCGTCGATTAATTGATGTGAAACATAGACATAGTAAAAAATTGAGACTAAGTGCTACGAACAACCATAGTGAAGCCAACAAAAACCGTGCTCTTTCATGCACAACCAGTGCTCACGTACACACCATGCACCTGAAGGATATTTGTTTCCGCGATGCTTACTGGAAGATGCCGCGACATGTGAACTGAGAGGGGTGAGCACGGTTTAAGGTGCATGTGTGTGCGTGAGCACTGGTTGTACATAAAGGAGCAAGGTTTTTGTTGGCTTCACTATGGTTGTTCGCAGCACTTAGTCTATATTTTTACTATGTCTGTGATGTGAAACAACATATTATCATCTTTGCTAAACCGTCAGTTTAGGTACTTACTGATAAAATGGGCACGTAATTTGGGCAGCCTCCAAGCCTGGAGAATTTCACACACTTCTTCCATCACAAACAGGAGTATAAAACCACTATGACGGCTACTGAGATTCACTCACAGCACGATTCACTGAGTTTATTGGATACTTGGGGTGTTAATAATGATCAGTGGGTTTTGCTATTGGTTGTAACCGTGCAATAACTTGAAATTAACCAATTAACTAAATAATTTACTCCACGTAACAAAAGCGTGCCATGCTTAGGCTCACGAACGAACGGAATGAACAAGTCTAGACCTGAAACACTGACGACTCCGACCGACAACAAAGGGCGTGTTTACATTGATCATCTGACTTGATTAAATCTGTGATGTGCCATGTTTAGACTATCTTAATCATGCTATCTTTATTCCTTGTATGAAGTGAATGATAGAGAAGAGTTGATCATTTTAACTTTATTGTCACAACAAACCGTGATTAATACATTATTATAAGTTTTTGATTGCTTCATTCATTTTTTTTTCTATCAAGCAAAATGTCATGCTTGATTGGCCCGATTTTTTTCAGTGTACCTGGGTCCGCAGACGGTTTAGGGACTTCCATGTACGCCAGGGGAGATTATGACCTGCAGGGAGCTTCTTACTGGGTTGGATATAATTTAAGGGTGGAGGTAATTTTTCCAACCACAGTTTTCGACGGTCCTCAATTTAACAACCTTGTAGGGCCTCTGTCGATTTGAAGAAACTGTGGCGGCTCTACTTTTTACTGCACTGAAACGTGGTTGCTCATAATGGGCCCGATTAAACTGCTAATAGGCTATGTCGACAACTTTGGTTCTCTGTCAGATCACCTCGTTTCGGAAAACAAACAAAAAATACACAAGAACCAATTTTTCTAGAAATAAAACAACCTTCACTTCTTTTTTAACTAATTATTTTTTGCGTATCTGTGCATTCAAGCAAAAAGTTGCCAATATCTTTAGACCAACCGCCTTTTTCATACACATTAAGTTATATCGTTTGAAAGACAAATAAATACATCTGGGATAAAAACGTATCGGCCTGAAATATAGAACGTGGTACTCTTTAGTACAATAGGGTACGAAACTTCCGCGTGTGTCGCGTACATTGCGTTCCGGTTCCGTTGCGGCACCCGGGAAATGCATTGTCCCATCGTCCGAGCCGGCCCACTTTCGTTCCATTACAAAGTCCGTTGATGCGTCCGTAACTGTCCCACCATTTGTGACTAGTCCATTTCCTTCATTAAATAATGGGTTCATGTGTTATGAGAACAATATTAATTTTTTAAATAGTCAGTGTATCAGGTAAAACGTTAGATTTTATTATGATTATAAATAGAGTTCAAACTTTAATGTTCCGAAAAAGATGCTTCCGAAGAAAGACTTATCGTACATCCCTTGGGAACTGTTTATTTTCTCGGGATGAAAAGGAGTTCATTTTTAATCCTGGTTATGGTCTATCCTGTGTGACAAGTTTTATTCAAATCCGTTGAGCCGTTTCAGCGTGACTGAGTATCAAATATCCAAACATCTTCATACATTTTGTGATATTTGATTAGAACACTCTATTCACTTTCACACTCTCACTTCTACTCACTAAATTTCACTATTGAGAGCATAATAAAGTTCCTAACTGTATGTAATTTGGTGTATTAAAATAATAGTTTATTCTCAGTTATTTTTGATGAAAAACTGTTTCGGGTGTGGTGTATAGTAAAATAACTTTGTAGGTTTTCGTTTTGAGCCATGACTACAAATACTTAGACGAATTTTAAAACTATTTTTATCTCTTCAAAAAAAAAACGACTTTTAAAACAAATTTTATCTTTTCGAAAAGCTGTCATCATATATTTTATTAGAATTAGTATTATTCTAAAACGGGGTTGCGTTTGAACTCACCTGGTGGCCTATTACGAGTTTGACACTTACGAATACTTTAACAGTTTTCGTTGACTTTCATTCATAAATCAATAGTTCCTCCTCGTTTCGCCAGGGGCCACGGGGCGTTACTGATTTGGAATGAAAGTCAACGAAATCTACGAAAGTATTCATAAGTGTCAAACTCGTACTAGGCGGTCGACGATATCAGCTGACAAATTTCTGCTGCTAATTTATTTCTCTGATACGACGAATTGTGACATGTAACATGAAACTGTGTAGATTGGTGTAATGTTTGTAATGGAAAGTTCACGCTTGACCAAAAAAGAAAATAAAAATTCGTTTTCATAAATGTGCCTTTGGTTTAGGATTAACCCATACTGTCCCAGTTACATAAAACATACTGTATGTTTGCATAAAGGCGTAACGAGTTCTGTAATAATGTTGTGTACTTTATATATTTCAGCTGGCAGCACAGTGTTCCGGTGTCTGGACATCCCATATTTTCCCCTGTCACAATGGCAGCCAGATCCGAGCGACTCCACAAATGCAATACCATGTGAGTTTTGAATCCTACTAATGTAATAAATGCAAAAGTACACATAAAAAAAAGTTTGTTTAAATCAACGACCAGACAGCCCAACAGACACCTAATGTTGAATTTAATGCGTACAATGAATTCTGCCACTAACTGAGGCGGGGTACTGCAATCCGATTGGCCCTACCACCGGGGCTATTGGTTAATAACTAACGCGGTATTTTTGATGGCTCATGTAAGTGGTCGAAACTGATTTGAAGATATCAAGTGGCGAATAGTACTGATGGCAGTCGCTCCGTGTAAAATACCTCATGTTCAGCCGCATCTGGCTAGACTGGAAGCCAACCCCAATATAATTGGGAAAAGGCTCGGAGGATGATGAAGTGGCGAATAGTGGCGATCTACATTAGTGAAATTTCATAGATTTGTTGCAGACATCGGTCGCCCGTTATGAGGTGTCTATGGATTGTATGGTCATTGGTTTAAATGTAGCCAAACTTTAACAATCTGTAGCTCAAGAAAGTGACTACAATACAATTTTAACTAAACTAACCAAAATCTTGTTCAATCTTTGTCCTTTAAAGGTAAACAGTTTTATTAAATCAAATTAACTTTAAATAACTTCTTACCAAATTGTTTGTTATGCTCCAATTTTTTTGAAGTAAAATTTCTTTACGCACGCTTGACTTGGGAAGTAAGCTGGTGAATGCGTTACGAAAAGTGAGGCGAACGGAGGGGGTAGTGCGGGACGCAGGCACCGAGGCGCGCGCGACGGCCGGCCACGACTCAGCACCAGCAGATTACGCGCGCCGCGCCGCCATTCCTTTGTTCTTATTGAAATAGTATTGAGGGAGATATAAGTTAGTGAAGTTTTACTTCAGTCGTGTTGTCTAAAGCATACTCGTTTTTTTTCAGTGTATGGACGTTTGTTTGTTTATATGTTTGTCTTTCAATCTCGCTAAAACTGTTGAACGAATTTGGATGAAAGGCACATAATATATAAACCATAACCCAGATTAACATATATATTTATAATCCATATATTTTATCCCAGGTAGATGTAAAGTTTCCGAGGGCTGTGCGATAATATTATTCTACGTGGGTGAAGCCGCGGGAATTAGCTAGTTTCCATTAGATAAATAAATAAATAAATATTTTGGGACATTTTACACAGCACCATCTAGTCCCAAACTAAGCAGAGCTTGTGATATTGGTACTAGACAATGGATATAATACTTGTATACTTTCTTTTTTTTTATATACATACTAATTATACATAAGAAACACCCAGACCAACACAAACACTTATGTTCATCACACAAATATTACACTAAAAAAATTAAAATAAACTAATAATAATAAAATAAAAAATAATAATTAATATTATACTTTTATTTACTCGCGGTGTCACGACAAATTTAATAATACCACATACGTGTTATTGAAATAACTGAAAACCTCTAAAGGGGTCATCGTACTCGTCAGTATGAACAACTTTTACTGTAGAACCAACCCTGAAATCTCGAAAAAATAATCAGCTGAACCTGAAATTTCATGTATTTGATTGTATGATATGCAAGGTTAAGCTACACTTGTCGCGGTCAATCCGTGGATGGGTGACCATTTCTTTGCACATCGACACCCCTCCGTGCCTCGGAGAGCTGTCGGTCCCGGTTGCCATATGAACATCTATGGCAGTCGTTACGGGTAGTCAGAAGCCCGATAGTCTGACAACTGGTCGAACCGCCGAATGTCGGTATTACCGAGTAATTGGGTTGCGGGGTCTGATGGCAGTCGCTCCGTGTAAAATACTAATGTTCAGCCGCATCTGGTTAGACTGGAAGCCGACCCCAACATAGTTGGGAAAAAGGCTCGGAGGATTATGTCATAGTGGAAATACTTGAACCCTGAAAACTTTCATCATCATCATCATCATCATTTCAGCTAAAAGACGTCCACTGCTGGACATAGGCCTCCCCGACGAATCGCCACAACGACCGGTCCTGCGCTTTCCGCATCCAGCAGATTCTCGCGACCTTCATCAGGTCGTCAGTCCATCTTGTAGAGGGCCTACCCACGCTGCGCCTTCCAGCACGCGGTCGCCACTCCATAACTTTACTGCCCCATCGGCCATCCATTCTTCTGAAAACATTACTTACACTTTTTTTGGGCAGTCATGTAAAAATTAAGTGAAATTGATATGACACAATAATAATAATCATCATCATCATCATTTCAGCCGAAAGACGTCCACTGCTGGATATAGGCCTCCCCCAAGCATCGCCACAACGACCGGTTCTGTGCCTTCCGCATCCAGCGGATTCCCGCGACCTTCACCAGGTCGTCGGTCCACCTTGTGGGGGGCCTACCCACCAATATACACACAATAATAATGTATTGCTTGAAACATAGACGACCTCTGTGGTCTAGTGGTTCGAGTGTCGGACTACTGATCCGGAGTTCGTGGGTTCGATTCCCACAGAACACAAATATTTGTGTGATTAAAATGAGTGTTTGTGTTGGTCTGGGTGTTTCTTATGTATTATAAGTATGTATTTACAAAAGAAAGTATCTAAGTATTATATCCATTGTGTAGTACCCATAGTACAAGCTCTGCTTAGTTTGGTACTAGATGGTGATGCGTAAAATGTCCCAAACATATTTACTTATTATTTGTTTATATATTTCAGATGTGGTGACCCGGTCAGCAGCACCTTTGCTCCTAGCTGTGTTCGCCCAAGCGGTTGGAGCATTGTGCTGCGTCCTAGGACACTGCGTGAAAGGACGCCGGCTCTGCACGTTCATCGCAGGTGTCCTATTTATTATATCTGGTGAGTTGAACCCCACCATTAGTGCTAACGACTTTTAAACATGTTGAAGATATACAAGTTGTTATGTCTGTTTGTTAGGTCTCGTGACGATGTCATTGTATAGGTTTATGAAGTTTGTTTTATAATACATATTATACAACAAATAACGTTGTACTCTAAAAATGTTAGACGATTTGCTCATTGGTTATTCTGCTATACGTGGGACACTCAGAAAGTTTTGCGAAACTAAAAAAAATTGTTCTATACGTACATATATTTTTATCAAATCTTTTCAAAGTACTTTCCACCAGCCTCTATACAAAGATTCATGCGCCTAAACCAGTTTTCAAAACACTTTTTCCAGTCCGCCGCAGACACCTCGTTTACAGCCTGCTCGAACGCAGCCAGCGCATCTTCCGGCGACGAAAATTGTATCCCTTTGAGCTGATTTTTTATTTTTGGGAATAAAAAGAAGTCACACGGTGCTAGATCAGGGCTGTAAGGAGGGTGACCCAGGAGTTTGACTGGCGTGCTGTCCAGGAAGTCCCTCGTTTTGAGTGCGGTGTGCGCAGGTGCATTGTCGTGGTGGAGCAGTAGCCCGCGGAGCCCTGTGTTTGGTCGCTTGTTGCTTATAACAGAGAAAACTTCTGGCAAACATTTGGTAGTATACCATTCGGCATTAATGCTTCTTTGATCCCGTAAGGGAATTGATACCAAGTGGCCAGTCAAATTAAAAAAGCTAGCGATCAAAATCTTACCCCCGCTTCTAGATCGCTTCACTTTGGTAGGCGTTGGCTCATTTTGAAACACCCAAACAGTCGACTGGCGCTTGGTTTCTGGGTCGTATTGATAAATTCAGGACTCATCACCTGTAACGATGTCGTAAACACGCCGAGACGAGCCTGCTTCAAATTTGTTAAGCATATCACGGCACCATGCCACCCGGGCCTGCTTCTGAGCATCGGTGAGGTTGTGCGGCACCCAGCGTGATACTATCCTCCTCACGCGAAGATGGCTGTGTAGAATCTCGTGAACGCTTCCCGATCCAATCTTCAATATGTGTTGAATCTCCTGATATGTAATTCGCCTATTGTCTTGGATTAAATTTTTCACTGCTAGCACGTTTTCTTCGGTAACAGCCGTCAAAGGGCGACCGCTTCTTTCGTCATCCCCCAAAGTTGGTCGACCGCGCTTGAATTCGTTATACCAACGATACACGGTTGCCTTGGAAGGGCCTTCATCCATGAATGCCATTTGAAGTCTATCGTACGATTCATCCGGTTTCAGGCGACACTTGAAATCGTATAAAATCATAGCTCTAAAATGTTCCCGGCGCAGATCCATATTTCAGTGAGACACAATACTTTGAATTAACTCGCAAAAAATGTGGAGGGAAATTTTGAAATTGGAACTTACTTATTTTTACTTATAAATAATCATATTTTCGAAAAACATTATAACTGGCCAGTCTCCCATATATAAAAACTTTTTTTCGCAATACTTTCTGAGGGGCCTGGTACATACGTTTTAAGAGTTGAGCGTTTTGCTATAAAAATTATTAGCTAATTATTAATCTCTGTTTTTTTACTTGTCTTATTTAGTAAATAACCTTGGCATGTATTTCATCAATAATAATTATTTAAAGACATTATGTTAAAAATTTCACACACTAAATATTTTCATCAACCTAATTACATGTGCAGAACTAGTCATCATCATTATCGTTTCAGCCGAAAGATGTACACTGCTTGACATAGGCCTCCCCCAAGCATCCAGCAACTCGTAACAGAACTAATAGCAGAACTAGTACAACCACCGTGCCTACTTCTCCACTAAATAGTGATGCTTGCATTGCTGTGTTTCGGTCTGAAAGGTACGGGTGCCGGTGAAATTACAATCACATGCGACTTTCCATCTTCATATATCAGTTTGGCGAACCGACTTGCGGTCAAAGGTAACCGCTTAACATCAGGTGGGATTTAGCTCGTTTCGCCATCTTATACTATTAAAAAAAAAAGGAATTATATTTTATCAAATCAAAATCAAATCAAATCAATAGTTATTTGAATAAAGAAACATGCCAAGATTGTTTACTAAATAAGACAAGACAGAAAAAACAGACCGTAGACATATTGTAAATAGACATGTCGGCTACTTATTTGTTTTTTAGACGTTTTGTTACTTAAATGCTCTGCTCCTGAAACGTTCAAATTCAGAGTACGTGCTCTCTTTTTTTTAATAATATACATAGGTATTTTATTTTAATTTGTAATAGTAATAATTGATTAATTGTTATTTCATTTCAGGTCTCATAATGCTGACCGGAATCGTCATGTACATATCGGTATTTAAGTCACAAGTTGGCCACAAGTTGCGCTACATGACTTATTTTGATACGCCCAGAATGTCGTATAGTTATGGGTATTCTTTTGGACTGTACATCAGTGGCTTTGTAGCTGCTGAGTTAGCTGGCACCTCGGCAATATTCCTGTTTCTACAGTGGTATCAAAAAGACTGGATAACTGAGTTAACTGAAAAAGCGAAAGCGGACTGTCGTGCGTGGGATCGAGAGTACGCCTTCACAGAATTCAGGGAGCGAGACTCAACGCTACTGGAAAGACGAATGATGAAAAGGGACACATACCCCCCGACGGGGTCGTCAGCTGCAACGCCCCGAGAGCGAAGACGTTTCGTATTCGATGGCGATGAAATACCCCATTGTTCAATACACAATAAAAATAGAAGAATAAACTTAAGTTCAGCATCGTTGAAGGATTTGTCGTCGTCAACGCTGTACGGGTTTCCCGCAGCGCCACGACCGACTGCCTGCGACAACTACTTCGAAGAATTCAAGGAGGTGCCTCAAAGCGCAAATACCTTGAGTGGGTTAAGGAGTGCGTCGATATTTCAGTCGCAGGCATCGGTGGCGAGCGGCCGGTTTCTGGATACTTCGGCCGTGGAGCCTCCACCTTCCCGGGAGGAAGAAATGGTGACATTCGGTGCTGGCACGAGAGGGGGGGATGATCAACCGCCCCCGCGTCACGACCGCGCCGTCGGCACGGACCCTTACCGCAGAACGACACCCGTCTGATCCACAAACTTGGGTTTCCCACCCCGAAAATAAAGCATATCCAGAAGTGATAGTGACAATGTTAATTCACGTGCTACGTACTAAATAGTTAATGTTCGTACTTAGCCGGATACAGTTAATAAGTGTCTTTCGAATTTATGAACGTACATAGGTGCATACGTGACTTGTGTTATGAAATTTTTAATTGTTATTATTCCTTAATAAACACTGCCATTTGTCTACTTATTTTTTTATTAGTTGACTGCTTCATATTGAATTCGATACTTAAAAATATTTTTTTTTTTACTCTACACGTAATTTATATAATAATATTATTTTCTTGGCTACTTATAAAATAATATTTATAACATATTCCCCTGTTCTGAGGAATTTTAATTAACAACACAAACACACATGTACCTATGGTATAGCTTTTTATACAACGTTAAATCGATTAGTATGTAAAACTCCACATACGTGATTGGTATCGATATCTTATGATTTAACAACAAAAATATTGATTTTCTGAACTCGTAATTTTAACTACAGCCAGCTGATCACGGGTTCAACGGCCACCCGACGCGCAAACATTATTATTTACGTATAAAAAAATGTAGTGTTATGATATCTGATGTTTCTTTTCCCGTGACTACCGTGATAAGCTGACTCGAATGAAATGATGAGTTTATAAAATGGTTTTTTTTCGTATTTTATTAATAGTATCATTAGGTATCGATACCCATCACGTATGTGAAGTTTTGCTAGCTAATTTGATTTAACCTTACCTTATAATGTTATTGCAAGTTATTTCCAGAAGCAGGTAAAGAAAATAGGTGTATACATCAACCTCTTTCACTAGTTATACAATAAAAGTTTAACAATATAAGCACCAATTCAGTTAATGAATTAAATGGTTTTAGTTTAGAGTAAATGGTTTTAGCTTTGATAGATCGTTAGATGCTCTTGCTAAAAGATTGGAACCATCGTCTCTTATACACACCATTCATCAGTGTGCTTTTAGCATAGACCAGTGTAAGTCTAAAGACGCCACTTAGCCGGATACCTCCGGTCACCAAGCGTATGCAGTCAGCAACTCAGCTTATCACAGTTCACTCCTGGACAAAGGTCTCTCCCAAGTTACGCCACAACACTCGGTCCTCTGCCTTCCGCATTCAGTCCCCCCTCAGCCACGTTCTTCAGGTCGTCGGTCCACCTCAACGACTCGTCTGCTCCAGCGGCCATCGGTCCTTTGACCACTTCAGCTTACTGATCCTACTAGCTATGTCGGTCACTCCGGTTCTAAGCGTATGCAGGAGCACTGCATAACATTCGCCGCCATCAACGTCACTCCATCAGCGAGCGGCACCAATCATACCACAAAATTTCCGCCCTGACCAATCATAACGCGCCGCCCGCCGCTTGTCCCCCGTCAACATTTTACTACTGTGCTTCTCATGCAAAGCTTTGCATAAGCGGCGTCTTTAGGCTTACTGGTATGTTGCTATTAGACAAAACATTCCTCTTATCACAAAATCAATAGCAGTAGTAGTAAAGTTGATTTCAGAGCAACGCGGATTTATCTGCGGACCGTCCGCACGTAGCTCCGGAGCGAAGGCACACGTGCAGCGTTAGAATACGTCAGTATGCAAATGTCTTTGGTAAGAATATCGTTTTACATCGACGCGGATTGCTCCGTATGGAACACACTCCGCGTGGAGGTCGTTTAAGCAACCCGTACTCCGCATCCGCACCCGCACCGGCAGGCGCCCTCTTTTGCGTAAGCCGCTTATGTGGAAAAAATCAGCTGCTCCATACATTTATGTTCGTATAACTCGACAAAGTGCAGGCAGGAGCAGTTTATTTTTGGCCAATTCCGGTTTGGCCCCATAGTAAAAGTTGTTTATTATTAGTACAATGAACCCATAAGTTTTCAGTTATTTCAATTACAGCATGTAAAAGTTGAGCATTGGTTAATAAAACTAAGTAATAAAAACTCAACATTGAATATGTACCTCAAAAGAGATAAAAACTTCTTCGTTATTAGAATGCCAAAAGTTATTTAAAAAATAATGTAATCGTTTTGTTTTTAAGACATACGTTTCTCTATTATTTCTGTTGAACTTTGAAAAAAGTCACTAATGTTGAACGTAAAATAGTGTTTTAAAAAAGCCATCATGAGTTCGTAAGTATTAAAAAACGATGTTATTTTAAAGCTATTTATTGCCAGCTTTTGTATGAGTCGCCGCTGTCAACGGTCAGTGAAAAAGCTGGTGCAAGTTATAATAATTTCTTTGCTAAAATGCCGGTTGCAAAGCCAATGTCATGAATGTCACCCGTTCAACTCGCATCTGAGGCTGAACTTTGTTTGACTAATAATAGCCTACATTCTAAAATAGAGTTTACTTGGAAAACCAGTCACCACCATCATCACCATATTTGATAAACGGAATGGTCATCGCATTGTTGTTGGTTGATCTTTGTAGACGGACTGCATAAATTCCTAGCTAGCTGCCAGATCGCAGTTTGGATGCGGTTTTTGTGCAGTTGACATAACTGCATTGAAATTGTTGCCCGATTGCTTAGTTTTCAGTCGTTCGAACTGCACACCGACTGCAACCGGACTGCACAATCGTCGATAGTTTCGTTGATGTTATGTCAACTGCACAGACTGATGTTTTGTAGCTAGCATGGAGTGCAAATGCAGAGCGACTGCTAAGGCCCTTGAGGGGGGGTTATTATTAAATCGTAGAAAAATTTATCTGCCCAGTGTCTATCCGTCTGATATAATCTCTTACTCCTTTGTCGGGTACCATATGGAACCTGGAAATAGGAATGTGTGGTTATGAAACAACACAACCTTCTGTTATTGCTCACTGCTATCCAGTAACCACCAGTATCCAGTGCAGTAAGCCTAAAGACTCGTAAAATTTGGCGAAGACAAGGGGCGGACGGCGCGTTATGATTGGCTAGCTCGAAAACTTTGTGGTATGATTGGTGATGCTCGCTAACAGAGTGACATATTGATTGGCAGAGGGGCGGCTCTTATGCAGTGCTGCTGCACTGAGTGGTGGTGGTGAGTGGGGTGTCCGGCTAATTGGTGTATTTAGGCTTACTGGCCTGTGTTGTTATTTTAGGGAATCCTAGAAGTTTGTCTATTGATATCTGTATGACTGTCTAATTGAAATTGAAATAAAACTTGACGGACCCATGACACACGATTCACGGCGCGCATTCCTGCTATATATGAATGGTTACTATGGTTATCCGTATTATGGCCAGCAAGATGCCTCGTCGCATAAAATCGCATGGTGTATCAGAAATTCGCGTCTCAGTTTTCTGCGTTGCTAATTTGCATCGTGCTAATTCGTGGTTTTGTGTTTTGACCATAAAGTACCTCGCAGTAGAGTATTATGTATCATTTAGGTCTTAAAAACTAGTTTGCATCGGTAGACTGTTAACTCGGCTTACCATTTAATGAGTGAATATGATTCTATTAGATATATGATGATTTCTAAACCTTTTTTTGTTGGTTATAGACGAGTTCGAGCTAATGTTCATAAGTAAGAAAGTTTCTTATTAATTTTATTGCTTTATTTACATTTTCTTGTTTCTAATATGACTTTGCTTTCAGATACATTACATCATTCTTGTAAGTATATTTTTGATCTTATCAGTTTTTCAACATTTATTACTTTGGTTATAATTCTATCTAGAGCTTTGATCTCCAGAAAACATGCAACAGAACTCGCTTCTCACCAAAGTCAGTAATCAATTTGATCTCTGCAATATTGAACTCATGTACCTCAAAACAACAAAAATGGTCTGATGCATGTGTGCTGATTTCTCTGCTGTAAAATTACGTTGATCATGTTACCACTTCCCGCCTACCCATAAAATTGAGGTGCCGTTGATTTTTTCTTGGCATATTTACATAAGCACCGTCCCGGTTTCGTTCACTTTGACGTACGTCTCGAAAAAATACCTTTCCTACACATCAGTACTCTGTGTTACTTTGATTTTCCACATAACATTTCTTTGCTTTGTTCCTTATCAGCAACTTTGTCAATTGGTGCGATAATATAAGGTGATAACCTTTTTGCGAAAAAGGTGGGTTAAATTCCTAGTCAAACCAGCAGCTTTTATATAAATCTAATAATGTATTTTTTGTTTTAATCAAAATTGTGCTCATGAATAGTTCCGGATTTGGCCTTCCAGCACTATTTTTAAACGCAGCCTGTATATAAAAAAAACTTGTTTTATGGTTTGCTGCCATTATTTTAATTTAATTTACCTACCTACAGCAAGAAGAAGGAACCTCCGAAAACCCCTATCATAGGCTTCATGCCGAGGATAAAAAATTTGGCTCAGAACAACTACAGGGGCATACTCGGTGTATTACCCCCAATATTGATACTTTCGTGGCAACCTGAAAAAGGAGTGGTTAGTAGAAATTCCTAGAATTATGTACACAATATATCCCTGTCTTCTTAACTATTATAAAATTGTAAACGTCTGTTTGTTTGTTTGTTTGTTCCAGCATCACGCTAAAACTACTGGACCGATTTTGATGTTTTTTTTTTTGTTTGAAAGCTGATGATCTGACTTAAAAACTGGTATGGGTTTTGAGAAAGAAAAAAATTAATTCGTGGGTTGCGTACTCACCCGACAGATCGAAGCTTCTATGCATTTGCACGAGCGGATAGTAATGTACGATGGAGTGGAGTGGAGTGGACAGGGGATGGGATTGAGGATGTGACTGGGGACGGGACAGGGAACGGGACTGGGGACGGGACAGTGGACGGGACAGGGGACGGAACACGGGACGGGAAATGGGACGGGACATGAGACGGGACATGGGACAGGACAGTGGGACGGCACATGGGACTGGACATAGGATAGGACATGGGACAGGACATGGGACATGGGACGGGACGATAGTGAATTAGTGATATAGTGAGATAGTGGGACAGTGGGACAGTGGGACAGTGGGCCTTGTGACAGTGGGATAGTGGGACAGTAGGACAGTGGCAGTGCCACGGTGGGGCAGTGGGGTAGTGGGGCAGCGGGGCAGTGGGCCAGTGGGGCAGTGGTATAGAGGGGCAGTGGGGTAGCGGGGTAGCGGGGCAGTGGGGCAGCGGGGCAGGGGGACAGTGGGGCAGCGGGGCAGCGGGGCGGAGCAGCGTGGCAGTGGGGCAGAGGGGCAGCGTGCCAGCGGGGAAGCGGGGCATTTGGGTACCGGGGTAGCGGGGCAGTGGGGCAGTGGGATAGTGGGGCAGCGGGGCAGTGGGGTAGCGGGGAAGTGGAGCAGTGGAGCAGCGGGGCAGCGGGGCAGTGGGGCAGTAGGGAAGTGGGGCGGCGGGGCAGGCAGTGGGGCAGTGGGGCAGTTGGGCAGTGGGGTAGCGGGGCAGTGGGGCAGCGGGGCAGCTGGGCAGTGGGTTACTGGGGCAGCGGAGCAGTGGGATATTGGGGCAGCGGGACAGTGGGGCAGCGGGGCAGTGGGGAAGCGGGGCAGACAGTGGGGCAGTGGGCCAGGCTGTGCGACAGAGGGGCAGTGGGGTCGCGGGGCAGCGGGGCAGTGGGATAGTGGGGCAGCGGGGCAGTGGGGATGCGGGGCAGCGGGGAAGTGGGGCAGCGGGGCAGTGGGATAGTGGGGCAGCGGGGCAGTGGGGTAGCGGGGCAGTGGGGCAGTAGGGTAGCGGGGCAGTGGGGGCAGTGGGGCAGCGGGCAGCGGGGTAGTGGGGCAGCGGGGCAGTGGGGCAGTGGGGTAGCGGGGCAGTGGGGCAGCGGGGCAGCTGGGCAGCGGGGCAGTGGGGTAGCGGGGAAGCGGGGCAGCGGGACAGTGGGGCAGCGGGGCAGCGGGGCATAGGGGCAGCGGGGCAGTGGCGCAACGGGGCAGAGGGGCAGTTGTAAAGTGGGGCAGCGGGGCAGCGGGGCAGTGGGGTAGCGGGGCATTGGGGCAGTGGGGCAGCGGGGCAGTGGGGCAGCGGGACAGCGGGACAGCGGGACAGTGGGACAGAGGTCTGGACTGGAATGGACTGGACTGGACTGGACTGACGTGGGTTAGCAGAATTTAACGCGAGCGGAGCCGCGGGTAAAAGCTAGTGTAGTAATAAAACTTTAAGGGTGGCAACACACTACACACTAGCGTTTCTCCGGCGAAGGCGTTCGCACAGCACAGACGCCACGACAATGCAACGTAGACCCCGCGTTAGCGTCGCGCATAAATCTTAATATATATAAATCTCGTGTCACAATGTTTGTCCTCAATGGACTCCTAAACCACTTAACCGATTGTAATAAAATTCGCACACCATGTGGAGTTCGATCCAACTTGAGAGATAGGATAGTTTAAATCTCAAATTATAGTCGCAATTTTAATTTATTGCTAATTATTTGTCTGTTATTATTTGACAGTCACAATTATCTGTTAACTCCAAATGATTCTAACAGATGTCGATACCTTTCGACTGGGTTGAGTAAGTAATGAATAGATGGCGCTGCTATGGTAAATCTACGAACGTGTCATATAAGCTACATTTTAACAGCATAATTACCACGTGTTGTTGACGCTATAAAATTAATTAAATTTATTTTGTAGTGTACGAAATACCGTATAATTGAATAGTACAAAGGCACTGCTTATTTCTATAAGAAATTTCTTCCAGCAGGCCTGCGAGAGGTAAATTTGATCTCCAAAACTGATAGATGATAGATTTTAATGATATTTTTTGTGTAGGTACGTTCGAGTCCGGGTCCCTGCAGGGTTTGAATTAACAAATGGACCCGGTAGGTGGCGCTGCAGTCGTTGTGTCACCAAATTTGATTTGCTGAACAATTGATAACATGGGACGGGACATGGGACGGATGGGACAGGACATGTGACATGGGGGACGGGATATGGGACGGGACGGGACGGGACATGTGACATGGGGGACGGGACATGTGACATGGGGGACGGGACATGTGACATGGGGGACGGGACATGGGACGGGACGGGACATGGGAAGGGACATGGGCCAGGACGGGACATGGGACATGAGACGGGACGGGACGGGACATGTGACATGGGGGACGGGACATGGGACGAGACGGGACTTGAGAAGGGACATGGGCCGGGACGGGACATGGTACATGAGACGGGACATTGGACATGGGACGGGATGGGACATTTAACATGGGACGGGACGGGACATGGGACGGGACTGGACATGGGGTGAGATAGTGGAATAGTGGGATAGTGACTGGACTGGACTGGACTGGACGGTCCGAATAAAAGGATGGATGGATGGATGGATGGAACTGGACTGGACTGGACTGAATTAACAGGATCCGTCACGTGGGTTAGCAGAATTTAACGCGAGTGAAGCCGCGAATATTTATTTCTTCTGTACATCTGATTGTCGCCTAACTCCTCCTAACAGCTGAACCGATTTGGATGAATTTTTTTGTGAATATTTCAATGGTTTCCTGGATGGTGTGAAAACACAATTGGATCCGGTAGGTGGCCCTTCTGTCTGTATGTCACTGATCTTCTCCTAAATGGCAGGGACGATTTTAATTATATGTGGCGCTGCTTTTCCGGGCAGGACGACGTCTGCCGGGTCCGCTAGTGATAATATAAAAATGACGCGGTGTCTGCGCGACGATAACGCGGCGTGTACGTTTATCGAACGCTATGGTGGAGAAACACCTACGCCGGAGAAACGCTAGTGTGAAGGAGCTAACTGTGGGCCTAGTACGAGTTTGACACTTACGAATACTTTCAAAGTATTCGTCGACTTTCATTAATAAATCTGTAGTTCCTCCTCGTATCCGCCAGGGGCGCTACTGATTTATGAATGAAAGTCGACGAAAACGATGAAAGTATTCGTAAGTGTGAAACTCGTACTAGGCCCACTGAGCTGGGTGTATGTAAACTAATTCTGCTTATTTGGTTTCAGCACAAACTCACAGTAGAACTTATGTGGATGTGGATGTTTTGGTTTTACTTAATCCAACCAGTGGCAGGTCCAGTCGTAGGAATGATTCCCATATTTCTACTGCCGATGAGTGGTGCGATGTCAACCTTGGAAACTTGCGGGTGTTACATGAACGTAAGCAAGCGATTGGTATACTTTCTGTTGAAAACTGTCTCTTTTGTTTCCGCAAAGACATTGGGTAGTTTTGTCACATGACGCCAGGGACTATTCTGGTCACCCATTGAAAGGGTTTTTGATAGGATTTTTCCTCAGAAAAATCCTAATCAAAAACCCATACGATATGGGTAACCCTTTTGAAAGGCTTAAAGGTTACATAAGGGTTCATAAGGGTTCCACTTTAACGATCTTTCTTTCTCTTTCGTGTAGTTAGTAAGTATAAAACGATAACAGCGTAACATTCCGACTCAGAGCAATGTAACATGATCGCTCGATGATGGGCATAGGTTGCAAAGTGCTGCACCACCTACTTCGCACAAGTTTATTGAATAACCATATCCCGAAACCGGTAACCCGAAGAAAACCCTTATATAAAGGTAACCCTTTTACTGGGTTTCAATCATATAACCCATTTAAGGGGTTACATCATGATAAAGGTAACCTCATAAACGGCTTGTCCCTTCAAAAGGCTTAACTCTTAACCGTGGTTGTATGGTCCCTGCGTGTCACAATGGTAAACTTAAGCGCAAAACACATAGGATGGGTGCGGGTCGGCGCTTGCATTTCGTCTGTTCAGTTGTCTTCCATTTAAAAACGGGTTACTGGACCTGCCGTACCCCCGACCCGACACGCGACCGACCCGCCCCGTCTTATTTGTGTTTTGCGCTTTAGAGCATGGTTGACATATTGACATAATGACTTACCTATGCTTTTGATGATGTCCGCTACCCAGCAAAATTAACACACGCACATAAATCGACAAAATGTATGGGAACAGGCTGTTTTTTTTTTTCGCGATTTCAGTGTGTTTCCCATAGTTAAAGTTGTTCATACTGATGAGTACAATGACCCCTTAAGAGGTTTTTATTTATTTCAATAACACGTTTTGTGCGAAAGTATGTATGTGTTATAGTGGTAGTTAAATATCTAGGACAATAAAGACAAATCCTTGACCAAAAGAGATAAACGTGAAAATAAAGACCAAGGCGAAGGCGAGGCACACATACGTAAGTGCGTATCCGCCGTTCAGTCCCGTGCGGATCGCGCGCAACACTGAACGGTGGTTGAATGAAGACGGTGCCAGAAGAAAACGCCCCGCTGCTGTATGACTACTAATATGTATTCCCACGCAGCAGTGATAGCCTAGTGGTTGAACGCTTGCATTCCATGAAGGAGGGTGTGAGTTCGATCCCGGCCCGCATCTCTGACTTTTCGAATTCATGTGCGGATTTATATTCGATTATCACTTGCTTCAACGGTGAAGGAAAACATCGTGAGCAAACCTGCACAACTGAGAGTGCTCCATACAGTTCTCAATGATGTGTGTAATCCGCCAACCCGCACTAGGCCAGCGTGGTGGACTAAGGCCTTAGCCTTCTCGTACTGAGAAGAGGCCCGTGCCCTGCAGTGGGACAGCTGAGGCTGGTTATGGTTATGGTTATGTATTCCCACATAATACAACGCCAGTGTATCGGTCGCGCACCACCTTTCTCGTTCCGACCAGCGGGACGGCGGTGAATCGGTCATATCATACCATCAAAACATCTGGCAGGACGCCCCTGTGTGCATTATCTAATACTGTTCAGGTCATTACAACACGACGAGGACCGTCCAGCGATACGTTTCAGTTCCGTCCCGCTTCTGTACCGCTCGCTGTGTATTTGCAGCTTTATTATTACATGCACAAATACCAAAAAGATCAATAATAATATAGTTTCAATATTTCAGGAGAATGTAATACTTTACATAACAGCCGGGATGCTAGTATTACTGCTAAATAATTCTGGCGTTGATCGACGCATAGGTCTGTGGTTTCTATGTTCAGGAGATGCATGCCAGTATTCTGGGAAAAGGTATGTTTTTAACAGCTTTCTCATTTTACTTTAGTATGTAGATCTGTATCCCTAGCACAAACAATTATGACGTATTAAAACGTTAATGTAAGAGTTTTTTGAATAAAAATATCAGTTCTATTACATTTTGTTTTTTTTTTTTTTTTTGGGAAAATATTATGTCTCAAACGAATATGTCGGATCCAAAGACCGAGACTCGTGACTCGGAAATCAGAAATCATTTATTGGAAGTAGACTCGTTTCAGCTAGTTCTTTTCGGACGTCATACATAAACAGACCCCAAAAAACGCCCGCCCTTCACCACTTCCTAATGCTTAAGCTGGGAAGAAGAAGCGGCGCAACAAACTCCCCAGCAACACGTCTCTGTCTGTCATAAGTGACAGACAGAGTACAGACTTTTTAGGTTAACATGGTATTTTTTAAGAAATATAAGATACCTAATGTAACATAACTCAGAAGGGAATCATATAATTGAAACAACTAATCAATCAACGCAATAACAATATTTATTGCTAAATCAATATGGCATCGTCGACAATAGAAGTAGCCCCAAATCCTAGTGCTTGAGCTGGGGAGAAGAAAGGGCTCAACAAACTCCCCAGCAACACATTTCTGTCTGTATTATTTTAATTGAGTCTATACAATAAAATTATATCATTAACCTTACTCGTCACTCAGGCAGGCGATCAAGACTGAATCTGGCGGTGACATCTAATAACTGACAATATACATTAATGTCAAAATGACTTAACAACTGACAGTGACACTTTAATGTTAATGACATAAAGTTGATTCAAATATTGTATCTGGCATATTAAGACGTATCCATAGACTCTTTTGTAACAAATTAATAATGAATAAAGTAACTACCCACAATTAGAGACGGCTTTTTACACTACCATTTATTAACAATTGTTTTGAATACCCACGTAAAAATACTTTTCGTGGTTCCAGGTTGGTTTTGAAATGTAGCACAGCGGCTTTTTTTCTGTCGATGTTCAGCAATCGACTCATAACAACATCTACCCTAACCCAGTATGTACTTACAGCATTTACGAAATTGCAGGTTAGTACCTATAAGAGTGCATTATGATACAAATGAACTAAGTTATTCATTATATTCGCGGCTGGATTGCAGCCCGAGCCGAAGACGAGGGCGTAATGAATCCGAGAATGTAATGCTCACGCGTTTCATACTACGTTTTTCAAGACACTTGCGAGAAAGAAAAAATCATTCGCTTATTTTAGACAAACGTTACATTTGTCAAAAATTACGCGCGGATTTCTTTTTTCGCGCGTTGTGCCTGCGGTTGAGTTGAGATTAGAGCTGTGCGCGTGCAGGTGGAAGAAATTTGCCAAACAGCCCACTAAAATTTTTGATATATTATTATTATTATGTTAATTTGTTGCCAAAAATACTTAAATAATTTAACGAATGTCAATTATTATTTTTTTTCTCAATTTTTTATATAATTTTATAGGCATAAAACTCTTGGCTGAGATTTAATAAAACTTTTTAACGAAAAATTGAACCGACGAAATCATAAACTGAAAAGCGAAAAATAAAATGAAGCTTTTATTAGTCTTAATAGCGATTTTCCTGTAGGTAAATGCTCACTTGCCGTGAGCATTTCCTCAAACACACTGTCGAGCATTCACAGGAACGATACATTACATGGAAATACTCGAGAAAATGCTCTAGTTTCGAACTTTTCCTTGTGTTGTACGATTCGTAAGAACGGTACATTATATTGAAATGCATTTATTATAAAACAATTAAAATTGTTGCGATAAACTCAAAAAAACCAGCCAAGTGCGAGTCGGACTCGCACAGTAAAGGTTCCGTACCACCCATCGACCTAATACCCCATAGAAACTGATTTAATTTACGAGAGTTTATCAAAAGAAATCAAAGCACAGTGCACAAAATATGAATTTTTGCATCTCTTTCTTACGCAGGTATCACCACATATGTCTTTATTTGTCTTACTTTTAGTATTTGTTGCTAAACTACATAATATGCACTATAATTTGACCAAGTTTGACGGTGGTATGTAGTACCGTTTTGATAATAGAGCAGGAACAAAAACGTTGAAAAAAATGCTTGTTTTTGAGTTTTCTTGTATCCACCCCCTTTGGTTTTAGACTTTTTTTTGTTTTTAGTATTTGTCGTGATACACCTCATAGCAATACAATTTCTGCGAAAATTTCAACCGGTTATCTATTACCGTTCAAAAGATACAGCCCTGTGACAGACAGACGGACGGACGGACGGACAGCATAGCGAGAGTGATAGGGTCCCGTTCGGCACCCTTCGGGTACGGAACCCTAAAAAGTAAAGATTTTTTAGAGTTAAATGGCAGTAATCCTGATTTATGTACCAAAAAATATTGCTTTTAAATTTATTTTAAAATCGACTAGCGGCCCGTCCCGGCTTCGCCCGGGTGGACAGGAAAATGTAATCTATGTTACTCAGGGTGAATGTAGCTTTCTAATGGTGATTTTTTTTTTGAAATCGGCACAGTTATTTTTGAGTTTATTCATTACAAACATACACACAAAAATACAAATCTTTCCTCTTTATAATATTAGTATCGATACATAATCAATATAATCTATATATTCGTTTCCAAAACCACTACTATTCCAGCGTGTGTAATAAGATAGTACCTATATTTCTATATTTTAGTCGGCAATACCCAAGGGAAGCGAAGAACCTAACTACACAACGATGCGTTATATTATTTGCAATGCAATTCACACATCTTCGGCAATTGGTGAGTAAAATACATAGATAAATTAATAAACCGGGTGGTCGATAAAATGACGTCCAGTGGAAAAATCTAGACTACTTATATTGTGCCCCATCCGAAATGACCCATGTATGTTCCGCGATTTTTTGTAGTTTTCGAGAAATTCACGTTTTTTTACTTCCATAGAAGTTCTACTAATTAGTTACATTTTCTTTGGCGATTTGCAAGAAAAATTTACCAAAGTACTTGTTTTTTGTATGATTTGGAGAGTATATAGATTCCGCAGAAGTTTCTAAAGCATTACCTAATTAAGCTGCAAACCCACAGCGCGCAGCCAGCGGAACTGAAGCGGGACGAACTGAAGCGTATCGTCGGCGGATCACGTCGTGTTGTAATGTACTAGACAATGCTGGGCGTTTTGACGGCGTGACCGATCCGCCGCCACTCCGCCGGGCGGAAAGACAACGCCGGGCGGTGCGCGACCGGTACGCTGGCGTTGTATCATATAGGAATACCAGTAGCAGACACACAGACAGCGGAACGTTTTCTTCTATCACTGTCATACCGTTGCCGTTCAGTCCCGCGCGCGGTCCGCCCGCAGTGTGACATGCACGCCCTGTCCACGTTCAGTCGACTCTCCGCCTCAGTTCCGTCCCACCCGCTGTGTGCCTGCAGTTTTATGGTAGTACCTACATTAAAAAAACGTAAATAACCCATAAACTAAAAAATCATGGGACATACTTGGGGTCATTTCGGATGGGGCACGACATAAGAAGTCTAGATTTTTCCTTTAGACGTCATTATATCGGCCATCCTGTGTGTCGGATAATAATAGTTTCATGATTTAATATTCTTATTTGATTTGCATGCAGAAATCATAATATCCACATGATTGTTATGCCGTAATTAGTTTCTCAGTGTAATCCTGGGTCAGTCTAATTATGTGAAATATATTTTTTCTGTTTATCAGGTTTTCGTAATTTAAGTATTACTTCAGACGTGCAGTCGACTGTACCAGAAGAACACTATTTGATAAAATTATGGTCGCGTGCCGTGACATCCTTTGGGTACCTAAAAATGTTGTAGATGTCACTAAACCGATTAATACTGAAAATAACAGATTTTTACGAATTTTGTAATATGACCTAATTACTTAAACATTCTGCGAACAGAATGCATTCTGTGTGCAGGTGGACTGACGACCTGGTGAAGGTTGTGGGAATCCACTGGATGCGGAAAGCGCAGGACCAGTCGTTGTGACGATGCTTGGGGGAGGCCTATGTCCAGTAGTTGACATCTTTCAGCTGAAATAATAATGATGATGATGACTTAAACATTCTTTTTTTTACAGGTAGTATTGCAATTTTACATTCCTCATACGCCACAATTCTGTTCCGTGCTATTTTCTCAGAGTACGTACTTACCTATTCACGTTTTTCTATTTATGAATTAATCCATGGTATAAAAATAAATAATGCCTGATAAGAAGGCTTAAAGTCACTCAAAGGGCAATGGAGAGGGCTATGCTCGGAGTGTCCCTGCGTGATCGAATCAGAAATGAGGAGATTCGCAGGAAAACGAAAGTAACCGACATAGCCCAAAGAATTGCCAAACTTAAGTGGCAGTGGGCGGGGCACATTGCTCGCAGAACGGATGGCCGATAGGGCAGTAAAGTTCTGGAGTGGCGACCGCGTACTGGAAGGCGCAGCGTGGGTAGGCCCCCCACAAGGTGGACTGACGACCTGGTGAAGGTCGCGGGATTCCGCTGGATGCGGAAGGCGCAGGACCAGTCGTTGTGGCGTTGCTTGGGGGAGGCCTATGTCCAGCAGTGGACGTCTTTCAGCTGAGATGATGATGATGATAATAATATGCTACGTCAATTATTCTCTTCCCACTATGGCCTAAGGCTACGTCACGATCAGTGTTGCCATTGATTGACATCTTTAATACAATAAAGGTGTTTTTTTTTTTGAACAACCAGCGCTCATGCACACACATGCATCTGTAACCGTGCTCACCCCTCTCAGTACACATGTTGCGGTATCATCCAGTAAGCATCGCGAAAGCAAATAAATATCCTTTAGGTGCATGGTGTATCGTGAGCCCTGGTTGTTCACGAAGGAGCATAGTTTTCTTTAGCTTCACTATGATTGTTCGCAGCACTACGTCTGTATTTTTTACTGTATGTGAGTATGAATAGAAACTTTATTGAATTTATTATTCCTCTTCATCCTACATAGGAAGCCTAGTAAAATATATTTTTTGTTCACAGGTCTCCAGCTAAAGGCAACGAGTTTCCAGATATATTCAACTACCTGCAATACTCGGCGTTCGCATTTCCCGTGGCTTTTTTAATGTTTATTTTCAATTTCTGTTACCATATGCTTCTTATTAACTGGTAAGCAAAAATAAACGACTTAATATTCCGCAGCTTTTTATACAACATAGTACAGTCGACTGCATAAAACTAATAACACTTCAATTCGAATACCGCCCTTACTGCTTATGAAATAAAGATGCTGCTAATGTCAAAGTGTTTCCACCGACGTGCGGTCGACCGTACCACAGTGTAATTATCTGTTTCATACAGTGGTTCAACGAAAATGAACATTGTCAGTTTTTAAAGGCAACTCGGGACATTGTTTGACCTTTTTGAAGGCAGCTTGGGACACTAACTTTCGCGTTGGACGACTGTTTGGAGTGGCTAGACTGTGATACCATAGGAATTATCAAATTATTCTTATGGTAGTAGGTACATAAGTGAGTTACCTACGTCTAATTCATGTTATACCGAAATTAATAAACAAACTACCACCAAAAAATTAATAAACCGGTAAAGTGCGAGTCTAACTCGTGTAGACAGGGTTTAGTGACTTAGGATCTTTGTTTAGATTTTTCTGTAAACTTTACTAGAGGCCCTATATTCGTCGATTTTTTTTAGTTTTAATTTCGGTAGTTTCAGATTAATAAGAGTTGAAACACAAAACTGCGATGCGACGTCGCAATCACAGCTACGAGTTCCATGGGCGTAATCAGGTGTCAGGGGCCCCCCAGCCAGGCAGGCAGGTGGCAGGCTTGAACTTACTGAAGAATTATGTGCCAATGCCTAAATAGTCTTGTATTTAAATAAATTGTAGTTTGTAGAAACGAATTTATTTTTACAACATATCCTGAACTTATTTTTACTCTTTTTATAAGGTGCTCTGACGGAAAATCTATGAGTAGCAGCAGTATGACAGAGCAACGGAACATTTTTAAGAGACTTAAAGCAGAGTTACCACGCCGAGTCAGTCTTCATGAGAAGGTAGGTCTGAAGTTATTTTAAAACAAGACATTCAAGTTTGTTTAGAGTAAGTAATAATACCTTGCTCAATGCAATAAATTTTGTAATAACTAATGTGCAGCGTGACAAAACAATCTCGTAGCATTATCTTACGCCAATACGAGATAGTGACATTTTATCTACCTGAATATGTTTGTAGGCAAATCTCCATAAACTTGGCCCTCCTGATAGTTCGCAAGACGCGAGGCGGGTGATGCGCCACACGACACGATACGACACACGTAACGACTCGATATCATAAGATTTACTAGCCTTAAGATTAAATCTTCCTATTAGGTTGAAACCTAAGATTGCGCGCTGTGACTGATGACTTTATTCTGTGCTGATGACTACTCGAATTTAAAAAAAAATTTAGCCATTTTTTGTCCAATATAAATAATTGCATTTTTATCATCTAAGGGTGAAACCAAACGAGCGTAATTTTATGAGTTATGAGCCTTGTTTATGGCGTCAGTAAATTCGATTTCGTTTAATCAGACAACTCACTTTGCGTCGTCGTGAGTGAATGCAGCATAAATTACGTGACACGAAATCTTAACCCACAAAATTACGCTCATTTGGTTTCACTCTTAAATGATAAAAATATAATTAATTTATATTGAACAAGAAACGGCTTAATTTTTTTTGTAATTCGAATAGTCATCAGTCACAGCGCGCGATCTTAGGTTTCAACCTAATAGGAAGATTTAATCTTAAGGCTAGTAAATCTTATGATATCGAGTCGTTACGTGCATCGTATCGTGTATAGCAGAGCGCATCACAGCCTCACGTCCCGTGAACCATCAGGAGGACCCAGTTTACGGTGATTTACCTACAAACATATTCCGGTACAATGGTCTTGATTTTAAGAATGTTTTGTCAAATCTAATGTCAGCTCCTGTGATTGGTCGGCAAAAATACTAACAACCAATCACATCGCTTGACCTTGACAGTCGATTAGTTAATTTTTGTATTGGTCAAGCTTTCGGAAACTGGAGGTAGGTATTGGTTTATGTGATGTGTCAACTCGTACAAGACACACTGTTGTAAATTTCTCACGTCAAGGGGTGTAACAAAGTATTAAAAACTTAATAATATTTTTTTCTCCCACTTGCTTGGAAATGGGTTCATTATTCAAAAAAAAGAATACAACAATCGACAATAATAGAAATTGCTGGGCACTTTTTATTTTTTAAATTATGCTACCGAGGTATTTAAGTACACACTTACATAAATTAGGTGTTTTTAGGTACAAAATATTTATCATTATACAGGCTGAATGCGCATTATTTTTTTCAAAACTTTGAAAATAGAACAAGATCCGCGCGCGGGCGAATTGGTGTGAATGAAAATGAGATACTGTTGAATTAATTTGTGTTGTGTTTCCTCGCAAATTAGAGAAAAGTACTATACAAGTCTTGGCCGAAATAGCAATTAACGGCCTCGTTTAGTTAAAAAGGACTCTGCTTGCGCCTCGTCCTTTCAAAAGTCGTACTTCCAATATTACTCGGCCGTAAATTGCTTTATTTCAGGCCTCGACAGTAATGTACTATTACTCATAACAACAACGAACGTTAATCGATTTTACGTCTACGCCTTTTTTGTGTGGCTATATCCTTGATATTATCTACATTTTACATTACATTGCTTTGTCAAAGGTTGTTTTTAGAAACATGTGGTTTGTAAAGACTTGTTGGGTAAAAGTTTTTTGTGAAAATTTGTTTCTGAAGTGAAATTTTGAATAAAAAATGCGAAACGTTAGGGACACATTTCGTTAATGATATATTTTTGTTTCAGTTATCCATACTCTTCAAAATCGTGTTATTGGCAATGTTTTTCTTCCGCTGGAACAAGTGGATAAACGGATGGGCTGACTTCAGAAAACACGAAATGTCAGACGAGATACCAGAGTAATTCAAATTCAAATTCAAATTCAAATATTTATTTGCTTTTAAATATGGTTACAGTAGGTGTTACAAATATATTGAGTAGATTAATATGTTATACAACTTAAATCGATGGCGATGCTTGGGGGAGGCCCATGTCCAGCAGTGGAAGTCTTTCGGCTGAAATGATGATGACATCTTGAATCACAATTTTGATAATCGTTGAGGTTTTATTTTATTGCTGCAAACGGCTACGCTACTCGCTTTGTTTTATATGAATTCTAAAATGATATCAATACGCTTAATGCCCTCAAATCAAGGACAGTCAATACAGTCAATTCTGCCAATCCAATTTCCCTTTTTTTCAGTGCTGTCTCTTTTTTAAGTGCTGTCGTATTTCTAAATAATTTTATATCTATAAAATTTAATTAGGTACTTGATAAATCTGTGTGTATGTATGTTCCATCATTTTGTTTATCTGCGCAATATGTGCATACCAATATATACCCATCCCATACACGTAATGCAATATGCATTACGGCACTTTGAAGTCCCGTAAATATTGACACCTACACTCTTTGGAATGTAAATAGGCCTGATTCTTTGATCTTGAAGAATGCTGTAATTAAATTTTCCCCAAATATGACCGGCCCGTCTAAAGGCGTCTTTTTAGAGACCAAAATAACTCTCTCTTTCTCGCTCCTGAGGGTTCGATCAATCTAAGTTGCCGTTGACTGCAAAAACCCAGGCGTGTCTTTTCTCTGTTAAACGGAGCGACTTTCCAAGATGCACCCGTACCGATAACAGACCACCTTGAGCATCTTGGCGTGTGACTCACATCTGTCCTCAACTTCGGCTCTTACATCGAGTCCAAGGCTCAGTTTGCTGCGAAAAAGTTAGGCATCCTCTTTAAGGTGAGACGGTACTTCACACCGGAACAGTTGCTCAAATTGTACTAAGCACAAGTTCGGTCATGTACGGAGTACTGTTCTCAACTTTGGGATGGTTCGGCCAATTACCAGCTTGAGGCTCTCAAGTCTATAGAGAGACTTGTCCAGAGGCTCAATGGTAACGATACACTGATTGGCACTAAACTGCAAGGCCTTGAACACCGGCGCATAGTTGCTTGCTTATCGGTTTTTATCGGATGCATTTTGGTGAGTGTGCGTTGGAATAACATAATTTAGTTCCTTTTAGACCATTCCATCATCTAACGAGCAGACGAATGGTAATGCACCACTCTTATGGTTGATATTCCACCCTAACGCACGAAGCGTTTTTCCAACACTTTTATTATGTGTAGATACCGCTAAAGAGTGGAATGCTTTGCGCCGGCACGAGTAAATAGGTTGTTGCTAGGCGAGATGAACGATGGACGAGAAACTACTCTCATGTGCCACCAGTGCGGCTTGGTTTTGCGACGTAACGGGCCTTCATACTGTGGCGCAGTGTCCTGCTTAAGTGATGAAGCGCCATGCTCGCACTGTAGCGATCAGGGCTGCGTCTTTCTGTGAGGAGTTTATCTCATAGAAGGAAGCAGTGGAGCGGTTCCGGTAGGAAGACTTCGTCATTAATCCAATATGCCGCAGAAGGACCAGTCGGTGCAGGCGTCTTTATGGTGACCTGATGCCACACTAAGAGACCAGTGAACCATACATTGGGTAGTCTATTGTCCGCATTGTACGGCCCTCAAGTTGATATCCCAGGTGTGCATGGATATCGCCGAAGGGGAGAGTGTACAAGAAAGTAGCCAATAGAACGGGCGAAAACTATAACTACGTGACACCGATATTATCGTCAGCTCAGACGTCAAAGATGTCGTTCAACGATATCGGTATGCCACTAGAGGTGAGTCGCACGAGGCAAAATACGTACATCTTACGAGTACGAGTACGTGAAAGAAAACGAGTTCCAAAAAGTAGTTCCACAAGTAGCCACAGAAAGAGATAGCCCCAGTAATACCTGTCTCTTCCTGTCACAGTTGTGAGGCCACTCGGATACACACAAATTTTGAACTACTAATTAGGTATTATCCGTTGAAAAGTAACAGGTTTTAGGCTGTTATTTGGAACAGGATTGTGAACTTTAGGAACAAATGTAACAGGATTCTATTTTATCTGTTACAGACCACCTCTAAGCGAGAGTCGCATGGGCACCGCTGGCTCCCCCCGCCACTCAGCTTCACTTCGCACTGTGTCGTTCGCCGATATCGTTACGACATCGTTGTTGGTGACGATATCCGTAACAACAACGACAAAATTTGAAAACGTTTAATTGTAAATGTATGAAACTACCACTGGTAGTTTTATAGTACCACCAACATGATGTCATTAACGTCCAATGTGAAACCACCCATTGTTGTGAGCCCCGCAAATAGAAATGAACACTGAAGATATAATTAATCGAATTGATACTATTAACACAACTAATTACCTATTGTAAGCAGTGAAAAGCGTGATAGAAATTAGTAATAATTCTTATTTAATATAAACTATTAAAATATTTCAGAGTTAAAGATGCGACAATTGCATCTATATTTCTGATATTGTTGCACATAATACCGAAAGGGTACGGATTCTTGAAGTTTTTGGATGCTGAAAGTGAGTTAACTTTTTTATATAAAGTAGGTAGTTAGGGTCAACCGCACGTCAGTGGTAACAATTTGACATTGACAGTGCCTTTATTTCGTAAGCAATGGGGGTGATTTTCTAATTCAAGTGTTACCACTGTCATGCAGTCTACTGAACATAGCTGGACCCCAACGAAGGCATTATTTATGAAAGGCCTCTTATAATATGAAAGAACGTTACTAGGTACCTAACATGTATTTCACAACGATGAGGACGTTAGAGGTTTCAACCGTCACACTTAGACGCTGAGAAGATCCAAATATAGTTTGTAGAAAGAAAAAATCGCTCACGAGCAGGATTCAAACCTGCGACTCCTGGCTCAGTACGCCAGTGCTTTAGCCACTAAGCTACCGTGAACACTGCTCGTGGTATCGAATTTAACTTCCATATAGTACGGCTTTGGGTGACGTCAGCGACATCTTATTAAGAAACAGTGTTCCATAACCGAGTCGACTAACTTTGCAGTTAATTCAAAGTCGTATAGATATGCCTACCCTTACTAATTATTTTATTATTATTAACGCGTTTACGAATGCGAAGCAAAATCTAAAGATATAAATTGTGGAAAAAAAAATCGCTCACGAGCAGTATTCGAATTTGCGACTCCTGGCTCAGTACGCCAGTTTGTGTTTTTTCTTTCCACAATGTATATCTTTAGATTTCGCTTCGCATTCGTAAACGCGTTAATAATAATAAAAAAACATCCAAATAGCCCAAATAGGTTTCTTTTAAAAACGTTTTTAGATGAATCTATTCAGTTTGTGGCACTGAAAAAAAATACATCACAATAATAATAATTCATAATCTTGCTTAATATATTTTCTAAAACACGTGACCGGCGACACGCAATCGTGTTTAAAACACGTTTTCTAAAAAATTTATCTAAAATCGGTTAAGAGCGTGTCCGGCTCCCGCTATCAGGGTTCCGTACCAGAATTTTATCATCGCGCTTACTTGATAACTAAAATGTAACTAATTAACTAAAATGCGTTAACAAAGAATGGTGTTTTTATTAATACTTTTGTAAATTTTCATACATTTACTAGCAGAATACAAATCATCGATAGTTCTACCTACCCTGCGGAGCAATCTATCGTACTTTTTTGCAAACAATGTATCTTATGACATACTATCAATAACTCAATTAACTGTCACTAAACTGTCTAGTACTGTCTAGTAAAACCTTTAAGGCGAATGTAGCAGCCAAGTGGCCATCAGTAAAAAAAATATTACTCTCTGAAAACATAGTTTAGCGAAAATTCGTTATTAACGATTGAAGTACAGGTACTGTAGTTAATCAGAAACTATTTACTCTTTAAATTATAGTTAGCTGTTGTAGATATAAAAAGTGCGAAAAACTGCCACTATTAGCATTTTTCTATCTACAACTACTAGCGAACTATATTTTACCGAGTTAAAGTTTCTGATTAAACTACAGTACCTGTACTTTGTGGCGGCATCTGCCTCGCCACATAGAAACTAACACTGACTAGCTAGACTAGACTAGCTCGGCTAGACTAGACTAGCCAAGTTGACAATCTACAATCGTCAACGCTAATAGAAAACAATCAAAATGTATGGGAATGACATATCTCAACGAAAAAGTCATTAGCTGTTCTTCAATCTTTAAAAACGACTTTTCGATAAATGATGTATTTAGCGAGTAATATTTTTTTTATCTGATGATGAATACTTGGGTGATACATTCCTTATAATATTTCAGAATAGTTTATTAAAAGCAATGGTACCCAAACCTCCATTATTGAACATTATTTATACGTCACTATTAATTACACCAACCTTATTATTGGCTCAATAATATTGGATTCGATTCCTGGCCGAACAAGATGCTTTTTCAAATATCTTAAAATTCAGTTTTTTGTTTTCTTCAAAATCAAGCTCGCGACTCTTTTGACAACTTTTCTCTATGCTCGATAGTTTCAAATGTTGCCCTCCAGCACTATTTTCATCTATTTTCTGAACGACTTAACCGATTGAAGTCATATTCACTGTTTTTTTTTTCGAGACGATGGCTTACAGCTATGCTAGGTTCCGATAAGAGGCGCTTTGGTAAAGTTATTAACTTTTATGGACCAAAATGACTCATATTCACAATATTATATAGGTATGTTGGTTTAGTGCCAAAAAAGGAAGTCACAAAATCTGGACCCGATAAGTGGCGTTGTCGTCAAGTTATTAACATATTCTATACTTATGGACCAAAATGACTCGTATTCACATTTATGTTGGCTTTATATTTGACATAATGCCAAAAAAAAAATCACAAAATCTAGAACTGATAGGTGGCGCTGTAAACAAGTTATTAACAAATTCTATATTTATGGACCAAAATGAATCAAGGTTTGAGTTTCGTTCTACAGAACGGGCCTAAATGAAACTCAAAGAAAGAAAGAAAACAAACCCATCGCGCCACCTACCGGAAATGGCAGAACAACGTCTGCCGAGCCTGCTAGATTTATTACAGTTTATCAAGGATATTAACAGCTAAAAGCTTATAAAAATTATAACTTTAAGTACCTACCAAATCTTAATCTCTGTAACCTTCTCATTAATAATATAATATAAGAAATTTTACGATGACACGTTTTTGTTTCAGAGAAAAGTGAATTGCCACCTTTGAAACCAGAATCAGCCATTCTGTGGTGGCGGTTTGTTGACAAGAACATAAACTATGGCTACTTTTTCACATTTGGTAAAATCTACAATCTGTTTTTTCTTACTTGTCTTAATTAGTCAACAATCTTGGCATGTCTTTTAATTATACATTTATTTTTTTATTTTTAAAAGACATTACTATGTTAGCAATATCACACAATTTTTTTAAAATCTATTTACATGTGCAGAACTAGTAATTATATTTTCTAAGTAAATGGCTTTGGTTTATTCCACTTTGTTCACCCAGGTGATATCACCTGGGTGAACAAAGTGGAATAATTTGGTGTACTTTGTTCACCTCGGAATTAGATCACCCAGGTGAATTCACCTGGGTGCACAAGGTAGAAATAATTTGTGTACTTTGTTCACCTTGGAATTAGATCACCTGGGTGAACAGAGGCGACTCCTATTTTTATTTTTTTATTTGTGTCCTTAAATCACCCACATTCAGAACATAAGGCCCAGACTTCAAACCGGAGATGTGCGAAGCGGAGATGAGAGGAGATGCTTAGCAGCTAGGTAGTGTCCAACGCCAAAGCTGTACGGAGATGTGTACTGACTAGACTGGGGCAGAGATGTGTACTGGCTAGAGTGGAGCTACGAGCTGCGTGCGGCGAGCGTTGGATGTTTGGATTTTATTTTTCTGGCTCGGCTGGCGTATTTTGCGACGTGGGGACACTAGCAGTGCCGTTTGCTGTTCGCCGCACGTCACTCACATCTCTCGTCTTCGCTATTTGCGAGGCATACCTCACATCTCTGTTTTGATCACAACGTGTACAAATATGAGACATCTCCTCTCCTCTCTGCTCAACCGTATCCACTGAAGCTGAGACGAGATGTCGATGTCGTCTGATGTAACAGATGAAAAAGATTTTGTGGTGTACATACTTGACAAAGCTCTTCTTTGATGCATATCCCAGGCGTGATCAATGGATTAAATCCGTGTGGGGATTGAGCTGGCCGTGTTAGGATGTTGATTTTAGATTCAATAAGTTCATATCTCCTAAACTATAGCTCTTAGACCTACCGTGTTGGCACTCAAGTGAAAGGGCTCGACGAGATCTACCCAAATATATAATGAAAAATCAGCCAAGCTATTTTAGACCTTATTGGCATTAAGCGAAAAATCATTTCCTTTCAATTATTGGACAAGTAATAAATCATAGCAATAAAATTTTACGAAATTAAAAATTCGACAGTAAGGTTGAAAATCGCATGGCTGATTGTTTTATAATATATTTGGGTAGATCTCGTCGAGCTCTTTCTTTTGAGTACCCACACTATAGGTCTAAGAGCAAAAGTTTAGGAGATATGACCATCAGAAGTTTTGACCATATATTTGTCTAGAGCTCATCGATCCCTTTCATTTGAGTATCAACACGATTGGTCTAAGAGCTATAGTTTAGGAGATATGGCCATCAGAACTTTGAACTGTATATTTGTCTAGAGCACGTCGAGCCCTTCTATTCGAGTACTAACACGATCGGTCTAAGAGCTATAGTTTAAGAGATATGGCCATCAGAAGTTTGGACCTGCTTGGCACGCGCGTGTTTTTTGCGCAAGTGTACCAGATCCTTAATTTATTGTGTCAACTGCTATTAGCGTAATCCGAATGGTTATCAAAATCTGTTAATTTATAGCATGCAGTACCTAGCAGGGTGTTACGGATATTCGCATCCGCATCCGCAAATACGGAATATTCGCATTAATTCAGACATCTTCATCCGCATCTGCATAAATTAATGCGGAGCTTTCACGGATGTGGATTCATAACAACAAACTTGAACAAACAAGTCATAACATGTAAAGAAAGTAGGCGGTGCCGGAGTAGCACGTGCCTCGCGCGTTTTTACTCATTGCTATCTTCGTTCGCTAATTTACCAATAGGAAGACGCTTTGGGATTGGGTCCAAGATGTTTGTTTTGTTTTAGTTATTGACGAACTTTTCTTTGTGGATCAATTACAGTGTTTGTTACTTTGTTTACTGTGTTATATTAAGTGAAATGTCGAAAAAAAACCGATTTTCATTTATTTGTGAACTTAAAATTGAAAGAACTTTATAAAATCTTGAAATCCGCATCCACATCCGCGGATGTGACCCTCTAATAATCCGCATCCGCATCCGCGGATGTCAAAATTTTGACATCCGCAACAACCCTGGTACCTAGGTACAGCAATCGAGATGTACATTCGAAAAAAAAAAGTTATTCGCTAAAAACGTGTTTAATCCAAAGACTTTGTATACTGACGTAAGTTTAATCCCTCCTAGATACTTTAATGTTTGTATTATTGTAATGAAGAAAATATTTGAAAAATGCAAATAAAAAGAAACATAAATTTAATATCGTAATTTTTCAAGAAAATTACCAATTGAGATGTGGCCATCAACTAGTGCCATTTGGCAGTATTATAAAATTATCCCAAATTCGTGCAGGATTCCGATTCGACGAAGACGAACTGATCAACATTCGTTTTATTTTATTTTTCAAATGCACCATATAAAATGATGCATCTTTTTGCAACGCATCAAGTGAATGTATTATATTCTTCTTATGACAACGTACAGAGGTATTTAATTTGTGGTGCCATCCTTTAAAAAAATCTTAAATTAAACATTCTGAATGTGGGTTATTCAAGGACACAAATAAAAAATAAAAATAGGAGTTGCCTCTGTTGACCCAGGTGATCAAATTCCAAGGTGAACAAAGTACACAAATTATTTCCACCTTGTGCACCCAGGTGAAATCACCTGGGTGATCTAATTCCGAGGTGAACAAAGTACACCAAATTATTCCACTTTGTTCACCCAGGTGATATCACCTGGGTGAACAAAGTGGAATAAACCAATGGCTTTATCTCATAGCAAAAGACGATAAGATAAGACTTGCCGCCAGGCGGCAGCTATCGCTTTCGCCCAAGGCATTTCATTACCGTCCGCTGCCAGCAAACGCTATAGTGGATAAAGAGACATTCCAAAATTGTTTACTAAATAAGACAAGAGAGAAAAACCAGAATCTATCCATACTGTTATGTACAGTCAACAAATCGGAATCATGACCCACGATAAGCTTAATATCCTACAGACATTTAATACAATTAGGTTGAATTTTGCTTAAACAGCTATTTCCATGGAAACAGACTTGTTATGAATTTTATTAGCAAGTGACAGTGACAGTTTACCAATAAATATTCAAAATATCCTAAGTGCAGCATAGAAGAAAACCTTACTGTTTTGACGATTTAAAACGAATTATCAGCTGAGTGGGTCATGATTCCGTATTGTTGACTGTACAGTCGAGGAACGAAAAGGTTCGTCAGTTTTCGAATTCATTCCTATAAACGTATCGCAACGCGAGCTCATGTTTCCTTTTGAAACTGCGAACGAGAGATAATATGGTGGGTGTACAACTGTACAATGTGTACATACAACTGTTATTACATTATTTGGTCTATGGAGATTCTTTATTATTATATTGATTTTAAAACTGTTTAATGGGTTGACTTTACTTTTGTAAACCACCAAAAACAAATGACATGTCAATTACATGAATTACATCATGCACGAAATAACAAAGATAGAATTACATCGCCACGATTATAACCGATTATAAACGATTTTGCCCGACATCTAATAATCAAAGTTTCGTCATTTTTAAATTAATTCATATATTGTCTATTATGTTGGCGATATGTAGTCAGTATATTTGACGTGTCTTGCACTAGTACATTCAACTGCATGACAATGGTAACGCTTGAATTAGAAAACCACTCTTACCGCTTACGAAATAAATGAACTGTCAATGTCAAAATGTTACCATTGACGTGGGGTCGAACGTATAAGCAAAAATAGACCTTCAGGTGAGGAACTTTTTCATTCCTCAACTGTACATTATCAATAGCAAACGTAGTACTTCACACTACACTTACACTACACGTACACTTCCTGCACTATTATCCTACAAAAATCCTATTGAAAGAAGACCTTTGGATGTTGAAAATGTTGATGTTTGTTACACAATCACGCTAAAACTGGGGCGTTTCACGTGAAACCGGCAACAAAAAAATATCAAATCTTGAAATTCGTTCATATTCGGGTGAATTATACTTCTAAAAGGTATGAATGTAATTATACTTTATTGAAGTTTGTTTGAAAAGTTATGGGCTTCTAAAGAATTGACGAAATATGAGGTATGCATTTTTTGGAAGCTGTTATTCGAAGTAATCCGTTTTTAATAAAATATTTTGAATAGTGCATCTTATCGTAAATTTAATGTTCTTTAATCTATTTAGGCGTAGAATGCTATCTGATAGGTAAAGTTGCTAGTACAGATATTAATCTGTGCTTAATAGGTATATTGTATTAAAAATATTCCGATGTTTTTCAGTAAGCCTAAAATGAAACAACGTAGTAAAATAAAATAAAGAATGGTTTTATTTAGTTAGTTTTACAATTCTACAGCTTGAACTATCGTGAAATATTAATTAGTTCACGTGTTACATTTCTTTGTATTTTAGTGGGCACGTTCCGAGATGAAGACAAAATTTATATGGAAATTTAAATTCTGACTAATTTGACACCACTAAAATTGTCGCTATACCTTTCCTGTATCTAAAAGAACCTTAGAGATTAGTGATAAAACTTATTTTAAACTGTCGTTCTTTTTTACTAACAGTAGACGCAAGTAAGGGATGGCAACAATTTCAGTGCTGTCAAATTAGTTTACTTGATCCATTTATTTTTATTTTAGTGGGCACGTTCCGAGATCACGACTAAACTTGTATGGAAATTTAAATTCCGACTTATTTGACACCACTAAAATTGTCGCTATACCTTTCCTGTATCTAAAACAGCCTTAGAGATTAGTAATAGGCCCTATGCTATAGACAATGGTATCGATTCTCTTATTCACGAACTAAACTGATTTTAAACTGTCGCTCTTTTTTGCTAATAGTAGATACAAGAACGGGGTGGCAATAATTTAAGTACTTTCAAATTAGTCGGAATTAAAATTTCCATACAAGTTTAGTCGTGATCTCGGAACGTGCCCACAAAAATAAGAAGAAATGGAACAAGTAAACTAATTTGACAGCACTGAAATTGTTATCCATCCCTTACTTGCGTCTACTGTTAGTAAAAAAGAACGATAGTTTAAAATAAGTTTAGTTTGTGAACAAGAGGATCGACACCAATAATAATATTTAATAAATATATCTTTGGGACATTTTTACACAGCAGCACCATCTAGTCCCAAACTAAGCAGAGCTTTACTATGGGTACTAGACAATGGATATAATACTTAAATACTTTTTTTTGTTAATATTATTTATTATTTATTTTTAGCCTATATTGGCCCACTGCAGAGCAAAGGCCTCCCTTTCCTTATTCCACTCTTTCCGGTCAAGTGAAATTGTGAAACAGTCTTTTCTATACGAGTCCAGCTCGTCCCGCCATCTTCGGCTGGGTCTGCCGCGATGCCGTTGCACGTTTTTCGGGAGCCACTCGGTACAAATTTTAGGCCAAAAATTTACTGACATTCGGCAAACGTGTCCGGCCCAGTCCCACTTAAGCTTACGTAAATACCAGGCCCCTCAGAAAGTATTGCGAAAAAAAGTTTTTATATATGGGAGACTGGCCAGTTATAATGTTTTTCGAAAATATGATTATTTATAAGTAAAAATAAGTAAGTTCCAATTTCAAAATTTCCCTCCACATTTTTTGCGAGTTAATTCAAAGTATTGTGTCTCACTGAAATATGGATCTGCGCCGGGAACATTTTAGAGCTATGATTTTATACGATTTCAAGTGTCGCCTGAAACCGGATGAATCGTACGATAGACTTCAAATGGCATTCATGGATGAAGGCCCTTCCAAGGCAACCGTGTATCGTTGGTATAACGAATTCAAGCGCGGTCGACCAACTTTGGGGGATGACGAAAGAAGCGGTCGCCCTTTGACGGCTGTTACCGAAGAAAACGTGCTAGCAGTGAAAAATTTAATCCAAGACAATAGGCGAATTACATATCAGGAGATTCAACACATATTGAAGATTGGATCGGGAAGCGTTCACGAGATTCTACACAGCCATCTTCGCGTGAGGAGGATAGTATCACGCTGGGTGCCGCACAACCTCACCGATGCTCAGAAGCAGGCCCGGGTGGAATGGTGCCGTGATATGCTTAACAAATTTGAAGCAGGCTCGTCTCGGCGTGTTTACGACATCGTTACAGGTGATGAGTCCTGGATTTATCAATACGACCCAGAAACCAAGCGCCAGTCGACTGTTTGGGTGTTTCAAAATGAGCCAACGCCTACCAAAGTGAAGCGATCTAGAAGCGGGGGTAAGATTTTGATCGCTAGCTTTTTTAATTTGACTGGCCACTTGGTATCAATTCCCTTACGGGATCAAAGAAGCATTAATGCCGAATGGTATACTACCAAATGTTTGCCAGAAGTTTTCTCTGTTATAAGCAACAAGCGACCAAACACAGGGCTCCGCGGGCTACTGCTCCACCACGACAATGCACCTGCGCACACCGCACTCAAAACGAGGGACTTCCTGGACAGCACGCCAGTCAAACTCCTGGGTCACCCTCCTTACAGCCCTGATCTAGCACCGTGTGACTTCTTTTAATTCCCAAAAATAAAAAATCAGCTCAAAGGGATACAATTTTCGTCGCCGGAAGATGCGCTGGCTGCGTTCGAGCAGGCTGTAAACGAGGTGTCTGCGGCGGACTGGAAAAAGTGTTTTGAAAACTGGTTTAGGCGCATGAATCTTTGTATAGAGGCTGGTGGAAAGTACTTTGAAAAGATTTGATAAAAATATATGTACGTATAGAACAATTTTTTTTAGTTTCGCAAAACTTTCTGAGTGTCCCACGTACATACTTATAATACATAAGAAACACCCAGACCAACACAAACACTCAGGTTCATCACAAAAATATTTTGTCCTGTGGGAATCGAACCCACGACCTCGTGATCAGCAGTCCAACACTCGAACCACTAGACCACAGAGGTCGTCACCACAATGTTACCTCACTTGTAGCTGTTGTTAATTCTCGTTATTAATCTGAGGTTTAAATGAAATGAATAATTCGTAACCAGTTTTCAATTTTCAGGGAGTTCCATTGCATTAATGATTTCGGCTCGAAAGACTAAACTGGGTAATGAGATTGCTGAAAACTTGGGTCTAATTATAACCGAAAAACCGTGGAATGGAGGGCTCTTTATTTGTGTTTTAATCACGACGATACTAGCCAACTTGATGACAGCAATGGCAGCATGCGGGATATTCCTTCCATTAGTAATTTGCATGGTAATTTGATAATTTTTACACATTTTATAGAAATATTGCAGCAGTACCTATAGTAGGACTCGTAAAGAGGCATAAAAAGATTTTTCGACATTTTGTAATAATTATTACAAAGGATGAGTTTTTAAAATAGAACTGGAGGACCAAAACTATTAAGGTGGTTACAAACCGGCATCAGTGAGGCGAGGATTGTATGGTATGGGCGTGAATTGAAATCTCGCTGACCCATTCACACCGAAAGATACATCGCGAGCTCGCACTGTGCAACCGCGACACAACGCGCCGTCTCGCGCTAACCAGCGCTGGCTCGCGATGTACGTAGGTCGGTGGTAATACTTTGACATTAGCAGCATCTTTATTTCGCAAGCAGAAAGGGCGGTTTTCGAATTGAAGTGTTACCACTGTCATGCAGTCGACTGTACAGCCAGCTGCATTAATTGGTTACCCCACTTACGAACAAACTCTCGAATAAGAGGGGTAAGCAATTAATGACGCTATGTGTAAATCGCGGGTCGGTGCTGGTCGGTGCGAGACGGCGCGAGACATCGCGAGGCAGAGTGAGACCGTGTATGGCTGGTGCTAGATTTGTGTATCCGTTTTGCAAAGTAATAAATAATCTATTCATACAGCAAAATAGTTTAATGTTGCAGGTACCAACAAATGTTTCAATTCTCGCCTCGCATATCCTCGCGCATCCAGACCTTTCATACCAAGGATGGGCGGGACGAGAATTGAAATTTTATTAATATACAAATATATATAATACAAATTTAAATTCATGCTCTGCCCATCCACTCCTCGCCGCGCAGGTGTGAAACCACCTTTAGGTTAGTCGTGAACTTGATTTTGAATAAATATCGTCCTAAATAATTGCACCATTCATGGTTGCTATAATAAGGAACAGAGCTAAGTAATATAAAATTTAATGTCAAAAATTTTTGACGAGTTAGGTAAAATTTTACAAAAAAAAAATCGTTTCAAAGGGCTGCTTTTGACAATATACTTTTATACAAATAGGTATACAACGTGTTATTGAAATAACTGAAAACCTCTTAAGGGCTCATTGTAATCATTATGAGCAACTTTTACTATGGGGCCAACCGTGGAATCGCGATAAAAATTGAGCTGCTCCATACATATTTTATGTTCACAGCAGATTAATTTTTCGTGATTTCTGGATTGGTCCCATAGTAAAAGTTGTTGATACCGATAAGTACAATGACCACTTAGAGGTTTTTAGTTATTTCTATTACACGTTGCATGAACATTTACAAACAACCAGAAGACCAGCCAGCCAACTAGGTTCAGATTGCTTTTTTCCAATAGCGATTTTCTTATGATTCCAGTCATTCGACGCAGCTCTTCCTTGGCCAAACAAAATTTACTGTGCGGCATTGGGTGTAGGAATAGCCTCTTCTTTCGGATTCTGTCTTCCACATCAATACACCCCAGCTTTTTTCTGCCATAGCACTGGAAAAGTACCCATAAAGAAAATGGTAACACCTTTTTGTTCGTAAATTTTTCCTCTCGTTACTCTTATCATTTATTAAAACTGACATATTTGTTTTATATTTTTCAGTGCAAATATTCTGTGGTACCTGTTGTGATGTGTCTAATAATTTTATGGCTTGCTTTAATAATATGGGCTCCATTTTTATTCGATCCTGAAGACTATGGAATTGCGCCAGTGTCTACCGCAACGACAACAACAGAAGCAGGAGCAGCAGAGGGCAGATAAAATGTAGTTTAACACTATTAATGAAAAGTCACTTATTGAATATATTTATTTAAGTTTTAAGAAGGCTGAGTTAAGTTTAATTTATATGGCTACAGGGGCTTGTTTCTGGTTCCTCTTCGTAAAATAAATTGGAATACTGATAACACATTTTTTTTCTGAAGACTTATTTATTATAAATTTTAAAGGTTTCTAAATATTAACATATCTCAGGTGGTATATTTATTAAGTACTAAGTAACAAAATCGACTTTATGCAACCATCTATCCTGTAATACAATTGTAAAAGTTGGAAGGTCTGTACATTGAGTATTTTTTTGCGAAAACCAGCAAGGATGACTAGAAAGAGGTGTATAATATTTTATTTTGGGACATTTTAACACGGCACCATCTAGTCTCGATTTACACAATGGATCTAACGAGAAAGCAAGTTCTCTATAGATCCACTTTAAAAAAATTGGATCTAGACTATGGATCTAACGAGAATGATCATCAAACTAAGCAGAGCTTGTACTATGGGTACTAGGCAATGGATATAATACTTATGCACATTTTTTTTTTGTAAATACATACTTATAATACACAAAGAAACAACCAGACCAAAACAAACATGTTCATCACACAAATATTTGTGTCATGTAGGAATCGAACCCAAGACCTTTCGATCAACAGTTCGACACACGAACCACTAAACCACAGAGGTCGTATGACTCATGGACCCACCAATTAGACCCACCAGTGGAACAAAATATTAATTTGAATGCCTTGTGGTCCCACTGCGGTGAAGCCTATATCTTACAATAGGCGTCTATTAGATTATGATAAGTTGGCTATGTCAAAAATAACTTCATTTATCGACAGGTAAATTGCATGTAGGGTTAGCAACGAAACACTACATAAGTCGACCTATCAGTTATATTGTGTGATGCTCTGTCGCGGTACCACGGCGTAAATCAGGATTTATTTTAATGCACAGACAAGTAAGCCTCAAGACGCCGCATTAACAAAGTTTTGCATTAGAACGCAGTCGTAAAAAGTTGGTGGGGACCGGGGGTCCGACGGCGCGTTATGATTGGTCAGCTCAAAATTTAGTCATATAATTCCGCATGATTGGTACCGCTCGCTGACGGACTGACGTCCTGATTGGCGGCTGGGCGTATGATATGCAGTGCTACTGCATATGCGTGGTGACCGGGGGTGTCCGGCTAATCGGCGTCTAGAGGCTTACTGGTCTGTGTTTTAATGTGATTGAAGAGAAAGCGGTACAAGTATTCTAAATTTGCCGGAGAATATTTCATACTAGGATAAAGATTTATAGCTTTTGTGGTTTTCCAGTAAAAAGCTGTCGATACATTTTTCAGCCCGGCCCCATAACTTCCTTAATATCTCCGAGAATTAATATTCTCAACCTAAACCTAATGGTTTTAATATTAAATTAAGCGCTATGTATGTTTTTATTACGGAGTACATTCGTTCTGTGGCACCACATTCTCGGCAAGTTTGGTAGTTGTCGTGGTACAGATGGAGCCGGGCTGAAAACGTCAGGCTGGCCCGGCCCCCTTCAAATGCTTCACTTTTTTTTATTAGAGCGGTACATTGAAAATGTAGTAAGTACAAATGTTTCTGAAGAAGAATACATTCGGATAACACATATCTCGCGACCTAAAGCCAAGGGGCCAGGCCAGCCTGACGCACGTGTTTTCAGGACCCCATTATGGCCATTTGACACCTACATAATAGCTGAAGAGTGAGCGAGATAGAGCTAAATCTAAGACAAGGATAGACGAGAACCTTCTGGTAGTGAGTGAGCGAGATAGAGCTAATGTAAATAAATAAATTAATTTTTTATAAATAAATAAATTCATTTATTTGCCAAGAAACAACATTACAGAATAAGTAATTATCCAGTGGCCCCACACTAGGCAAGCCTGTCCTGTGGGTGCCAGATACATATGTTTAGCATGTTGAAATTACATTGTTTACTTAGTCGACATAATTCAAGTAGGTAGGTACCCAATTAATTAATAACAGATAGACGAGATTCGACAAGCTTCTAGAACCTTCTAGAAGTGAGTGAGTGAGTTAGGGGATAGATGAGGTTTGACAAAATTTGATAACTTTCTATTACGAGTGTGCAGAAAGAGTTATCTTTTGCCAAGGATATAGGCCTATAAAACGTTTTATTGAAATAACCAAAAACCTCTGAAGGGGTCATCGTACCCATCAGTATGAACAACTTTTACTATGGGACTAGCACTGAAATCAGCTGTCCCTTACATTAGTGTTCACATGAATCGAAAAAATGTAGGGATCATTAGATATTCTTTTGGCGTTTTCAGGGTTGGTCCCATAGTAAAATTTGTTCATACTGATGAGTAATGACCCCTTAAGAGGTTTTCAGTTATTTCAATAACACGTTGCATAAAGGGAGCAGCTCGGCGCTTTGACAAACTGTCTTGTTTGTTGTTGGATCAAGTTTGGATCAAGCGATACAAGCGATAACATCGAAGTGATACTCGGAGCGACTTAAGTGGTAACCTTGTGTCGTAATTAGCAGTTCAGTGTAATTGTTCTGTAATAAAGTGTTCTCCACGCAGTTAATTGGATTTCTATCCATCTACGGACCCCCAGCTTGTAACAGTAGTTTTGTTTTAATTGTTTGGGGTCATTTATTTTCTGTACTATAAAGCTAAAAGTACACAAGAATGTAACTTATCCATCTTCCCTAAATCAGCAAGTGTCATCAATTTATACGACACCAATAAGTTTTAAATGCTTCTCCTGAAAAAGTGACTTTTTGCATAAGTGACAGTGTTGCACCGAGGTTGCGATTACACTTTGAAGATATCAAAAAAAATGTTTTCATATAATTCTGGTACGGAACTCAGATAGCGCGAGTCCAACTAGCTCTTGACCGCATTTTTACTTTATCCACTTATTTTGGCAATTATACATACATACGGCGTCTAAACATATATGGATCTAGACTATGGATCTAACGAGAATGATCCTAATATACTGACCACTGTATTGTATTGTTTGATATTGGTTTCGTTTATGATTGCTCTGTGGGCTAGTTTTGGGATGCGCCTTTATTCCGCCGAAGTGTGACTTTCCAAATCCGGCCAAATTACAGGAGCCCAAAAACAAATGCTTATCCACGATAAAACTATTGTTGTAATTGTAGGTCCAATGCCCGCTTTTACCTGTAAAGCAGATTCAATAATAGTATAATTTTATTATTGTACCTATTTATTCAAAATTTTAACTCCTACTTCCTAATATCCTACTATCCTACTTCCTACTATAATATTATAAACGTGAAAGTTTGTGAGGACGTATGGATGTTCGTTACTCTTTCACGCAAAAACTACCACATGGATTTTAATGAAATTTGGCATACAGATAGAATATAACCCAAATTAACATATAGGCTACAAACTTTTTATTACGGGAAGTTCACGAGAGATACGTGATAAGCGACATTCACGCGCTGCCGTCCGATTACTAAAAGGCCGTTAAGTGACATTTTGAGTTATAAATACTACAAAAAGCTCTTTTTGGTAGTATATGTAGACTGCCTCGTTGGTCTAGTGGTTGCAAGCGCGACTGCTAAGCGTGAGGTCCTGGGTTCGATTCCCGGGTCGGGCAAAGTGTTATTGGGTTTTTTCATTAGGAAATTCTCAGTAGCAGCCCGGAGTCTGGATTTGTGCCTGGTTAATGGCAATAGGCTCGCCCCCTATTACATGGGACTTACAACATAACTGGCGAAATGTGGGTGTACTATACACCTCTGCCTACCCCTTCGGGGAAATACAGGCGTGATGTTATGTTATGTTATGTTATGTTATGTTATGTAACTCAAAGGACATTGCCCATTCTCTTAGGAGCTTTAGGCCCCTAAAAAAAATTGCTATGTCACGGCGGTTTTAGTCTTATTTTGTAGACCAAGAAATATCTTTCATTATTCTGAAAACCCCACTGAACATACACACATCAGTTTCCTTTGCAACGTAAATATTTTCAAAACTATGTTAACTGTTTTTGTCATTCTGAATTCAAATTAGTATTCATGCACGTAAAGTTGAGTGTAAGTGACAATTACATCAATTATCATTTTGGATTGACACACACCACTCGATGGTGTGTGTGTAGTTCGCCAATCCACACTAGACCAGCGTGGTGGACTAAGGACTACCTTCTCATTCTGAGAAGAGACCTGTGCCCAGCAGTGGATTAGTAGGTAATGTGCTGATGATGTACACCACTCGATGTTAATAGCTGACTGACTCGATTATTGCGTCGCGGTGCGGTCCGCCACGTCTCCTGTTTTGCTTTGGCGCATTTTTGTAATGCGACTCGCTGCGGCCCGCCGCGGCTGTAATCTGCCTGAGCCTTTAGTTGTAGATAATTTATTTTTATTGACAGCAAACTTCAATTAAGCGATGGACTCGGGGCAGCCCACCCGTCACCCGGTCAATCAAGGCCCGTGACGGGTGGCGCGTAGGTATTGGTGGTTAGTCGGTAAGAGTCTGACACTGGCTCTGTTCACACCGGAGGAGTGCGTCCAGGACTTCCCCACGTAAAAAAGACTTAAATACGATGCGGTAAAATGGTTACCATTTTCATGGTAGGTATGTTGGCAGCGCTCTGAATAACTAAATTTCCTGGAGTTCCTACAGGCAAGCAGTAACAAAACGAAGCCGAAAATCCAGCTGCTATATTGTACCATAGCGGGTGAACTTTAATTTCCTTAGCCTGAAAAAAAAATTACATTTATTACAAAACTTACAATTAATAATCATCATTCAGGGTTCCATAGTTGTGTAAATGCGAATTCCAATTTACAAGGACTGTATTACCTACCAGTGTATTTTTAACAGTTTTGGTAGTTTTCAGTTACAAATAAAAACAAAAACTTTTTTGGTGATGATTACTTGTTACAAAATAGATTTTTATTAATGAAAACACGTCATTATTTTTGATAATACTTAACGATATAGATGTGCATTTTTGCAGAATAATATTAACATAAATTGGATAAATTCTCAAATTTAATGGATGATAAATTTATTTTGATTTTCCTAAATATTCATCGACTTTTCTGTTGAAATTACAATAGCAAAAATTAGAAATAACATGTAAACTAAGGGCTGGTTTACACAATTCGGCGCGCTCGGCCTGTCCGAACACAGTTTACCTCATCCGGGTAAACCCGGGTTTTGCCAATCTGGCGAGGCCTAACCTAACGTCCTGACTCGAATAATATGTGTATAGCAACCGTAAGGGCCACAGACCAGTAAACATCTAGACACCGATTAGCTGGATACCCCCGGTCACAAAGCATATGCAGTAGCACTGCATATCATACGCCCCACTGTCAATCGGGCCGTCATGGCATCACTCACTCACTCATACGGAATTATACCACAAACTTTTGAGCCAACCTACCATAACGCGCCGTCCGCCCCCCCGGTCCCCGCCAACATTTTACGATTGTGTTCTCATGCAAAACTTGATTAATTTGGCGTCTTGAGGCTCATTAGTCTGTGTTAAGGGCACATTGGCGGATGGACGGAACGGAACGGAACGGGTTGGGGAAAACGAGGTATTCATACTGGTTACTAATAACCCTCCTTCTGGCGCAGTCGGGTAAAAACTGTTCGTTTTTAATACTGAACCAATTTCTTTTAAATTTCCGTCTATCACTATCAATCCATTACTGTCCCAGTACTGGGCAAAGTTAAGGCCTTAGTTCCCCCACGATGGCCTAGTGCGGGTTGGCGGACAACACACCATTGAGAACTGTATGGAGCACTCTCAGCAGGCGTAGCATGACCACTGTAGAAAACTTTTTTGTCTACGATAGAATAGACAAAATGACAGTTTTAGTTCTATACAATGTCGTTTTTTCTACTATTCTATAGACATGTCTCTTGTCTACAGTAGTCATACTACGCCTACAGGTGTGAAAGTTTTCTCACGATGTTTTCCTTCACCGATAAAGTAAGTGATCATCAAATTCTGATATACACATGAATTCGAAAAGTCGGTGGTGTGGCCCGTGTTTGAACTTCCTGCATGGAAGGCAAGCGCTCAACCTCTAGGCTATCACAAATTTTCGTATCAAAGAATAATATTGAAAAGATTTGCTTACCAACTGCATTACTATTGGCGTGATAACATTGCACACCGCCACGTTAGAGGCAAAGTTTGTTATAAAAACAGTGAAGATAATTATTAACAGGATTATTAAGTAATTTGGAAAAATACTAAGATGTCTCAAAACGTTCCCGATTTGACCATTTAGATCTGAATACTCCTTCTTAGCTGCTTCTGAGAGCGCGAATCCACCTCCTGTAGAAATTTTATTGTGTTAAAGTCACACAACAGGATTTCATAACGATATCGATGGTGACAAAACTTATGTATACAACCTTATTCTTAGTTTATACTTAACCTCTTAAGGGGTCATTGTACTCATAATTATGAACAACTTTTACTATGGGACCAACCCTGAAATCGCGAAATACCTTGCCTGAGATTTCAGGTGTATATAATATAATATATTATTTTGATTTAATTATAAATAAATGATTTATGATTTTATTAGACAGAATTAAGAAAAAAAAAACTTATTAAAAAATAAAAAAAACATTAAATAATAGTTTTATTTCTAAAGCTAAAAACTAAAAAGGAGCACCAAAATATTCCTCCGCGTCGCTTTCAACTGGTAACGTGCCCAGAAGACTGGCAGCATTGCCGCGTTGTATGGCAATGCTTAATCTTTGACCAAAGTAAAGGCCAGCCTTCTGGTCACGTGAAGTAGTTATACTATAATAGTTATTATTGTAATAGTTATACCTAACAGAAACATAAAGCTGTATGGCATTATTTCATTCATCAAAACCCAATTTAGTACTGAAGGAATTGGCTTGTTTGGCAGTTCACCATCTAAAACATAAACACAACTTATTATAATTTAATATTTTTTTAATTATAGACTTGTGTTTATTCTCTGGCTGTGTGTGTAAAGGTTAGTGTCACATTGAGGGCAATGAAGCGAGCCATGCTTGACATTAAATAAAATTCAAGAATGAGTTTTTAACATTAGGAAATGCATTAATGGTACTGCTGTCTATAATTATTATGTTCTATGCTGCAGTGGACATGGGCAGGTCACGTGGCCAAGCGAGGTAATGACAGGTGACATAACTGTCTATCTCAGCTTACTATACATTTTTTTTTTTTTTGACTGCCTCGTTGGTCTAGTTGTCGCAAGCGCGACTGCTGAGTGTGGGGTCCTGGGTTCGATTCCCGGGTCGGGCAAAGTGTTATTGGGTTTTTTCATTAGGAAATTCTCAGTAGCAGCCCAGTGTCTGGATTTGTGCCCGGTTAGTGGCAATAGGCTCGCCCCATATTACATGGGTCTTATAACATAACTGGCGAAATGTGGGTGTATTGTACACCTCTGCCTACCCCTTCGGGGAAATAAAGGCGTGATGTTGTTTATTTTTGTTTTGTTTTATTATAGACTTGTGTTTAAACTGAGTCTGTGTGTGTATAAGGTAAGAGTCACACAGAGCCGTGGAGCGAGCCATGCTTGAAAATCGCGGTTCGAGGCTGGATATGTTTGGCACAGGAGTCAGGAACAAGTTAAATGATTTTGAGGGAGACCTATTTTATTGCTCAGCAGTAGGATATTGTGGGCTGTAGTTGATGATGATGTATTTTTTGTGATCTGAATTCATTTGAGCATTCCACAGAGTCAACTTTGCCTACAAGCGTCATTTAACGTCATTAAGTTACTGACCAGCAGGGCAATGACAACCAAATACTTACTACTAAAAACATATTAGATTATTGTTATTGCAATGAATTAATTGGGAAAAGGCTCGGAGGAAGAAATAATAAACCATAGCACGGTAAAATTAAATATTTATTATGCCCACTTCAGTTCTGCGGTCACCAATTGGCCAAGCGTTGTACGTAATGAACTGGTAACTTTCCTAGCAGTAAACAGTAGTGACAAAAAAATGTATTATTCGAAATCTTTCGCTGTAGCAGCCGGAGCCTAGCGAAAAAACCTGATTATAAAGTATTTGGAGCCTGAAATATTTGGAACTATCTACCAGTATCTACTGTTCCATGTGGTGCCGGACATAGATAATGGCACCACCCTATCTCTTTTGATGGGTGTCGTAAAATGCGACTAAGGGATTCACCGGAGGATGGGCAGCATTCTCTGAGTATTTAACCAACCAACTGCGTTAGCCTACCCGCTTGCCAAGCATAGCGATTATGGCATATACCTCCCTTTGTGGGAGGCCTATGTCCAGCAGTGAACATCTTTCGGCTGTAATGATGATGATGATAACTAGTAGCTAAATGTGAATATAATTCAAATATTACCTTTTACTGAGCAATTTATGAAAATATCTAAAGTAGACGGGAGGAGAAGCATTAAAAAACCAACAAGTAAAGCCGCTGCAGAATCTCGCACACTGAAAATTACAAACGAATTTTTAATGAAGGAATCCGGTCCTAGTTGACTACTGTTAAAAATTACCAAAGTTATATTATTTTATCTTTAAAATAAAATCTTCTTTACGATGTTGTCTTTTCTGTACATTCTAAGGTACAGAATAGACAACATTTTACAGAAAAGAAATATGAAAAAATTTAAGAAATACGAGCTTTTTAAGTTTTTGGAAGGGGCGTTTTCTGTCCTTGTCGTGCGAAAAGGACATTGTATAGAGAAATGACAAGTTACTATGAAGGTTTTGAACAGTGACGTCATTCTTTTAAAGTGCTCCTTCTGTTTAGTAAACAAATTTAAATCGCATATACCTTGGAAATTTTATTAAATACTTTATTATATATTTTAACTGTTGCATATTTTTCTTGAAAGAGTTTTAAGATTTCTAATAAATAAAAAAACAACGTCATTATTCACTATCATACAGTATTCATTAGAATACTGTGTAAATAGGGAAACAACATTTCAGCCTGTATAATTACAGGCTGAATTTCAGAACGTGAGATGTAATTTACCGCAGCAAATTTTTGAATAAATGAAAAAAAAGTAGACAGCCAATAATGTATGATCGCTGTAATACAGGTTGAGTTTTGAAATTTGAAGATTGATTGAATCGACTGTAGATATGGCCAAATTCGAAAATATTCGGTACGTATATGGTAAATCAATGTCCTGAAATTCAGGTTTACGCCTAGTTCAGGGGATATGGTCAAAATACTGTGCTTCCAAATTTAACCACCACAAAATTAATTGAAATGTAATGTGTATCAGACATAAGATTGTAATCTTTAGTGGCGAGAATACACAATTTTTATTTTATTTATTTATTTAAATGTCGCCAAAAGAGTCGTTAGGTCGAAAAAGTAAACTCATAAGAACTCACCGTGTATATCTAGTGGACATTTATCTATGTATCAAAAAGGAGCATGTTGTATGCAAATGTGCCTAATACCCACTTGGACATATTTTTACGGGTAAATATAGTCACTCGTTACACTAAAAATTTTCATGAAACGTAGGCTAAAAATAAAACCTCAATACCTATTGAAAAAAGCTTTTACTTGAACAAAATACACGTGTATGCCAAATTTCAGCCTGTTCGGATAACAAGAACTGGCTCAAATACTTGCAAGTTTTATAGCAGGCGAATTGACATACAGACAAAGTTTTCTCTTGTATAGTATACGGTATTATAATTTAAATGAAGTGTGGATCTTACGTACAATTTATTATTATTCAGTTCGAAGTAGTCAGAGACAAAGTCACCCCAGCCGTAAAATATTTGCGGTGAACGGCAGAAGAACAGCAACATGGCACCACAGAATAATAATATAACCATCTGTGGATAAACCATAAAACGTGTTAATACAGTTGCAAAATACAGACTCAAATCCGGATCCACATCGAAGCAACATTGTTGTCCATTATGAGGTAACATAACATTTTGTGTAATAATACAATACAAATCCTCTTATAATGATAAAATTATATTGTTGTTAGAATTATTGGTATTATTACAACTGCAATGACTGTATCTTGTAACTATGGGTGAATTTGCCTGAAATAAAATGATTAAATTAAATTATAATATTACATCACGCCTGTATTTCACCGAAGAGGTAGACACAGGTGTATAGTAGGTACACCAACATTTCACCAGTTATGTTATAGTCCCATGTGTAGGGGGCGAGCCTATTGCCATTGACCGGGCACAAATCCAGACTCCGGGCTGCTACTGAGAATTTCCTAATAATAAACCCAATAACACTTTGCCCGACCCGGGAATCGAACCCAGGACCCCACGCTCAGCAGTCGCGCTTGCGACCACTAGACCAACGAGGCAGTCATAAAGTTACGAGTTACGTTCATAAAGGTAAAACTGCTTTGTGACTGCCCTGAGTTGAGTGCGACTGCACTTGTGAAAACTAGACCGATGAGGCAGTCAGTATCTCCTTCCATGGCAGAATAAAGTTATGAGGAGCTCACATATATAAAACAAAATTCAACCAATGTATATTTCTTGACTTTAGTAGATAACTCAGCGGTAGTGGTAAAGTGGTAAAGCTACTACCAAATAACAATCTATCTCCAAACTTGTCTAGTCTAAGTAATCGTGCTCACAGAGTACATTATTATAAATGCATCTAGATTCTGAATTGCTAATAGGTTATCAACTATTCACGTTTCTCCCATACTACATGCAGTAATACATAATGTACGATATCCAGAGCGCCATCTATTACCAACCTCGGACATTAGGTACGAGATTTGTGATTTATTTCTCCAGACATTAAGTACCTAAGCTACTTCCTATTTTAGAGTATACATAAATAAAATTTTCAAAATGAAAAAACCCAATAACATAAGGTGTACACAATTACCAATTATGAGGTATACACATAGAAATCTAAATAATAAGGTAATAGAAGTGGTAAAGGCGCTAGAACTTGTCGCCTCGTACATGTGTCTTATAGGACATCAGTGCGAGAACCGTTATAATAATCAGAATCAAACGTTTATTTGCCAGAAATACAATAATAGTATAAAGGTAAGATCTTAAAGCCTAGATGTCACTGTATTCTGCCTGCAAGCAAGCGTGCAAATTTTATTAGTTTTTTTTTTTTTTTTTTGCTTAGTCATAAGTGCTGTTTTGTACGTGGAGTCACTAAAATTGTATTTTTCAGCATATCTAACAGTGATTTCTTCAGGCTTAATTTATTTTGCATTGAATGCTGGAAACATTGTGGTGCATTAAAAGAGCCTCCACGAGTGACGCTATTTAATTGATCGTCCGGTGCACCCTGGGCAGTTAGCCCCGCTACCAACCTGCTGACTGGCTAATCTTTTCCCCACGGCATGAGCTGTTATAATTATGTAGCTCATGTCGACACGATAGAAGAAGATGGTGAGTAATTGCGTATTTCTTTGTTGATCTCCCTATCTGTTTAAGTTCAGGTTTTCTGTTTCAATTCTGAGCTTTGTATGTACATGATTTTTCTTGTTTTACATGTATCTAGTAATTGTGTGTGAGCTTTCGACTGAGACTCTCGATCTGATGAGGAAAAGACGGGAAATGTCAGCCACGCATTCGTTTTCATCAGATAATAGGTCCTTAAACCTACAGATTAGGAAGCTGATGCGACGTGACCTCCGCCGCTCCAACACCCGCGCCGTTGAGGCTGCGATTGAGCAAAATAGGGGGTCGAAAGTTTTCGCTCAGCAGCTAGGGAGGACCCATCTGATGAAACTGAAAGCCGCGGATGGCAAAATTGTCACCTCTAAGATCGAGATGCTTGATGAGGTCGAAAACTTCTATGGTCATTTGTATTCCACGAAAACGGCGAGACCAGCGGTTCCTAGCAATGACGACAAAAGAGCCCAGCTCACGCGCCATTACACCGAGGATCTTCCGGACGTTGACCAGGGCGAGATTAGGGCGGCCCTCGAGCAGCTTAAGAACAACAAAGCTCCGGGCGATGACGGCAATACTACTGAACTCCTAAAAGCAGGCGGGGCTCCGGTCCTGAAGGAGCTACAGAGTCTGTTTAATTCCGTCATCCAACAAGGCTCTACACCGGAGGCATGGAGCGGGAGTGCGGTGGTACTGTTCTTCAAAAAAGGGGATAAAACCCTTCTGAAGAACTACAGACCCATCTCACTCCTGAGTCATGTGTACAAGCTGTTCTCGAGGGTCATCACGAATCGTCTCGCCGGAAGACTCGACGAATTCCAGCCACCAGAGCAAGCTGGGTTTCGAAAAGGCTACAGCACCGTAGACCACATCCATACTGTTCGGCAGATCATACAGAAGACTCAAGAGTACAATCAGCCGCTGTGTATGGCATTCGTGGACTACGAGAAGGCCTTCGACTCTATTAAAACTTGGGCAGTTCTGGATGCTCTTCAGCGATGTCACATTGATGAGCGGTATATAGAGATGAACTTAAGTGGCAGTGGGCGGGGCACATTGCTCGTAGAACGGATGGCCGATGGGGCAGTAAAGTTCTGGAGTGGCGACCGCGTACAGGAAGGCGCAGCGTGGGTAGGCCCCCCACAAGGTGGACCGACGACCTGGTGAAGGTCGCGGGAATCCGCTAGATGCGGAAGGCACAGGACCGGTCGTTGTGGCGATGCTTGGGGGAGGCCTATGTCCAGCAGTGGACGTCTTTCGGCTGAAATGATGATGATGATGATGATATAGAGATGCTGAGATGCCTATACAACGCTGCTACCATGACTGTTCAGCTCCAGGACCAAAAGACGAAGCCAATCCAACTGCGCAGAGGGGTGAGACAAAGAGATGTAATATCCCCGAAATTGTTCACTAACGCGTTGGACGTCTTCAAGACGCTGGACTGGACTGGACAGGGTATCAACGTTAACGGCGAGAACATCTCACATCTTCGTTTTGCCGATGACATCGTTGTAATGGCTGAGTCGCTGGAACAACTGGGCGAAATGCTGCACAGCTTAAACGGAGCCTCTCGACGTGTCGATCTCGGCATGAATCTGGACAAGACTAAAGTCATGTTCAATATGCATGTCATGCCGAGGCCAATATTCGTCGAACAGTTGTAACGGAATACGTCTACCTAGGGCAGGCAATTCAGCTTGGTAGACACAACTTCGAGAAAGAAGCCAACAGAAGGATCCGTCTGGGCTGGGCAGCATTTGGCAAACTTCGCCGAGTCTTCTCGTCGCCTATACCGCAAAGTTTGAAGACAAAGGTCTTCAACCAGTGCGTCCTGCCAGTCATGACTTACGGTGCCGAGACGTGGACACTGACAGTTGCGCTAGTCCACAAATTTAAAGTCGCTCAGCGAGCTATGGAGCGAGCTATGCTTGGAGTTTCTTTGAAGGATACAATCCGTAACGAGATTATCCGGAGAAGAACCGGAGTGACCGACATAGCTTGTAGGATCAGTAAGCTGAAGTGGCAGTGGGCTGGCCATGTCTGTCGAAGGACCGATGGCCGTTGGAGCAGACGAGTCCTTGAGTGGAGACCGCGTATCGGCAAACGCAGCGTAGGGCGCCCCCCTGCCAGGTGGACCGACGACCTAAAGAATGTGGCTGGGGGGGACTGGATGCGGAAGGCAGAGGACCGAGCGTTGTGGCGCAACTTGAGAGAGGCCTATGTCCAGCAGTGGACTGCGATAGGCCGAGTTGATAGTAATTGTGTATAATGTGTACAGTAAAGAATAAGATCTTACAATTTCCCAAAAAGTAATTTTTCCCATTTTTTTCCAGCTTTCATTTACAGCGCTCTTAGCAGCAAGAACTCCAACTTCAGACATCTTGGCGTTTTGAGCAGCCTGACTTTTAGGCCTGAAATAACAATGGTTTCATTAAAAACTGAAATCATAAGAAACAACAAAATAATTAATGAATATAGTTATAATAGCAAAGCTTGGTTTTCAATGTAATTCGAATTCTAGTTTGCTGATCTAGCTAATCAATAAGGCCGCGATGAGTGCGCGCCGACGTTAGTGCATGTTTGGACGGCAACCGGGTTCATTCGCCTTTCATTTACATAAATCATCATTTTAGCGTAGGTTTTCATTTTACCAGAATAAACTATTATTAACAACGAATCCAATCGCTTTATCAAACAGTAGTCAATTACCATTTAAGGGGAATATAGCAGCGAAATAGATAGAAAAACGGCCACTTTTGGCATTTTTTCTATCTACAACTACAGCGAAGTATAATTTACAGAGTTAATAGTTTCTGATCACAGACCAGTAAGCCTCAAGACGCCACATAAACAAAGGTTTGCATGAGAACACAGTCGTAAAATGTTGGCGGGGACCGGGGGGCGGACGGCGCGTTATGATTGGTCGGCTCAAATGTTCAGTGATATGATTGGTGCCGCTCGCTGACGGAGTGACGTCCCGATTGGTGGCTGGGCGTAAGATATGCAGTGCTACTACATATGCTTTGTGACCGGGGTTATCCGGCTAATAGGCGTCTAGAGGCTTACTGGTCTGTGTTTCTGATTAAACTACAGTACCTGTACATCAATCTTTAAAAACAAATATTCAATCAATGATGTATTCAGCGAGTAATAATTTTTTGCCACTTGGCTGCTATATTCCCCATAAGTTGCGACTCGTACACTCGGTCCAAAGATTAATATTATTTAAAAAAACATTGCATACCTTAAAAATCCCAAATATACGACTATCATGTATAGGTACACTCCGACTTCGAGTAGCAGCATGTAGGGGAATGCGAATGCAGAAAACTTCGGAAATGACAAGTATTCTGGTGCCGATGGATATGTCCTAGAATATCACATGTTTATGTTTTGAATTATGGCCGGATACACATGCCTGTAAAATGGAGCAATACCTTGCATACCAGATACATATGCAAGTAACTAGCACATTGTGGATACATTTGCAAGTAAACCTGCATGAAATAGTCTTAATTGCTTTCCCGTAACTCGCAAACAGTATACACGTACCAGTACGCCACGCTACCGACAGCACATTTTCTTGTTTTTGCGTAAACGGAAAGCTTTTGAAGTGAATTAAATATTGTCATATTGTTACTAGCAGAAGAATGTGTAGCTTAATTAATGAGACAAAAAAAGAAGAGAAGAAGAATTGAGATTTGAGAGCTGATTTGGGAGACGCTGGCATGCCCGTAGCTGTCGCGTACGTTCACACTTGCCGGTTGTGCAGTCCCCGCCCCTCCTTTATATTGCATCATGCATGCCAGTAAATCAAATGTTATGCAAGCTACTTGTTTGCCAGGTAAGTAGCTGGCACCTGCAAGGAGCTGGCAAGCAAACGTGCAAGTTATAGGCATGTGTATCAGAGGCGTTATTTGGTAATATTATGTTTAACTAAAGTAGCTTAAATACAGATAATACAATTTATAAGTGAATAGGAATGTTCTGTCATTGTCAACTATGAACACTGTTAAGCCGAATTGTTCTAGTTTTCCAGTAAAATATAAATATAACGGATGTAAAAAGATCCACCAAGGAACTGAAAGCCACTTATTGTACCGATCATTACAACGTTTTTTTTAGTACTCGGCCATGGTAAAACTATAGCCATGCATGCCTAGGAACCGACTGTTATTAGAGATATTGAAGGTCAGAAACATATTTTGGAGAGTATTTACGCGAGGGGTGACGGTGCGGGGCTCGGGGCAACGGTAAAAAAATCTAATAATCCTTTTGACCAAGCTTAAAATAATGATGAATAAAAACTTTTTAACAAAAAAAAAACCGACTTCAAAAACATTAACTAAAAAGTAAAAAATAATCATTGTATGTATTTTAAAATCTTAACATAAACCAAAATTTTGAAGGCGGCGCGTGATTGACCCTTTGCGTCATGTAAATATAATGTACAGTCGAGCTAATATCTATAGTAAAAACTGTTTATGTGAACGTACATGAAAATCACGCGCCGCCTTCAAAATGTTGGTTTATGTTAAGATTTTAAAATACATACAATGATTATTTTTTACTTTTTAGTTAAGGTTTTTGAAGTCGGTTTTATTTTTTTTGTTAAAAAGTTTTTATGTCATACTTTTTAGTTGATAATTGCGAGGGTTCATTCATAAATGTTTATATAACCAGTTTGAGAATATATTTTTTATTAAACTTTGCTACCCCACTGCTGGGCAAAGTCTCGCTCATGTTCTTCCAAACCTCCAATCACTATCGTGAAAAAAAAACACGCATATCGGCCAAGAATTCTCAGAAAAACGTACCAATGAGCAGATCATCTAGATAAGCGAAGCTAAAATAAACTGATTTATTGAAGTTGGTTAAAAAACTACTCAACCTAAGTCAATAAAATTTATATGGAACCACCGCGCGGGCTTCCTCTACCAAATAAAAAAACAACCACGTTAATCGGCCCATAAATCTCGGAGTAATCGGGGTACATACAAGAAAAAAAAAAACCGCGGAATACATAACCTCCTCCTTTTTTTTGAAGTCGGTTAAAAAAGTAACGGCAGTCACAGAAAGCACGCAAAACGTTGTATTCGCAAGAACGCAGCAAGTTGTTTTCTTAATTTTTTGAGCAATTTGTATAATTTACCTTTGGAAAAGTCCTTTGAATACTAAATTAGTTGCAGTACCCACTAAAGTACCGATACCTCCTGCAATAAAATAGAGGGTAAATGAGATCTAGTACAAAACGCAGACACGGTGGAAATAGCGACCGATGGATACTGCCGTGTTAGGTGCATTAAGAGCATAAGCTTAAGTCATGCAAATTTGATTTATAAGTGCGGAACAGTGACCACAGTAATTGATGAAACCGATTGGAAAAATGTTTCAGAAAAAGTTTTTTTTACATATAATTCAGAATGTTAATCAAGTACTGAACATCTTCAATCAATAAGTCCCTCGTTCAACCAGGCATCCTGTATACAACGTGTATCAGAAATGCGTGGTCATATTTGAAGAGCTTATTCAGGGAATGCTATCTAAAACTTTTACTATGGGACCAACCCTGAAATCGCGAAAAAATATCAGCTGATCCTTACATTTTGTCGAGTGACATCGATGATTTAGTAGGGAACAGCAGATAAGTTTTTCGTGATTTCAGGGTTGGTTCCATAATAAAAGTTGTTCTATGCTATGCCCTGAATGACCTCTTAAAATATGATCACGCATTTCTACCTCTTCACCTACAGTGTTACCTATTGTTAATTTTATGTTAATACAACCCTTTAAGATTTGATTGTATTCATCAATTTTAGCAACATTTTAGGAACAACTTTGAATCAATAATTATAATAGCCAATAAAAATCAACCGTTCCATTGTTTTTTTTTCGTGTATCTGACCAAAATGTATGGAACAGTTTTTTATGCGAATTAAAAGTTGGTGTCATAATAAAAGTAGTTGAAATTGATGAGTGCAATCATCCCTTAAAGGGCTATTAATGAATTTAAATGAACCCTGTACAGTTTTTTTTACTACTAGCTGTACCCGTGGCTTTGCTCACGTTATCATAAGGTTAACTTTCAAATAAGTCAAATTTCAAAGATAATGGACAAATGATAGCAATAATTATTTTTTTGCCATTATTTTTTTGTTAAAGCGCTAGGAGCAAAGTCAAAGACTAAAACGTTAACCGAGAACCTAGGCCACAAAAAAAATTTGAGCATAATTTACAAAAATAATACAGAATTATGTGAATGTATACAATAAAACGCCTTTTTACAAAACCTTCAGCAGCCAAAATGTACAGAGTGTCAGGGCTGGTGACGCGAGAGCAAGCGACGTACAGTTGTCCATATGAGAAGCAGCTGGTCCTGAGGTCAACAGCCGCAGCCTTCAGTGTCTGCCCCTGTTACTTATTGATGGTCATCGTGAAGCACAGACTCACAGGAAACTGTATGCGCTTGAATTGGAAAGAGTAATTGTGGGGAATCAGTGGAATAAACACCATCTCGCCAGCGGCACACCCAGTGAGAATCTCTGCCTCTATAATGTGCCTCTGCAAGGATATGACTTTGAGTTGGGTCCCATTACACAGCTTAGGCGGTGTTAAGTTCCACAAAGGGACACCGGACCCCGACTTTAAGTTTGATAAGATAGGCAGAAAGTCCACTTGCAGAGAGAGAGTTAAGGAATACTATTGGATAGTGAGTAGCGTCATCTAGATCTATAACGGTGTTTATAGAAGTATAAACCACTTCATTCCCTTAAATTTCTGAGAGAATGCTATCGTTAATGGCAGCGGCTTGGTCATTTTTTGGTGTTAAAATGCACAACCAAGAATGCTGCTGGTGCGAGATTTGGCTGATGTCCCCATAAACAGAACGAATTAGGTCCTCTACCGTAGGGACCACTCTACAAAGCGTTTCCGGTAGGTCCACCTGGCCACTCTCCTCTGGATAAGTTCCTACTCCAATGTTTAAAAGGACTTCAGTGAATTCTAGAGCATGTGAATTCCCGCCAAGCCGTGCTCTCATGTTGACCGTCAAGCACAATCTGTGAACTTGCGGCCAGAGAGTAGAGCGTTATAACGAAGCATTCACCTCATCAGCCCTAGTACCTCGCGTCACCACAGGCAGCGTTGCCGAAAATCGCCGCTAAAGAGAACTGTTACCCCACCCATGATGTTGTGGTTCCTGCGGATATCTTGCAGGGTTCGGTCAACAGCCTCCACTGCCTTTCTGTTCGCCAATTTGCATTCATCCCATAAATAAGAGAGCAGTCTCGTAGAACAGCGGGCTTGTCACTGTTTCGTGAAACGTCTCATTGCTCTCTAAGTCTATGGGAATCTTAAACATTGTGTTCGCAGTTTTGCCACCAGGGAGCAGTGTTGCGGCGATTCCGGAAGACGCTACTGCGAGGGCTATTTTTCCTCGCCTTCTGACCTCTGCAAGGATGCCTGAAGTAAGAAAGGTTTTGCCTGTTCCTCCAGGAGCATCCAAAAAGAACATTTTCCCTTGGCAGAGTTCAACGCTCTGCAGGATAATTTTGAATAGCTGTCTTTGCTCTGAGATGAATGATGAACAATGACAGACATTGCGCCCGTACTGTAGTCAGTTTCGGCGGCGTATTCACGATTAACGCGTGGTTTGGTTGTGGGGTCGGTAAACCGTACTCAACCAATGAATTGCAGCCGATCGAAACGACCATGTCTTGAAGTGAAAAAAAAACAGCTATTCAAAATGCGTTCAGCATATCAACATAGGTCCGTAAGAATCGCCAATTGGTGAGGTGTAAAATGTAAAATATCGCAATTCGTAGGTATTAAGTATTTCAAGACAATTAAAGAAGCAAACAGAAAGACAACAAAGGTAACCCCGTTTCTCTACCGATAACATCACATTTTGTGAACGAAACCATAGCGCGATCTAATTCGTCAGTAACGCCATCTGGTTAGGAAAGAAGGAGTATTTTAAATTAAGTTAATTATTTACAAAACTAAGTAAGCGGGAGACGTCGTCGTAAATTGGTTATATTATCCATAGGTTAAGGATAACAATACAAATAATATTTCACGCTTTTTTGGGTTAGGGGACTCAGCAGTTAGTAAAATAAGTGGTTCAATGGCACTTTTTTTGTTTTTGTTAAATAGGTAAAGCACTTTTTAGCAGACAATACTTTACAGTAGTTTTCTAACAGTAGTTTATACTGTTAGAAAACTACTGTTTGTGGTAGAAAGTAAAATAAATAAAAATAAATATGGAAGCAGAAAATAATCAACACAATGCACTATTGCTCACCCCTCATACTAAATAGCGTGATCATTAATTGTTTTATAACTTAATAATCGCTCTTTAGCGGACGTTGTTGCTAAATAACTTAATTTGTTGAAGAATGTTGAAGATGTTTTTTTTTTAAATAACAAAATGCAAAAAATAATCTAAAAACTAAGATTGAGGCTGAGATTCGATCTTAGAACAACACAATCGTGATCCACACGCCAGCCACCAGTTTGAGTAATTATTTACGCGAAACTACGAAATAAGCATGTTCATTGTTAATATCTGTCGTTTAGCTCCCTTTATATATAGCGTGATGGTTATTTTTTTAAATATTAATTTTGACGTTCTGATAACGAATTATTTTAGTCTTTTTTAGTCTATAAATTATAACATTTCAATATATTAACTGTAAAACATAACTTTGTAGACATTTTGTTACTCTACTCACCTCCCTATAATAGGGCCTATAATTATAAAAATTATAGGCCCATCTCACTTCTGAGCCATGTCTACAAGCTGTTTTCGAGAGTCATTACGAACCGTCTTTCGCGCAGGTTTGACGACTTCCAGCCTCCCGAACAAGTCGGTTTCCGAAAAGGCTTTAGCACCGTAGACCACATACATACGCTGCGGCAGGTTATACAGAAGACCGAAGAGTATAACTTGCCTCTTTGTTTAGCGTTTGTGGACTACGAGAAAGCCTTCGATTCGATCGAGACTTGGGCGGTACTACAGTCTCTTCAACGGTGCCAGATTGACTATCGGTACATCGAAGTGTTAAAGTCTTTGTATGAAAACGCCACTATGTCAGTCCGATTACAGGACCAAGCCTCGAAACCTATCCTTCTGCAGCGAGGTGTGAGACAGGGAGATGTGATCTCTCCGAAACTGTTCACTGCTGCATTGGAGGATGTCTTCAAGGTTCTGGACTGGAAGGGGCTAGGCATTAACATAAACGGCGAGTACATCACTCACCTTCGGTTTGCCGACGACATAGTAGTCATGGCTGAGACCATGGAGGACCTCGGTACAATGCTCGATGACCTCAGTAGAGCTTCTGATAGAGTGGGTCTTAAGATGAATATGGACAAGACAAAGGTTATGTTGAATTCCCATATAGCACCCATTCCATACATTGGAGAATCTACACTCGAAGTTGTTGACGATTATGTATACCTAGGACAAACTGTCCAGCTAGGTAAGTCCAACTTCGAGAAAGAGGTCAATCGTCGAATCCGACTCGGTTGGGCAGCGTTCGGGAAGCTACGCAATATCTTCTCGTCCAAAATACCGCAGTGTCTCAAGACGAAAGTCTTTGACCAGTGTGTGTTGCCAGTAATTACTTACGGTACTGAAACGTGGTCGCTCACAATGGGCCTCATAAGAAGGCTCAAAGTCACTCAAAGGGCAATGGAGAGGGCTATGCTCGGAGTGTCCCTGCGTGATCGAATCAGAAATGAGGAGATTCGCAGGAGAACGAAAGTAACCGACATAGCCCGAAGAATTGCCAAACTTAAGTGGCAGTGGGCGGGGCACATTGCTCGCAGAACGGATGGCCGATGGGGCAGTAAAGTTCTGGAGTGGCGACCGCGTACTGGAAGGTGCAGCGTGGGTAGGCCCCCCACAAGGTGGACCGACGACCTGGTGAAGGTCGCGGGAATCCGCTGGATGCGGAAGGCACAGGACCGGTCGTTGTGGCGATGCTTGGGGGAGGCCTATGTCCAGCAGTGGACGTCTTTCGGCTGAAATGATGATGATGACTCACCTCCCATGTACAAAAGCGTGATGATTTGTAGCCTATAACCTGACCCGGTCTGTAGCCGACATTTTTGCCAAATTTCAACTAATTCTGTTCAGTAGTATTTGCGTCATGCTCAAACATACAAACAGATAAACAGACAAACAGACAGAAATTCTAAAAATTATAGTTTTGGCATCAGTATCGTTCCTAGTATGCGCCGCAGCAGTGATTTTTTTCAAAAAATATTAAATGTACAGTTTTTTCATATCTACGATTTTATTATATGTATAGATTATAATAAAAAGTTAACTATCTTATACGAATTGATGACACGCTTGATACAGTGGCGTGCAATCAGCTACTGCGCAATGGGTCGTGGGTTCGATTTCCACATAGAACCAATATTTTTATAGTCTACAGCTCGGACGAATAAAAAAAGGCGGATGGAATCTCCTTAAGAAAAGATTGAAGCACTTCATGTTTTCCTAAACCCACTATATAATTTCGACAGCATTATTTTTAACACACCAGATATTGTTATTTTATTTGTGATTCTACGACAATGACTACCTTCACACGAGATGACTACCTACTATGGGTGTGAATGTGTGCGTGCCAGTCCGTACTTTTAAGCAAGCCGTCTTACTATGGTTGCTTTGTTTTTGTTTAGCGAGATTTCGTCCGCTTTTTTTATTCGTCCATGGTCTACAGATAGTAGTTCTGTGTCTGTGTGTTTCTGCATGTAAAAAAAAACTATAATAGTGGTGAGTAAAAGATGAGATTATGACGTGATTCATTTGTCTGCCTGCCGGCAATGAAAGCCTAGTTTATGGCGATATGATTAAAATACTCAATAATCTATCACAATGGACAATAGAGTTCTATGGAACAACATACCTACATAAAAATAAACAATTTATAATTTACCAACAGTTGCTGAAAAAGCCGCAGCACAGAAATAACAGGTTGTTATATCGGAAGCTATAAGTTCACCCTTATTGTTTTTATTGTATATGATAAGCAGATTTTGCTGAAATAACACCAGTAAAATATTAATTAAAAAGCACAACCACATAAAAAGCGGTCAACACTTAATAACGAGGGAAAACATGAGGAAATCTGACGCGAAAACCTGACGTCTGCGGCCAGCCTTAGCTTGGCTTCTGTATAGATTTTTATTGATGTGTCTCCAAGTACATGGAGATCGATTTTTGACTTTTGTAAATATATGCTACGGAAACAGAATATATAAAAAGTAAATATTTTTATTTTGCACATATTATAGCATATCCCCCCTTAACTGGGGGAGGCCTATGTCCAGCAGTGGACGTCTTTCGGCTGAAATTATGATGATGATGATGATGATGACACATCGACGATGAAGTGACTATACCTCCTAACTGTATAAAATGTTACAAAGAAAACCTTACACCTTATTTTAAGTTTATTGAATAAAGTAAAAAAAGTTGTTTGATACAAAAATTACAGAGGATATATTGTCACTATTCATCATCGACATTATAGATGCCCGAAAATTCTGCCTTTAGTAGGCGAATTTTTAAGCACATAGTTTCAATATGCGTAATAAAGTAAGGTAATTTAATAAGATTCTGCAAAAAAAACTGCACAATTGTGGTTGTTCAATGCCCAACGTGTAAATAATATTATTTCTCGATACAAAGCACACCAGCAGCAATTATTTATCTAAGATTTAAAAGAATCTTTTCATTGATTTAAATTTGAAACCATTCAAGTGATTTCAGGTTTTATTAGGAACCATTGATCTCTACATCCGTGATAAGTTTAATTTTGAGCAACCTTGTATTTTCGCGGTTAGATTATCCTAATAACTACTCATCAGCGTCAACTTCCCGTTTCACAAACTTTGCTTTTGGCTAATAATATTACATGAAGATTACGTTATGGGATTTTATGCATGGAATAAAAAACTGTCGAAATTGGAAGTTGACGAAATGAGATGTAGCCTTTGACGTGTTTATTTTGTTCGTCTGGGGCAGTGAATTTTGTATGGCCCCTGGTTTTTTCAGTCTTGTGCACAATAATGTTGCACAAACACTTATGTAACATTAGCGCACGCTATAATATCGTTAAAATCTCCACTGTAGCCAATGAAAATTATGCTGTGTTGCAAAAAGTAACTTAGAAATACTTACCTTTTCAAAAACTTCTAACAATGCGAAGTTGATAGGGACCATCATAGTTGTCGCCGCGGTGTTAGTGATCCACATTGAGACAAACATGGTCGTGATTGACATTGCAAACAGTAATCTGTGTATATTTTTAAATTTAAAAAATTTCATTAATCATACAAAATGTTTGTAAATGTAATAATATGTAAGCAGGTTAGAGAGAAAAGAAAAAAAGAGTACAGTGTATAGTACAGAATAGAATTAAAGGAGGTCGGTCACTGGAGGGAAAGTGCCTCAAATGTTGATGATAGGTACCAAATTTTACATAAAGGAAACATTTCTATTTAATTGTGTGTTTTAAAATAAGTATAAATGCATTTTTTTCTATATCTGGCTTGCCTGAACCGGGAATCAAACTAACACACTTGAGTGATTAGTGATTACATGTCAAATCTCTGCTCATACACCTAAGCAGGTGACAGTTTAGAAAAAAGCTAAACTCAGCTGAACTGTGATCAATGAATCGTATGCTTGAGGAATATTCTAAAATTAAATCTCAACTCAAAACTAGTTTTAAACAGTGATCAACTCTTGAGTTTCGTTTTGTAGTACGGGCCTTGAGATATTATAGAAAGCGAATAGGTGAATAGGGGGGTGAGGGGGCTAAATACCAATCGCGTGGATCGCAACATCTACGAGGTTAAGCTGCGCTTGCCGCGGTTGGTCCATAGATAGGTGACCGTTTCGTTACACAACATTGGTCCCGGTTGTCATATGAATATTAATGGCAGTATTTACGGGGAAGTCAGAAGCCCGAAAGTATGATTGATCTCACCTTAGAATTTTGGTATTGACGACGTCTGTGGTCTAGTAGTTCGAGGTCCGGACTGCTGATCACGAGGTCGTGGGTTCGATTCCCACAGGACACAAATATTTGTGTGATGAACATAAGTGTTTGTGTTGGTCTGGGTGTTGCTTATTTATTATAAGTATGTATTTACAAAAAAAAAGTATATAAGTATTATATCCATTAATTAAAATTGTACCCATAGCACAAGCTCTGCTTAGTTTGGGACTAGATGGTGCTGTGTAAAAAAATGTCCCAAAGATATTTTTTTTTTATTTTTTTTTATTGCCCAGTAACTGTATTGCGGGGGTCTGATGGCAGTCGCGTCGTATAAAGTACTGATAATCAGGAGCATCTGGTTAGACTGGAATCCGACTCCAATATCATGGAAAATTAAGGCTCGGAGGAAGTAGAAGCAAATAAAAGGGTAACCTGTAGTGAGAGTAACCAATAAGCCGGATAGTACATAGAGCTAGTCGTTGGTGTAGTCCTGATTGCTCCACGGCATATGCAAGCACCATGCTTCCATAGAACATTAGCACGGTATCCTGTGGTATATAAAAAAAAAATATTTCACTAAACTTGGATTCAATAACCGGAAGCCTCAGACAGAAGGCGGTCACTCGTTCTAGCATTCCGCGTTCTTTGTGTTGTATTATAATAATACATATTATTAATACGATAAGAAAAACATACACATGCCATACAAAATGCAAGCATTGACCACGTCGATCGACTAGAACATCAGCAACGTGAGCAACTGCACGCTCGAACGCAGAACGCGAATACGGAACACTTGTATGCGTCACCGCCTTCTAAGAGTATGATAATTCACTTTATTTGTTGCATGGCGATTATGGCATATCCCCCCAATATATGCATGGGGGAGGCCTGTGTCCAGCAGTGGACGTCTTACGGCTGAAATGATGATGATGATGATGTATAGTGTTACGATTTATGTTGGTTTTAGTAAGCAATAAAACCTATTTGTATGTTGTTGCTATTATGACTGCATAATGCTTCAGCAGGAATAATTGTTGGCAGATACAGATTTTTGCTCTCTGCAGTCAAAGATCGATGTGAGCGGTTGTGCGATGTGTGTTGTGAAATTATGAATCACAAACAACAACAATCTGCTTTATTATTACAAAAGCCAATTTGAATTATTAGTTTCTGTGTTAATAAAAGGAAAAACAAAAACATAATTAAATCAAAAATCAAGATAATTTATTTGTAAAACATAGGTAAAGCACAGATCTATTACCTGGTAAAAGTTAACATAGTATTTTGCTGAACCCGGCAAGGTGAAAATTTATTTCATAGTTAAAGTCTATTGTCTACTTGAGTGTTGAAATTTTACTATTGTTTTTTTTTGGTGGTAATATTTCAGCAACACATTGTTTCGTTGCGAGAGAGACAGAGCTACATAGCACCCATATATACCGCCATCCCTCTTCTTTCCGCAACAATGATGGTTTTAACACTTCATAATAAGGCTCTACTGATCCTAATCTTTATTCTATCCTGTTATTAAATTACACTCACATTCATATAACATTTGCACGTGGTGCGTGTATCCATGACATCAGCCAGGGGAAAAATTACAACCGGGAGAAAAGATGTTACCGGTAAGGGAATGCATTCCGTTACCCAAAATATAGCCATCAAAAGGAGAGTGTAAGCACACCATTGATATTTCTGAAAAACAAACATAAATGACCGTCATTATTTTAGTAACGCATTTATGCATGCGGAGCGATATCTAGAGATTCAATTTACAATTAATAATGATTTAATTTAATTTTATTATTTTTATTGAAGAGTTTTTCCAGAGTTGTGTCCTTACGTATGAATATGGATTCTGATAACGTAGCTCATAGGAACAACAGGGTTGTTGTTACATACTATTCAATAAAAACCGGCCAAGTGCGAGTCAGACTCCCACAGTAAGGGTTCCGTACCACCCATCGACCTGATACCCCATAGAAACTGATTTAATTTACGAGAGTTCAAAGTATCAAAAGACATCAACGCACAAAGCGTGAAATGTGAATTTTTGCATCTTTTTATTACGCAGGTACCACCACATATGTCTATGTTTGTCTTATTTTTAGTATTTGTTGCTAAACTACATAATATGCACTATAATCTGACCCAGTTTGACGCTGGTATGTATTACCGTTTTGAAGATATAGCAGGAACAAAAACGTTGAAAAAAAAACATGTTTTTTGATGTTTCTTGTATGGGGGTCCCCTTTGGTTTAAGACTGTTTTGTTTTTAGTATTTGTCGTGATACGCCTTAAGCAACACATATTCTGAGAAAATTTCAACTGGTTACCTATTACCGTTCAAAAGATACAGCCCTGTGACAGACAGACGGACGGACGGACGGACGGACGGACAGCGTAGCGAGAGTAATAGGGTCCCGTTTAGCACCCTTCGGGTACGGAACCCTAAAAATGACCCTAACCATTACTTAGATTGCTGTGATCTTACCTCTGGAGGAAACGGTGCAAGTACGGGAATAATTAATAAAGGAGTTATGAAGCACACCAAGCCACGCCAGTGAGAGCATAGAAACAACATAAATCTTCTCTTTTTTGGTACCCTTGGGTCTTCAGCCCTGCCAAGTTTAGTAATTAATAATCATCATCATCATCATCATTTCAGCCGAAAAACGTCCACTGTAGGACAGAGGCCTCCCCTCAAAAGGGGGAAATTCCATAATCGCCACGCTTGGCAGGCGGGTTGGCAATCGCAGTTGGTTGCTTAAATAATCAGGGAACTCTGCTGCCCATTCTCTGGTGAATCCCATAGTCACCTTTTACGACACCCATGAGAAGAGACAGGGTGGTGCAATTCTTTATGTCCGGCACCACACGGAACTAATAATTAATAATGGTCTGCAATAATCTTGCAACACATCATCACCTATATCTGAAGGACATGGCTGAGCTGTAGTGAATTTTCCATGTAAGGGTGACTGCTACCAGAATTGCATCCTCCCCTTTTTACATACATAACCAATTAACCAGTCTATTACTGTACCCACTGCTGGGCATGGGCCTCTCCTTTTAACCTGATTTCAATCCTTTTACATATAATGATGCCGCTGCGCTGATGTTGATGATGATATGGAGCAGACGAGTTCTTGAGTGGAGAGCGCGAATCGGCAAACGTCGCCCCCCAGCCATGTGGCCGACGACCTGATGAAAGTAGCGTGGGGGATGCGGAAAGCAGAGGACCGAGAGTTGTGGCGCAATTTGGGAGAGACCTATGTCAAAAAAGAAAAAAAAAGAAAATATTTTTATTATATCTCATACATAAGTGTTCAAAGATAAATTGAGGCAGCTCCAGTAAGTTACAAAAGTACTTGTGTTGGAGCTGTCTCGCTACTTACCATTGATCATAACAATGATGAGACTATTTTTAACAATTTTTTATATAAAATGAGTAAAACAAAAAGTTAAAATAACATTGGTTTTAGCAGCTCTGTGAGATTATTGTGTGTTTGAGAGTATATGTGGGGGATGTGGGGGTGTGTGTATAACAAGTCCAGCAGTGGACTGCGATAGGCTGAGTCGATTGAATGATTGATGATGATATGTGAAGGGTGATCATTTGCACCTAAATATAAAATTTTAATACTTTCTTCTTCTATAGTGTCGACAAGAGCTACATAATGATTATAGCTCATGCCATGGCGAAAAGATCAGCCAGTCAGCAAATTGGTAGTGGGGCTGACTGCCCAGGGTGCGCCGGACGATCAATTAAATATCGTCGCTCGTGGAGGCTCTTTTAATGCTTATTATGATTAAGAAGATCATTGGAATTCTAATGTACAAACATAGCCTTAATATTTACCAGTCTATGTGTTGGTTCTCATTCTGTGGGTCAGTTATGTCTTCAGTAGCTTCTGCCATGACAAGATGCAATGACGAAAATTAGGTATGTTTATTATAACGATGTTATTTATGAATATCAGTTTTCCTATCTTTATGGAACAATGCTAATTATCGAGTTGGTCATGCATGTGGTAACAAATAACAAAAGAACATCTCAAAGAAAACCAGTTGTGCATTTTGTCGTAACGCTGTTGAGGTAAAAATATTTATAATTAATATTATTTAGGAACAAAATATTAAATACAATCGGGTAGTAGAAAAGTATCACCAGCCTTAATTATAATGAAATAAAAAAGCCAGATACCTTAATTTTTTTTTTTTTCAAATTTTTAATTTTCATCATCATTATCATTACAGCCGAAAAACGTCCACTGCTGGACAAAGGCCTCCCCCAAAGCCCCGCCCCCCTTTTATATATGACATAATCGCCACGCTTGGCAGGCGGGTTGGCGATCACAGTTGGTTGTTTAAATACTCCGAGAACGCTGCTGCCCATACCCCGGTGAATCACTTAGTCGCCTTTTACGACACGTATGAGAAGAGAGAGGGTGGTGCAATTCTTTACGTCCGGCACTACACGGAACCGGCACCCTCTTTCTATTTTTTATTGAATTATTATTAAGGCTAGTGACATTTTTTTTCCGTCCGGAAAATCGTCATGGACGCACTCCGCCCGGGGAAGGCGGAACCAGTGTCGGACTCTTACCGAATAAAAACCACCACGATGTTTCTCTAACGACCCTTGGCTGGCCGTTAGAGGACCATAAAGCTGGTGACACCTTTCCACCAACCGATTTACTTGAAATTTTATTTGGGTGTAGGTATTGGAATCATAGCGTAACAGTTTGCAATAAAAAACAAATACAATACTTTTACCTACATTTTTTATGTGTGTGAGAATTGAGAGAAAAAAAAATGATAATAGTATCGTCCCTGGCTTTTTTACGCTAAAAAACATATTACAGAAGCCAAAAAAGTCAACCAAAAATAGTGTAGTTATTGAAAATGTATTAAAATAGCGTTTTGCATGAAAATTATCCGATGGGCATGAAAAATCATCGACTGCACGATCGATTAAGCGGTCTAACGATAATTCACTGTTTGACTAATTATTATCAATTTAATTTTAATTTCAAATTAATCAACTTATTACTATAAAATGTTGATAAAAACACTTAAATTCTATTTTATTTTTAGGCATGATGTTCACATGTACACAATTATATTTGTATGTCTTTAAGGCATACAAATATAATTGCCGACTGCCTCGTTGGTCTAGTGGTTGCAAGCGCGACTGCTGAGCGTGGGGTCCTGGGTTCGATTCCCGGGTCGGGCAAAGTGTTATTGGGTTTTTTCATTAGGAAATTCTCAGTAACAGCCCGGAGTCTGGATTTGTGCCCGGTCAATGGCAATAGGCTCGCCCCCTATTACATGGGACTATAACATAACTGGCGAAATGTGGGTGTACTATTTACACCTCTGCCTACCCCTTCGGGGAAATACAGGCGTGGTGTTTGTTATGTGTTATGTCTTTAAGGTAAAACATAGCGCACTAAAATCAAATTAAGACCTAATATAATGTAAACCTACCTATGTTTACAAATAAACTATTTTGATTTGATTTGATTTGAAACGCAAGCCCATTCATAGCAAAAACAAAAAAGGCTAAAATAATCTTCAACCGAACACACATACAGAACCTCTACAGAACGAACAAATTGGAACGCCACGAAATTTTTTGACAAACAAGTGTTCGATGCTTGTTAGTGGTACGCGCATGCAAACAAAATTGTTGCGAATCATGTAACGCAGCTATTTGTTTGTCAGTGCGTACGCGCGGCTAAACGCTGTCGTTCGTCAAACAATTTTCATAAGCCGCGTACGCACGTACAAACAAGAACATAGCAAACACGAACATCAACCACGAACATTTGGTTCATACGTATGGACGCAAATTAGCACAGCGAAAACACATAACACAACCACTATGTACTCTGTCTCAGTAGTCATTCATTACCAGAGACATGACATTTACCGCCGATCTTATGCCATGTCTCTGTTCATTAATTACCAGTATAAGTGTATTATCTGATCTATGGCCATGGCTTTTTTCATGGTATAATAAGATGTGCTTTTTTTTAATTGTTTTTTTTTTAAATTGGTACACCACGATTTTTTTTTCAAGTTTGAATTATTACTTTTGGTGTCTGTGCTGGTACTGCCACGTACGGTGTCTGCAGATGTGAATCGAGCTTGAAGCGTTTGCTACACGGTGACAAACCAGCCTCCCCACCAAGGTGACCTTGCTGGTTTCCAACCATGTAGACAGTGGTTTGTCACTAAATTTAGTTTGACGACGGCTGTCAGCGACCAACCTCCCACCAAAGTCACCTTGGTGGGGAGGCTGGTTGCTCACCGTGTAGCACACGCTTATAGCGCAAATCACACACAAAGCGGGTGCGCATAAGGCGGGTGCGGGTCGGGCGCGGGTCGGGTCGGGCCCGTGGCGGTTATATTAATGACATCACACAAAACGCGGACATGGGTTGGACGCGGGTTGGGCCCGCGGTGGATGTAGCGCGGGAGCCGCGCGTGTCTCCCGCCACTATAGACCAAAGACATTTCTATACTACGTCAGTATAATACCTTTATGCTATAGTCAGAGCGCGAGCCGTGCGGGTGGAAGTTGCGCGCGATTCTGACGCGGGCAGGACCCGTGCCCGACCTGCACCCGCACTTTTTTTTTTTCTCGAATGGACTCTCGCAGATGGTACTGCTTAACCGTGTGGGCTGAAAAACATTCCTAATCTTAACATGTAAATTAAAGACGCAGTTTCAATACCGCATAAGGGCGTCCCCTAGGGAAGGGCTCGGACTTCGGCTTACTAGGGCATTGCGGGGGGACCCCGCCGCTATGTCCCCCTGGCAGCCGTTGCTGCATCGGGAATGGTTTTCTCGAAAGTGGCGGACTTTCGGTATACCGGGTGGGTGACTCGGCATGAATCTGGACAAGACTAAAAGTCATGTTCAATATGACAAACTAGTATGACCACAAGGAAACCGCGTTCATTATGCATGTCATGCCGAGGCCAATATTCGTCGAAGGGTCGGCACTCGAATTTGTAACGGAATATGTCTGAATAACATAATTCAGCTTGGTAGACACAACTTCGAGAAAGAAGCTGACAGAAGGATCCGTTTGGGCTGGGCAGCAATTGGAAAACTTCGTCGAGTCTTCTCGTCGCCTATACCGCAAAGTTTGAAGACAAAGGTCTTCAACCAGTGCGTCCTGCCCGTCATGACTTACGGTACCGAGACGTGGACAATGACAGTTGGGCTAGTCCACAAATTCAAAGTTGCTCAGCGAGCTATGAAGCGAGCTGTGTTCGGAGTTTCTTTGAAACAAAATCCGTAACGAGACCGGAGAAGAACCGGAATGACCATCATATCTTGTAGGATTAGTAAGCTGAAGTGGCAGTGGGCTGGCCATGTCTGTCGAAGGACCAACGGCCGCTGGAGTGAGTGGAGACCGCGAATCGGTAAACGCAATGTAGGGCGCCTCTCAGCCAGGTGAGCCTCTTTCTGAACCATGACCATCTCACAGAAAGAAGCTACTACCCTCCAATTCGTCGTCTCTGCCAGCATAGCCGACACTACTGCTGGCAGAGAGAGATGTTGCCTGATTTTGTCAACCAGGATCCTCTGGAGTTCCACGCAGATCACAGAGCGAGCATGTGTTGAGCGGTATCCTTCCATCGTACTTAGATACATCCCATTTGGCCAACTTCCTATTTCGATTAATCCATACAAGAAAACTTCAAATCAAGTTACCGAAATGGAAAGTTGTCAAAATTCCGCCAAGACATGCGTGCGAGAGTCGAGTTAAAATAAAAGAATGAAATACAAAATAAATATACTTTAATTAAAACATCATTACCAGGAATATACAGGTGAGTTTAAAAATTTATTTGGAGAGCCAAATCCGAAATTATTGGATATATAAAAAAGTCGTCGAAGCAGTCATGAGCTCGATTTCAGTTTTAGATTGACTATAAATCGACGATAGTTTTATTATATTCTGCGAAGCCTCCAATGTTACTTTTTTAAACTGCCATAAAGCGTGCAGCAAAACATTTTAAATTACACAAAAGTCTATTAAAATCTGGGGCAGTGGTAAACATTTTTGAAGAGTTTAGTTACTATTAAACTGTATGGAAAATAAAATTAAAAAATTACACGTTCATAGATTTGCCGCATAATATTCTTTTATAGGATTTGTTCCTTATCAGTAAACATCATTATCATGAGCATTTTGGGGACGATATCGAGAGCTGTTGCACGCACATTTTTAATTAGTCACGATAGATCCAAAAGATGGCTCCGGCATTTTAATCAACTTATTACTATATGTTTTATATAATTAATGTATTATAATAAAACAATTTCAACCGGATTACTTGACTTTGCCTGACAAGCGTCTTTACAGATATTTCAAAAAATGTGTAAAATGCGTAGTGATCACGAAAACCTAAGACATTATTAATTAAATGTAATTTAATTTTAATAATAAATTTATTAATGCCACAATAACTTATATTTACGCTATATGACGACAACAGCGTCAATCGTCACGCCAGTGCCCCCAAGATGCCGCGCGATAACGCTATATACTTATCAGCAACCTTATCAACTATTAGTGCAATAATATACGGTGGTGTTTCTGGCACGGGCTGGGTCGGGCCCGCGGCGGGTATGTGAACCTGTTTTTATATGGATGACATCACACGAAACGCAGGCGCTGGTCGGGCCGCGGAGTGCCCGCGGCTTGTGGAGCGCGGGAGCCACGCGTGCCGCCCTCCACTCCAGACAGAACGCGGGCCACACGGGTCGGGAGCCGCACGCGGCTCCCGCGCTCCACCCAAAGCACTCCTGACCCGCACCCGTCCCGCACCCGCCTTGTATGCGGTTTGCGCTTTATTGCAATAATATAAGGTGGTATATTTTTTTACAAAAAAATACTGGGTTCGTTTTCCGGCTGAAGCAATTGCTTTGAAAAATTCATAAATTGAATTTTTGTGTTAACTCAAATTCAATCTCATGACTTCTTTGACGACTTTTCTCTATACCGAATGGTTTTGGATTGGGCCCATTTGTAAAACTCATCCGGTATAATAACTACCTATCAACTTAATCTTAGAATGTTATATAATAAAGCAGATAAATATAAGTTCCCACATTACTTCATTTTATATCTAATAATAAATTTCGTATAACCTTTGTAGGTTATAAGATATTTATTTTATAATTTTTTGCTGTCGATTCTTAAATCAAACATAACTACTTAGCATAATAACTTTTAAACAATATTCCTCTTCTAAATATCATAATACATTTTCGAACAAGGATCCCCAGGTTGCGTTACACTATGGATAGATAATTATCTATAAGTTATAACACCAGACGAATGGGTGGCCTTTACAAGACTTCTTACTCAAATAGGGTTACCATTTGACCGGAAAAATCCGGTCTTGATCGGATTTTAAGAATTTAGACCGATTAAGCCGATTGTTAAAAAGTAACAAAGAAGACACACATACTTAGAGCTCCTACACACTAGCGTTTCTCCGGCGAAGGCGTTCGATAAACGTATACACAGCGCAGACGTTGATTGAATGCCTACGTCGGAAAAAGCTAGTGTTTAGGAGCTCTAATAACTCGAGTTTCAACATCGGGGTTGTCTTAAGGCGTCGTCCCTATGCAACGCGACTATCGCAAGTTTGTGCCAGCCCATGATCAAACGTACAGGGGCCTAACTCACGTAATGTTATGACGCACCAATCAAGTTGCAGTGACGCTGCAGTTCGTATCTGACAACGACCACAAAAGTTTTGGGCCTGCCAAGTCTGACAAAAGATCAGTCGTGTCGTGACACGAAGAAGAAGAAGAAAAACGACCGCTAACGACATGAAGAAGGTGACTGGGGGGACTGGATGCGGAAGGCAGAGGACCGAGTGTTGTAGCGCAACTTGGGACAGACCTAAGTACAGCAGTTGACTGCGAAAAGCCGAGTTGATAACGAGTTAATGAACGACCGCCGAAGGTAAGAGAACACGAAACGCGTTATTTTGATCAGAACTTAATTGCAATAGCACTACAACTGCACATGATTGGCCTACAAGTGTCGAATAGTCTTCCTAATTAGCATTCGCATGAACAATATTCGCGTGAACTTGCGGTGGTCGCGGACTCACATATTAGAAGAACGCCTCAGATTCTAAATTTAAAAAAAAAATTGTAGCCTAAAAATGTATTCTTTTTATGTATTGTAATAGATTGTAACAAAAAAGTTCAAGTTTTTTATAGGTATCAGGGAATAATATACGTATACATTTCTAATAACACAATAAAATACACCCACACGCGAGTAAGGCCGCGGCCGTACATAATTATTATTCCAAACACGAATTACTCACGGAAGTTATTAGACAACGTTTAAAAGAGTAAATCCAAGACCTTAGACATCCCAATCAAAATATTTTAGATACTATCTGGTATTTAATTTAAAAAAAAAAAAAAATATACAATGCATAGTTTTTGGGCGCCAGTAAGTTCCCAAGTTGGTTGCTGGATAGCTGCAGGATGCGGTTTTTTAGGGGTTACCTAACTCATGGGAACCCATTCCACTGTTTTTTTTTAATTGCATGGGATGAGTAACATGGTATTAAACCACATCAATCGATTCTTAATGATTCTAAACAAACTTCTATCAGTGCTTGCGTTTATTCTGCTAAACGTTGTCCAAAAATTACACATTCTGATAAAAACTAAATTATGTTCCTACCTATAGCTATAATATATTGTAATGTCGCTTTCAGTTTTTGGTCAAGAAATGAATAGACACGATGTCACGTTTCTCGTGGTCCATACGAAAGGCTGTCTAGATATTTCTATGTTCCACGAAAACGACAGTTTTCGAGAAAATATTTAAGAGCTATTAAGAGCCTTAACTAACTACCACCGTAAACAATACATCCATTAGAAATTGTAGTATTGTATGGTTTCACCTAATCCTTAGATAAAACTTCACCCACGCAATATACTTTGTGCACCAAATTAGTTTTTGTAGGCACTATAAGACAAATACTAACACAAATTGCTTCTCGTGTCGATTTTAGCGGTACATAAATGTATCTTAGATAGCCTTTTGAACATAGAAATGAGACACCATGTACCTATACTGTATGACTGGATGAACAAGGTTCATTTCAAGAAAATGGTGAATACAGGTAACGAACTTACGCACGCTCTTACTGTCTAGTGGTCTTCTGGCTAGTATTAAAGGTCGAAAGGATGAAAACAGCAATCGATGAGCACTGCTGCGCAAGGTGCATCACCTCACATCCAAAAATTTGTCAGCGCGGAACAGTTCCCAAAGTATTTGTTGAAATTGGTTAGAAAAATATGTAAAAAAATTACATACATACATACATATTATCACGCCTGTTTCCCATTGGGGTAGGCAGAGACTATGGATTTCCACCTGCTACGATCCTGACACACCTCTTTCGCTTCATCTACGTCCATTAACCTCGTCATGCATGCTCGTCGTAAAAAAATTAAGTGTATCATTTTCCAATTTTTTTACATAATATATTTGAAACGAGAACCAAGGACCGAACATCCGTCTTCAATAAGTACCTTGTTCCACCAGTCACTGTATTTATAGTGTACGGTTGCCTCGGTCGGTGTATGACAGTGGTAACACTTGAATTAGAAAACCGCCTTTACTGCTTACGAAATAAAGGCGCTGTAAATGTCAAACTGTTACTACTTACGTACGGTCGACCGTACCTATAAAGCGCAAGCCACACACAGCGCGGGTGCGGGTCGGATCGTGTTGCTCGCGTGAGCCGCACTGCTTGTCGTGTTCACAAACAGCGCGGGGTGGCGGCGGGCAGCGCGGCGCTCTCTGTATGAATGCCTATCGGTGAATACGTACAAAAAGTTTCTCTATGAATACGTATATTACGTCGAATGTCATTGATGCTACGCCCGCTCCCGACACGCGCCGCCCGCGCTCTGTCTGTAGTGCCGGGAGACACGCGCGGCTCCCGCGCTCCTTCCAACGCGGACCCGACACGCACCCGCGCTTTGTGTGACGTTGTCCATATAATACCATACCCAACGCGGGCCCTATCCGTCCCGCGACCGGCCCGCGCCCGCGCTCTGTGTGGCTTGCGCTTAAAAGGTTTCTCCTAAATCGACTATCTGTTAAAAGCATTATTATTTTGACAATAAGTTATTGCTGGCATTATTATGACAAATGCATGTTTTAACTATTACAATTTAAGTGAATGCTGTTTCAGCAGCCACGTTTTAATTCCTTGAACTATAATAATAAGGGTAAAAATAATATTTAAACTCCTTTTTCGACCCATTCTGGCAATGTTGTTAGATCCGGCCAAATGACGGGGGCCCAAAAATACATAGCTAGCCATACTATAATTACGGTGCTTATTGTAGGTCCAACTCCAGCTACTATCTGAAAAAGTAAAGACACATAATAAAACTTCATATAGTATATAGTCATATATGTTGCTATTTTCTTTTGTCTATACTATCTATACTAATATATATATATAATATATATATATATATTATATATTATATAATAATATAATATATATATAATATAATATAATAATAATAATAATAATATTATAAAGAGGAAAGATTTGATTGTTTGTTTGTTTGTTTGTTTGTTTGCATTGAATAGGCTCCGAAACTAATAGACCGATTTGAAAAATTCTTTCACCGTTGGAAAGCTACACTATCTCCGAGTGACATAGGCTATATTATATTTTCAAAAAAATTAGGGATCCTTACTAAAACTCCAATAATGTAACCCAAGGTGTAAAAAAAATACCTATAAATTTCCTTTCATCGCGTGCGCTGCTAAAACTATTGATGATAGAATAAGATAATGTACTAAAACTTTGCAAAACCCGTCATTATCTACAAAAAATGTCGCGACAGCATATGTCTAACTGTTATAGTTATGTCACAATAAGTGTTGTTTTATTTAAAAAAAAACAATTGAAATGCCGCCGCTAGAAAAGGCTCTTTATTTGTACCTTGGTATTAATCCTTATCAAAAAAAATTACTTTATACTGAAGACTGCTTCAATACCTTTATATAACTTTTTGAATTATTCAATTCGGACATTCCATTCGAAAGATATCACGAGTTCAAAAATGTAAGTATTAGAAAAAAGTCGCGTGGTGGCTGCTCACTCCGCTCGGCTAACTATTGCAGGTCGGGCAGCAGACTACCCTGAGTCTACTGCTCGCAGGCCCCATCCTCCCGTAATTTTTATAGAATTAGTTTTCTTCCTCGCGGTCCGGGTGGTGAAGCCAAGACCTTCGGTCCCAAGAGGCGCGGGAACACTTCTCAGCGGGCACTCCTGGGGTTACGAGATCGACGGGGGCAGGGAAGGACAGTCCCCCCACTGCCTGCCCAGTGGCAGGGTGAGTGCATACTGGGCCCACCCCTGCTCCTCCACTGTGCCCTCTGCTGACATCAGAGGGACATGTGGAGCAACTCCCCATTGGCCCCCATGAGGCCCCTCCCGTACCAGAACATTCGCAGGCAATAAGATCCCCCGAAAGTTAATCCTTCGAAAGGATTCCATTGCCAGTACCGAGGATGCACTGGCCTAACAACTGCCGTTCCCTCCAGACGCGTCCAGAGGGCCAAGGAGTTGTCAGACACACGTGTAGGTTTTCTGGCCAGCCCCTACAGGGAAGCTCTGACTTAATTTTAATGGCTTTTGTTTGTAGTGTGAAGCCAAGACCTTCGGTCCCAAGAGGCGCGGGAACACTTCTCAGCGGGCACTCCTGGGGTTACGAGATCGACGGGGGCAGGGAAGGACAGTCCCCCCACTGCCTGCCCAGTGGCAGGGTGAGTGCATACTGGGCCCACCCCTGCTCCTCCACTGTGCCCTCTGCTGACATCAGAGGGACATGTGGAGCAACTCCCCATTGGCCCCCATGAGGCCCCTCCCGTACCAGAACATTCGCAGGCAATAAGATCCCCCGAAAGTTAATCCTTCGAAAGGATTCCATTGCCAGTACCGAGGATGCACTGGCCTAACAACTGCCGTTCCCTCCAGACGCGTCCAGAGGGCCAAGGAGTTGTCAGACACACGTGTAGGTTTTCTGGCCAGCCCCTACAGGGAAGCTCTGACTTAATTTTAATGGCTTTTGTTTGTAGTTATGATCTTTTTACAAACAGTAGAAATAAAAATGAAATAATCGAATATTAAAAAATAGTGACAAAAAAAAAAAAAACTAAACTTTCTATATAATGTACTCTTTCTTATTAACCCGACGCAAAAAGAAGGGTGTCTGTGTGTGAGTGTATATTATATGTGTTAAAATTTATAATTTTTGAATTTTTTCCTAAATACCCGTGCGAAGCCGGAACGGGCTGCTAGTGTACAATAAAGAGTATTTGTATTGTGTTGTATTGTAAAACGTTAGGTTAATGTCCCACGTGTACCCGGACATCGCCGAAAGAGAGTTTACGTTAGAGGTGGAAGGCCCTGAAGTGGGCCGCGCTGGATGGGTTGCGAATGCCATGCATTGCAGTTCTCGTAGCCCATCCAAGGTAGGCATACGGCGGAGTTTTTAGTGAGTGCGAGTCCCACATAACCATGCCACCTCCCCGGGTGGTGTGATAATTATTTAACTATTATCACGGAACAGTAAGCCTTAAGACGTCAATTAGCCGCATACCTCCGTAAACGCTCATCAAGCTTATGCTGCTGCATAATTGTACTACTGTACTGCATAAAATTCACCCCGCCGCCAATCGGTACGTCGCGTCACTCCGTCAGCAAGCGGCATCAATTGTACCACCAAATTTTTGGGCTGACCAATATAACGCGCTGTCCACCCCTTGTCCCCCGCCAAAATTTTCTGATTGTTTTCTCATGCAAAACTTTGTTTATGCTGCGTCTTTATAGACTTACTATTATGTATGGCTGTGTATCGTATAACTGAGGTACGTACCATTTTTCCTGTAGGAACCTTAGCAGCACTCTGTACTATGAGGTTTCCGGGAGTTCCCACTGGTATCATAAAACAAAACGAGGCGGCAATCCCAGAAACAATGGCATACCACAATGGATTTTTATTAATTTCTTTTGCCTGAAACAAAATTAACATCATTACCTATGCAGAAATAAAAATAAATAGGTCGGAGAAAAAGTCTTTTCGTATTTTGTATGTATAAAATTGAAAATTGATTTAAAATCTCTTTGGTTATACTGTTTATATCTGACTTGATTTTAATATCAATAAACAAAGGACATTAAGAAAAACAAAAATAAAAAGTAAAAAAAAAACAATTGTTTTTCTGTCCGCCAAAATGAGTAAATCTAACAAAGAAATTCGATACATTCTGAAGTTTTATAACAAAAACCGGCAAAGTGTGAGTCAGACTCACGTAGTAAGGGTTCCGTACCACCCATTGACATGATACCCCATAGAAACTGATTAAATTTACGAGAGTTTATCAAAAGACATCAACGAACGTACGCGAAATGTGAATTTTTGCATCTCTTTCTTACGTTCGTAACATACACGTCTTTTTTAGCCCTGTTTTTAGTATTTGTTGCTAAACTACATAGTATGCACTATAATCAGACCAAGTTTGACGCTGGTATGTATTACCGTTTTGAAGATAGAGCAGGAACAAAAACGTTGAAAATAATGCATGTTTTTCCAGGTTTCTTGTATGGGGACCCCCTCTGGTTTTAGACTTTTTTATTTTTAGTATTTGTCGTGATAGTACCATAGTAACACATTCTGTGAAAATTTGAACTGGTTATCTATTACCGTTACAAAGATACAGCCCTGTGATAGACAGACGGACGGATGGACGGACGGACAGCGTAGCGAGAGTAATAGGGTCCCGTTAGCACCCTTTGGTTACGGAACCCTAAAAAAAGGAAAAATGCAACTCAAGCTGCGAATATTTTTTGACATTTATGGACTTAATGGAGTGTCAGTAAGAGTAGCACAAAGTTGGTTCAAGCGTCTTCAGTCCGGGAATTTTGATGTCAAAGATGACAAAGTTGATGCCATTTATGAAAAAGTGAAGCAAGATGGCATATTAGTAGTTAAGACACTAGCCGAGGAACTGAGGACTGACCAAAAAACAGTTTGGACCCATTTGAAAAAGTCTGGCTATACAAAAAAGCTCTATATTTGGGTGCCACACGAGTTCACTGAAAGAAACCTAATTAATCGTGTACTCATTTGCGATTCTCTATTGAAAAAACGTAATGAAACCGAACCATTTTTGAAAAAATTGACCACTGGTGATGAAAAGTGGATCACCTACGACAAGAACGTGCGAAAAAGGGTAGTCAAGCTCCACAGACTGTAGCGAAACCCGGATTAACAGGCAATAAGGTGATGCTGTGTGTATGGTGGGATTCAAAGAGCATCGTTCATTATGAGCTTTTACCGCCGAGCAAAACCATCGATTCGTATCGTATTTCTCTACTGTCAACAACTAATGAGAATCAAGCAAGAAATTGAGAAAAAACGCCAGACAACACATCTTTGGCCACAAATCAAAAATTGGGAGAGCTTGGTTGGGGAGTGTTAATGCATCCACCATACGTGGGACACTCAGAAAGTTTTGCGAAACTAAAAAAAATTGTTCTATACGTACATATATTTTTATCAAATCTTTTCAAAGTACTTTCCACCAGCCTCTATACAAAGATTCATGCGCCTAAACCAGTTTTCAAAACACTTTTTCCAGTCCGCCGCAGACACCTCGTTTACAGCCTGCTCGAACGCAGCCAGCGCATCTTCCGGTGACGAAAATTGTATCCCTTTGAGCTGATTTTTTATTTTTGGGAATAAAAAGAAGTCACACGGTGCTAGATCAGGGCTGTAAGGAGGGTGACCCAGGAGTTTGACTGGCGTGCTGTCCAGGAAGTCCCTCGTTTTGAGTGCGGTGTGCGCAGGTGCATTGTCGTGGTGGAGCAGTAGCCCGCGGAGCCCTGTGTTTGGTCGCTTGTTGCTTATAACAGAGAAAACTTCTGGCAAACATTTGGTAGTATACCATTCGGCATTAATGCTTCTTTGATCCCGTAAGGGAATTGATACCAAGTGGCCAGTCAAATTAAAAAAGCTAGCGATCAAAATCTTACCCCCGCTTCTAGATCGCTTCACTTTGGTAGGCGTTGGCTCATTTTGAAACACCCAAACAGTCGACTGGCGCTTGGTTTCTGGGTCGTATTGATAAATCCAGGACTCATCACCTGTAACGATGTCGTAAACACGCCGAGACGAGCCTGCTTCAAATTTGTTAAGCATATCACGGCACCATTCCACCCGGGCCTGCTTCTGAGCATCGGTGAGGTTGTGCGGCACCCAGCGTGATACTATCCTCCTCACGCGAAGATGGCTGTGTAGAATCTCGTGAACGCTTCCCGATCCAATCTTCAATATGTGTTGAATCTCCTGATATGTAATTCGCCTATTGTCTTGGATTAAATTTTTCACTGCTAGCACGTTTTCTTCGGTAACAGCCGTCAAAGGGCGACCGCTTCTTTCGTCATCCCCCAAAGTTGGTCGACCGCGCTTGAATTCGTTATACCAACGATACACGGTTGCCTTGGAAGGGCCTTCATCCATGAATGCCATTTGAAGTCTATCGTACGATTCATCCGGTTTCAGGCGACACTTGAAATCGTATAAAATCATAGCTCTAAAATGTTCCCGGCGCAGATCCATATTTCAGTGAGACACAATACTTTGAATTAACTCGCAAAAAATGTGGAGGGAAATTTTGAAATTGGAACTTACTTATTTTTACTTATAAATAATCATATTTTCGAAAAACATTATAACTGGCCAGTCTCCCATATATAAAAACTTTTTTTCGCAATACTTTCTGAGGGGCCTGGTATATATTCCTGACCTTGCCCCCTAAAATTTTTACCTATTTCGGTCTCTTCAGAATTCTTTGGGTATTGTGAGGTTAACATCAAGAGAGGACTGTCAAAAAAAAACGAAACAAAACAATCAAAACTACTTGTCGCATTTTTTTGTTAAAAAATTACAAGATTTTTACAGCAATGTCATTGCCTACAAAACGGCAACAAGTTTTGACACATATATATTTTAGTGAAATTAAATTAAACTTTGAAACAAAAATCTTGAATTTGTATATAAAAATAAGAAGAAACTATACTCTGACCTTATACTTGATATTAATTATGTACAGAAAGTATCAGTTTTAATATTATTTTTACATAAGCTTTAGGCCTTTCACGTTAATATTTAAACAATTTACATGCATGCGTGAAAATAAAACCATTGTTTAAATGGCCATATATTATATAAAAACCAAGAAAAACAAAGAAATCTATTTTTCTCCTCCTCCTTACCCTCTCTTTCTAGGCAACAAATCAAAACTAAAATACTTTTCAATATTTGTAATGTTATCCTAAAGAATAATAATAGAATACATTTTCAGATTACATTATTATTATTTTATTTTTTTTACCTTTTTTTCGGGACCCATCCGAAAACCAGAGCTGCAACATTTCGGTGTTGTAGCATATGCTGAGATAGGGGCCTTTTTTAGTCTCTTACAGGAATGTCAATTTTAAGTTTTTTTGTTAATATGTTATTTTTAGTTTTTTTTCGCTCGCCTGTACCGAGACTGAAATAAATATTTTCTTTCTTTATTTTCTTTCTTTCTTTATTTTCTTTCTTTTCTTTCTTTCTTTATTTTCTTTCTTTCTTTATTTTTCAATTTCGCCTAAAATCTCTTGAAATCTTTTAAAAAGTGCTAAAGTTAGAGCGATATCGCTGTCAAGCGTAAAAGGCCTCTTAAAAGGAATGTAGCAGCCAAGTGGTGCCACCATCAGTAAAAGAATTATTACTCGCTGAATACATCATTTATTTCCGTGTGGTGCCGGACGTAAAGAATTGCACCACCCTCCTCTCATGGGTGTCGTAAAAGGCGACTAAAGTATTCACCAGAGGATGGGCAGCAGCGTTCTCTGAGTATTTAAACAACCAACTGCAATTGCCAACCCGCCTGCCAAGCGTGACGATTATGGCATATCCCCCCCCTTTGGGGGAGGCCTTTGTCTAGCAGTGGACGTCTTTTGGCTGAAATGATGATGAATGACATCATTTATCGAAAAATCGTTTTTAACAATTGAAGTACAGGTCATAGTTTAATCAGAAACTATTAACTCTGTAAAACATAGTTCGCTGTAGTTGTAGATAGAAAAAAATGCCAAAAGTGACCGTTTTTCGCACTTTTTCTACCTACAACGCATATTGATATTGTAAACATTACATGATATTGCAAACATTACATAATATTGCAAACATTACATGATATTGCAAACATTACATGATATTGCAAACATTACATGATATTGCAAACATTACATGATATTGCAAACATTACATGATATTGCAAATCGCCTTCGCCAAACTGAGACACGAAGATAGAAAGTTACATAACATAAAAAAACATAACATCACGCCTGTATTTCCCCGAAGGGGTAGGCAGAGGTGTATAGTACACCCACATTTCGCCAGTTATGTTATAAGTCCCATGTAATAGGGGGCGAGCCTATTGCCATTAACCGGGCACAAATCCAGACTCCGGGCTGCTACTGAGAATTTCCTAATGAAAAAAACCCAATAACACTTTGCCCGACCCGGGAATCGAACCCAGGACCCCATGCTCAGCAGTCGCGCTTGCGACCACTAGACCAACGAGGCAGTCAAAAGAAAAAAAAAAGAAAAAAAAAAAAAAAAAAAAAGAAAGAAAGTTACATATGATTGTAATTGGTTCACCTTACTACTACTAAATTTTGCTTTAATATTATAAGTCTGCTGTGGGATCTTGCTCTTTTATTTTTAAGCGTTAAATTAAATTTATATTTCACTTACTAGTTGCATTGCTATTGGCGTGAAAACATTACACACAGCAACGTTGGAAGCAAAGTTAGTGATAAGGATTACAACGACCGTTATAATGAAGATTATAAATATATTTGGCAAATCTCTTAAGCCTTGCATTGACTCTCCAAGTTTAGCATTTAAACCCGAAACTTTAGCTGCATTAGATAGTGCAAATCCACCACCTGAAACATTTAAATATTTTCTTTCACACATAACCAAATAAAACAAGCTTCAGTACAATACGCGTAATATAACTGTGCCGCTCTGAAACCAAGCTTTGCGAAGGACCGCGCAGGTATAGTCGCGTAATAAGTGTGAGCAAGACATAAGGACGCATCGAACATCAACGAACGACAGAGACAGCAAAAACATGCAGTCCCCGCCATCTTGCCACTCAGACGAACTACCAATCTGAATCTTTATTACTGACACATTACTGCGCATGCCGCCATTACTGCGCATGCGCGCTACTAATTTGGTTGTAAAATGGACTACTGCGCAGCCACATGTTGCGCACTTGACAGCGGCAGAGTTATTTTACGCATATTTGACCTACCAGACTTTTGATAATTATGTCAAGCAAGTCTTTTATAAACAGATTGAATTGATTCATACAAACCTAATAGAAAACTGAAAGCAAAAGGCATTTGGCTATTCAGTAGTTTCCAGTTCAACACGCTATACGTACGCGTTTTTGGTAGCTGCTCATGGTCTACAAAAGAAAAAAAAAATCTATGAAAAATTAAACGAAAGAAGCAGAATGAGAAAGTTCAGTGATCGGAGCGCTGTTTCTAGTGGCTGAATGGAAGAATCGGTCTGAGCATCGTGTTGTGTAGGGCATGTCTTAAAATTGGCGGTAATACACGTTATACAACGTGGATATGACAATACGACAGTAAATAAAAACACGGTTATTACTAGTCTATAGAAGCGTTTTAAACACACAAATAAGTTGTTTATCGAGAATTAAAAAAAACTTTTTTTTTTACAAAATAAATAATAAAACATCGAAATATTAAGTAACAAAATTTGTAATCATCTGTAATCGTTGAGAAAGAGTATTAAAAATTATATGAACTCGCACAGGTCTTTGACCTAACGATCTTTGCCTAGAAAAATAGTCCTACATTCAAAATTTATGAAATTGAAATGATTTCCTGTCGCTAAGCTATTAACTGAATTTGATTAATTTTTTGTATACGATCAGAGGACGTGATACTCTGTACATACGGCTACACGTCAAGCTGTACATTTCCAGTATAAGCTGACCTCGCATTGTATAGGTTTTCCTTACAACGCGAGGTCAGCCTATACTGGTTTAGTACAGCTTGTTGTGTAGCCGTGTGTACGTGGTTTTATTTAATGTCGTATTTTCATATCCATCCTGTATAGGAATGGCTGATAAAATGAGAAGATTATGAAGCCTGGGTACTTTGAGAATTATCTGTTTATATTAAATCAGAAGCAATACGTTATCCAGAAGACATATTATTATTATGTATACCCAGCTTAGATCGCTCAGCATCTCAGAAATTTAATTTAGTCTAGAATATTAAGTGTGATGAACTCACTTATTTTATCTAGTTTAGAAATTATTATAAAGTGAGAATAATAACGATTTAAATTGTGGAAAGAAAAAATCGCTCACGAGCAGGATTTGAACCTGCGACTCCTGGCTCAGTACGCCAGTGCTTTAGCCACTAAGCTACCGTGACCACTGCTCGTGGTATCCAAATTCTCATCCACTTGGTACATCTTTGGGTGACGTTTAAATCGTTAGATTTCGCTTCGCATGCGTAAAATGCGTTAAAAATAATAAAAATAATGAGAATAATAATTTATGATAAGCGCATTTACGTACATTTAGCTGTACAGCTCTTCATAAACGTAAGTTCTCGTGGTAGAAGAAACATCAAAAATCCAACGAACATAGCTAGGGAAGAATCACGAACACTATAAAGACAAGAAAAATAGGTTAATATTAGACGATTAGACTTGTCTTATGAGATATAACATAGAACAAATAGTAAAGTACATACAACTTATTATCTTTTATCTCAAAAAAGTCGTGAATCATATCACCCCAGCCTGGAAATAGTTGTGGAGAACGGCAGAAGAATGCGATCATGGCACCGCCAAACAATAAGCAGACCATCTGTAATTTAAGGATGTGTCGTTGGCAATAAACTCTGCGGTTTTCAAGTTTCAAAGAACATTGATAATAAAAACTTTTTAACAAAAAATAAAACCGACTTCAAAAACCTTAACTAAAAAGTAAAAAATAATCCTTGTATGTATTTCAAAATCTTAACATAAACCAAAATTTTGAAGGCGGCGCGTGATTGACCCTTTGCGTCATGTAATGTACAGTCGAGCGCAATATCTATAGTAATGAATGTCCCTTTGCGTAACTATAGTAAAAAAACAGTTTATGCGAACATACATGAAAAACACGCGCCGCCTTCAAAATTTTGGTTTATGTTAAGATTTTGAAATACATACAAGGATTATTTTTTACTTTTTAGTTAAGGTTTTTGAAGTCGGTTTTATTTTTTGTTAAAAAGTTTTTATTTCATACTTTTTAGTTGATAATTCACAGAAAAACGAAACTATTAGTAGATCATCTAGGTAAGCGAAGCTAAATTAAACTGATTTATTGAAGCTGGTTAAAAAACTACTCGACCTAAGTCAATAAAATTTATATGGGACCACCGCGCGGACTTCCTCTACCAAATAAAAAACAACCACGCGAATCGGCCCAGAAATCTCGGAGTAATCGGTGTACATACATGAAAAAAACAAAAAAAAAAAACCCGCCGAATACATAACCTCCTCCTTTTTTGAAGTCGGTTAAAAATAGCCTTAAACTGTTACAAAGATACGAAAATTACATGCGATTTTTTTCGTTTCATAATATATACACACCGGCACAATTAGCGGAACAGAAAAAAAAAGTGAGACTATGAGATAATAACGCATATATTTGACGAAAATGTAATTAGACACAAAATAACAAATTGATTAACATCTTTTAACAACGACTTTGAAAAGTCTTCGTTATTTTTTATTGAAAAATAAAGAAATTTGAAATTTTTTGTATTTAATGCGGACATTACAAGAACCATTTTTCATATTTTAAGGAGTATCAATACATTAATGACGTAACCGGATAAAATTGTATCATTCATGATATCTGTGTAACATCCATATTTTTTTTGAATACTCTATAGTCTATGATCCAATATTATATAGGTACTCCTTTTCACACAAGAAATTCCAAAAAATTGGCATCGACTGACAACTTGAGGACAATGTAGATTGTTTGACATAACAAAAAAAGCAAAACATGACATCAAAATAGCACAGATACCTGTGATGTCAAAATAGTAAATATTTAAAAAATCTAAAATTATATTTGCGTTTGTGTTGGTCTGGGTGTTGCTTATGTATTATAAGTATGTATTAACACAAAAAAAGTATATAAGTATCATATCCATTGTCTAGTACCCATAGCACAAGCTCTGCTTAGTTTGGGACTAGATGGTGCTGTGTAAAAATGTCCCAAAGATATTATTTATTTTATTTATATTTAGTACTGTTCATGTTTATGAATGTATTGCAATACATTGGCTTCATTGAGTTGTATATGGTGAGCATCAACTTTAATTTGTAACGCCTTAAGGCGGAGTCACTAAGGATCTTTAGCAATGTCCTTTATAAGTGTAGCGAATAAAAAACGTAAATAGTGCTATTTTATTACTATATCTTTAACGTAATAGCGGGTCTAAATAGGTTGCCGCGTTATCAAAAAAAATATGGCAGTGAGACCGTACAAATAATTCATTTACTTGTAAGGTCAAGAAATGTGAATAATTCGTGAGATAATTTAGTCTTGACGGGTGATATTGTTAATTGTTTATTTATTTTAATGTTAAAATCCAACATAATATTATTAGGTTATATTTAAATGAGATTATCCGGAGAAGAACCAGAGTGAGCGACATAGCTTGTAGGACCAATAAGCTGAAGTGGCAGTGGGCTCGCCATGTCTGTCGAACGACCGATGGCCGTTGGAGCAGACAGTCCTTGAGTGGAGACAGCGAATCGGCAAATACAGTGTAGGGTGCCCCCCAGTTAGGTGGACCGATGACCTGATTAAAATAGCTGGGGACTGGATGCGGAAGGCAGAGGACCGAGTGTTGCAATGCAACCTGGGAGAAGCCTATATGTCTAGCTCTGGACTGCGATAGTTTTAGTTGTTTATATTTAAACCATATACTATTTCTTCCGGTTGCTATGGAATTTTGGTGAGTTGTTGAGAGTGACTATAAACATTTAGAAGGCTTGCCAGACTGAATACACAGGTTCAGCTATCAGTCACCCCTTTGACAACGTTAATCTAAGATGGGATGGGTCACCAAGCAGAGACAGTCGACAGCTGCACTATAGAAGTACAGTCGCAAATCATTCCCTCGGAGTTGCAAGACTATTGCGAAACATAGTACCTAAGTAAAATTAATAAAGTACCAGTTCCCAGTATGTAATTTTCCCCATTTTCTTGACATCCGCAGCTATAGTAGCTTTTGCGGCATTCTGCGCAGCTACAGGCATTTTTGCTGCTTTTGCTACAGCACTGCCAGGTCTGAAAAACCAGTTTATGCTATATTATTAATGTGTTAGATGGTGTGTGGCAGGAACCTAATAATAATATTATTGTAAAACCGACGATATTACAAGTATTTTTATTCAAAATAGTTATTGCGTGGCCACACCTGCCGAAAACTATACTCGCACTGTTTTTTAAGTAACCTATGACACATCAGCCCAAATTACGTCAAATTCAGCGTAGCGCCGAACCTTTCGTCGACCGACTATTTCTGCGAGAACATTTGTACAATTTGCATTGCAAGCGACACGTCACGTGATACGTTACGCAACCGAAAGTTAGGCGCGCGTAGTTGAACGTTCGGCGGGCGCTTCCGACGCGATACCTCTATCGAAACTGACGACACCGACCGACTACGACGTCACGTAGTTTTCCGTCGCGTAGCGTGCTGATCAAGATAATTTCAACTGTTCGGCGGGTTTGGTGTGTCATGCCAACCAAATACTACGACCGACAATTCAGCCGCCGAAGTGTCAGCGACGTAACTTTCAGCAGGTGTGTCGTTACACTTAAGCAGAACCAAGAGAGACGAAAAGGACATAATTCAAATTAGGCTTTTTCTGAAAGTCATCGTGTCAAGTCAATGTGTGTACAATAAACACAGAACAGTAAGCCTCAAGACGCCGCTTAGACAAAGTTTTGCATGAGAACACAGTCGTAAAATGTTGGTGGGGACCGGGGGGCAGACGGTGCGTTATGATTGGTCGGCTCAAAAGTTCGGTGGTGCGATATCGTATGATTGGTGCCGCTCGCTGACGGACTGCGGGGCGTAACATATGCTGTGCTACTGCATATTCGTTGTGACCGGGGGTGTCCGGCTAATCGGCGTCTAGAAGCTTACTGGTCTGTGACAATAAGGCGACTACGCGTTCGTCGCACCGAGTGGAAGCAGTGCGGCGTAAGTTGTTCGCCGGACCAATGTCCGGTGCATGTACACACATTCATTATAAACCATACACCACCGCGAACCCGGTAAAAAACACGGTCCGTATCCTGTGAAAAACACGGAAGTTTACAAGCGCTCTAAGGGTTATAAAAATAGAGATTATCACACGGGAGCTTGTCATTTTGAGCATTTGTTATTACGGATTTACGCTACAAAAGATGTGGGGTCATTCTGTGACCTGTTATAAAGGTGCGGCCACACTGCAGTTAAAAAAGGTTTTTAAAAATTGTCATTTTCATACAAAAATGCATACGCAAGCTGAAGTGCACAACAAGCTACCTATTGACGATACCGATTTCTCCACTTGCTCCACCCCAGACTGAGAGTGACTATTTGCCAATAGACGCAGGTTTTATTCGCCAAACATTTGAGACGATATTCATTTTAATATTACTTATGTGTGCAAAGATATCATTATACGTTTTCCGTTTGATTTTGCTCTGTCCTCACAAATATTGCACATAATAAAACTTAATGATTTAAATTGTGGAAAGAAAAAATCGCTCACGAGCAGGATTCGAATCCTGCTTTTTAGATTTTTTTCTTTCCACAATTTAAATCGTTAGATTTCGCTTTGCATGCGTAAAATGCGTTAAAATAATAAAAATAATAATAAAACTTTTTATCAAAAAATTGAACCGACGAAAACAAACTGAAAAGCGAAAAATTAAATGAAGCTTTTTACAGTTTATTTGACAGTTGGACTGACGAAACCGTTATCTGTCGGCAAATAATTGCAAGTACGGGTGACATCAGTACTACGTTGGTAGCATGATATTTTATGAGAACATCTACTTTACAGTACACCTAGAAAGCTGTGCAGATAATAGTAGTACTGTGTCGAGGCCTGAAATGAAGCAATTTACGGCCGAGTAACATTAGAAGTACGAGGCGAAACCGAGTACTTCCCAAGTGATTTTAAAACCCTTCCTTTTTAACTAAACGAGGCCGTTAATTGCTATTTCGGCCGCGGCTTGTATAGTACTTCTCTCATTTGCGAGGAAACAATACACAAATTAATTCAACAGTATCTAATTTTCATTCACACCAATTCGCCCGCGCGCGGTTCTTGTTCGACATTCAAAGTTTTGATAAAAAAAATGCGTTTATAAATAAAATATATATAATTTATAAAGATTTAAATTGTGGAAAGAAAAAATCGCTCACGAGCAGGATTCGAACCTACGACTCCTGGCTCAGTACGCCAGTGCTTTAGCCACTAAGCTACCGTGAACACTGCTCGTGGTATCGAAATTATCCTCCACTATACGTCTTTGGGTGACGTCAGCGATATCTTATTAAGAAACATTGTTTCTTAACCGACTCGACTAACTTTGCAGTTAAATCAAAGTCGTATAGTATAGATATGCCTACCCTTACTAATTATTTTATTATTTTTCAACGCATTTACGCATGCGAAGCGAAATCTAATTTTTACTTTCCACAATTTAAATCTTTAGATTTCGCTTCGCATGCGTAAATGCGTTAAAAAATAATAAAATAATTATATAATTTAAATTTCATATTTTTTTGCGCAGGTATAAATATTTTGTACCTATAAACACCTAATTTATATAACTGTGTACTTAAAAACCTCGGAAGCATAATTAAAAAAATAAAAACTGTCCAGCAATTTATATTATTGTCGTGTTGGATATTACCGGCCTGTTATTTCGTTGCGTACGGAAAAGAGCCGATTGTCGTATTCTTTTTTTTGAATAATAAACCAATTTCCGAGCAAGTGGGAGAAAAAGCTTTTTCTCTATAAAAGAGGACCAAGGATCGATCCCAGCCCTCATCTCTACTCAGATTTACGTGCAGATCAGGTTTTATCCTCCCAAACGTCAAAACTTTTTACTTTCAGCGACCGCTTTTTCTTTTTTCAAGGACCACGTCTTTATAATACTGCAAATTAACTGTTTGCCATATACCCGGTAACAAAATCAGTATTCAGGCGGAAAGTTTTAACCTGGCTTCTAACACTTACTTATGCAGACACTGAAAATCTCCTAAACAGGCACAGAGATATATAATATAACACACACACGCAGAGCACATATGCTCACAGCCATGCACAACTCAGTGACATACACACACACACGAACGCGAAAACCTTGAGCCTCTGTAACATAGCTAAATTAACTTACACAACACAATTTACTAACATAGAATATAACTAAACTGTAAGCACTCCCTATTATTGTATAATGCCCCTCCAGTCCAGCTCCAGCCATCTGAGATAAGGAGACCAGGAGACCCGTAGCACAGGTTTTACTTAGTATGGGCTCCTGTCTCCCATCTTATTAACTTAGTTTAACTCATAATTATGCATGTAACTTGTGGGAGAATTAAATAAATAAATAAATAAAGAATAAAAATAAAACTGCAACAATTTAATAACTACAGCAATTTTGAGCAGATTTAAGTGAATGGGTTTTTGCTGGGCAAGCATGTACCATCGTTGACCACACGGAATAGTTTTTTTTCTATTCCGTGGTTGATCGCACATCTCTTAACATCAAGTTAGCCACCGGTCAAACGCAAGCTCATTACGAATGAAAAAAAATGATAATGGAAATAATACCTCATAAATCCAAAATAAACAATGATCAAGTAAAAGTATAGACAGATTTCTAAGCAGATCATCATCGGTATAGAAAAAGCAGAAAACTTCGGGAAGGACAAATATTCTGGAGCTTCTGGGAAAGCACTGAAACGAATACATAATCAGATTTTGGGCATCGTATTTTATTAATGTAAAAAATATTGTTCTTTAAATTAAATAGTAAATTGTAATTATAGATACCACAACAAAACAACAAACAAAACAAGTTTTACTTACGAGACAAACAATCCTTTAAATACTAAGTTAGTGCCAGTACCCACTAATGTGCCAATTCCACCTGCAAGGATAACATTTTTGCAAAAAAAATAAGATTGCCAATTCTCATAATTAATATAGTTTCGATCTAGTCTCAATATCCTAAATTTCACAAATGTCAAACAAGTACACCTACTGTCATAATTTTGACATCTACAACATTGAGATTAGATGGAACGACATTTTAAACATTTTTAATTACGAGAATTGCTTTTAAGATAAGATAAAATAAATAAATTTGTATACGCCTTCAGACAAACTTAAAAATGTAACGAATATAAAAACGGCTGTGATGGCATACCATGCATATGTTGAGTCCTCGCTAAGGTATATACTAATTATGTGGGGAAATTGTACTGACCACGATAAAGCATTTATCGCCCAAAAAATGTATACGAGCCATATAAGGGATTCCATCTGACGAATCGTGTCAACTGGTGCTCAACTTGGTTTGCTACCGTTACCTTTATATGTATAATATTTATATGAAGCGAGTATGTTCGTACGGAAACAAAGAACTGTTCAACAGCGGAAGATATATGTTCTCGAAAAAGGCGCGACCAATACAGACTTGTACTAGATGAGATCCCTAGGTTATCAAAATGTTATGAAAGCTGTCTTGCTATGTGCGTACGTATCTTTAATGCATTAACTAATACATTAAAAAGACTAAATTGCAGGTTATTTAAGATCAAATTGTATGAATGGCTGAGTAAAAATAATTACTCTACCGTTATGGAATTCTTCGAACAAAGATTATAATTTTGCATGCTTTAATTTTAAGAGGCTGACAACACCCAAAAAATCACTTCTGCGGTCACTGTCATTTCGTACAGAACTGAAAGAGAGGCAACAAGCCGAGGGACGTCGGATACGCCGCTCAACTTGAATGAAAATTATATTTTTTTTTTTTTATAAAAAACTAAAAGCTTCTTTGAAAAACAGAAACAACAAATGTTTAGATTGTCTTTCTCAAATGTTTTCTTAATTTTATTTATAATATTTAGTAAATAATAGAGATTGTTTGCTTTAAAGCATGTTTTAAGAGGTTAGTTTACAATTCTTTTCTATCGAGAAAACTTCAAGAAAACGTGTTTTGGGCACAATACAGTTTCAGGAAATACGATCAAGATTAACATATATTTTTTTCACTGCTACAAACTGAATAGATACAGCTAAAAATGTTTTTAAAAGAAGCCTATTTGGGGTATTTGGCTGTTGTCAGCGTCTTAAGCAAAACATGAATGATCTAGCCCATTGGGAAGTTAGTTCGAAAATCGATTGCAAAAGGACATTGATAAAAATAGCCTTAAACTGTTACAAAGATGAACAATATACGAAAATTACATGCGAATTTTTTCGTTTCATAATATATATTGTATTTAATGCGGACAGTACAAGATCCATTTTTTATATTTTAAGGAGTATCAATACATTAATGACATAACCGGATAAAATTGTATCATCTATGATATCGTGTATCATCCAAATTTTTATTTCGATACTCTATAGTCTATGATTCAATATTATAGACTCCTTTTCACACAAGAAATTCCAAAAAATTGGCATCGACTGACAACTTGACGGCAATGTAGGTTGTTTGACATAACGAAAAAAGCAAAACATGACATCAAAATAGCACAGATAACTGTGATTATATGTGTCAAAATAGTAAATATTTAAAAAATCTAAAATTATATTTAGTACTGTCCGTGTTTATGAGTGTATTGCAATACATTGGCTTCATTGAGTTGTATATGGTGAGCATCAACTTTAATTTGTACAGAAAAAGGCCGAGTCACTAAGGATCTTTAGCAATGTCCTTTGTACTGAACAGACAGACAGGAAGGAAAACGAGTTAATAAAAACGTGCTAATAATCAAGCATTTAAGATTTGAAAAAGAATCTTGGGGTGGTATGCTACTGGTCAAATTTCTGTATCCAATCTCTTTGTCCAATCCAATTTATTTTATCATCAGTGTTTTATTACATACCTACAACATTTCATGAAAATCATCAAATTTCTTTGATTAAAGTCACATTAGACAAAAAAAATTCGAGTAGCATACTACCCTTATATCATCATAAAAAAACATCGATAAGACTGAAAAATCTATTTATAGACTGAAAAAAATACCTATAGTTGCTGAAAACGTAGCGGCACAAAAATAGCAAGATGTCGTGTCACTTGCGACAAGGTCACCATCTTCAGTCTTCTCATAAACAACTATGATTTTTTGCTGAAAAAATAAATACAGTAAGGGGGCAAAAATAATTAACGGTGTCTACTGCATTCATTTTAAGGACCCTTTCCATAGTAGTTGTATACAATGTTAGCAAAAATTTGTATTTAATGACCACAGACATAGTAAAAAATATAGACGAAGTGCTGCAAAGAATCTAGTGAAGCCAAAAAAAGAATGCTCCTTCGTGTACAACCAGCGTTCACGCACACACTTGAACCTCAGACCGTGCTTACCCTTTTCAGTACACATGTCACGGCATCGTCCAGTAAGCATCGCGAAATCAAATATCCTTCAAGCAATCGCTGAGGGAGCGCTTTTATTACCGCCTGACCGAAAGTACAGAAAAGTCTTTTGTCGGGCGGAAATAAAGTGCGCGCCTTTAACGGTTGGGTTATGCCAGTCTTGATGTTCTCCTTCGGTATACTCAAATGGACTTAGACCGAACTTGACGCCCTGAATAGGAGGTTTTGAACACTGCTGACTGCTTATCGAATGCATCACACACGCTCATCGGTGATGAGGCCGTACGTCCCGCGGAAGTGTGAGGGCCGAGGCTTTCTTAATGCCAAGACCCTTCACAACCGTGAGGTATGCAATCTCAGGGAGTATGTTTCCTAAGCCAACATGGGGATGCATCGAGATGTAGTTGCAGTGGACAAAGGACTGACTCCACTCTCTTTGTCTAAAAATAATTATTTCTTGTATGTATTTTGATTTTTAGTATTTGTCGTGATATACACCATAGTAATACATATTCTGTGAAAATTTCAACTGGTTATCTATTACCGTTACAAAGATACAGCCCTGTGACAGACAGACGGATGGACGGACAGACGGACGAACGGACGGACGGACAGCATAGCGAGAGTAATAGGGTCCCGTTTGCACCCTTTGGGTACGGAACCCTAAGAATCACGCCTTAGTCAATCAAAAGTCAAAGTCAGGTTGACTGTTTTCTTTGACCATCGCGGTGTTGTGTGGAATGAATGAATGGGTGTGAGGGGGGGTGTGTGTGTGTTTGTGTGCGTGTGTGTGTGGGGAAGCGTGAGTATATATTTAGTGTACCGTATATTATACATATGTATATTTATGCATAGAATTCGTTTCATATTTTTATGTTTTATCGTTCGCCACGGAGAACCGCGTGACGCTCAATGCAACGCGCCGCGTGTCCATAAACAAGTCCTTAAAATCTATTTTTTTTTTACAAAAGACGCCAGGATTCTTTTGTTTTTTTTTTGTTTAATCGAAGCTGTCATTTTCTATGTGTTTTAGGGTACTGCTATGGTAGGTAGGGTTTCAAATGAAATTTTCCCTTTGGTGCTCCGGAGTGCTCCTATACTGAAGTTATATTATTTTACCTCTAGCTATGTTACCACAACCACACAAACACACCCCCACACAACATAACCACATAATAAGCCCATTTCTGTAAATTTTTATAATCTCTATTGGTGATAAAACGGGAATCTGGTGAAATGGGACAGCGAAATTTAAAGTTTCTGAAGTAAATTTTCAAGCATTTTTTTTATGTATCAAAGATTTGATATCGGCAAGACCATGGACAAAATACTTACATCTTCAAACACTTTTAGTAGAGCAAAATTTATTGGGACCATCATAGTCGTAGCAGCAGTATTTGTAATCCACATGGAGGCAAAGGTGGTCACGGAACACATGGCAAGCAGCAACCTGTTGAAATAAGCTATGATATCATACATCATCATCATGCCCATTGTACTTACATAATGTATCTGTAAACTACTATCTTTGTTTTCGTTTAGTGTATGTACAATAAAGAATATAATAAATAAATATCATGTACTCCCAAGAATTAATAATTTGGGAAACCGAAACTTCGGTCACAGCTGAATTTTGTCTCCGTTGTGCCGGTTAAAAAAACCGGCCAAGTGCGAGTTGGACTCGCGCATCGAAGGTTCCGTATCTTCCTTGGATGTTTAAAAGTAATTTAGTTATACAATTAGCTATAACTGTGGTTAAAAACTCAACCACATAATAACTCACTTTGTGTAGAATTTTTGATGAATTATAAAAAAACTGTAGTATTAACATAAACTTATCCAACCAATTATTTCAGATTTCATGCTTTACAAACTTTGGAGATAAAGGAGGAAATGTACTTTTTTTGTTGTTTTTCATCATAAGTAAAAAACTACGTGGCTTAAAAATAAATAAATACCCGTTTAGATGAAAAATGTTCAGATAATACCCTATATGAACTAGAAGGCCTACTTCGAAATTTCAACTTCACATTTCGGCCCCTTTCACGAATAAAATGCACAAACAAATTTTTAGTCAATCGGTTGGTGGAAAGGTGTCACCAGCCTCAATTATAATCAGCGAAAAATATATAAAAAAATTGTAATATCGTCACTAGATTTTTATCTGCACAGAGATTATACCAAAAAAAAAGCCGGTCAAAAATAGTGGTGGAAACATTAAAAAAAATTATTGACTACATTAAAAATAACATGCCTGTACGTGGGACACTCAGAAAGTTTTGCGAAACTAAAAAAAATTGTTCTATACGTACATATATTTTTATCAAATCTTTTCAAAGTACTTTCCACCAGCCTCTGTACAAAGATTCATGCGCCTAAACCAGTTTTCAAAACACTTTTTCCAGTCCGCCGCAGACACCTCGTTTACAGCCTGCTCGAACGCAGCCAGCGCATCTTCCGGCGACGAAAATTGTATCCCTTTGAGCTGATTTTTTATTTTTGGGAATAAAAAGAAGTCACACGGTGCTAGATCAGGGCTGTAAGGAGGGTGACCCAGGAGTTTGACTGGCGTGCTGTCCAGGAAGTCCCTCGTTTTGAGTGCGGTGTGCGCAGGTGCATTGTCGTGGTGGAGCAGTAGCCCGCGGAGCCCTGTGTTTGGTCGCTTGTTGCTTATAACAGAGAAAACTTCTGGCAAACATTTGGTAGTATACCATTCGGCATTAATGCTTCTTTGATCCCGTAAGGGAATTGATACCAAGTGGCCAGTCAAATTAAAAAAGCTAGCGATCAAAATCTTACCCCCGCTTCTAGATCGCTTCACTTTGGTAGGCGTTGGCTCATTTTGAAACACCCAAACAGTCGACTGGCGCTTGGTTTCTGGGTCGTATTGATAAATCCAGGACTCATCACCTGTAACGATGTCGTAAACACGCCGAGACGAGCCTGCTTCAAATTTGTTAAGCATATCACGGCACCATTCCACCCGGGCCTGCTTCTGAGCATCGGTGAGGTTGTGCGGCACCCAGCGTGATACTATCCTCCTCACGCGAAGATGGCTGTGTAGAATCTCGTGAACGCTTCCCGATCCAATCTTCAATATGTGTTGAATCTCCTGATATGTAATTCGCCTATTGTCTTGGATTAAATTTTTCACTGCTAGCACGTTTTCTTCGGTAACAGCCGTCAAAGGGCGACCGCTTCTTTCGTCATCCCCCAAAGTTGGTCGACCGCGCTTGAATTCGTTATACCAACGATACACGGTTGCCTTGGAAGGGCCTTCATCCATGAATGCCATTTGAAGTCTATCGTACGATTCATCCGGTTTCAGGCGACACTTGAAATCGTATAAAATCATAGCTCTAAAATGTTCCCGGCGCAGATCCATATTTCAGTGAGACACAATACGTGGGACACTCAGAAAGTTTTGCGAAACTAAAAAAAATTGTTCTATACGTACATATATTTTTATCAAATCTTTTCAAAGTACTTTCCACCAGCCTCTATACAAAGATTCATGCGCCTAAACCAGTTTTCAAAACACTTTTTCCAGTCCGCCGCAGACACCTCGTTTACAGCCTGCTCGAACGCAGCCAGCGCATCTTCCGGCGACGAAAATTGTATCCCTTTGAGCTGATTTTTTATTTTTGGGAATAAAAAGAAGTCACACGGTGCTAGATCAGGGCTGTAAGGAGGGTGACCCAGGAGTTTGACTGGCGTGCTGTCCAGGAAGTCCCTCGTTTTGAGTGCGGTGTGCGCAGGTGCATTGTCGTGGTGGAGCAGTAGCCCGCGGAGCCCTGTGTTTGGTCGCTTGTTGCTTATAACAGAGAAAACTTCTGGCAAACATTTGGTAGTATACCATTCTGCATTAATGCTTCTTTGATCCCGTAAGGGAATTGATACCAAGTGGCCAGTCAAATTAAAAAAGCTAGCGATCAAAATCTTACCCCCGCTTCTAGATCGCTTCACTTTGGTAGGCGTTGGCTCATTTTGAAACACCCAAACAGTCGACTGGCGCTTGGTTTCTGGGTCGTATTGATAAATCCAGGACTCATCACCTGTAACGATGTCGTAAACACGCCGAGACGAGCCTGCTTCAAATTTGTTAAGCATATCACGGCACCATTCCACCCGGGCCTGCTTCTGAGCATCGGTGAGGTTGTGCGGCACCCAGCGTGATACTATCCTCCTCACGCGAAGATGGCTGTGTAGAATCTCGTGAACGCTTCCCGATCCAATCTTCAATATGTGTTGAATCTCCTGATATGTAATTCGCCTATTGTCTTGGATTAAATTTTTCACTGCTAGCACGTTTTCTTCGGTAACAGCCGTCAAAGGGCGACCGCTTCTTTCGTCATCCCCCAAAGTTGGTCGACCGCGCTTGAATTCGTTATACCAACGATACACGGTTGCCTTGGAAGGGCCTTCATCCATGAATGCCATTTGAAGTCTATCGTACGATTCATCCGGGTTCAGGCGACACTTGAAATCGTATAAAATCATAACTCTAAAATGTTCCCGGCGCAGATCCATATTTCAGTGAGACACAATACTTTGAATTAACTCGCAAAAAATGTGGAGGGAAATTTTGAAATTGGAACTTACTTATTTTTACTTATAAATAATCATATTTTCGAAAAACATTATAACTGGCCAGTCTCCCATATATAAAAACTTTTTTTCGCAATACTTTCTGAGGGGCCTGGTACTTTGAATTAACTCGCAAAAAATGTGGAGGGAAATTTTGAAATTGGAACTTACTTATTTTTACTTATAAATAATCATATTTTCGAAAAACATAACTGGCCAGTCTCCCATATATAAAAACTTTTTTTCGCAATACTTTCTGAGGGGCCTGGTATAAGACTTAAAAAGGTCCCCATCTCACCATATGCTACAACACCGAAATGTTGCAGCGCTGGTTTTCGGATGGGTCCCGATAGTGAGGTCACGGGTAAATATGAGCAAATAAATATAATCACAATAAACCTAAATATTCTTGTAACAATTAGTGCTTATAAAATAAAATAAACATGACTTTACACACACATATACGTGTGCCAGATGTGCCTCCACCTTTATGATCCGTATCATTTGTCTATGACAAGACAAACGATGGAACGCCACGCCAATGCGGGAAAGGCAGGGTGAATAAAACTTGTAAACATACTTGTAATGAGAATATCCGATCAATCGAATGACAAAGTAAGCCAAACGTTTATGAAGTCCCGACTGTTCGACAGAATAGGCCAGGATCAAACTTCCCAAAAACATCATAATGGAATCCTGTAAATAAATAACAAATCAGTTTGACTCGCTCGAAGTCCTCAATATGTTATGACAATTCCCGCAATCTAAACCCCAGGGGATTTTCCTGCGCAGTGGTGAATTTTCAATCATTTTAAGACGCGTTATCCAGAATCCACAATGGTTCTTTAGCGACATCAGATCTATCACGCTACATGTGAACTGCCTTTATCGTACAAGATGACGTCAAAAATCCTGAATATTAAGATATGTCACGCAGCTAACATAAAATAAAAAAACGGTCGACATCAGCCGTCGGACCGCTGCTTGCAAGCCAATAAGACACCCTGTTTAGAGGATTATCCTTTTGTGTTGGAAGAATATATCTTGATTTTTTTGGGGTGGAGAAATCCTCGTTGACGCACTCCGCTCGGGGATGGCGGAGTCAGTGTCGGACTCTTACCGATTAAAACCACCACAGTGTTGCTCCAAATACGTTTGTCCGGGGGCGTGGGAAGTCTCTGTATTCGCACAATCACCCTTAGACAGATCCCGGCCCGCCACAAGCAGGCGAGCTCCTTCCCCCGTGTGGCATCTTTATCATTCATTATCATCATCATCTCAGCCGAAAGACGTCCACTGCTAGACATAGGCCTCCCCCAAAGGCTATGCCATAATCGCCATGTTTTCCGCTTTACGCTTTTTGGCGACCGCAGTTGGTTGGGTAAATACTCAGAGAACGCTGATGGCCATACTCAGAGAACGCTGATGGCCATTCTCTGGTGAATCCCTTAGTTGCTTTTTACGACACCCATGAGAAGAGATAGGGTGGTGTTATTCTTTTACGTCCAGCACCACACGATTTTTTTTTACATTAAGCCATGGAATGTTTAGGATTCAGAAAGGGGAGGTGCTCCTTGGTTTTCTTATTTACTATGTAAATAAAGTTATGCTCACATTTATATATTGCTTGCAGGTCACTCGTGTGCTGGTTACACCAGTTAATGGGAATATCACGACTGGTAAAAATGATGTCACCGCCAGTGGAATACATTCAGTTACCCAATAGATAGCCATGAGGAGAAGTGTGTATGCGGCCCATTGATATAGCTGGAAGGAATAATGAAAAAAAATTCCCATGATAACATTAGTTACTCAATATTCAGTGATTCTGGTTGCTGCCGATGACGCTGATGCTGTTTATTGAAACTATTGTTTATTTCTGACATGAACATACATTATACTCACATTATTTGAATGAATTTGATGTAATAAACAATAACCTATTTTAAAAAGAGTACATCCATGGAGTTTCTTGCCGGTTCTTCTCCATAGGACCTACAATTTTGAACCGTGCAAATAGAGCCTGACGTTTCAAAGTGCTTGTAATCAGGTTTATTTGAAATAAAAAACATTTAAATTTGATTTTGAACAACCATTACTATAGGAGCAACCTTGAAAGTCATCGATGCCTCTCGATGAAATGTATGGAGCAGCTGTTAGTAAAAGTTGTTCGGTATGATGAGTACATTCACTGCTTTAAAAGGATCTTCTCAGCTAATTATGTTAGAGCTTATACAACCATATTCTTATTTTATACTAAACCTCTTAATGGGTCATTGTACTCATCAGTACAAACAACTTTTACTATAGGACCAACCCAGAAATTGCGAAAAAAAAACAGCTGAGCCCTACATTTGTGTTCACATAAATCGACAAAATATAGGGAACAGCTGTTATTCTTTTCGTGATTTCAGTATTGATTCCATAGAAGTTGTTCATAATGATGAGTACAATGACCCTTTAAGAGGTTTAGTTTAACCCTTTTTGAGGTAAAGGGCATTAATTTACTACCATGTACATAACGTGTTTTTGAAATAACTATAAACCTCTTAAGGGGTCATTGTAAGCATCAGTATGAACAACTTTTACTATGGGACCAACCCTGAAATCGCGAATAAAATATCAGCTGATCCCTACATTGAGATAAGATCCCTATGCTGAGATGGGGGCCTTTTTTAGTCTCATACAGGCATGTCAATTTTAAGTTTTTTGTTAATATGTTATTTTTAGTTTTTTTCTCTCGCCTGTACCGAGACTGAAATAAATATTTACTTTCTTTTTCTTTACAATTGTGTTCACATAAATCGAAAAATTGTAAGGTTCAGCTGATATTTCTTTCGCCATTTCAGGGTTGGTCCAATAGTAAAAGTTGTTCATACTAATGAGTACAATAACCCCTGAACAGGTTTTCAGTTTTTTCAAAACCACGTTCTATAAAAAAATAAAAATCAATTTTGGTTTTTACCTTATTATGCTAGGTAAAACCAATATTAGTTTTATTTTTCCAATGTCACATCGTTGTGCCCTTTAAAGGGATGAACTACAAACCAGTAAGCCTCAAGACGCCGCATAAACAAAGTTTTGCATGAGAACACAGTCGTAAAAATGTTGTAGGGGAGCGGGGGGCGGACGGTGCGTTTTCATTGGTCGGCTTAAAAGTTCGGTGATCTGATTCCGTATGATCGGTGCCGCTTGCTGACGGACTGACGTCCTGATTGGCGGCGGGGTGATATGCAGTGGTACTGCATATGTGTGGTGACCGGGGGTATCCGGCTAATTGGCGTCTAAAGGTTTACCGGTCTCTGGTATAAACTAATCATAAGGTTGTACTAAATTATGTAAAACAAATAATTTACCGTTGGAGGAAATGGTGTTAATACACCAATTAAAATAATCGGTGCAAATACTATGATCACCCCACGCCAGTGGGCGGTCATGAAATATTTCAGTTTTTCCCCCGTCCCGAGGTCTGGCTCTTCTGGTGGCGCCTTACTGTAAAAAAAATATACAAGGTGTCACGTTTCTCGTAGTCCAAATGAAAACCATTGATAAGGGCACTAAGGTCTATTGAAAATACTCCCTTGCAAGTTCCGCGAAAATCGCCAGTTTTCGAGAAAATTGCATTTCCGTTTTTATAGATATTTTATAGATTTTCAGTGATAATAATTTTTAGAAATAACTTTTAAGACGCTTGTTATCTTAGTCTTCCTGCGACCACAACCGCTGTAAAGCTTTCGAAACGTCAGGAAAACCAATTTAAATCATATACGCGATGTAATCCGGTTAAACTTGTTTTATTATAATTCTTATAATCGAGCTTATAATATCTTGGTTTTGACGTCTCATAACCAGAGATCGGATAATCGGATGCATATTTACCTAAAGTGGAGGTGTTGGCTATTATGGAATACAGTTTTGTATCGAACTAAGGCGACCCTCTGACCTGCATATCTCCTATACCCTACATACACACATATTTGCTTTATAGCATGCATTAACTCGTAAGTAAAAATAATTTTTAGCACAATATTTAAGCGATCCCGAAATCTTATTTTTTTTCTAAATGAGATAATTTAAATTAGTCACTTCCATATTATGCATCCGATTAGCTTTGCATTCCCGGATTTCCTAGCATCCTGGGATTAACTTAAATTTTTTTATTAGGAATCCGTTTCCATAATTTCATACTGAAAAAATTACTTTAGGTAGATAAATAAATGTCCAGCAGTGGACTGCGATAGGCTGAGTTGATTGATTGATGAGATAAATAAAATATGCATCCGAATATCCGATCTCTACTCGTAACTTAACTTTTTTAGTGTACTTCAGATACCTAAGGAGTAGTAGGAGGAACACCTTTTTATTATTAGAGTAAAAAAAATCCTGCTACGATTAGCCAAGCGTGTGGGATGCGCTCTGCTTTCTGCTTCAACCACCAAAAGTCGTGATAAACTTACATGTACCAGGCATGTAACTGATGTACCCTAACTATATGATGTACAATTGAACGCAACTCCGCGGTAATAATTGAATTACGAAAAGCGCCCTTACTGCGTACGAAATAAAGATGATGTCAAGGTTGAACTGTTACCACTGACGTGGGGTTGACTGTATCTTACCGGTCCGGTAAGTATAAAAAATGTGTGATGCTATCCAACAGTAATTCCCAAAGACATTAAAATACTTGTAATTCCACACCTTCGGAGTCCTGCTTGGACATTTTCATCCGATTTCAGATCGGTAGCGTGGCTTTGAATGGCCATTTATGGCGGCTGTAAATTTTAGTGCGAGAACGGGAGAAAACGTTGTAGCTAAGGCGAGACTGACCTAGATTGCTCTGAGCTCTAAGTACAATAAAAAAAAATGGTTTAGAAACGCAATGTACAGTCGACTGCATGACAGTGGTAACACTTCAATTCGAAAACCGCCCTTAACATAACATAACATAACATCACGCCTGTATTTCCCCGAAGGGGTAGGCAAAGATGTAATAGTACACCCACATTTCGCCAGTTATGTTATAGTCCCATGTAATAGGCGCGCCTATTGCCATTCATCATTATAGCCGAAAGACGTCCAATACTGGACATAGGCCTATTGCCATTGACCGGGCACAAATCCAGACTCCGGGCTGCTACTGAGAATTTTATAATGAAAAAACGGTCAGAGTGTCGCCTTAGGGGAACCCAATAACACTATGCCCGACCCGGGAATCGAACCGAGGACCCCACGCTCAGCAGTCACGCTTGCGACCACTAGACCAACGAGGCAGTCGAGTCGAGGCAACCGCCCTTACTGCTTACGAAATAAAGATGCTGCTAATGTCAGTATTACCACCGACGTGCGGTCGACCGCTACAACGTCTCGGAGGCTCTCCTGAGAAGGTACAACCGCCACTAGACTTCTAAAATTATTGAGCTGCTATGTGGACTCATGACTTACCGCAACATTTTAAAACAGTTTTACTGCTATCCAATCCAATAATAAAATTAATATTCCTGACTTAGGAATAATCTTTTAAGGACTTTTGAGAAAATAAATACTCTTCTTCACTGTTCTATTTGACTTCTACTGACATTTCGATGAAACAATATAAGAATACCTATTCCAATTTTGAAATTCAAACAACAGTTATTTGTGGCCATTATTTTTCTTTCAAATTCTTTGAGGAAAATTTTTTTTGGCAAAATCTTTTTGTTGTAAAAAAAACAAAGACCTGCTGCGTGTTAAAAATAACTTGAAAGAGGTAAACAATGAGTGTTTATTATAAAAATTTTCAATCAATTTCTGTTCAATACAAATGTTGCAATTATTGCAACATTTATACATTGAACAGACAGACAGGGAAGACAGTGAGTTCATAAAAACGTTGTTGGCGTATCAATATTTTAACAACCTTGCCATGTCTTTTTAATGCAATTCGTTAATAATAATTATTAAAAGACATTATGTATGTAACAATTTCATAAACGAAGCAACATTTTTTAACCTAATTACATATGCAGAACTAGTAATTATTTTTTATCAGTAGTTATTTAAATAAAGAGACATGCCAAGATTGTTTACAAAATTAGATAAGAGAGAAAAAACAGACTTTACCAACAATAGATTTTTTCAGAGAAAGGGTTTACCGGCCAATAAAGTCTAGGGTTACTATATGACAGGCGCTTGGTGCAATTGATAGCATTTTAAGGCTTAGACAGGCGTGCGGCCGGCATTGGTCTGAGACAGGCATTTTTGAATTCCGGGCGCGTTCCTAGGTAATCGCGCGTAAGTTTTGTTATTATTATTGCGTTTTACCACACCACCGTTTTACCACACCACCGTTTTACCACCTAAGACAGGTACTTTTCTAAAAAACCAGGCATTTTAGGTACCCGAGATAAGCGTCCTTCAATTTTGAAATGGTAACCCTGGTCACGCCGGCCGATGCAAAGTTCATCGAGTTTAGAAGTTGTTTCACGAAACTTTCACAATGCTGAAAAGTGTAGCGATGCCGGAGGCGGGCGGCGCGCGGCGTCGTGCCATTATTGGAGGATCGGGGTTCGGTAGCCCGGCAACAGGCGAGTTGGCGCAGCTCGCTTCAGTGATTCAGTACACCACGAGACGCCAGCCGCGTGCGAACACTTTCCCGAACTCAGTGCCCGGTCGTACTTTGGGCTGTACGTTGTACGACTTTCGGCATCCTACAAACGCGATATTCAAACACGAAGTAACCGATACAATATTTTGTGTTCTTTTGTGACAATAACCTCGGATATGTAATTTATAAATGTGTTACATCGTTAAAAGTTTAACATAATCGCCGTGAAAAATGACCGGAGTCATTAAATATTCATGATATCTTGTCTACTACTGCAGATCTGGCAACGTTACTCGGCTGTATCAACAGGTCAGTTTTTATTCTATCACATATGTTTGATTCATTATCATGTAACTGTTTGAAAATGTAATTTCTTCGATTTAAATATTTTGTTTATATATTTCGATTGAGACTATCGTTACGTAAACTTTGTACTGCTACAATTTTGTATGCTTGCAATGTCTACTACTTTGTATGTCTAATCGTTAAGCTGTTAAATTAAATGTTTTCATGAAAGTTTATAAAAGTTTACCATATTTTGATGTCAATCAATCAATCAACTCAGCCTATCGCAGTCCACTGCTGGACATAGGCCTCTCCCAAATTGCGCCACAACGCTCGGTCCTCTGCCTTCCGCATCCAGTCCCCCCCAGCCACGTTCTTTAGGTCGTCGGTCCACCTGGCAGGGGGGCGCCCTACGCTGCGTTTGCCGATACGCGGTCTCCAGTCAAGGACTCGTCTGCTCCAACGGCCATCGGTCCTTCGACAGACATGGCCAGCCCACTGCCACTTCAGCTTACTGATCCTACAAGCTATGTCGGTCACTCCGGTTCTTCTCCGGATAATCTCGTTACGGATTTTATCCTTCAAAGAAACTCCAAGCATAGCTCGCTCCATAGCTCGCTGAGCGACTTTAAATTTGTGGACTAGCCCAACTGTCAGTGTCCACGTCTCGGCACCGTAAGTCATGACTGGCAGGACGCACTGGTTGAAGACCTTTGTTTTCAAACTTTGCGGTATAGGCGACGAGAAGACTCGGCGAAGTTTGCTATTTTGATGTGCTTAAGATTATTATGGGTAGTTTTATGACCTTGAAAGTCTCTATGTCCATAAAAGTAGTTTTTTTACGTGTTTTGGAAAACTTTCTTGCTTGTGAGCTTTGACTTCTATTATTAATTATATTAATTGTTGTAATAGTATTGTAGTAGTACCAAAGACATTTGTATACTGACGTCAGTATAATAACTTTATGAGTAGTACTACTTATGCATGATGATTTTTTAAATAGAGCTAGAGGCCCTGGTGCAAATCTATTTGGGTCCGGATAAAAGTTGTCAAAATAGTGAAGTATTTTTGGAGAAAAGAAAAACTGCATTTAATTTTATAGATTTTCGAAAAAAAAACTGCTTGTTTGGCCGGGAATCGAACCCAATGTATTCTCCAAAATAATACCCCCTATATTTATAATAGGCATACCCATGCCTATTACCATCTCCAGACACATCTATATCTTCGGATATGTATCCCAAAGCGGATATGTATCATTCTTTCACTTTCAAAAAAATAAATTCTAGGTTTATCCGAGTAACTCCGATGCCCGACCTATCCTATGTTCTAGAATTAACTTGTAAAGCTTGTAACTAAATTGTTGTCAACGTCTCCTTGGAATTTTGGATAATTTTGACTACTTTTAGACAACTGGCTGGTATGCGGTCCACCCGCTCACTTTGCGTCCGTCTCAGTATTATACCTACATTAAACACTCCTTAGGCTGGTTTTAGAGCTGAGTGTATTTATCGGCGGACCATCCGCACGGAGCTCCGGAGCGGAAACACACGTATGGTATTAGAACATTGTTTTACAGTGCACTCGCTTCACGTGGGGTCCGTCCTGCCCGTAGGACAGTCCGTACGAATTGTACGCACTGCTCTGAAATCAGCTTTAAGCGTGTCCTACACGGTGAGCAAATAGCCTCCCCACCAAGGTGAACTACTTGGTGGGAGGTTGGTTTCTGACAGCCGTCGTCAAACAAAATTTGGTGACAAACCACTGTCTACATGGTTGGAAATCAGCAAGGTCACTTTGGTGGGGAGGCTGGTTGTCACCGTGTAGCAGACGCTTCACCCTACATATTTGCGGATGATGTTACGATTGATAGTTATCTAATTATCTTAGTCAACCAGTATTTATGCTTAGAATATATAATAATAATAAATATTTAGGACATTTTTTACACAGCACCATCTAGTCCCAAACTAAGCAGAACTTGTACTATGGGTACTAGACAATGGATATAATACTTATATACTTTCTTTTTTTGTAAATACATACTTATAATACATAAGAAACACCCAGACCAACACAAACACTAATGTTCATCACACAAATATTTGTGTCCTGTGGAAATCGAACCTACGACCTCGTGATCAGCAGTCCGACACTCGAACCACTAGACCACAGACGTCGTCAACGTCTATAATGAGAATAACGTCTCTTTAGCAATAATTGTGTCTTAGAATAAAAGAAAACAATGAAATTTAACATAATAATAAGATACATTTTAATAAAATGACACCAAGGCAGCAACTTTACACGAAAAACCGGCCAATCGAATTCAAGCTGCAAGGGTTCCATACCACCCATCGACCTGATAGCCCGTCATCATTCTCCTGCCCTTATACCAATTTATTTGCGGTCGGCGCAGCATGTATCTTTCTTCCATACATCTCTATCAGCCGTAATCTTCATGTTCACTTTCATTCTATTTATATAATCTTTCACACAATCCATCCATGTTTTCTTCGGTCTGCCTCTTTTTTTATAGCCATCCATATTCACACTTAAAACTTTCCTCGTCACATGCTCCTCATTCCACCTCATTATCCCATAAAAACTGATTTAATTTACGAGAGATCATCAAAAGACATCAACTCACCGTGCGCAGTATATGAATTTTTGCATCTCTTTCTTACTTAAGCTGTTACCTTTGCCCATAACAACTGCAATCCAACCTAGGCTGTTGCCTAAATGGTACCGCGAGTCGGTTCGCCAAACTGAGACGGTTAAAAAGATACAGCCCTATGACAGACAGATGGATGGACATACGGATGAACATACAGACAAATGGCGTAAGTAGAGTAATAGTTAGTTCTTTTTTCCAAGACCTTCATTACAGTTTATTTTGAATTGACACAAGGGATCGTAACCGACCGGAGCCGGCATTTAAACTATATTTATTCAGGGACCAACAATGTTTGCACGTTGAACAACCGATCCTTTTCATAGCCTTTGATAGCCGCTTCAGTTTGCTATTTTGCTCTACGAGTAATACATAGAAACGAAATACTACATTAAAGGCTCGACCTTAGTATGATAATAATATTATCCTGCCAAAATACCTGCATAAACTTTGAGGGATTGTGCAAATGTGTATACAAGCTTATTCTTAGTTAATTACACCTCTTAAGCGGTTATTGTACTCATAATTATATATTCGCGATTTCAGGGATTGTCCCATCGTAAAGGTGGACCGACAACCTGAAAAACGTGACTGGGGGGGACTGGATGCGGAAGGTAGAGGACCGAGTGTTGTGGCGCAACTTGGGAGAGGCCTATGTCCAGCAGTGGACTTCGATAGGCTGAGTTGATTGATTGATTGATTGAAAAGTTGTTCATAATTATGAGTAAAATGAAAAACTGCCACTTTTGCCACTTTTTCTATCTACAACTACAGCGAACTATATTATACAAAGTGAATAGTTTCTGATTAAACTACAGTACCTGTACTTCAATTGTTAAAAACGAATATTTGATAAATTATATATTCAGCGAGTAATAATGTTTTTTACTGCTGGGGGCGCCACTTGGCTGCTATGTGCACCTTAAAGTAAGAACATTGCCCAGTAAGCTGGTAGTTCGAGTAAATCGAACCAAAAATTCACGTTGGTTTGGTTATTTATACACAACATATTTATGCATGTTGTCGAATATCTAAAAATGTACAAAATTCGTGAAACATCTCTTACCACCGTAGTGCGTGCCAACAAGGCAGGTTACGACGCTAGGCGAAAGTGACAAATGAACGCACACTTGTCTGCGCTGAGCGCGCCGACCATGCCGAAGTTGACGAAATGTACGCTGAAGTTTCCGGCGATTCACGGGCTTCGGCGTGGATTAGTGATTAAGTTTCCATGAGATTCCATACAAAGAATAAAAAAATCGTCTTCCTTGGCTCTGTTGGCGCGGACAAGTATGCCTAAGTTTGTGTGTTTGTAGTGTATACCTTTACACTGATGCCACTACCACACTACAAAGTCGAACCATTCGCTTTTATTCTTACACTCTAAAAATGTATAGACAAACAGTCAAGTGTTACTAAAAGCTGTGTACCTTCACCATTGACAAGTGGATTACTGATAACGATAACGAAGTGTGTTCTCATCAGGTATCGGGTGACACGTATCAGCTGATTCTATTGATTGTCCTAACTGATTTTAACTTATCAGCTTTTGGATATGACACATGGGACGTTGCATTGTCAGTCAGTGCAATTGATAGACATATCAGCCCAAAATTGCTGTGCCTACTTCATAAAATTGAGTCGGGTTACAAGCTGTATTATTTCCGTCAGTGAACAGCATCAAACACGAGCTTTCTAAAATGTTTTATCACTGTTAACTTCAAAAAGTGTTCAGGTGTGATACAATTAATTTATTCTAATACTAATTCGTGCTAGAAGTTGCTAGATGAACCGAGAAAGCCTGGAAGAGCTATTGGTCGATAAAAGAACTGATGAAAGGACCCCTCTTTCTCTCACTAAAGCGAAAGCTCATGGATATGTGCATCGAATCCTCGCCACCCTCAACTACGGAGCGCAAACATGGTCACTGACAAGCCGTCAAAAGTCCGCCCTTGGAGTTTGTCAGCGAGCAATGGAACGCAGTATCCTAGGAGTTGGCCTTACTGATCGTATAAAAAACTCTATACTGCGTTCAAAAACACAAATTGCTGATGTAGGCCAAGAAGCTGCCAAGCTTAATTGAAACTGGGCTAGTCACATCTGCTGCATGCTAGGAGCTATGAGCAAAAACAACCACACAGTGGGTTCCAGACAGCAGCAAACGACAACGTGGCAGGCCCAGAAGAAAATGGCGGGACGAACTTGACTCCCTATCTGAAAGATTGGCCTCGGAGGGCAACAGACGGGTACAAGTGGAAAAAGGGAAGGGAGGCCTTTGCCCTGCAGTAGGACACTACAGGCTGATAATAATAATAATAATTGGTGTTGTAAAAGGTGACTAAGGGATTCACCAGAGGATAACTGATACTAGCAGCGTTCTCCGAGTGTTTACTCAACCAAGGCATATCCCCCTTTTGGGGCAGGCCTATGTCCAGCAGACGTCTTTGGGCTGAAATGATAATGGTGATAAATACTAATTGCCCGCGAATATATAATTCGGTTTATCATGGAAAGACGTTATAGTGCATCCTTCCAGTAAAAATAAAAATAAAAAATGATTTTTTTTGGGACATTTATACACAGCACCATCTAATAAAAATCATCAGCATCATCTAGTAATTGTTAATATTCCTGGAATTAAAAGTATACTATAAGTTAATCCGAGTTATAGTCTATCTATGTACCCCATTCAATGGTTTACGAGTGATTGAGTAAAAAAATCCAGACCATCCAAATATCCAAACTTCCTCACTAACTTTCACATTTACACCTGTACCTTTAAAAAACTAATATTTGCAGACGATATAGTTGCAGACGGTAGCACGGGAGTGTATATGTTTATTTAAAGTATGAAAGAGACTGCTTCGCTTATTAATTTCTTTCTCTTCGCTTATGTATTCTTGTATTATTGAAAATAAAAGTTTTGCATTGACCCTTGCATTTTTCACAAAACCGCACTCCTGTGCTACCACGTACCGTAGACATGTCATGACATTCACACGTGTTTCCGTCAAATTTACCTAAAAAATATTTCATCTAATATGTAATTATTACAAAAATACCTGACACTTGCAGCTTCGCTTTTGTATTATATTGATAAAAAGTTGCTTTAAAATAATGTCTTAGATTTTCGCAATGGGTACACATTATGATAAAACAAGTTTAACCGGATTGTGGCTTTCGTGGTCGCAGGAAGACCACAAACTTGCAAAGCATTCGAAACGTCAGAAAAACCTATTTTAATAATATACGCGATGTAAACCAGTTAAATTTGTTTAATACAAATTGTTTTTATCACAAGTTGTTTTTAATTCAATTTTTTATTACAAGTTGTTTTTAATTCTATATTTTAATCGAAGACGTGGTCTGTATGTGTGTCAAATTGTATCCATGTCAGTCCAGTAGTTTTTTAGTGATGCTCGTTTATTCTCTTGTCCAAACTAAACTTATTTTAAACTATCGTTCTCTTTTACTAATAGTATATACAAGAAAGGGATTGCTACAATTTTAGTGCTGTATAATTAGTCCGAATTAAAATTTCCATGCAAGAGCTCGGCACGTGTCCACAAAAAATACGAAAAAGTGGAACACGTGAACTAATTTGACGGCACTAAAATTATTGCCATCCCTTTCTTGCATCTACTATTAGTAAAAGAGAGCGATAGTTTAAAATAAGTTTAATTTGTAAAACAAGAGCATTGACACCAATTACAGTTTTATAATAGTACTAGCTGATACCCGCAGCTTCACTCCCGTGATATATGTGTTGGTAAAAATCATTCGATATTTCAATCCAGCACGTGGTCTGTCTGTCATGTTTCTGCGTGATGGTCGCAAGCGGTATACATCCACATATGTAATAAACTATGTCATAGTTCAGTTTTTGGCACATGTGCCAATGATTTTGTCATACTAATTGTGCGTCTTAATAAACGTATAAAAAAATGTCCGAGCGTAAAATATTACGAATATTTTTACAACAGACATAATCTTCATATGAAAACGTTTAACAACTTCATTCAACTATTTATGTATGTATCATAGAATAACCGTTTTTCTATGATACACCAATTATTAATCTATGGTATGTATAGAAAACGTTCTAGGATCTATATTTATAAACAACGTGTTTTTTTTTTTTTATTCAATAATTTCATACTTGACAAAACAACAATCATCGTCAACACAGCCTATCGCAGTCCACTGCTGGACATCCGTCTCTCCCAAATTGTGCCACAACACTCGGTCCTCTGCCTTCCGCATCCAGTCCCCCACAGTTACTTTCACCAGGTCTTCGGCGTAGGTCCACCTGGCTTGACAAAAATATTTGAATGACATGACTTGACAAATAATAAAGAACAGACAATTAAAAAAAAAAAAAACATAAAATTCGATTCAAATAAACCCAATTGTTACTTTTAAAACCAAATCGTAATACAAGTTAGGTAAGTACCAGCATATAAAATTCACAGGGCTATTTCTCAGCCGATCCTCTAGCCTCTAAGTAAAGTTTATAGCTTGGGTTGGCGTATAAATTTATACGTACAAATACACGACCTTTCCATTCCACGGGGACTGAGTTAAGCAGAGTAAGTTATTAGCCTTAGCTGACGTCATTAGCTGGCCCATCAACGTTTGCCCACCGGCTTGAGCTAAATTCGTACCTTCAGGGAAAAAAAGGAGTCCCTACATTGAATTTTATTTAAGTTATTATAATGATAAGGAAGTGTTATTAAATGACATACCCAACATTTTTTTTTAGTTAGTTAGCTAACGGCTTTGTCCCCGTGGTATGTCGATAAAAAGTACAATTACCGGTACGAATCTTGAGCACTGGCCGTTGCCTGAGCACGTATTTTTTCGAGTTTATATGATGGTATGATTGATTGGTAGTTATCTGGACAAGGGCAGTATGTATGGGTACTGATATTGTTTTTTTTTTAGTCCTGGGTTTCAACTCCTGAAACAAACCAAAAATCAATACAATAGGTATTAATCATCATCACCATAACGAATGATTTTATGTGAATAAAGCATAATATTGTGATTTCCATAATACAAACAGTATGTATGTCCAGTGTTGTCAATTTAACTGTAACTATACTAATTTGTCATGGAATTGTAAAGTATTATGTATAAGTATTGTAGTGTGTGCGTCAAATGGAGCGCAAGAATAAAATCTTTTTCTTTCTTTCTTAAACATACTAAACTTCATTCAATTCATTAAAAAAGCTTATATGGTTCAAGCATGCACGTCTTAGTAACAAGATAGTCAAGCAAACATCGCCTCCTAGCGTACGTACATAATCTTTCTCAATAAATATAAACGTATATATATGAAGTCAGTAAACATTAAGGGGCGTCTGTAATGGCGCTGTCGTCGGACATCCTGACGCCCGTAGGCAAAGGAGATTAATTATTAAATCCTTTGCTAAAGCTGTTTATCCACTGGAGTCGAAATGAGAGCGAAGTGAAAACGATGCGTGTTTTGTACGATTCTATTGGTTAATTTACTGCCGCTTCATTCCTCTCCTTTCCTGTGGTCAGCCTTAGATCAGCTTCAGGATTGTTCCTCGTTTTTTCACGACTTCTGTGGTCTAGTGGTTCTAGTATCGGACTGCTGATCACGAGGTCGTGGGTTCGATTCCCACAGGGCACAAATATTTGTGTGATGAACATGAGTGTTTGTGTTGGTCTGGTTGTTTCTTATGTATAATAAGTATGTATTTACATAAAAAAATTATATAAGTATTATATCCATTGTCTAGTACCCATACATAGCATACCATACTACCCATTGTATAGCTCTGCTTAGTTTGGGACTAGATGGTGCTGTTTAAAAACGTACGGAAATATTTATTATTAATTTATTAATTTTACACTGTACTTTTTTAGGGTTACGTACCCAAAGGGTGCCAAACGGTACCCTATTACTCTCGCGACGCTGTCCATCCGTCTGTTTGTCACAAGGCTGTATCATTTGAACGGCAATAGGTAGCCACTAAATTTTCTCAGAATATTTGTTACTATGACCCCTATCACGACAAATACTATAAACAAAAAAAAAATACAACCAAAGGGAGTCCCCATACAGGAAACCTCAGAAAACGTTTTAGTAATTTAATGTAATGTTATTTTCACTTTTTACTCTGACTGAGTCTAATGAGTCAAATATTAGGTCAAAAGCTAAGACCAGAAGTTTTATTATTATGTGCATTAATAGCAACAATCACACTATAAACATCAAATTCGAGGCCATTCTTTGTAATGGTGCGACAATAGAAAAAGTGATTATTTTTATTAACGTTGCATTTCAAATAAACTTTTACGGGTTTATCTGGTCCATAGGGAAAATACCCGTTTTCCGTAAGGTGTCGATAATGTATTTATTAATCTTATTAATTTTGTGCTTTAGTGTTATTTCCTTGTGGATTAACGAATAATATTATCTCATGAAATATTAGTCGCTGGAATGAAATTCCCCACCTATTATTCATATCGCGCGATTCTAAACTATTATGACAGATAATCTTTTTCAGGGTTTCTCATTAGCTTATTTTAAAAAAAAACTTTTTACCATGATATTTTTCTTTATACGTGATTTATTTAAATCATTACCTTTGTAGATAATTTATAAATGCTTTGGGGAGTCAGGATGAAGCAGGTGCTTTCGATATATCATTCAGTCAAGATAATCTTTGTTGTTTTGTTTTTCTATTGAAGAATGGTAGAGTAGGTATTAACTTCTCCATGAAATCGCAAGCGTGCGATAATAACTACCTATATTATAGCAAACTCATACTTTTCCAATTAGTTTAATAGCGTGAATGAATACACAAAAGTGTCATACTGACGCCTTCGCTTTTATTTCAAACAATAATTTCTAATCGCTTTTAAATTTCTGTTGACAGGCATCTCATTTTGAATATGCAAGAGGGAAATATTAAACACTAGTAATTAAAAACTGTCTCCGCAAAGGTGATTTAAAACGCTGTCGACAATATTTTCTAATAGAGGAGAGTTTTCCTAGAGTTTGACGACCCGATATTCATATTTTTCACGTATTCACCATGAGCCAAGAACTGCGTACAGTTCCTCTTTTGAAGTGCCTACCTATTACCTACAAATAGTTATTTAAATAGAGGAAATGCTCTCGCCGTCCACACATTTTAGAGATACGTTTGTGTTGGAATAACAATGATTACATGCTATTACAGTTTGAGGAAAGTCATTAAAACGGGAACGTCGCCGTCGACGGTATACAACTTAGTAGCGCGTCGTAAACACTGTGACGTCATAGAACGGCTACTAAAGAAGTAATCGAGTGAATTTTCTGTTGGTATTTTCGCATCTTAGTACCTATATGCCCGGTGTGGCATCGGTCCGCTCACGCAAAGCTAGTAAATGTTGCGCTGAATGACACTTGCCGCATTATAACTGGCTGCCTCAAGCCCACGCAACTGAATATGGTTTACCCGTTAGCGGGGATATCACCACCTGGGGTCCGTCGAGATGTAGCCTGCTCAATAGAAAAATACAAGCAGGAATCTGACGTTCGACATCCCCTTTACAGTCACCAAATGCCTCCAGGCCGTCTCAAGAGTCGCAAAAGCTTTTTGCGCAGCACACGAGCTATTAAAGACCACCCAGCTGCCGCCAGCAATGCAAATTGTGTTTCAATGCATTTATTTTCTATACTTGATCTTATGGCACAACCTAGCAACAAAAAAACTACATCTCGACTCAATCTCGTAAACAAGACGACGAAAAAATTTATAGCAGATAGCAGGAGGTAGTGTTAAGTAAATAATAGTATGCGCCTGGTTTTTGTATGTATGTATGTTTTCTGCTACCTAATATAACGAACATCCTTAGTCATCATCATCAACTCAGCCTATCGCAGTCCACTGCTGAACATAGGACTCTCCAAAGTTGCGCCACAACACTCGGTCCTCTTCCTTCCGCATTCAGTACCCCCAGCCACGTTCTTCAGGTCGTCGGTCCACCTGGCGAGGGGGCGCCCTACGCTGCGTTTGCCGATTCACGGTCTCCACTCAAGTACTCGTCTGCTCCAGCGGTCATCGGTCCTTCGACAGACATGGCCAGCCTACTGCCACTTCAGCTTACTGATCCTGCAAGCTATGTCGGTGACTCCGGTTCTTCTCCGGATAATCTCGTATATATTGTGTACCAGAATAATGTCAGACAATTAGACAGTGGTGAGAGTCCATAAAGTCCTAAGTAGTGTGTGTAGTCCGCCAACTCCTTTTATTTTTTTATTTTTTTTGTTTTCGAGTGGAAATCCTCATGGATACCCTCCGTCTGGGGAGGGCGGAGGGTTATGTCGGACTCTTACCGACTAAAACCACACGGTGGCCATCCTCTGCAATAGAGGAGCTCCGGGAACTCCAGTGGACCGCGCCGGTGCCCCTCCAGTGCTACGCCTTTAGCACGTCCTGGGGAAACAACAAGGTTTCCCCAACAGCAGCACGTGACCACCACGTGCTGCTGTCCTCCTCAGGGTCGCTTAATAGATGCCTTGAGTCCCCCTACTCTTGGCACCCATGATCCCGAAGGTCCCCCACCATCATTTGGTGGTGGGGGATGCGGCGATTCGCCCTATCTGGGCCTTGCACCGGGGCGGTTGCCTCTCCGGCGCCTTCGTCTCCGAGTGGGATCGGCCCTCTCCCGATCCCGCTCTGCGGCCTCCTTCTGCACCATGACAGCCTCGCAGAAGGAAGCCACGGCCTAGTAGGCCAATGTAGTGGCCAATGCCTGAATTTTCCTACGTTTTTTAATTTTTTTGTTCAGTGAATAATGTCTTAGTTTTGTTTCGTCCAGTCGAACAACCGTGACATTGAAAACTATCTAAAAATAAAGATGAGTGTTCGAGATAAAAAATGTTTTTTTTAGAAAAAAGATGTCTTCTCAGACAATTAATAACTATAGTAGTGGCATTCGCACTAATTTAACGGTTACGTTAAATGGGTCTCGCTACGTTAAAAACTTTTAAATGACGTTATTGGAACGTTGTGTTTTATGTTTTATTGTTGATGACAACTTTATTGACGCAGTAGTTGGGTAGTTATCTACTTGCCTTCCCGCGCAGCTACTTGCGATTAGAAATATATTATTATTATTGTAGTGGCCACGGACAAGATGGATTTTTTTGCATTTGATATTTTGCTCACCTAATGAAAAATAACCAAAAGTGCTAAAAACCTTAGCTACCACAAAATTTTCTTTTAGACCTACATTTTGCATGAAAACCATCACATTTCTAATTGTTAACGGGAAAATGAACTTTATTGAAATTGATTATAATTGTTTTACACTATGATTTTTCATGTGATGTCATTCACACAAACCTTGTTATAGTCTTAGTTAAAAACTCATAACAACCTCATCAGTAGGTCTTGTATTGGGTAAGCGATTTGTTTGTAAACTAGCGTAGATCCCGATATATCGTAGATAGTTTGACAAAGATTAAAGAAACAATTGCAACAACATACAAACAATATTGATGAGAAGTGTTGTCTGTACAAGTAACATAATTATGCAGCATAATGATCTTACAGTTGTCACGAAGACTATTACTAACGGCTGTCTAGTTAATTAATGAAGCAGTTTTGACACTGCTCGCTCATTATGCCGAGAGTTAGTTTAAGAAATGGAGCGCGGAAGTAGTAGAAGATATTTGTCTCAGTTAACTGAGCCCGCATAGTCTACGAGTACACAAATAGATAAGACAAAGATTAAAGTTTGTGCCGATGCTGGTTTCCTTTGCCTTTGCCGCAGAGCTTATGATAAGCAACGAACCGTACAGCGAGCCAGAATTTATGTTAAGATAGATAATCCATCTTAACGTTTTGATTGTGGTATAGTTGACATAATACTCTAAGTAAACTGTGTTACACGTAAGAGTTTTGTGAGGAAACTCGTAGCTCCAGCTGTACTAAAGTTGTCGCAGTCTTCCGTTTCGATATTCGATCATTCATAAGACATCTAAAACCCTCTGTCGCTTGGAAAATACAACTACAACACCAACACACAGACATAGTAAAAAATATAGACGAAGTGCTGCGAACAATCATAGTGAAGCCAATAAAACCGTGCTTCTCCGTGTACAAACCAGCGCTCACGCATACACATGCACCTTAAACCGTGCTCACCCCACTCAGTTCACATGTCGCGGCATCTTCCAGTAAGCATCGCGAAAACAAATATCCTTCAGGTGCATGGTGTGTACGTGAGCACTGGTTATACATGAAGGAGCACGGTTTTTGTTTGCTTCACTATGGCTGGTCGCAGCACTTAGTCTATATTTTTTACTATGTCTGTGCACCAACATAAGAACTTTATGTATCGCGTCGAGTCATGAGTAAAGTGCAAATTTAATATAGGTTGATTTCACACGCATATTTGGTAGAACTCCCTACTATCAGGTCGCTTTGAGAACTCTTTCATAATGCGCACAGCCAAGTTGTGGAATTCACTGCCGGCATCTGTATTTCCGGGCACATACAACCCTAACGCCATTAAAGCTGGAGTGAATCGGCACCTAATAGGTTTGCTCGCTCCATCGTCGACCACATCTTGACAAAGCTGTCTAGATTGCGGTCAAGAGCAGATATATCTTTTAATATAAAAGATCTCAATTTTTCATCATGCAGAACGGTTGTCAAAAAGTGGTTGCTCAGTCTCTCGTACGACGAATCGGAAAAAATACTCACAATATAAAGCATAACCATCACAACTTAAAAATATTCACACACGAACACATACAAAATACCATACACGCACACTCCACACAAACACGCACCTTCGACACATACATATTCCAGACACACAAACGAACATACGAGTGTAATCATAGTGCAAAATCAAGTGCAAAGTTCAAATATTTTTTTTTATTATTTTTTTATAATTTTTTTCTTTTGTTTTGTTTATACTTTGATTTTATTGAACTAATTACTTACCTAGTTTAAGAATGTTAGTTTCCCATTAATTTTATTGAGAGGTACTCTAAAATTGATTTTGTTTAGAATGATTCAGTTGATCTTATAATTTTTTTATATATTTTATTTTTCTGTAATCTTTTATTGGATTACCTATAATAATGCTGATTCCTTTTAATTTTATTGTTTTGTTTTTACTTTGAATGTTTGATTTGATTGATTTCCATTTGATTTCATTTTCTTTAATTATTTAGTGGATAGCTATGTTAATTTCCTTTTTTTGTGTTTAATAGATACGATTTTAGTTTCGAAGTTTAAGTTTAATTAATTATCTCAAGGCTTTTATGTTTGTCCTCTTTTATTTAAAATGATGTTTTTTTCATGTAAGTGATACTCAACCCAGGTTCTCAAGATACAGGCTTGCCTAGTTTGAAAACCGCTGTTAAACTGTAACATTTGTACTAGTGTTTTTGAATTAAATAAATGTATTTATTTATTTATTATTTATTTATCATTTATTTGTCAGAATAAGGTAAAATTCAGTACAGCCCCCCTAGCCAAGTTGACAATCTACAATCGTCACAGACCAGACAATCGTCAACGCTAATAGAAAACAATCAAAATGTATGGGAATGACACATCTCAATGAAAAAGTCATTAGTTGAGATATGTCATTCCCATACATTTTGGTTGTTTTCTATAGCGTTGACGATTATTATTTATTTATTTATTTATATATGCTTTATTGTACACCATAAAAACATTACATTGAATATGCATTTAAACTATTGTACAAATGGCGGCCTTATCACGATCAGCGATTTCTTCCAGGCAACCATAGGATGGACAAGAATTAACTGGACAGAAAATGGAGTTGTCAGATGTGCAAATTCGATACATAATTTAATAATAAAATGATAAATGATTGTAGATTGTCAACATGGCTAGGGGGGCAGATCTATGTCATAAAAAAATACTACTTTTAGCTAGTAACACAAAGCTCGCTTGTACAGTCTCACAAAGCAATTAGTATCCAGGGTCGCCATTAGCAATTAGTTTTCGAGTGAAATATCATTTTAATAACGGACAAAGTTAAACTGTATTCATACAAAACCCTATTCTATTCTTAACCCTAATATTCAATTTTTCACGTCTTCCTTGTCCATCCAAAGGTTGTCTAGAAGATATCGCTTTTAGCGATAAGACCGCTAATGTACCCTTATTTTACATGTTAGTCCTAAGTTTAATAATGTTAATGGTGTACAATAATGAATATTCTATCTATCTAATCAAACAGTTCTATTATAATTTCCTGAGAAATCTTCATCTATATCTGGCGACCCTATATACTAATTGCTTTGTTAGACTGCATTATGTAAAAGTTTTCCTACGCGGTTTTAAATTGTGGACAGCCCCTTAACTTCGATACGATAGATCTACTACACGGAAAATATTAAGAACCGTATAAGATTAATATGAGATTGAGATAAGGCACGATTCTGTAAACGAAGACCGATCGATGGTACTTATAAGTAAACAGAATCGTTATTGCTTTCGAAAATAATCGTGGGGCTCTACTCGCGTTTAACAAACAACAAATGAAGTAAGAACTTTTGTTACGACTGATACCTTCATAATAAAGCTAAGCACACAAAAAAGGCATAATAAGTTAGAATACGGTTCATAGTCGTATGAAATTGACTGGAAATCAGAGAAAAAAACGTCAAAACACGATCATCGTTCACAAACACCTCTTTTTTATGGTATTAAGCTTTATGTTGAAATAAACTGATGTCTACTTATCAGGGACCAATGGATATAGTAAATAATAGTCACATTAAGACTCTTGAACACAAAGAATACTATAAAACTATATAAGTCACTAACAATCACCAGAAAGGGTTACAAAATTACTACTTTATAAAAATAATAGGATAACTATGTCAGGTTATAAATATGTCCGACTTCTACGAACGCTCGATTTTAAGTGCGTTCCCGCCGAATGACAACTGTTTTTATCATCTCGGCATGTCACTCGATAGCGACCAATATGCACAACAATCAGTTTTCTAAGTGATCTTATTGCTGTTTTTTGTGTAATATTGTACTAAATAGTGTATTATTTTTTCACAGAATAATCAACGATGGAAACTGACAAGATGTCGACGGCATCTTCAGTAGGAGCTGCTGAAAGGCGTCCATTGCTGCAGGCTCTGGTAATTGAGAGGCGTATTCTGTTCGGCTGCACCTGTTTCATAGGATTGTGCACTTTCCTATGGATTGCTGCCGTGTGCACTGAGAAGTGGGTGCACATAGAAGGTGGAAATGGTAAGATATTTCTTTTTTACTACATTTTTATTAACTCGCTTTCCTTCTTATGTCTGTTCGGTACAAATTTTGCAATAGATTTTTGACAAATTTTCCGGTGAGACTTGAAACAGACATGACAATGCAATGTTAGCCCACTTTCGTTTTGAAAACGTGGTAGATTAAAAAAAAAACATAAAATTATTCTTTTTGAAATTTCATCATCATCATTTCAGCCGAAAGACGTCCACTATTGGACATAGGCCTCCTCCAAAAGGGGGATATGCCATAATCGCCACGCTTGGCAGGCGGGTTTGCGATCGCAGTTGGTTGAATAAATACTCAGAGAACGCTGCTGCCCATCCATCCATCCATCTGGTGAATCCCTTAGTCGCCTCTTACGGCACCTACGAGAAGAGATGGGGTGGTGATGTTCTTTGTGTCCACACGGAACTTTGGAAATGTATTCTTAAATAATATTATCTAAAAAGAAAGAATGGAAAACAAGATGAAACTTGGGATTGGTATACCGTAGGTATGTCCCATTGTACAGTCAGCGTCAAAAACAAAGGAACGAACAGCTTGTTCAAAACGATCAGAACAATTAAGAAAATTAAACTTTATCTCAATGGGATACAATTCTTGTGAGATATACAGTTGGCGTGTATTTAATTTTCTTAGTTATTAATGTTGATATCATTTTGGACAATCTGTGGACTGTGAGATGTGTTGATAACTGTATAAGTGTTATTAATGACGATTCTTTTTAAATTGTTTTTGATTCTATGATCGTTAAGCGCTTTCCCAAGTATGTGGTTCGGTATTTTATTTATGATTATCACCTACTATATAAAATTAGACGCGATGAAAAAATTTCAGCCATTTGAGTTGATTAGCCCTACTGAAGATAATTATTTTAGAAAGCTTCGAGCATGTGGCCGCTTGGACCATAAATCTGTTGGGAAGACAAAATATAAGACACATGATGCGCTGTTTTCTTTGTCCTACTTTTTATGTTCAAGTTATAAAAAAAAATCGTAAGAATAAACTTTTATTATATTTACAACAGCTTGTGAAATAATAAGAGACTTATCTTTGATGATATTTAATTTTATTTTGGTGTAATACGGTCTGGACTAATTATAGGCGGGATTTCGCACATTTTCATTTTAATAACAATAAAAGTAGTAAAATCATTTACGCGAATTCTAAAGAAACAGTTTATTCACTAAAATTGTTTGAATTTTATCTAGTTGGATGTCTAAAAACATGGACATACGTGGAAACTTAGTTAAGTAATTCATCTGAGCGTGGAAAGTGCTCAATATGTCACAAAATTAAAATAAAATACACTACCGCACGGTACATTATACGGAAAACCCCCTTTTATTGCTCTGGCTCTATTCTATTGTTTTAGTAAAAAGCTACAAAACGTTTTGTACCGTTTTTTAACCTAAATAGAGCTCAAACACTTTCTTTATAATAATTGTAATCGTCTTTATTGCACAACATAATACCTACTTACATCGAGTTTGAAGTTAGGTTATAGCAAAAACCTAACCTCCTCGTACTGAAAACAGGCCCGTGCCCAACAGTGGGCCAGTGATGGGCTAATGATGTACGTATGTAAGTATTTAAAAATTTGTGGGAAAATCTTTACAGTTGAATTCAGTATCTATCTTTTATATTTTTTCAGTTCCGTGAGTGTTTATCAGCAAATATACTCGTAGATTATACCTTCTTGTGTTAATAACTGTATTCATGGCAGTTTAGTAAGATAACGATAAACAGATGTCGTTATAAAGTACCTATATTATTTTTGTAATCTGTGAAAAATGTACATTGTGAGTACATTCTAAAAGGTTCTATTTTTAACTTTCATTGCTAGCTTTTATTAGGAGCAGTTATTTATCTTGTTTTGTTGTGTGTTCGCTTCAAATATCAAACTTAATTCTAATCCAGTTTCTGTTGTCCAAATAGGCTGACAAATTGCATACACACTGAGAGCTGAAGACAGTACTTTTTTTTTATTGATTTCCAAAAAAAATTAAATAAAATTTTGAGGGGCAACCAATTGATCAAGTTACACTGCATAGTGTTATTTAACCGCTTCTATTTTGGTACAGTTTGTAACATTGAATGGACGCCCTTCGATCGTCCAGTTAACTCCATCTTTTATTTTTATTTTAGTGCACTGGCATATTATTATTCAGTATAGCAATCTACATCTCTATCTGTCTACTACCAACCATACTCATCTGTATGTTATAGCTTTTTTATAGTACAGGGTGGTAAAACGAGCCATCCGGTGTTATGCGGTTATCTTTGCCCATAAAAATTGCAATCGGATAGGCTGTTGCCACCGCTAAATGCAAGTCGGGTTCCCCAAACTGAGACATGAAGATAAAAAGTCTAATGTGATTGTAATTTCAAGCTTCTATCTTCCTTTTGTTTGACATAAAAGTGTACAAAATTGGAGGGCAAAATTACTTTTCTGACCGAACTTTGGATAGTCTTATTAATTTTAATTTAATTTAAGTGTTAAAATGCATGCATGCATATTTTTTTGTGTGGTATTCCACTGGTCAAATTTCTTTGTCCAATGTGACTTTGATCAAATAAATTGGATGATTTCCATCAAATGCTGTATGTAAGATTATCGAATAAATTGTATTGGACCAAGAACTTTTAACAGTGGCATACCACCCTTACTAATAAAACAAAGACTTACACTATACTGCCAAGATTACAAAATAGTTCTAATTAGAGACGATTTGTCATAATGTACATGCTTTATTCTTGTCTAGGCCGTCTAATCTAAAAAAAACCGTAATAAAGAAAGGAAATTATTCAAATACACTTCAAATTACGGAGAAAATTATACTCTTGTTCTGAAACGGCTGCCGAATTGCGTAACTCACTCGCGATCGCAATCATCTGGATTTCAATGATCATTGCTGTGTGTTTTGACAAACCGTCATATTGACGACTACGTACCACGCAATGAATATTGCTGTAATTTCAAAATGAAAGCTGATGTCAATGTGAATGCATTACACAATTACCCCACGGGTTCATAACCGCGGGATGACAAGGATGATAGCTGAAAATGTAGCGCATACATTAGCGGTATGATTGATGAGCTCCATACATTGTTACGCAGCTCGTTAGCCAGGCACGCGATACTGTTTCAAGTTAATACAGCTAAAGTTACTTCTCAATGTTTCATATTAACTGAACATAATGTGTAACTTTTTAATAAATTAAGTATGGCAAAGGGAGATAATTTCGTGATACAGGTTCTTCTTCTTCTATCGTGTCGACATGAGCTACATAATGATAATAGCTCATGCCGTGGGCAAAAGATTAGCCAGTCAGCAGATTGGTAGCGGGGCTGACTGCCCAGGGTGCGCCGGACGATCAATTAAATATCGTCACTCGTGGGGGCTCTTTTAATGCACCCCAATGGTGATATAGGTAATGTTGTGATATATTTTTTAAACGTCTTTAGCACCGTTGCCTGTCACGGAATTGCAAATGCAGTAGTAAAGTGTGAGCGAGATAGCCTATACGCGCTTTCACGTCAATTCCGTATCAGGCAACGCTGATAGACGTTGTATACAATTCGCAATATTACTTATAGAGGGGCTCGTAGCGAAGCAACGACTGCGCGGATTGTACGATCTGCAAGGTTAAGCTGCACTTTCCGCGGTCAGTCTGTAGATGGGTGACCGTTTCGTTACACATCGAGACCCCTCCGTGCCTCGGAGAGCACGTTAAGCTGTCGATCCCGGTTGTCATACGAATATCTATGGCAGTCGTTACGGGTAGTCAGAAGCCTGAAAGTCTGACAACTGGTCTAACCTCCGAATGTCAGTATTACCCAGTTACTGGGTTGCGGGGGTCTGATGGCAGTCGCTCCGTGTAAAATACTGATGTTCAGCCGCATCTGGCTAGACTGGAAGCCGACCCCAATATAATTGGGAAAAGGCTCGGATGATGATGAATATTACTTATAATGGCGAAGTAACCTTCCTTTATCTGCATCCTTTTTGCTACTTGGTCAGACCAGCAAAAGTACCAAGAATGGCAATGATTTTGTAGATTTGTTTTTTTTTTGTAATTTACGGACCTACCTAAGTAATTATTTATCATATTTTTGGTAGTTCGTACCGAAGTTCTCAAAAAATATTTTCATGTTATTATTTTTACGAATCTCGTTTGAATTTAGCTTGAGTTTTTGCGATATCGTGTAGTTAAGGTGAATGTAGCAGCCAAGTGGCGCCCCCATCAGTAAAAAAATATATTACTCGCTGAATACATCATCTATCGAAAATTTGTTTTTAACAATTGAAGTACAGGTACTGTAGTTTAATTAGAAACTGTTAACGTAACGTAACGTGTAGTTGTAGATAGAAAAAGTGCCAAAAGTGGCCGTTTATCGCGCCACTTGGCTGCGACATTCCCCTTAACGTTACCGTGTAGTTACCGACAAATTTCGTATGAGAATTTTATCTTCCCAGCGCTACCGCATACCGTGTGTGTATTTCGAACAAAATAATCCTTACGCGTTGCGCTCTATTTTAGGAAGCACAGAATCCCTGTTTTTCGTGTTTTTGATTGCATGGTATTTTGTCATGAATTTTTACTCTTATATTTTGGAAATAAATTGAATTGAATTGAATTGAACGTAAACTACATGATACCGCAAAAACTCATGCTAGTGCTCAGGCGTAATTAATCGATAGAACTAGTAGGTAACTAGTTAGGTTGTTGTAGTTTAACTACGTTAACTGACCTATACGCTACAACACAATTTTAATCTGTTTCCACTATGAATAGTCCTCGATACAAACTATTTTCATTTTTATTTAGTGTAAATTATGCTTGAAACTCGCTCTGCCAGTTGTAACATGATGTACGAGTATATATCGTGAAAGTTACGTAAGCTCATCAATTTGTGTAAATACGCTCTCAGAATTACATACAGAATATAGCGGACATAGTATTAGAAGAAATCATAGAAATCTAAATAATAAGCTAATAGAAGTGGTAATGGTGCGTGAAATTGTCGCCGAGTACAGGTGTCTCGTAGGACACCAGCGTGCGAACCTTTTGCTTGATTATCAGTGCTGTTTTGGATACAGAGTCCCTATTTTTCGTGTTTTTGATTGCATGTTCCTTTGTCAAAAATTGTACTGTTATATTTATTTAGAAAAATAAATTGAAATAAATTGAAGAGTCACTAAAATTGTATTTTGCAGCATATCTAACAGCGAATTTTTTTTGGGCGTAATTTATTTTGAATTAACAGCTACAAACATAGTAGGCGTAATTGCGAATTTATGTGTTGGTAGTGGTGAACCAGCGACACGCGTTCCGCTATTAAAATACAACATTTCTATTTTCTTATTATTTAGATTTCTATGGTAGAAATATTTAACTGTAAACATTAATTAAAATGAGATCTCTCGATACATATCCTCCTAATTACTAGTATGACATGTTTATTCAGTTGCAATTAACCATTTCAATATGTATACGGATTAGTGACAGTTTAATCGAAAACATAAAATTGGATCTACTAGAAAAAATACCTACCTATAATAATAATTCAAACGGTAAAGGTCTTCAACCAGTGCGTCCTGCCAGTCATGACTTACGGTGCCGAGACGTGGACACTGACAGTTGGGCTAGTCCACAAATTCAAAGTCGCTCAGCGAGCTATGGAGCGAGCTATGCTTGGAGTTTCTTTGAAGGATAAAATCCGTAACGAGATTATCCGGAGAAGAACCGGAGTGACCGACATAGCTTGTAGGATCAGTAAGCTGAAGTGGCAGTGGGCTGGCCATGTCTGTCGAAGGACCGATGGCCGTTGGAGCAGACGAGTCCTTGAGTGGAGACCACGAATCGGCAAACGCAGCGTAGGGCGCCCCCCTGCCAGGTGGACCGACGACGTAAAGAACGTGGCTGGGGGGGACTGGATGCGGAAGGCAGAGGACCGAGCGTTGTGGCGCAACTTGGGAGAGGTCTATGTCCAGCAGTGGACTGCGATAGGCTGAGTTGATTGATTGATAATAATAATAATAATAATACCTACAAGAAATCGTGTAAACTAAAATGATACTCTATTCCACCATTTTTGTGCACATATAGATATACATACAAGGAGATGATATCGTGACGGATTCTTAATTGCAGAGCATGACCTACTAAAAACAGTAAAACATTAGGTTCCTTTCGTAACGTGAATTAAGCACCCATTAAAAGATTTATGAAAATTCCAACCCTGAGGGGGTGAAATAAGGTGTTAGAGTTGATCTTTTATCTTATAGGCTAAATCACGTGACTAAAGAAGTGCATTTGCAGTTAAGTTTCGATCTGGTTTCGATCAAAACAACGCTTTTCGTATTCTCTTTATCTTCAGCAATCGCTGTCAGATACGCTCGCGTCAATTTCGCATCGCGGGAGCGCAATAACGTCATTCCACTGCTGCGCTTCATTAGTGCGTGATTCCGAACGCAACTTGATCGGTAAATTTTTTTTTAAGAAAAAGCACTAATATCAGTACTGTAATATTATTTTATTAATCTATAACGTTATATTCATTGGACTTTTTATTCGATTCTATTCGATTATTTAGTGAGTAATTTTTAATCTCTCTTATGGCCACAACCTAGATAAGCTGTCGTAAGGTGGATAACGCGCAGTTCAAATATTACAAGAATACCATTTAGCACTAAAACTTGAACGTAACTGCAGCGTCACTGCAACTTGATCGGCATGTCATGAAATTACGTGAATTAGGGCCCTGGACCGATTCGCTCAATGTTCTGGTTAAATGCGATAGATTTTTTATGACTTTTCAGACAGATAATAATGATGACATGCTGTAATCCTGTCCATAAAAATTACTTTAATCGAATCATGAACGTTACCATATTTGGATTTAAAACTTAGAAAACAATGAAACTATAAACATTTATTGAAAACTCTTATAAAATTATATGTAGGTATTATATATATAATTCACACGGTTGTCGAGTCCTTATCAAAAACACTGAATTTCGATAAATATTCAAGTACATCGACAGTCAAATTTATTGTATGCCTGTCATAACGAAAAATGCTACCAATCTGAATCAAGAATGATTCATTTCAATTATTGTAAATATTTATTCACGCATGTATTTCAGTGCGTAGGATCTCTATAGATAGTATCGAGTTGATTTGTCTGTATAATATCGTTTATCATAATAATAGCAACCACATTTTTCATTGTTCGTATGTATGTAAGTAGTTTGAAAGGTTACAATCTGTTTTATTTAAATTAATTTTTGACATTTCATTGCACTATGTAATTAAACTTTTTGGGTTTCTAGGGCTTACTTGAATGGTCTTGGTTTGTAGTAATACTGTGTGTTCAGTCGTTGAGCTTCCTAAAATATGATTGAGCTACACGATGGCTGATGCATGTGTACAATCAGTTGGGACAGGCCACTCAAATCAACCTGGCACTTTCTTCAAAAGGTCAGTTCAAGCATTGCGCTGCATTTTTCTCACACAATACTTAATACAACATAAATTTAAGGACTTAAACAGAGACTTGGATCCTTGAAACTGTTTTGGTATTGCTTTCCAGGTAAGTAAGGTAGTCACATGGAAAATGCCGACGCCATCTAATTTTTAAAAATCAGACACGTAAAAGTGATTTTAACATCCGATTTGCAGAATAAATTATTTCATGGTATTCAAGCAGAATATAGGGTGCGTCAGCTATGTGTTGAACTTTGATTGTAGAGACCACACTTACCTATAAGCTTACACTAGGGTTTCTCAAAGTAGGGTACGCAACCTTTTTGTGTATTGCCAGTTGATTGTAGGGGTTTGCGGACAAGATTAACGTAATAGTGGCTGTGATAGACGCAATACAGAAATCGGATTGATGAAAAAATAATTTCTTCTAAACTCGACTCAATTTACGACAAGAACAAACTCACTCATAACATTAATTAACAAAACATTGCTTTTTGTGACTGTATTTAACTTTTATTTGAATAAGAAACCTTATTTTTTTATAGCTAGAGATTTTTTTTTTCAATTTCGTCTAAGAAATTTAATAGGGGTAATTCAAAAATTTAAATGCAAAAGTTTTTAATTCGAATAAGCATTTACATGCACTTTCAAAACGTTAATTAAAAATCTAGTTTGACGGTTGCAAAAAGATGGTCTTATGGAGAAGAGCCGGCAAGAAACTCCAAGGTAAGGTTGAGAAACCATGGTTACTCAGGATGATAAGGATACCAGTAGGTAGGTAGGTACGCCCTTAGTAAAGGGCGTTCTTCTTTTCACACGGATACAAACCAAGGTGTGAATTCCGACCTAATGCATAACCAAAACATTTTTCCATAGTATATTTTATTATCTACCGCTTCTGCATAAGACAGAAATTGCCCTAATAATAAAATTCTACTATTGATGTTTTGAAGTGTCTACATTGTTTTTTTTAAGCTTATAATATCATCAAGGTTATTTGAAATTGTTCCTAATGTTTGTTTTCACTCGACCTTACAGACGTCTACCGAAACCTTAAGACGATGACATCTGGATAAACTCAGTCTGGTGTTTTAAATTGTTTTAACGCAATTTTTGCCGATATTGAATTACAAAGAAGCCAAATACAACGTGAATGAACCGAACTCGTAACTTTGCCTCGTAATTATATGTATGCTGTGGCCTGTGGGCAAACCTTATGCAATAAATAAATAATCAGCTCATGATTGGGAGCGCCATTTGAGTTCTTTGAGTTCGAAACTATTAAAGCAATCCTGAAACAGGCACGTCTTTAAAACTGTAAATTACCATAAACAGAAATGCGTCATAAGAAAGTTGTTTTTGTAAAATAATGATAATGCGTTCGATTCCACGCCGCGCTACATGAGAAGGAAGTCCACAAAATAAAAGTCAAGCCAGTCAAGTGATAGAAAAGGCTCGCGTATAAAAACTAATATTTACAAGTAAAAAAGCGATGGAACATTGTGTCGAAATAAGATAGATTTAGTTTTGTTTATTCCAATAGTTTTTTTCTTCAGAAACTGTAATATTCTCTCCTACAAATTTAAAAAAATTGTTAAGTGTCATTACTTTATCAGATACTTTTTATTACTGACTGTCTTTTTCCGTACGCAAAATACACGCTTGGACGTGAAGTTGCGGAAACCAGCCATACGTACGTACGTACGTACATACTTATTTTGTTTTTTTTTTTTTTTTTGTTTGCAATCGATAAACTCTGTAACTACTAAACCGATTTAAATTATTATTTCACCATCAGAAAGCTACTTTATCCAAAAGTGATATAGGCTATATTTTATTTCAGTCGGCGGGTGAAGCCGCGGGCAAAGTCTAGTATTTTATATGTACCTTTATATTAGTAAATTAATTAATCTCGTCGGTAAAGGACCACGCGATATGAATTGTGACAGTTGTAATAAAAAGTATAGTATACTTTTTATTACAACTGTCACAATTCATATCTTTCCTCTTTACATAACCATAACATAACCAGCCCATTACTGTCCCACTGCTGGGCACGGTCATCTTCTCAGTACGAGAATGCCTAGGCCTTAGTCCACCACGCTGGCCTAGTGCGGGTTGGCGGACTACACACACCATTGAGAACTATATGGAGCACTCTCAGGTGTGTTTGTCCTCTTTACAATATTATTATTATTATTTAAGTATAGATTAGCTGATAAATTACAGCCTATCGATACAAAAAGACCAAGCTTGGCAAGTGTGTAGGTGAACACACTAAAACACAAAATATGTAGAAGTTACAATTCATCCTGGCATAATTCTTTAATCGTTTATTACGACATCGGAAGTGATGAGGCGTTCTATTCATGTCAAGACACGGCACCATAGCCGTTGTTTTAAATTTAGGGATTTTGTATACCATGCATCGGGCAGTTTATTATTAATTACAAACGTATGGCAATGGGGTCGTCGGCCTTTGATCTATTTCTGTTCTCTTTTCCACAGCTAGACGAAGTTATAGAACATATAGATTGTTTCAAGATAGCATGCATTGTGTTTTTTTGAATTATTGCCAGATACATGGCGTTCTAAACTAATATTCTTTTGAGGCAATTACGTCACAGCATTTTTTTTGTCTCATTCTGCCGTGGAAGCTTTTTATCAAAGTTGTTGAGAGTAGATGATGTATTTTTGCAATGTTTCTTATGACAATTGGAGTATAGCCTATTTTATTCAAATTTAGCGTAGCGTTGGCATTTAATTTACCTAGATATTTAACATTACGCGAACAAAGTGTTACCTAGTTTTCTCTAAGTCATTTTCAAGGTTACGTTCCGGGCCCGTTGAATTGCAATGGTCACACTCCCTTTAACATCAGCCCAAATAACATCAGATAAATTCTGGTATACAGCAGTACACCACTGCTTAACTCATTAGGAAATCATCATCATCATTTCAGCTGAAAGAAGTCCACTGCTGGACATCGGCCTCCCCCAATCATCGCCACAACGACCGGTTGCGCTTTCCGCATCCAGCGGATTCCCGCGACACTGGTGAATGTCGCGGGAATCGTCGTCGTCGGTCCACCTTGTGGGGGGCCTTGGGGGGATATGCCATAATCGCCACGCTTGGCAGGCGGGTTAGCGATCGCAGTTGGTTGGATTAATACTCAGAGAAAGCTGCTGCCTATCCTCTGGTGAATCCTTTAGTCGCCTTTTACGACACCCATGAGAAAATATAGGGAGGTGCAATTCTTTACGCACCCGGAACACATCAGGAAATACAGTGCTGATATTCTAGAAAAAAATGTATCCGAACATTTTCATTAGCGCTAATTACAAAACCGTACATACTACTATACCATTTCACTCGCGTATAAATAGTACGATAGCTTAGTTCAACCGTAACAATGTTATCTAATAGTTCATGACGTAAATATTTCCGTTTACGAACCGTTAAACTAGTAACTCTGAAACGTTACAGTTTAAGTATGCTTTATGAAGCAAGCTATCATAGTTAAAACCTGGTGATGTTTTTATATTGCTTGTCATTAGGCTTAAAACAAATAATTATATATTCTTTATTGTACATACACCAAACCAAAACAAAGATAATAGTTACAAAATAACACATTATTACTAATCACAAAAATTCAAATTTTTAATAACCATCCAAATTTTAATACATATTTATATCTTTGTTGAAAATAATAAAATAGGTACTTGTTTTTTCTTTTAGTATCAGTCAGTACCAAAATATTGAGTAATGGCATCACAAAGTTTGCGTTTGACTGAGAAGTTACCGTGTTGAAAACAATAAAGTACGAGTTTTTACAGTAATTATCACTCAGTACTATTGAGATAGTGCATCTCAAAAATGATGTTTGACTTAGCAACCACACAGTTTTTTTTTTTTAATGTAGTATTTGAATGATGCCTATAAAAAACGTTGGATGGTGATTAAAAAGTCACCTGCATAGTTTAATTACCATACGATTATTATAAACGCGTTTCCAACGTGTTTAACAGCTCGTTTCGAAACGAGGTTAAGGCCCATCTGGTGTCAAGCGGTTACCTTTGCCCATAACAACTACAATACCACCTAGGCTGTTGCTTAAATGATACCGCAAGCAATTCGGTTCGCCAAACTGGGACATGAAGATGAAAAGCCTCAATTTAAGTGAATTTGCGTACTCACTCCGACTCATACCATTTACATAACATTTTATAAGTACTGTCTTGATCACTTTCCAAAGTACATAGTCGAGTGCACCCGTAACCGTAAGTGTCGTTTCAACAAGAGTACTCTGGTTGAAGTACTTCAATGTAGGTACTTTCATTTTAATACGAACATTACACAATGTTTGTACCTGTTCCATTTTATTTAGAACTACATTTGGATGATAAACAAAATGAAAAAACTAGTGGAAGTTGAGATCGCATCGTAAACTGAATTCAAAACGGTTTGTTTTACAAATCAATCATACTGATTCATCATAAACGTCCATTGCTCAATAGAGAACATTGGTCTTGTAACAGACTCTTACATGAAACGGTAGTATATGTAGACCGAACCTGCGGGTACTCCAGCATGTGGTGGTCGCGTGCTTCTGTAGGGGAAGCATTGTTCTTCCCCGGGACGTGGCAAAGGCGTAGAATTGGAGGGATACCGGTGCGGTCCTCTGGGGTTCCCGAATCTCCTCTATTTTATGCTGAGGACGGCCACCATGTAGTTTTAGTCGGTAGGAGTCTGACATCTGACTCTGCTTTCTACATTTCCAATGAGGATATCTCTACTCTAAATGAAATGATATGAATTTATTTGCATAAATGTGGATACAATTTCACCTTGCTAAAATATTAATTTAGCACATTTACTATTTGCATGGCAAAACTGGCGAAATAAGAAAGAAAACCTGGTGAAGGTCACGGGAATCCGCTGGATGCGGAAGGCACAGGACCGGTCGTTGTGGCGATGCTTGGGGGAGGCCTATGTCCAGCAGTGGACGTCTTTCGGCTGAAATGATGAAGAAAGAAAAAATAATAATAATCCTCTTTATTGCACAACAAGATTACATGAATTTCTTTAAAAAACTACTTTGCGTGATTGTAATACGTTTATTATTGGAAGGTTTTCTATCGTGTCGACATGAGCTACATAATGATAACAGCTCATGCCGTGGGGAAAAGATTAGCCAGTCAGCAGGTTGGTAGCGGGGCTGACTGCCCAGGGTGCGCCGGACGATCAATTAAATATCGTCACTCGTGGAGGCTCTTTTAATGCACCCCAAAGGAAGGAAGGAAGAATCCCAATTGGAAGGTGATGCTGGCCATCTTATTGGCTAAATCCTCAGTCACTTTTTACTTTTCAGTAGTGCGTGATGGAAACTCAGGAATCCACACTCTACAATTTATTCAAACCACTTCACAAATCGACGTGAAACTAGTTGGCACCTCTGAACACCGAATTATGTTTTTGATCTATATTAATTACTACTTGCTAACTGCTTGGAATAGCGCCAAACGATCGTGTGGAGTCATTAACACGACCGATTGTTCCATTCTCAATATGTTCTTTGGTTCCAGGTATTTACCTGCCTACGGGCCGGTACTTCATGTCGAGTGATACGGGAGTCTGGGAGATGTGCCGGTACGTCTTTCTGCCAAATAAGACTATGACGGCGAAAGATGCGCCGTTGAATATTACAGGGCTAAAAGGACAGTTTTTGACAAGTAAGTGGAATCTATTCAAGAGTATTTTAGTGTTTCAATATGTAGAAAAAATGTAGACGGTTTATATAATAGTACGCTTGCCCAACAAAAACCTTTTCACTCGAGTCTTGAAGACAGATTATATATATCGAGAAACACAGACGCTGGCAAGGAATTCTGTTCTTTAGCGGCACGCATGATAATGCTATATTAGCAAACCGGATCGTGCGTAAGGGTGGAATGTCTACCATAAAGAGTGGCGCATCACCGTGCTTCTGGTTATCCGATGATGAAAAGAAGCACATATCGTAGCAAATAGGTATTTAATTGTATTCATTTGGTAGAACCATGAATCAATAAATCATTCATTATTTTGGAATACTAAAACAATATTTCAAAAATAATAACTACATCACAATCGTAATTTTCACTAAAATCCATTTGACATGTCCAATTTGCATTAAGAAGTTTAAACGATCGACTGTTATTATTAGATCAAAGTTAACTGTTCTACATCACTAGTCTTGTTCACATTCCATTAAAATCTCAAAGACTTTTACATCGCAAAAATAGCGGTCCATTCCCAAACAATGCTGACACGATATGGAAATTAAAATTGGAGGATAATATTGAGGAGAAGAATTTGACTGAATCTTTGAATGTTGAATGCCAAAACGTTTTAGAAAAATGATAACTAGGGTCCATTACAATCGTAATTTGGACTAAAGTCCATTTAACATGTCCAATTTGCATTAGAAAATTAAAAAAATCGACTTTTATTAGTACACCAAAGTTAACTGTTCTACATCACTAGCCTAGTTCAAATTCCATTAAAATCTCAAAGGCTTCAAAAATAGCGGTCCATTCCCGGAACAATGCTGACACGACATGGAATTAAAAATTGGAGGATAAAATTGAGTAGAAGAATTTGCCTGAATCTTTGAATGTTGAATGCCAAAACATTTTAGCAAAAATTATAACTACGGTCCATTACAATCGTAATTTGCACTAAAATCCATTTAACATGTCCAATTTGCATTAGAAAATTTAAACAATCGACTGTCATTATTAGACTAAAGCTAACTGTTCTACATCACTAGCCTAGTTCACATTCCATTAAAATCTCAAAGGTTTATCCAACGCAAAAATAGTGGTCCATTCCCAAACAATGCTGATACAAGGTGGAAAAAAAAACGCGAGGAATTATCAGCTGCGGTTGGCAGCGTCTGAAAAACACTGTAATACATAAAAAATGTGAAATGTTTGAAAATCTCACGTGAATTTTTACGCAGTTCTAAAGCAAAAGCGTGTTCGTTTATTTTTTTCCTGCCACCTTCTGGTTTGGCTCACTCGGTTTGTCCATTAGCCCCCGCTGGTTTACGTTACTATAACGTTGTTTTCTTTTCTAAGCTAGAGAACACTAAACATTTAATCTTCAATTAATACTCCCAGTCTGTCAGCGGATGGAAGGTTAGAGCCAGTATATTACGAAGAGTACGATCTAGAAATAGTTTCTAAACAATATTTTGCAGACATTTAAATAATTTTTTAGTAAATATTGTAATTTGAGTGGTTTTGTTCATGAATATCATATCAAAGATGAATCCAAATTAGAGTCTCTAATAACTTAACTATATACTTAACTAATAGTACATTGTGATACAAGTGAGCTTAGATTTTCATTATACTCGAGGCTGGATTGCAGCTCGAGCCCAAGGTGAGGGCGTAATAAAGCCGAGTGCCGAAGCCGAGAGCCGAGTAATGAACATTGCACACGCGTTTCATACGACGTTTTTCAATACACTTGCGAGGAAAATAATCATGGACATTGTTTAGTCAAATTTTTTTTTTTTTTAAACTAAAAAAAAAAAAAAACTTATTAATTCGAGTAACATAATTTTCAAATGAAAATTATGCAAGCGGTCTATGGTCTTTTATTAAACTTTTGAAAAGCAATGCACATTCAGCCTTTAAAATAATAAATATCTTGTATCTAAAAATACTCAAAGAATACTTAAAAAAAATACTGTCCAGCTATTTCTCATTATTGCCGTGGTGGAAATTTCCATGCGAAATACAATGCGAACTTCTGTGTTTAGCGAGGCGTGTGTTTGCTACGGTTTCACAGCTAAAATACTAAAACGATTTTCTTATTTGGCACATAGGTAACTTGGTACTTGGAAAAGGATATAATACATGTTTTCATCAAGGCTTTTTATTAAAAACCTAAAGCGAGTAGTGCAGCGGGTGTTTCTTTAATATCTATTTTGGTATGTTCTCTACCAGTTATTTCTCTTCATTTTATGTGCCCTTACCTCCAAATTTTCGTTTTCATTACTTTGATCTATGAATCCTCTTCTTATTTTTTCCAGTTTACTTTTTTTCTACTATCATATCTATGACGTAAACACTGCATAATTATATAAACTAAATATATATTTGTTAAGCTTTTAGGTACAGTCACGATCCTTCCCGGTGATACATTTTGTCGACAAAGTCCCTCGAACGAATCCTGCTACATTACACGTACCTACGGCTGCCGTCGAACACTGAGCGCAAGCGATTTTAGCCTTAGTGGTGGTTCACCGGAAAGTTTTCTGATAGTACATCTCTCGCTTGTATTTTGTTTCCGCGTTCTAAAGAATGCAAATTAATAGCTTCGATGTCTCTATGTATTTATTGCTGATGGTCTGAACCAGCCTATTAATTTACATTGTGTCGTCGCGTATAATTTAAATTATGTGCTTAAAGTTTTGAGATACATTTTTCGGAGGGTTTAAAAAAATACTGACGTATTTACGAGCATGCTTGAAGATGATAAATTATCTGGATGAAGATTTACGACCATTGTTCATTGCATTAAATATGTTACTTTGCGTTTATTATTTTGCTTTAGAAGGTAAATAAAGGTCAACTTTTTTTCTGATGGGCTCTTGTAGCGGCGCCTTGTCTGCTTAACTGGGTTTGTTTGGTGGTGAAACACGATGGTCTCCTTCCGCCAGAATAGCCTATAGCTAACTTAACTTAATTTGTACCGGTGAATTTGTTACATTAACGTCGGAAGACCGTGGGCAAGATGAGTTGATGACGTGGTCCATTTTGTCGGAAAACCCTGGACAATATTAAAGATAAAAGGGACGAGGCTTGTGCCCTACAAGTGGGTTGATAAAAAGCTGCAAATGATGATAATGATGATGACACAAAGCACCTACGTAACAATTAATGAGAAATCTGTACCTACTCTCTTCTCTGTATCTTTGGTAATCCTGACTAGTACTATTTTCGAAAACAAGGGACTCATTATTAATACCCGCTCATTTCCACAGCAGCCATATGTTACCAATCTAACAATTTAATATTACACGTCATGCTATCAACGGTTTAAATGATGTGCAAAACCTGTAAATTTGGCTAAAATGACGCGCGCCCGGTAGTGTTCCCTCGTAAATCCAGCGCGTTGGCCCAGACGCAAGCAGTTAATCGCTCAAAATGTGTTTACCTATTATTAACACCTACAAATCTGTCGTTACAACTACGGTTTTCTTCAGTTTGTGTTGGACTAGTTTGCTTGTACGAATAGCCACTTACATCGCCATTTTTTTTAATATCAGTCTTGCATACTGTATCTTCACACGGTTTGAAAGTAAATAGATAAAACTCATAGTTTATTCCTTTCAGTACGTTGTTGTCGAGTTACTTCATCCACTTTTCTACCTAGAATTCGATGAACACCACTCAAAAAGATGTATAAAAATTACCTTCGTAGAAATGGTTTTCCTCAATCGTTTTACATATGCGTAGAGGTGCTCCGGCTCCGACATGAATGTCATTCATTCATTCATTCATTTATTTATTCAGAAACAATTTTCATTGAGTTTGAAATTATACAAATTAAATTAACAAAAAAATAATAATAATCAATTCACATTATCCATTTCATTACATGCAACAATTAATATACATAATTATCTAAAAAATAAAATATACATTCATTACCTAAATTACTACAATTCATCAATTGAATAAAAACATTTCTCCAATAGGAAAGCCTTGAGCTGTTTTTTAAATGTGCTCGAGTAAACTATACTTTTTAACTCTTTTGAGAGTCTGTTAAATATCTGTACGGCTTGATACTGCGGACCATGTTTTATTATGTCCAACTTGGGTTGAATCTTGCTTATAAGATCCTTTCGCCGCGTAGTTTCCCTAACCAGTCTTTCCTCCTCCGTCTCAAATTCGTGTAAATATTTTCGTAAAGTAGTCAGAAGTACAAGAACGTAAAGACTGGGCACCGTTAGTATACCTAAATCACCAAAGTGTGGACGGCAGCTGTCTCTTTGTGAAATACGAACAATAGTACGGATAGCTCTTTTTTGAAGAATAAAAGCTCTTTGACAATTGTAACTGTAGCTATTTCCCCAAAATTGTATACTATACCTTAGCTTAGATTCTATTAGAGCGTAGTATACCATTTTTAGATGTTCCGTGTTTACTTCATCCCTAAGTGTTCTCAGCGCATAGCACGCAGATGAAATAGAAGCGTCTATAGAAGTTAACTCTTTTTTCCAATTTAGTAACTCATCTACATGTACACCTAAAAATTTCACTTCCCTTACTAGCTTAATGCTGTCATTATTTAGTGTAATTTCCATATCGTCCTTGTTACGGGCGGTTGTTCTGTATAATATTACATTAGTTTTTGTGGTATTAATGTGTCGTAGAATAATAGAAAAAATCGGATCTTTGCGAAAATCCTAAGATGACTGCGAAGGACCGGATAGTTGGAATCTATGAACATTTTTCGTTATCAGCCGAGCTATTTTTAGGATTATTGCAAAAATCCGGCTTATCTTAGGTTAGCCGCGAATAACCGCTCATGTAATGAACGAATGTCTGATATTAACGCTATGCATTGATGGATGCGCTGATTGGCTTATGGCTACATTCCTTCGTCTTTCGAGCCATGTCTGACCAATAAGAATGAAGATGTTATAATAGACTCTTAGATTAGCCAATCAGCGTTCAAGTTTCCAATCGTTTTAAACAAACTGGGATTTTTGTAATGATCCTGATAATAAATAGCTCGTATGGTGACAAATCTTTCTGAGATTCCAATTATCTGGTTTTTTGTTTTGTTTTGTTATTATCCTAGAATTTTCGCAAAGATTCGATCTGTCCGATTATCCTAAGACGTATACATGTCACGTCTTGATTATTTCTGGACATTCACTTGGAATCTACTTACCTACATAATAAAGTAACACTACTATTTCTATGCTCTCGTTATTCCTGAGTCAGGAATAGACTTTCAACCTTTTTCGTAGGCGTTATTAGAAGCAATTAGGACCGTTTTAGTAACTTCAGTATACACCAGTTACATAATACTGTTAAATTCTTTAGTGCTGTGCTACATGGTAGTATTAGGTGGGTCGTGAATGCCAAGCATTGCAGTTCTCGCGGCTCATCCACCAAGGCGAGAGTAGGTACGGTCGACCGCACGTCGGTGGTAACACTTTGACATTAGCAGCATCTTTATTTCGTGAGCAGTAAGGGTGGTTTTTGAATTGACGTGTTACTACTGTCATGCAGGCGACTGTACACGGCGATTTTTTAGTGGGTGCGAGCCCCACATAACCACGCTGCCTCCCCGGGTGGTGTGGCATGCGGTAGGCATTTTCTCCATCTCAAAAAAAAAAGGTGGTAGTTTTAGGTACTACGCACTGGGATTCGTGTATACAATGTCTTGATAGAGGAGTCCGTTAATAGAAAAGTTTTCTTTATTAAATTTATGACCGGTGAGTTTTAGAAAATATTTTAAACTAACTTCCCGATGAGCTAGAGACTTGAAACTGTATACAACGTGTTATCGAAATAACTGAAAAACTTTTAAGGGGTCATTGTACCCATGAGTATGAACAACTTTTACTATGGGACCAACCCTGAAATCGCGAAACATCGCAGTTCCATACATTTGGTCGATTTATGTGAACACCGCCTTAAGAGGTTTTCAGTTATTTCAATAACACGTTGTAGGTACATAGCTCAGAACTGCATGACATTTTTTTAAAAATGTGGTAATAGGTATATTAAAAAAAAACATCAAATTATTATTATTTTTACTTAAGATACCGAGTTCAGGCTTCAGCTTGTAACTAACTGTGTACCTACGCACGGCTACATATCAAGCTGTATATTTCCAGTTTAAACTGATCTCTCAATATACAGAACGCCTTTACAATGCGAGGTCAGCTTATACTGGAAATCTATAGCTTGATGTGTAGCCGGGTGTACAATTAAAAAAACAACTGAGACGTCAAACCACCACCAACATTTGCATAGGTTTGTGAGAATTTAGACCAAAGATACTAAGATACTGCTTCTCTTTATTACATTAAGAATACAAGGCACGTCATCAATATGCTTCATAGTCGTACCACAGATAATATAATACTATTTCGTACTTAGTATACAGAACTCACATAGCAAATAGCTCACATAGGTTTCTGGCATGTTATTGGACAGAAGAATTTAATACCACGTACTTAATGGTGGATAAGAATGAGAAATATTACTGCGCGAATACATTATTCATGCATACTGAACTGCAATACACCACAGACTTAGAATAACTACACATAGAAACTAAATCCGCGTGAACAATTTGAAGCAACTAAATTGGAGCCAGAAATGGCTCCGTTCAGTACAGCTTACGCACCTATGTGTGTGTCGGCGAACATTTTACGTGCCGTTAGCTTTTGAGTTTTAATTTTGAGCGAAAATTTCAATGGAACTATAATTATATGTCTTATAATTATTACTCTAAGCCAACAGATAACGCATATGGCTGGCGATCGAGAAGTTGTCACCCTTTACACTGTATTATAAAATATATTTCAAGTGTTTTCTTTACGCATACTTGCGAGGTACGTGAGCATTCATAGCTAGCATTAGTGTGCGAGCGTTCACTACACGAACCACAGAAATAAATAGACAGAATGTTTGTAATCACGATTTTACTTGCGATTCATGCGTGGCAACTTTCGAATAAACTACACGATTATTATTAATATATATTGAAGTCATTAATTTTTAAAAATTAACTTTAATCAATAGTAGATTAGTAGCCAAGGGCTGTAAGGCATCAATTGCAGCCCGAGATATACAGCGCACGAGCGCAGCGAGGGCGCCTATAGTTCGAGGGTGCAATTGATGCTTACACCCAAACTAACAACTCTGCTTTACATCTCGATTGTGAGGTAAGTAGAAAAAAACCGGCATTACAAGAATAAAACATTTTATTAGTTAAAATTTATAGTGAAATGAGAACAATTTTCAAATTTTAGGGACAGGTGTTTTTTAATTACAACAAAAGAAAAATAAACTGTTTTAAATTCGAAAATGCGAGTCAATAAAGTTGAACCGAAAGTGTACGGTAGCCAAATGACACCTAATTGTCCAATAGACGACGAGCATCGACTGTCGACCAATCGCGCAAATGCAATTTTCGGCGTTGGCACCCCGCGCTTTTTATTTATTTATTAAATTATCAATAAGATACACAATCAAAGTTAGTAAAAAAGTACCACTTAAACATTTTTTTTTTTTTACTTGGGGAAGTCCTCATGGACGCACTCCGCCCGGGGAAGGCGGAGCCAGGGGTTTGAGTGTGGCACTTACAATTTATCTTCGTATCAGCACATTTATTTAAATAAGGATATCAACATGTTACTTTTATTAACAATTTTAACAAACATTATGAATGTAATAATTAAGGTATTTGATACAGCTTAAATACCTAAATGAAGATTCGACAGTGTTCTAACGCCACGCATGAATTATAATTCGGTCAGGAAATATGTTTTTAACTTATATTTTATGTTTTTATCAGTGATACGTATGGCGGTAGGTTAAGAATTAATGAGTCGTGGAATCAGATAAGCGCTCGTCCGTTCGCCGTAGGAGTTATTTGCCGTTTGTTTTGAGCGACTTGACGTGTAAACACCGGATGATTTATTCCATGCTGTAGTTCTTTATTGCAAAATTGCTCTTTTAAGAGTCTTAATAACCTTGTCATGTATAGGAAGGCGTCATGTATAATCGACCCTTCGGCCAACTTTGCCGAACGGTCTACATTCAACTTTGTCTCTTGCGTCTCCCACTTCCACAAGCGTCGCTCCACCAACGCATATTCGGGAAAATAACACAAAGTTGCAAAGTTTGATTCGCGAATGGATGTGCTCGAGATTGCTACGTGAGCTAGCCGCAACAAATGCTTGTTCACGAAATAAATGCTGCCGGTGAGTACCGTTCTTTAGATTTATGTCGGCAACACAAGAACATTATGTAATGACACCAACCGTTTGCCAGGACTCGACCGGTAACAATTAAAAAAAAAAACACAACTATTGTAGCAAAAATTACTAATATTATACTGATAACAAAAACCTAAAATGTTACTAAACTCTACTGATACTTCCCGAAAATACGACAGTTTTATCAATTAAATAAAAAAACAGCTTATTTGATGTAATAGATAGAACCATTGCTTATCTCGTAACCATCAGTCTAATATTAATATTTCGAGACCGAGCGTCAATGTATGTACACCAAGAATAAACATTAGTGAGACAAAACGCTATGTTACGAGGATCCAGATTGAGCCCTAAAATCTTTGGCGACGTCGGCGTTGGACGTACCTAGACGTAAAGTCGTTGGCACACCTAACCCATTTTATTTATTTATTTGCCAACATGTACATCAACAATTGAACATATTATAATCATTACACATTACAATGATATTACATTGGAGTACATGAACCCTGTTAGGGCACTGCAAACATTGAATAGGTGTTGAGTCACATTTTGTAAAAATATTTAGGTACCTAATTTAAAGAAAAATAAAACATACAATAATTACTATTCAAAATTACATTAAATTGATTGTTACAGTTGAGATTTCATTATAAATAGATTTTTACTGATTAATTTGCTAAAATAATTTATTACAAATTCACTATAAATTCATTTAAAATAAATAATTTAAAAACAATAATTAATTTAATAAGTATGTTAAAAATATGTCAATTTGTTAATATTTTATATACTCATTTCGAGTCAGTTATTAGTGTCAGGTTTAGTTAAGGTTGGAGATTAAAAGTTTATGGTCTAGAAAAGGTGTCCGATTTAAATTGTTCCACAGTATAGCAGGCTTTTTTAATTAATAATGTTTTTAATTTGTCATAAAATATCGTAACTTTTTCCTCGTTCTTAATGTGTTCAGGTAATTTGTTGTAAATAGTAATCATTCTGTAGTCGGGACTATTCTTCATTATTTCTAAATGTATAGTTGGTGTAATTAGTTTAATTTTTATTTCTAAGGTTATAATTTATGTTTATTTCAGCGTTTGACTTGAAGGAGTGTCTGTGATTTCTAATGAACATTGAACACTGTAGAATGTACAGAGAGGGAAGTGTTAATATTTTGTGTTTAATAAAGTGATGGTAACAGCTATCGCGTTGTCTTATATTACACAGGATACGTACACACTTTTTTTGTAATATAAACAAGTCATTAAAGTCAGTACTTTCGCCCCACAGTATAATCCCGTAATTGAACCAGGCATAAGCATAGTACATTGTTAATGCGGTTTCTAAGTTTGTGGTTGTTTTCAATTTACTAAATGCATAAATGAATTGGGACATTTTGCTTTTAAGTTTTTCAACATGTTGTTTCCAATTTAAGTTGCAATCTAATGTAATGCCTAATAGGGTAAAATCACTCACCTGTGCGACATTCAGGTGTTCGATTAGTTTGTCTATATTTAAAGGGTTTTTTTGGTAGGGTTGGAACTGTAATATTTTTGTTTTGCTTAAATTGATTTCTAAATTATGTTCGTGGAGCCAAACTATTATATCTTTGAAACTATTCTGTATGTGTAGGGTACTTTCAATATCATCGTTACATTGAAATAATAAAGATACGTCATCAGCAAATAGCACGCAAGGCGTGTGGATCGTTTTGGTTAAGTCATTAATATATATTAAGAATAGAATACATCCTAATACACTGCCTTGTGGTATGGAGTTGTTAACGGTTTTAATGTGCGATTTAACGCCGTATAGTTCGTTTGTTTTTCTATTATAGTATTCAATTTGGACGAATTGTTTTCTATCTTTTAGATACGTTTTTAGCCTCTGATAGGCTTTACCGCGAATGCCTACGCCATATAGTTTTTGTAATAGGATATTATAGGACACCTTTTATCTTATCATAATCATTACCACATTGTCACATGTATTTAGAACACGACGCAAACAGAGTGGTGTTACGTGTTTAACGTGTGTATCTGCCTGTGGCATCGTAGCTCGCAAACGGATGAACCGATTTTGATTAAGTTTTATTTGTGACGTGTGTAGATGTTGACTTGGTCTAGAGTGTTCCAGAAAATCTGTTCAGCAGATTGAAGACCATCAGGTCTTTTCTATTTGATGAGGAATTTGAGCAACTTCCAAAGGTCTGATCGATTCCAAATTTGAGATCCTGTTATTTCAATAATATTGCAAGAACATGGTAACCTTGACCTGATGCTGCAGCATCACCTGGAATCTGCAAGATACCCAACTCCTCACCAACTTACAGCAGAGGTATCGTCTTTGGACTCATTTGAATGGTTTCAATGAATAGGTTTTAGATAGATGGTGGTCTGCAGGGTCTGATGATGGAGTAGGAAAGAGGAATGATTAATTATAATAAAACATAAAATAATAAATATTTTTGGGACATTTGTACACACCACCATCTGGTCCCAAACTAAGCAGAGCTTGTACTATGGGTAGTAGACAATGGATATAATACTTATATAGGTACTTTTTTTTGTAAATACTTACTTATGATACATAAGAAACACCCACCCACAAATATTTGTGTCCTGTGGGATTCGAACCCACGACCTCGTGATCAGCAGTCCTACACTCGTCCCACTAGACCACAGAAGTCCTCATTTATGGATTCTTAGCTACCTTTACTAGTAAAAAATTCATCAACAACATCAACTTAGCCTTTCGCAGTCCACTGCTGGACATAGGCTGAGTTGATGATGATGATGTGAAGAATGTGGCTGGGGGGGACTGGATGCGGAAGGCAGAGGACCGAGCGTTGTGGCGCAACTTGGGAGAGTTAAAAATTGATACCAATTAATTATTAATAATGATTTATTTTTTATGTTTTTGAGCTGACCGTACTGAATTTTGACGTGGGTTGAACGTGGCATACATTTTGGGTTGTGTGTGGACTTGTCAAATGACTGGGGTGAACGTGGCATAGAAATGGGTTCAAAGTGGAAAAATATTATTTGGGTTGAATAGACGTGGGTTGAATGTGGAAGCACCCAAGATAAATACATAAGTTTAACAAATAACATAAAAAAACGTCAAACTTTAAAATTGCTGTCCTGTAATGGTTTTTTATGTTATTTGTTATACTTATGTATTTATCATTGTGTTTTGGACAAATCAATATATTCACGCCGGGTAAGCTAGGTAATTTTTTAAAATTTAAAATGTAATCGGTAAACTAGTACGGTAGTTTGATAATAATAAATAATAATTATTATTAGTCTGCGGGGGCCACACGACAAGACGTATGTTACAGTTTTTGTCGAAACAAGAATGAAACTGAAATGATACTTCGTCGCAATAATTTTATTCACAATTGAAATAAAATGCACTTGAAGTCTACGTGACTACATTCACGTTCGCGTTGTTACTCTCAAATACAGAGGTTTGTTTGAAATAGTGATATTTAAAGCAATACAGAGATTTACGAACTGTTTTCTGATGTGAGATTTTATGAAAAGTGAATGTCTGTTTGATTGATTTACCATTATAATGTACTTCAGTGAGTTTTATAGACTTTTCTTTCCAATGATATTTGTGTTAGCTTTTTACAGAGTTGAATATTTCTTCAGTTACATCAGTATTACCTACTCGAGATCTCGATATTTTTGTTAGTTTTTTGTTTTATTACCATGACACTGTTTTAATTTAAGATATTTATAATCGTGACACATTATGTTAATCTGAGTTTACATTTTCTGTACATAATAACTATGTTTTATGTTAGCTGTAAATTAAACCGTCGTAAAAGTTTCAATTTGCATCAACTGTATCTTCTTTAATATTTTACTGTCCCATTTGCATTATTCGGTCTCTAACGTTTCATGATCAAAGGTTTGTATTTGATTTATCAGGTTTTTGTTGAAAACCTGTTGATGATTAATGCGTGAGTAAACGCTTGCACAAAAAGAAACCCAGAAAAAACATATTTAAAAAAAACGACTACCTCAATATTATTGATTTTTGTGCCATGGAAATTTGCAGAAATAAATGAAATTTCCATCTTTCTCCTTTGTCTCTATGGAAATCTATGTAGTTTATTTTATATCAGCTCACAAAACAGAAATTCGCACTTGTATTATACCTAGGTATCCTTTTCATTTTCATTTTGTACCAAGTAAAGGGATTCATTTTATAAAAGCTCTCGTTGTGTGAAAGGCCTAACACAGACGTTTTAGACGCGCCGGGGTAGCGACCTCATGTCGCTTGTTAAGATTGTAATAGTCATTATCATTACTATCGTCTGGAGAAGCTCTTATCACGTTAACGCTCTTCTGTTTTAATAAGATTTTAGCAGATTTCTGTGTAAATAATGCAAAAGCTACTAATTATACCCTTTAGATGAAAACTGTTTCAATCTTTGTTTCAAAAAGGTATTAGATTTAAGTAGAAATTGACACAAAGCAATTTTTGATCATACAGTAATATTTATAGGTCTTTACCAGCCCATTAGCATCTCAAAGCTAGGCACAGGCCTTTTTCCGAAGGTTCAGGCCTTAATCCACCACGCTGGCCATACCCCCAAAATGAGGGGTTTAATATTCCAAATGAAAACTTTTTGAGTAGGCATTTTTTTTGTCAATATTAAAGAAAAAAAACAACGGCTAAATATTTACTCTACCCGGAAATGATCGTTACGAGTTATAATCTAGTTAGCAGCTGTGTTTTATAATAACGTGACGCCATTAACCTATTAACAGCCGCCTTTGCCATGCTTTTGAGTTATTTTGAGCATATTTTATCATAACTTTCTGGTTAGAGACTAAATTATCTACCAACACCCAAGCTTGTTTAGCTCATACAGTTTATTCTTGCGGCTGACTGGTATCTGTTTTAAAAAATATACACGTTAACAGCAATGAAGCGTTTGGCTATTAAATCATTAAACCAGGTGTTCATGATAATGATCGAAAATTTACCAAGAATTTAAGAACGTCGGAAACCGTCTAAATTTTTGCACAGAGTAAACACAGTATCGGCCTGCCCACACAATAAGATTTATATTCAACGATAAAAATACCACATTGGTTCTTTCAAGTCGCCAACTGGCCAAATTCGTGGATATCAACGCTGTAGTCGTGTAAAAAAATAAACAAAGGAGTTAACGTAACTAAAACAGAATGTATGGCGGGAATAGAAACAGTTTACGGAGCTGTGAACGACGCATGCGCATACATACATACCTAGAACAAGCTTGCAATTGCGTAGCACGGAACATAATTATCTTTCTTTACGAGTTGCCCGAGTTCCACTGGTCGTTAAACGGTGTTCTTGTGTGCATCTTTTTATTTTTCTTTTGAAAAAGTCTTTGTAGGTTTTTAAGACTAGAGATGATGAAACAATTTCTACCGACGAACTTGTAAAAGATTTAGAAGGAGCGTAGCTTTAAGAATTTGGGAATGGAATTGTCATTCTAAATCAAGTCTTCTAGAGTGGTGCTAAAAAGGCCAAGTTATTTTAGTATTTAATTTTATAGACACAACGCTCACTCACATACACAATCATACATGCATACAATATTATGTATCAAATCAATCATTTACCTTATATTCTTCTTCTTCTTCTTTCCCTCAGCCTTATTCCATTATCTGGGGTCGGCTCTCCTTGTCTGCCTTCTCCATTTATTTCTATCCCGCGCGGTCGTGGCTTCGATCTCGCTCTCCTTCAAGTCCCTCTGGACTGTCGACAGCCTTATATTAAATTACATATTTTATAGAACCGTACTGTTCAAGAAATAGTATTCATTAATACAACATGATGTTATTTTCCGAATATTTCGCGGGTTAGTCTACTAATATAAAATCCTATTTGAAGAGTTTAGTGTTACATTATATAAACTTGTCATTTGTTCGTGTTGAGCGATGCGTCACGTTGCATGTGAACTCTTGCATTGCACATGCATATTTTGGCATCAAGCCCTTTCATTACTAATTCAACACATTGTTTACTAATGCTATTACCAACTACTTACTACCAACACTAGTAAAAATAAATTAATATAAAAAAGTTTGCTTGCCAATTTGGGAGCTCATTGTTTATTAATAGAGATTTTTTTTCTAATATGCCTACTGTTCAGGCATCAGTCTTGCATTTTCCATTATAGGGTTGATAATAATCTATGTTTCGGCAACGATATTTTTATGGTTTTATATATATTTTATTAAATCTGTTGAAACTAAAAACTAAAAATTGATTTGAAAAAATACTTTGTAAAGAGAATAATTATAAAATAGAAAGAATATATATATATATATAATAACAGATGAAAAAAATGGGGTTTTAATGAATGCGTCAAAATGTACCTACAATGTGTTACTTAAATATCTCAAAACCTGACACTAGTGTGTTCAAAATCGAGAGTAGAATGGTTTACAATACTTTTTAATACTAATAATAATAATAAAAAAACAATTGGTTAATTTAAAAAAAAAAGAGTCATACAACGAAAAGATTCATATAACGACACGACGCTGAGTACGAGATCCATATCTATGTAGGAAAACAGAACATGTCATATTATAATCCATTGGGAATAACCCAGTAGGTACACTGTAGGGCGAGCGGGGCGTGTCGATTAGAATAAGTATAACAAAAAAATTAACTACCCTAATCAATTCTCCTCGTGATTCTGATCAAACTAATTTCTCAAAATGCGTTAACAAGACATAACTTTCTTAGTAAAATTCTCGCACAAAAGACTCATATTTTCATACACGTATGTCACGAATGAAATGTTATGTAAACATTGTTTCAAAATAACAAATGCTAGTAGCAATACTGTTTATTTTCAGAATTTTGTACTCGTAACATGTCGGGACAACACTCCTGTTTGGATAATAATAAAGAGAACTTCGTGCAGGTGAAGTTGTTTCCCGGAAGTTTGTAAACATCTTCTTGTTAATACATCCTGTATTATGAATGTATTTGTGTGATCTAGAATTCTGGAATATAAATAGAGATACACTTGCTTAGAATACAACTGAACTCCCTCGGCGCCATATGTATCATTTACCGCGATATGTATTGTCAAATCATTGTGTATCTTTTTCGTTACACATGGCCCGGTAAAAAGTCTTGCTTGATGCTAAACTTTTCCTAAGGCTACGTGTATCAAAAATGATACACATTGAAAAACAAGTGGTGGAGGTAGGGGGAGTATTAAATTAATTATTCTGGGGTATCCTAGCACCCCAGACCTAAATAAAGGTCGTTGTATTTGCATGAAGGGTTTGGCGTTAAGGGCACAGATTAGATAATAGTTAAAACGTAACAGATACATCACTCCCGTACAAATTATACATCCATGCGAGCGCTCAGTTGAGCGTGTGGCGCCCCACTAGTATTTGTACTCTCGGGAGTACGCTAGCTGGCAGGCATATAACGAGTGCCTGAGCCCTGCTAGGGGTGTATTAATCCCGGTTAAGAGATGAGTGTCATGGTTGGTACTGTTATCAGAGAATGTTGTAATCTGATGGTAATCATTTTGTCAGATGACTATTTAAATATCATCATGGGGTACTTAACATGACTACAATCCTTAACGCCACTATGAGGTAAGAAAATAAACAACGCAGCTTGTAAGTTTCCACTGCATGACTTTCAAGTAGTATCAGAAGACGTGGCTTGCTTTCAGCCACGCATATTTTCAAATAAGCATTTTCAGGCTTAATATTACAGTTAGGTATAGTCATATCCGGGCACGGATATTATTGGATCTAGCCACAAAATTATTGGCAATTAGTAGTCATTAGGGATTCGTAAGAAGATTTTCCAAATAAAATAAGCATGACTAAGTAGTATTAATCTTTGGGTAATTCAGTGAGTCATTAGAGAATTGTTTATATTGCTCAGTCGATCGAAGCGCTGGGTACATTAGATACTAAGTATATAATATATCTATTGCTAGACGTTACTGAAAGAACGCAGAGCATTTTCATTGGTCGTCACTTTGTAATTGTTGTTATCATCATTTAAATATTTTATGCCTAAAAAAATCAGTAGGAACGATAATAAATCTATTTAATTACATAATTACATTGCTAGTATTTGGTTTGAAACTTTTATTAACATTTTTTACTTACTTCGTTGGCTAAGCGATCCAGAATATATTAGTGGCCTTCAAAATGAGAGAACGCTATATTTCAATTAAATATGACACGATAATTTTATTAATTTATAATTGACATTATCAAAATTGCTATGTTAATATCATCATCATCATCATTTCAGCCGATAGATGTCCACTGCTGGACACAGGCCTCCCCTAATCAAGGGGGGATATGCCATAATCGCCACGCTTGGCAGGCAGGTTGGCGATCCCAGTTAGTTGGAAGAACGCTGCTGTCCATCCTCTGGTGAATCCCTTAGTCGCCTTTTACGACACCCATGAGAAGAGATAGATAATGATGATTAGATGTGTTAATATCTGTTTGCTAATATAACAAATGCGTTAATTTAATGAAGTAACAACTCGTAAAATATGAATTAGTAAAGCTGAAGAGTGATATTATATACGACTATCTCACAATAAATAAATCACACACGTTTCTAACGACCAAATTTATTTTAACTGTCTGATCTAATCTTTTGACAGTTAAATTTATTACTTGTCTCGTAACGAGAGAACTCAAACGGAAACATAAATAGCAATCGTTTGTTGGATTAAAATTACATTTGGTATCGATAAAATTGGATGCCAATATGTGAGTGAGAAATATATCGAATCTATTTTCGCTTCATAATATCCAGGAGTAGTCATCGGCCGTCTTGCACATAGTGAAAACAAAAAACAACACCATTAAATAACAACACACAACACAAACACACACACACCACCACCACACCACACAACACCATTAAACCACACCATTATTTAACACCATTTAATTAGTAAATTATCGCCTTCATTGCGCTTCATTTTGTGTTACAAACAAAAATAAATAAGTAGCTACCTAATACTAATAAATTGTGTAAATATGTTGTAGAAAACTTAGTATATACGGGGCCGATTTATGCCGCTCTGTACTAAAAAGTACGCCTTCATCCTTTAACCCATAAACATCCACCTCCAAACATAGTTTTCTTAACATTCCACAATTATTTATTTAATTGTTATAAGTGAAAATAGCCATTATCTTGGCATACGGGTTGAGAATCGTATGTTTTATTTACAATAATAACTAGCAGTTCAAAAAAAGATATACAAAGTTAATCAAGGTTATCTACCAAAGTACTCAGAAAAAATAATTATAAAGAAAATTGTAGTGTCAACTCAAGATATGCGACCGAACAATATTTAACATCCATTCTTTTTTTTTGTAGTTTCTTGTGAATTTTCTAGTGTACAATCAAGAATATTTGTATAAAATTATTTGCATTGTATCGTGCACAGAAAAAAAAGAAAAAGAAAACTGTAGTGTCAAGGCAGGGTAGGCCCCCCACAAGGTGGACCGAGGACCTGGTGAAGGTCGCGGGAATCCGCTGGATGCGGAAGGCACAGGACCGGTCGTTGTGGCGATGCTTGGGGGAGGCCTATGTCCAGCAGTGGACGTCTTTCGGCTGAAATGATGATGATGATGATGAAGGCAGGGATGGTCTCAGTATGCACTCCCTCTACCACTTAACAGGCAGCGGGGGGAGTGCGTTTATGGAGCATTATCATGCACATGATACTCCTAATAAGTAATTTACTAATTGCCAATAAGCTTGTACAGTCAACCGCATATCGATGGTCATAAACCAGTTTAAGTAGAGCCTGTCATGAATCAAATTTACATATCAAGCCAGTTTTACTTATAATGGTTTTTTTACTATTGATGTGCCGAAAAACTTAATAACTTTTAGTTTAGAACCAAAAGAAGAAAGGATGATCCTTTAAGTGCCTAATGCACATTTTCTTCGGTGGTCTCTTTACCACAAAAGAAATATCTTAGGTACCTACATCTCAATACCTCATCATCAAAAAGTAGCTATACTGATTTCTTGAAATGCCAAAAAAACTTTCAACACAGCTGGAACAAATAAAGCGTTGTCAACTTATACCTTTTGGGGTAAATAAACTTTGTAAGGCGTAGCTCTAATATTCATAGTTATAGTACTTTCTGCTACCTGTTGCAGCTACGGAATTGGCATAATAAAACGTACAGTGACATTTTATGCGCTACAATGCACTCTATTTTTAGAAGCGGTAATTTTATTTTAGAGATGTACCATTACCATTATAGATACGTAGTACAAGAATAATAATATAATTATAGAATTACATGCAAGGGTAAAAGGGTATAGCAGTGATAGCCTAGTGTTTGAACGCTTGCCTTCCATGCAGGATAGTGCGAGTTCGATCCTGGCCCACACCTCTGACTTTTCGGATTCATGTGCGGATCAGAATTTGTTTATCACTAGCTTTAACGATGAAGGAAAACATCGTGAGGAAACCTGCACACCAGAGAGTGCTCCATACAGTTCTCGATCGTGTGTGTAGTCCACCAACCCGCACTAGGCCAGCGTGGTGGACTAAGGCCTTAGCTTCTCGTACTAAGAAGAGGCCCGTGCCCAGCAGTGGGACAGTAATGGGCTGGTTATGTATTTTTATTTTTAATAATTGACGTGATAGGGGTCATTCTCCATTCTCTTTGAATAACATTTCTTGCCGCTTGCCATAAACAGTACACTTCACCCAGCTTATCCGGAAGCTAGTACTAGGACGCCATAACCGTGCGGCGATAAGCGGAACACGTCCGGTAGTTAACGTGAAATATCCACCGGCACTGCACTAGCGGGTAACGACCTTGTATAGAAAATAACTTTAGAATGTCCTTTATTATTTATAAACAAAATATATTTTTAGAGTATTATTGTATAAACGTCTTTGTTACAAAATGACTATTTTATCGCCACAACCGCTACTGTCATTAGGGAGCTGAAGATAAACATAATAACATATCGCATTCATATTTTTCGTATTTTAGATATTTTTTTTAACTAGATAAATCTAGTTAAACATTGGGGTAGGTACCTATACCGTTTAGCTACCATTTCAGGACAATAACAATAAAACTGTAGTGCTATAAAAATAGAGCGCATGGCTCTAGCTGTGAGAAGAAATATGCTGGTGCGCAGGTTTGCTTGTTTTAGTAAGAAAGTTAAAATGATGTTGTTTAAAGCTTACTGCCTAACCTTTTACACAAGCAGCTTGTAGGCTAGCTACACGAAAAAAGCACTGGATGCCCTGAGGGTCCAATATAAGATGCTTTTGGGGCTGCCGCGTTTTTGTAATGCCTCTAATATGTTTGCCCAGGCGCGTGTTCTAATCCTAAATCACTTCATGCAGGTGTTGGTTAGGCAGAAGTGATTTAATTATATTGATTTGGTTGCTTGTATTGAAGGCAAGTTGTAAGATACCTACCTACTATATAACACTAACATAAGTCATTGGTTACTAACACGTGGATCCTTGGTCTCTAATAAATAAATAATAATGTAATTTAATTAAAATATCATTAATACAAATGAACTTTAGGTGCAATACATAGTTTATAGGCTCTTAATTAACCAAATGTACGTATACTGTGTTTGTGAATATAGCTGTCAAGTGTTGTTTTGTAACTTGAGTGCATAGAAACAGATCGGAACCTTTAATGAAACATACAGGGGAAGCGGGGGTGAAATTCAAACGTGTCAAAGATAGCATGATAGTGTGGGATGTGTGTGGTTAGCCGTAGTTTTGGTTAGATGTTTTCCACTTGCAATAGGCATTAATAAAATAGGTCCCATTAGGAACTAGTCCTTATATAGGTATATAATGCTACGTTAGCGTGTTATTGTTAAAATACACTCATACTTGCTTTCTCTACTTTTAGTTCCAAATAAAAATTTCGCTTTGCTCTAGAATGTTGATTAAGAAATGCACTTAACTTTTATTTTATTATCAGCCTGTAGTGTCCCACTGCAGGGCATAGGCCTCCCTTCCCTTTTTCCACTTGTCCCTGTCTTTTGCCTTCTGGGGTCAATCCTTCAGATAGGAGTCAAGTTCGTCCCGCCATCTCCTTCTGGGCCTGCCGCGTTGTCGTTTGCTGCTGTCTGGAACCCACTGTGTGGTTGTATTCGCTCATAGCTCCTCCGGCATGCGGCAGATGTGACCAGCCCAGTTCCACTTAAGCTTGGCAGCTGTTTGGCCTACATCAGCAATTTGTGTTTTGGAACGCAGTATAGAGTTTCTTACGCGATCAGTAAGTCTAACTCGTAGGATACTGCGTTCCATTGCTCGCTGACAAACTCCCAGTGCAGACTTTTGACGCTTTGTCAGTGACCATGTTTGCGCTCCATAGGTGAGGGTGGGGAGGATGCACATGTCCATGAGCACTTAACTTAGTTAAAATTAAATCAAAACGACGAGGAACGCGGTAAAGAATAAACAATAGTGTTTAAGGTGAATGCTACAGGGCTACACGTTTTTTTGCAAATTGTTTCTGCTATTTCACCCTGTATATCGACCTAAATATGATTTGCTGCAATAATAAAAATATGCTAGTTGGTCTAGTGGTTGCAAGCGCGACTGCTGAGCGTGGGATCCTGGGTTCGATTCCCGAGTCGGGCAAAGTGTTATTGGGTTTTTTCATTAGGAAATTCTCAGTAGCAGCCCGGAGTCTGGATTTGTGCTCGGTTCATGGCAATAGGCTCGCCTCCTATTACATGGGACTATAACATAACTGGCGAAATGTGGGTGTACTATACACCTCTGCCTACCCCTTTGGGGAAATACAGGCGTGATGTTATGTTATGTTATGTAATGATTTAGTAATAATATGTAATTTAAAAGAAAAAAACTATAATTAACTCCATTGTAATGTTAAATATTTATTTATTTATTTAATATGCATTATGACAAAAATTGTATGCCAGTACCTGGTGGAACATGTATTAGTTCAAAATAATGTTTTCTAACACCTTATTGTACCATGTTTGATGCAAATAAATACTATTCTATTCTACTATTCTATTCTACTGAATAATACTCATAGAAGATATAATTAACCTAGCTCTTAATTTAGATAGATAGATAGATAGAATATACTTTATTGTACACCATGAAAATAGTAGTAAACAGGAACAACGTACAAATTATGGGTACATGGGTAATTTATTCTAGTATCGTTACAGGCGGAATAAAATAACAGATTATAAAATAAAATAACATGCCTGTACAAGACCAACAAAGGTCCCCCTATCTCAGCATATTCTACAACACTGAAATGTTGCAGCGCTGGTTTTCGGATGGGTCCCGATAATGAGGCCACGGGTAGACACGAGCAAATACATACCTAATAATTAAAATAAACCTAAATTATTACTGTTAACAAACCTAATTTTAAGTTCAACAAATTACTGAGCTTGAAGAGCTTATACCTGATAGAGCTAGGTTCATATTTTGTACGAGTATTAACAAACTTCTTTTCTACGTTATAATAACAAATGGTAGAATTTTAAAATTAGAATAAAAACTCAAAACAAAAGAACAACGAAAAGTTCGTAGAATTGTCATTACTAAAAGTGGATTCTGTTACGAAATTAAATTGGACACAAAAACGCAGACGACTTGGGTAATATTTTATAAACAAAAGAATTTTAAAAGTAATCAAAATCAGCTGAACTCGAACGTTTTGAAGATAGAGCAGGAACAATAACGTTGAAAAAAAATTCATGTTTTTCGAGGTTTTTTGTATGGTTTAATTAGTATTTGTCGTGATCGACACCATAGTACTTGTACTATTATTTGTTCTATGACCATAGTAACACATATTCTCTGAAAATTTCAACTAGTTATCTATTACCGTTACAAAGATACAGCCCTGTGACAGACAGACGGACGGATGGACGGACGGACAGCGTAGCGAGAGTAATAGGGTCCCGTTGGCACCCTTTGGTTACGGAACCCTAAAAATCGACTTTGTATGGGAGAAAATTTTTTTTTTTTTAAAAAGAATTTTAATTTGGTTGCGTTGTGGAACAGATACTGGACCTACCAGGCCCCTCAGAAAGTATTGCGAAAAAAAGTTTTTATATATGGGAGACTGGCCAGTTATAATGTTTTTCGAAAATATGATTATTTATAAGTAAAAATAAGTAAGTTCCAATTTCAAAATTTCCCTCCACATTTTTTGCGAGTTAATTCAAAGTATTGTGTCTCACTGAAATATGGATCTGCGCCGGGAACATTTTAGAGCTATGATTTTATACGATTTCAAGTGTCGCCTGAAACCGGATGAATCGTACGATAGACTTCAAATGGCATTCATGGATGAAGGCCCTTCCAAGGCAACCGTGTATCGTTGGTATAACGAATTCAAGCGCGGTCGACCAACTTTGGGGGATGACGAAAGAAGCGGTCGCCCTTTGACGGCTGTTACCGAAGAAAACGTGCTAGCAGTGAAAAATGTAATCCAAGACAATAGGCGAATTACATATCAGGAGATTCAACACATATTGAAGATTGGATCGGGAAGCGTTCACGAGATTCTACACAGCCATCTTCGCGTGAGGAGGATAGTATCACGCTGGGTGCCGCACAACCTCACCGATGCTCAGAAGCAGGCCCGGGTGGAATGGTGCCGTGATATGCTTAACAAATTTGAAGCAGGCTCGTCTCGGCGTGTTTACGACATCGTTACAGGTGATGAGTCCTGGATTTATCAATACGACCCAGAAACCAAGCGCCAGTCGACTGTTTGGGTGTTTCAAAATGAGCCAACGCCTACCAAAGTGAAGCGATCTAGAAGCGGGGGTAAGATTTTGATCGCTAGCTTTTCTAATTTGACTGGCCACTTGGTATCAATTCCCTTACGGGATCAAAGAAGCATTAATGCCGAATGGTATACTACCAAATGTTTGCCAGAAGTTTTCTCTGTTATAAGCAACAAGCGACCAAACACAGGGCTCCGCGGGCTACTGCTCCACCACGACAATGCACCTGCGCACACCGCACTCAAAACGAGGGACTTCTTGGACAGCACGCCAGTCAAACTCCTGGGTCACCCTCCTTACAGCCCTGATCTAGCACCGTGTGACTTCTTTTTATTCCAAAAAATAAAAAATCAGCTCAAAGGGATACAATTTTCGTCGCCGGAAGATGCGCTGGCTGCGTTCGAGCAGGCTGTAAACGAGGTGTCTGCGGCGGACTGGAAAAAGTGTTTTGAAAACTGGTTTAGGCGCATGAATCTTTGTATAGAGGCTGGTGGAAAGTACTTTGAAAAGATTTGATAAAAATATATGTACGTATAGAACAATTTTTTTTAGTTTCGCAAAACTTTCTGAGTGTCCCACGTATATGCAAATTATCCGGACTTTTTATAAAATTATCCTCTATATTCGGTTTTCTGTACTATTAAAAAAAATACATAATAAATTTTCTAGAACTACAGACTAGACACCGAATAGTCGGATGTTTCCGGTAACCAAGCATATGCAATAGCGCTGCATATCTTACGCCCCGCCGCCAATCAGGACGTCACTGCGTCAGCGAGCGGAACCAATCATACCACTGAACTTTTGAGCTGACCAATTATAACGCACCCTCCACCCCCATTTTACGACTGTGTTCTCATGCAAAACTTTGTTTATGCAGCGTCTTGACGCTTACTGGCTTATGTCTAGAACCAACTATACATTTTTGAAATCCTTCCACAATATCGACGACTTTTAGCATACAATCTTTAAGAGGTCTCCAAGTAAAATAAAATTTCCTTTTTCCTTTTATGTACGTTCATTTGAGTTTAATTCAAACAGACAGATGGACGTTAAGAAGATAACAATGCTTACTGCCTCTCCACAGAAAATACGGCTGATATGCCCATTAACTGGCTTTAGATCCTTTTTTATGAAACTTGAAAATATATAACATTGAATTAAATTGCTTTCCCTTGCTTGCTTGCTTTAAAACGAAATGTACAATTTAAGTTAGTGTAAATTGAATTTGACTGGAAATTACTTTTTTTAAAGAAATCGTTTTTTCTCGCTTATTGCTATGGCCAGTTTGTGACTTAGTATTTCCACTTTTATTAATTTATTAATAGAAACGCGTTGGTAAGCTTTACAATTTTTCGATTTTGTTACCCATGGCTTTTACTTTTCCTTTTAAACAAAGAAAAAATTGTTGGCTTGCCTTTACGAGATAATAACATAATTATTGTAGCGTTAATTTTCAATCAGCATACATTTTGGTTAGTTAAAGTAGCTCAGCGTGCTATGGAAAGGGCTATGCTCGTAGTTGCTCTGAAGGATCGAATCCGAAACGAGGTGATCTGACAGACAACCAAAGTTGTCGACATAGCCTACAGGATTAGCAAGCTGAAGTGGCAGTGGGCCGGCCACATTAGCCAAAGAATCGACGGCCGTTAGGATAGACGGGTTCTTGAGTGGAGACCGCGAATCGGTAAACGTAGGCTCCCCCAGGCTCGATGGAGCGATGATATTGGCAAGGTTGATGGTAGCAACTAGATACAAGTGGCCGAGGATCGATGTCAGTGGCGTGCCATTGGAGAGGCCTATGTCCAGCAGTGGACTAATGTCGGCTGATTAAGATGATTGACACGCAACATTTTCTATGAACGGATGTTTTTTTTTTTTTCGTTTCAGAGCCGGTCTCATAGTAAAAGTTGTTCATATTGTGGAGTACAATTATCCTTTAAAAGGTTATTGGTGATTTAAAAACAACCCCGTATGTACAATATTATCTTACTTTTTAAACAATACATTTACCAACTAATTAAAAGAAAATAGCTTTATTAATGACCACTCCATTAAATAAAATAAAATAAATAAATAATAAATAAATTTTCATTTACAAAAAGTTTTACATCAAATATCTGTAAAGTCCCTGACTTCTGAGCTAGGTACAAACCTGTGTTACAGAAGTCGGTGTCTTCTCCCATTAGTTTAACACAAACAGTGAGTAATACTTAGGTACAGTTTACATAATTCCATTTAAAGTACAAAATTAAATTGGATAAATTCTCAGAAAATTACTGTAATTACCTACCGTAATTGTAAATTTCATGTATAGCGCTGAATCTTGATTACATATAAATTACCCTGGCGCTTTTAGTGGATGTCGTAAGAAATGTCACGGTATTAATATTCAAACAGGAAGGTCAGCAGCTACTTTCAGTAGTACTACAGCAAACTTTCTGTTCTACTTATCAGCATTGCCAAAAACAAGACAAATCGTTTCTCAAGGCGGTAATGGCGAAGCGCCATGTCACGAAGCGAATACTCTTGAGACATTGCTGTTATTTATATTTGGTGCTTTGTTTTAATTACTGTTTTTTTTTTCGCAGAATGCACAAATTATTTGGCCCAGCCTATCATGGAGAGTGGGCGCCCACTTGATCCAGCTTATGATGTAAATATTGCAAGTAAGTATTTTTTTTTACTATTACAATAGTTTGTTTTTAAGGTTATGGTTCAACTAATACAAAGTATATATCATCATCATCATCATCATTTCAGCCGACAGACGTCCACTGCTGGACATAGGCCTCCCCCAGGTATCGCCACAACGACCGGTCCTGCGCCTTCCGCATCCAGCGGATTCCCGCGACCTTCACCAGGTCGTCGGTCCACCTTGTGGAGGGCCTACCCACGCTGCCCCTTCCAGTACGCGGTCGCCACTCCAGAACTTCACTGCCCCATCGGCCATCATTTCTGCGAGCAATGTGCCCCGCCCACTGCCACTTAAGCTTGGCAATTCTTTGGGCTATGTCGGTCACTTTCGTTCTCCTGCGAATCTCCTCATTTCTGATTCGATCACGCAGGGACACTCCGAGCATAGCCTAGCCGAGAACCGAGCCCTCTCCATTGAACTTTGAGTGACTTTGAGCCTTCTTATCAGGCCCATTGTGAGCATAGTATTATATCAATCAATCTATTTTCTCTGAAGCTTATCAAAGTCCATTGCAGGACAATAATTTCTTGATACAGTTTCCCTTACTCATTCTCGCAGATGATGTAGAAATTTCGTGACCGTTAACAATAATATCCCCATCTTTTCTCATGGGTGGGATGGGCAGCAGCGTTATCCGAGTATTTATCCAACAAACTGCAATCGCCAACCCGCCCGCCAAGCGTGGCGATTATGGCGTATCCCACCTTCTGGGGGAGGCCTATGTCCAGCAGAGGACGTCTTTCGGCTAAAATGATGATGATGATGAAAAAATGGCTTGATAAAATTTGGATGTACAAATGAATTAAATATTGGAATTTACCAAAAATAAAATAAAAATGAAACTTGAATCAATGGATAAATCTTAGACTGATTAATTTTGTACTGTTGCCTTCAATCTTATTGTATGCCTAAATAGGTAAACTGTGCTGATCCAAACTTGTACCTATTAAGAACTGTAATGTACCACTGTTGACACACCGTGATTCGTGACACTTGCCAACCATTTCATATAGAATCCCCGATATATTTGCTCCGTTCTAAAGCAATTTGTTTGGAATCCAATATCAAGTGACAAAGGGCAGCAGTCTTTTGTAACCCGAGATTATTCGTACGTGTTCTGCGGTATAATTCCTCTACACTGCGGCACAGAGCTTTTGTTTTGTGGCATGGAATTTTGTGCAAAGGCAAAGATCGATAGTTAATAAACTAAGCCATTTTGCTGTGCTGTCCTGTAATAGTGTAGTACCTATAGTTCCTGTTTAAAAACGGGTTGCTAGTTTTATTTAACGGTACCAGTTTTGCTCACCCTTTTAGAGCATCAAAAACCATTTTATCAAAAAAGCTTTTCACTTTCTTTAGTAGGTTTTTTCTGTAAACCACAACAACAACTTTTACTATGGGACCAACCCTGAAATCGTGAAAAAAACAGCTGTCCCCTACATTTGTGTTCCTGTAAATTGACAAAATATAGGGAACAGCAGCTTTTTTCGCGATTTTAGGATTGATCCCATAGTTAAAGTTATTCAAATTGATGAGTCATCCCTTAATGATAACCCTTTGAATTAAAAATAAAGCAATTCAATCTTAAAGCCTCGTTTCGTTTGCGTGTTATGTTAAAGAAACATTTTTCATCCAAATTAGTTCAGTTTTTTAAGCGTGATTGAGGAACAAACACAAAATGTAACATTTTTATTAGTATTTGTGGGATCGAGTCTATCCATCTACCTTGTACCCCATAGATGCCTCAAAACAGGCGACCGATGTCTGTCAACACACACTGAAAAAAAAGTTTTGTGTCGAGAAGGTTACCTCTACCCATTTTATCTGCTAGTACCATAAAAGGCGACTAATAAACTGACGCTGCTAGTAGCTAACTAGTATGAGATGAGGCAGCAAATTAGTTTAGCTATTTAAAACAAAAAATTGATTTCTACTAAATAAAACTTAATGAATTAATTAATTTTACTTTATTGTACACACACATTATTATTACAGTAGGAAAGCTTATATACATCGGCGAGCTTAATTCAAAAATGAGTTTTAGTACAGCAAACCTTAGAGCGAAAGAGAGATGTTGATTTGGCAGTTTTTGAATTAGCTAAACTATTCAGCTATTTTTGTTTGCAGTGCATCTATGAAATTTGACTGATGTAGGTTGCCACTATTCGCCACTTGAAATCTTTAAATCAGTTTCGACCACTTTTATGAGCCGTCAAAATTGCCGCGTTAGTAATTAGCCAATAGCCACTTTGGTAAGGCCAATCGGATTGCAGTACCTCTGCTACTGGCAGAATTTATTGTACCCATTACATTCAACATTAGGCATCTATCAGGCCGTATGGTCTATAAGTCTATTCACATTTTGTTTTTATTCAGATTACGTGCGGACCATGATATCATTCGGTATCATCAGCCTGTTTGTGATGGCAATGGGATGCGGTTTCTCCGTGTACACCTTCCACAACCCTCGATACATGTTCAAGCGTCTCGCCGCAGGCATACACTTCATAAGCAGTAAGTATTGCGGGGTATTTGTGTTAAGTTATTCAGTTTACTTCAAAGCTAGTTAGCATTATGTAATAGTTAGGTTTTCGTTAGTAAAATCAATATTATTAAGAAAGATTCGATTCAAAACGTTACTTTTTTTTTTACGCAATTTGAGAAACTAGTTTGTTTAGAATCACGAGGAAAAACGATTCGGAAAGTTTTTGCAACATAATAATTTCTTAGATTTTCGCGATCACTACACATTATAATAAAAGACATAGTAATCACTCACAATTTCATTATCTTTTACAGTGTAGCATGCTGTTTGTAACCCAGTTCTTAAAATAATCAAGTCCCAAACAGCACGCTACACTGTAAAAGGTAATAACATTTTTAGTAATAACTGCGTGCATCGAAACGATTTTAATTAGTAAAAAATTATACGGTATATTAAAATATTTTTTAGAAATACCTGTAAAGACGCTTGTCATCTTAATCTTCCTGCGACCACGAACGCTGCAAAGAGCTTTCGAAACGTCAGGAAAACCAATTTAAATAATATTAATTAGAAATTCAATTAGGTTATTATGGTTAAATTCAGTACAGCAATGGATCGTGAATAGGTCCTTAAGGTCCAGAAAGTTCAGCTCAATTAGTTTCCGTGCATCAGGTAGTCCCTACACTACATTCTTCACTTTCTCCGCTACCAACTGGGTAACTTACAGTAGCTCTAAAATCATTTAATTTTGTGATTAAGAAAAAAAAATCCCCAATCGATTTTCCTCGTCATTCTAAACAAACTAGTTTCTAAAATTGCGTAAACAAAAAGTTACATTGTATAAGAATAATTTGATTTGGTACTATCACTGTAAAAAAATTACCTATTTCTTTCTTAAATTAATCAAAAACACGCAAATTTAATTATCATCATTTCATCATTTCAGCCGAAAGACTTCCACTACTGGACATAGGCCTCCCCCAATTAAGAGGGGACATGCCATAATCACCACGCTTGGCAGGCGGGTTGGCGATCGCAGTTGGTTGGTTAATACTCAGAGAACGCTGCTGCCCATCCTCTGGTGAATCCCTTAGTCGCCTTTTACGACACCCATGAGAAGAGATAAGGGTGGTGCTATTCTTTAAGTCCGGCACCACACGGACTAATTTACTAATTTAATGATATTATTATCTAATTTACCTGCAGAATTCACTATTAAAGTTTACTATTTTTGGAAATATTTTGTAATGTCTACATTTCTAATTATTTTCTTATAGCGTCATGTACATTCGTGGTGGTGCAAGTTATGATGTCCTCAGTGGACCATATGAAGAAGAATGTGAGATTCATCTTTCCTGAACGTGCCTACCATTAGTAAGTAGTCTCCTTCAAACGAGTATTTTTTTTGTGCAACCAACCACGGAACAAAAAAATCTGCAACGGTTGCACCAATTACTTTGTCATACAAACACAAAATCCTAATACTTCCAAAATGTTTTCATTTACGCGGGAACTGAAATCTAAGCAATCTGAAAAACTAGTTTATTCATAAAGTTTTGTAGTACCGCTTAAGAGGAAATGTGGGCAGAGAGACTTTTGAAAAGTAGGTATTTGAAGAAACTATCGCCGCCGCTTTGCGAGCGTCCGGCCTCAAATAAGTGCGATAAGGAAAACTCCACAGCAGCACCATCTGAATAGCCTTAGTTAAAAAGTAATAATTCGAGGTTTGGCTCTTAACTATTTTCTCCTCCAAAACTGGACCAATTTAAAAGATATTTCATAAACTGAAGGAGAAGGATATGTACTGAGCTGCTGTTTTTTTTTTTCCCAATTTATCGTAGACAGCGGTCTAAATAGGCAATTTTGAGAGTTTTTGAGGGCTTCTTGTAATAATTAATCAACAAAAATGAAAACATAGAAAAAGTTAATTTTTATTTTACCGTAAAAAACATTGCTCTTAGGGTTATAAACCAGAAAGAAAACCGTCGAGAATATTTGTATGGAGAAAAGACCACGCACATTTCCTCTTAAAATTCAATATTATTTCTCCATGACATGAAACTCACCTGGTAGCATTATTATTTTACTTCAGTAAAATATGTTTGAATTGTATATTTAGATAAATCTGCATTCCAGTGACAGTTATAAAAGTCATATTTTATTTCACACCTTGTATAATTTATGATCGTCGATAGACTCGCGCGTCTTCAAAAGGTCGAGTGTATTACTGATTTTACTTTACAATTTCAAATTACTATGCTATAAATCTTTCGGTCTCTAGCAGAGCAATAATAGTCTTTATGACCTTATCAATATCATTTGAACGTCATACCATGGACGAATAAAAAAGTGGACGGTATCGCGCTAATCAGTAAGTGAAGCACCCAATAGTAAGTCGGCTCGGTTCAAAGTACGGGCTAACACGCACACATTAAATAAATAAATATTTTTGGGACACTTTACACATCACCATCTAGTCCCAAACTAAGCAAAAATTGTACTATGGGTACTAGACAATGGATATAATACTTTAGTTTTTTTTGTTGTAAATATGTACATACTTATAATACATAAGAACCACCCAGACCAACACAAACACTCATGTTCATCACACAAATATTTGTGTCCTGTGGGAATCGAACCCACGACCTCGTAATCAGCAGTCTGACACTCGAATTTTGACGACGTCTGTGGTCTAGTAGAGACCACAGATGTCGTCAAAATTCAAACCCATAGTAAGTTTAACAGCCGCAATTACGCAACAAATCTCGTGTGACGGAAGTTTTTATCGTAGTGTCGCAAATAGAATAACAATATAAATATATCTATATAATATATATATATTTGACGACCTCTGTGGTCTAGTGGTTCTAGTGTCGGACTGCTGATAACGAGGTCGTGGGTTCGATTCCCACAGGTCACAAATATTTGTGTGATGAACATAAGTGTTTGTGTTGGTCTGGGTGTTGCTTATGTATTATAAGTATGTATTTACAAAAAAAAAGTATATAAGTATTATATCTATTGTCTAGTACCCATAGCACAAGCTCTGCTTAGTTTGGGACTAGATGGTGCTGTGTAAAAATGTCCCAAAGATATTTTTTATTATTATTATTATTATTATCTAGTTTGTTAAAATATTGGCGAAATTATAATGTGTATAAGATAAAATGAAGTGGTTCAATATTTTCTCGGTGAGATTCCGTCCGCCTTTTTTATTCGTCCGTGCGTCAGACCCAAAATTGTATTGGCTCCTAATGAATACCATTGGTACATCTATTGCAAAATTCTATTGGATCTCGTACACAATAGCGTGTTTTTGACGTATTACTAACTACTTTGATGGACGTTTGTGTACGAATGGGGAAATGCATATTAGAGTGCGGCTAACATCGTCCATTGTTTATAATAGGAGTATTATCAGTTTGCGTTGAAAGCATTCCTTTGTCGAATTTTGTACAGATTTTTAAATCGAATCGTGATACTATACCCTATATTTCTTCTGTTTTATAATTTAGTTCATCAGGTGACGTCATACTATGTTCTGTTTATTCCACAGTTACAACATCAGTTTCTTCCTCGCCTGGCTCGTAGTTCTCGTCAACCTCTTCACTGCAGCCTCTTTTCTTTGGTACTCTCGCAAGAGGAAAGGCGACAAGGCAGCTACTGACGAGTTGGCCATGGCCGATGAACCAACCATCATTGGCCGATGACGCTTTAAGCGAACCATTGTCACGCGACATCTCCAGTTGCGGGAAAGCTTTCTCAAATCTTTACTGAACAGTGCTCAAATGACCAATAGCTGTAACTATGTTCAAGTCTTCCATGTAATGTTTTCTACGAAAATAAGACTTAGTGATGCGGCCCGGATGACGTTTTGCCATCCGATGTCATTTGAAAAGTTATCCGATTTGTCGGAATGGAATCTAGTTCAATGTAATATGGGTGATATGATTAAAGTTTTTAGCTGATTCTTATCATAATTCAATGCAGTTATCAAAAAAGAACAGTAAAGTCAAACTTTATAAACGTCAGTTTTATTTTCAAAGAGATGGGAATTAAGATTAATGGCCAGACCTGATAACAACTCTGCATCGAGTTGGTTGCTGTAGTCATTCATATTTGACGAAGTCAGTTCTCTCGCTCGATTGGTTTCGAAAACGGACGCAAAATTTGTCGAAGAAATTGCAATAGATCGAAAGCTGCAAAGAACTCATCCGATTAGTTTTAACAGAAACTTGATTCAAGCCGCATCACTAACATAATTACAAACCGTCAGTTTCAGCTTTTAGACGATTCTTGACTGATTCTGTTACCTTGAAGTTAATTAAACCATAAATGTAAATTGTGACGTTTGCATCATTTCGCCTTGTTAATCTTATAAGCGACGGAAAAAATAATCTTTATTGCAACATTTTTTATTACCGGCTTGCAATATTTTTATGTGAAAAATGTATTTAAACTTTATGTATTCGCCTCAGACTTATAGGATTAACGAAGTTAACGCACGTCGTGTTATAAAAAAGCGGTTTTTTATAATTAAAATCTGGGTAATCTTTTTGCGTTATTGTGTAAATATGTTATTCTATTACTATGCTGCCATGAGACTACGTGTAACTCGATTCTAGTCATACTTACATTTATAATGCATATGTTTATAGGGATCACTTCCGTAATTGGTTTGAATATTTTATGGTGAAACTCATATTCTATTTTGCGTAAACACAAAGGGGAAGTTATGTTTGTTTTAGTGAAATTCCTTATCCTTATACGAACAAATCAAGTTGGGACCAACAGGATATAAAATGAATTATAGTCTAAACATCGGAGACTTATTTTTAGAATTTCCAGTGTGGGGAGCGCAGGAAATGCTATCTTACGGAGCTCCCTCACCGCGAACATTCGAGTGTAATGTAACATTCAACAGTACAATTTTTATTGACTTGTTCTGGAGAATTTGTTACATTACACGCGAATGCTCGCGGTGACGGAGCGCCTTAGGAACAAAGTTTGTGTGAGTTTAAACAGTTACGGAATGCATCCGGAGGAGTGGTATTATTTATTCCATTATATTTGCATTATCGTGTGTGTTGATGTTATGTACGTTCTTCTTATATATAATTCTTTTTTATCGAATAAATTCTTTAAACTTTGTGTGAATTTTGTTACTGCAGTCCTAAAGCTTTCGTGTCCACAAAATTCCTCTAAATGAGGGATAATATGAAAGACCTTCAACGGTAATTAAAGTATGTTTATACTGAAATGACAAAGTGTTATGAATAAAATTAATAAAAACGGTTTCATATGTTTTGATGTTTGCTTCGAAGCAACGCCAACGGTCCGGATTGATGTACTGCGGTAAGTCTTTAACATTTTACAACAGAAAAAATGTCGAATAAGCTTTTCGACGGTAGCTATTTCGGGATGAGCATTGTCGAAAGTTTGGCATCGGCCCAGAGTTGAGCTGTGACACTGCCAACGTCAACAGAGGTCAGTGTCCTAAAAAAAACTGGTGAAGGAAAAGGCCAGTCGTTCTAACTATGATTTGACACCAAAGGGCCGACTGTTTTGTCTTCCGCATGCACCCGTGTTGATGTCACTATGATAGTATGGTAATGTCCACCAAGGTTCGGAACAATAACATAAAAGACGTGAACAATATGCTTCAAGATGTCATGATGTCAGTTCGAATAGAAATATTTGTGTTTTTTTTCGTAAAATTAGTCTCATATTGTTTCAGTCAAACAGAAACAAAGACTGTTTTTTATTATCTTAACGAAAGATCAGAAAAGATTAAGATGTCTGCGCTACTGCCTATACCTAATAATTCAGGTATTATAAAAAAAACTTTGTTGTAAAATGTCAAGGCCTTGGCCGAAGTAGCATAGTACATCAATCATATTGGTGACATCTGTGGTCTAGAGGTTCGAGGCTCGGACTGCGGATCACGAGGTCGTGGGTTCGATTCCCACAGGACATATTTGTGTGATGAACATAAGTGTTTGTGTTGGTCTGGGTGTTTCTTATGTATTATAAGTATGTATTTACAACAACAAAAAAATAGTATATGTATTACATTCATTGTCTAGTACCCATAGCACAAGCTCTGCTTAGTTTGGGACTAGATGGTGCTGTGTAAAAATGTCCTAAAAAAATAAAAATAAAATACCATTCATTATTGTACATACCTACTGTGAATATTGCTTAAAGAAAACCACCCAAGACTGATCCCGGCTAGGCACCCTCCCATTTTCCCTGAAACAAAGACGTCTTTGCAAAGCTCCTGGAGCGTATTCTAATATTGTATATCGAGCGCAACTCTGAAGTTCGAGCTCATTTAATTTCAAGGATTTTTCAAAAGAGTTTTTCCTAAGCCGAGAGTCAACCTTCAAAACTGTCAAAAAATATCATTATGCTATTATAAGGCACTAATCGATGAAGTCGATAATAAGGATTAAATCACTTCAACAAGCATTGTATCCTAGATTGAAGGAAGACCACGAAATCTAACATAGCTTATCAATAAAATTATACCAAAGCAGCAAGTTTTAGCCAAAAAAACACCACATAATGGTGTCGATTCTCTTGTTCACGACCTAAACTTATTTTAAATTATCGTTCTCTTTTACTAATAGTAGATACAAGTAAGGGATAGCAAAAATGTTTTAAATTGTGTACATGCTAGATTTCTTTGTATTTTAGTCGGCACGTTCCGAGATCACGACTAAACATGTATGTAAATTTGACAGCTCTGAAATTGTTGCCATCCCTAACTTATATATCTACTATTAGAAAAAGAGTGCGATAGTTTAAAATAAGTTTAGTTTATGAACAAGAAAATTGACACCACTATTTGTTTTTTGACTTCCTTTATTTTAGAGAATATGTTTGTTGGAGAGATTTTATCCTTGATATTGATCCTATCAAGATCTATCAACAGAGAAGGAGAAGGCCAGACACCAAGGATAGGTATGTATGATATAGGATACCTAAGTACGTAAGTATTTATTTAAAGTCTAGATCTAGACTCATTCTTTGTTGACCTTTAAAGTGAAACAATCTACTTCGCAGATCAAACACTTCAAAATGTTGTTGTTTAGTCTATATTATATTTAAACGACACTCCAGACACTCAATGAGTCACTAAAAATTCTAAAAAAAAAAAAGAAGTGTTTGAACTTAGGAACCAGAGAGTATAATATAATTACACCGTTTTATTAGGAAATGTGGGTGTACTATCACACCTCTGCCTACCCCTTCGGGGAAATACAGGCATGATGTAATGTTATGTTATGTTATTTTTTGTTTTATAGGTTCTGTTAGATTTAACTACAAAAATACGTGTGGGTATCTAACTGACACCCGTCGCTCCACTCCCGAAAAAAAAAAAATTTATTTTATGTGATAATCCATAACATGGTCTACCTGTGTGCCAAATGTCATCCAAATCTGTTTAGCCGTTTCAGCGTGATTGAAGAACAAACTAACATTCATACTAATAATTTCTACAAGATTGATTGAGATTGTGGGTTATCTTATCATACATAGGGCAAACAAAGCGTAGTCAGCCACTAGATTTAAAGAACATATAGCTGATGTCAAGAACACACGCTCCACAAAGTCTGCAGTGTGTGAACATGCCCTAGACAAATCCAACCATTTTTTTCGATTTGATAAACCACAAGTCCTGGCGAAGGAAAACCGATATGTACCTAGAATGCTCCGTGAGGCTATAGAAATTTAAAAAAACATCCTAATTTTTATTGGAAAAGATGGTTGGCAGCTACCACCTGTTTGGAATCCAGTTCTAAAAATAATCAAGTCCCAAACAGCACGCAACACTGTAAAAGATAATGAAATTGTGAGTGATTACTGCGTGCATCGAAACAATTTTAATTAATAAAAATTGTACGGTTGATTAAAATATATTTTTAGAAATATCTGTAAAGATCATCATCATCATCATCATCATTATCATCATCATCATCATCAGTTCAGCCGAAAGACTTCCACTGCTGGACATAGGCCTCCCCCAAAAGGGGTGATATGCCATAATCGCCACGCTTGGCAGGCGGGATGGCGATCGCGGTTGGTTGAATAAATACGCAGCTGCCCATCCTCTGGTGAACCCCTTAGTCGCCTTTTACGACACCCACATTTAGAGATGGGGTGGTGCTTTTCTTTCTGTCCGGCACCACACGGTACAATCATAATATTATTAAGTAGGATTTACAAATACATAAAAGTATGTATATCTACAGATAAATTAAGATATATACAGTATACAGACACGCTGAATATTTTGTCGTCTCGAAAACTAAAAGGGATCATTGTACTCATCACTACGAACAACTTTTACTATGGGAACAATTAAGTATCGAGAAAAAAAATCAGCTGATCCCTATTGTGTTCACATTTTTTAAAAATTGCGTGATTTCAGGGTTGGTCCTATAGTAAAAATTGTTCATTATGATGAGTACCCCCTCTTCATTTTCGAAACAGCAAAATTTTCAGCTTGTATATTACACATTTTTGATAATATTATAGTAATATCATATAGTTATATGATATTACTATAATATTATCAAAAATCCGTTTTTCAAGCGGGAATATAGTGGCAATTTCCACTTTTGACCATTTAACTCATTTATCAAATGATTATTGACAACTTCACGTTCTGAAGTACTAACGTATTCGGGTAACTATGACATCTACCGGTAGGTATCTGGTAGATGTCAAATCTGTGGGTAACTAGTAATTAGGATCCCAGATAGCAAGTAAGCTTGTCGCAAACTTGATTTTTGTTTGAATTTTATATTGTCACCGCACATATGACAAGATACGTTTATGACAACGTTGCTGCGACATCTGCAACCTTGTTAATTTATGGATGATGTTTCAAGTTTGTGGAAATGTTGCAGCAATCTTGCATTGTGCGCTATGCTATTTTTCACAGCTGAATTATCAAGTTTGTTTTTAAGTTGGTACAAACTTGCTTACTTGGCTGGCGTTCGTCAGGTCAAGTCTTATACACAGTTGGTTGACGCCATGTTGATTGTAGCCATAGTTGCTGTTACTATTTAATCATATTTTAATACTCTTTATCTAAGAAAAACATGATCCACACGCCCACACAATAGTGGTTTATTGATTGTGTGTTTGTTCGGTACTATAAATGTTTGTGCTACGTGACGTGGACGCGCAAAACTTTACGGGACGCACAATCTAACTTGGCCGGAGTGAAGTTGTCACAAAACCGTCGCAATTATTATTTTATGGGTTTCAATTGAGGCGGGTGGAAGAACCGGAGTGACCGACATAGCTTGTAGGATCAGTAAGCTCAAATGGCAGTGGGCTGGCCATGTCTGTCAAAGGACCGAAGGCCGATGGAGCAGACGAGTCCTTGAGTGGAGACCGCGAATCGGCAAACGCAGCGTAGGGTGTCCCCCCGCTAGGTAGACTGACGACCTGAAGAAGGTGGCTGGGTACTGGATGCGGAAGGCAGAGGACCGAGTGTTGTGGCGCAACTTGGGAGAGGCCTATGTCCAGCAGTGGACTACGATAGGCTGTTGATGACGTTAATTAATTGAAGGCGGGAGGCGGTGAAAAGTAGTGCCTAACTTCACTCAAACCAAGTTAAATTGCGCGTATTGTACAGTGTACATGACGCGCTGTGAAATTGTAGAATTTGTAGAAACAGACATCCTACAAATTTGTTATGTCAATGTTGCATATACTTTACAAGAACAAACAACATGCAAGCTTCTTGCTCTGAAACTAGAAATATTGATATATTATGCCGCAAAGGCGGAAATACATATGCCTGTAAAATGGAGCAGTAGCTTCCATGCTAGTCAAAGGCATGTGCAAGTAACTGGAATACTGTGGATACATTTGCAAGTAAACTTGCATGCAATTTGCTTCCTTGATGTTGCCTTGCATGCCTGTAACTTGCAAGAAGTATACGCGTATCAGAATGCTACACTACCGACGACATCTTTACAGTATATTATCTAGTTTTTGCATCAACGGAAAGCATTCGAAGTGAATTAAATACTTTCATATTTTTAGTAGCAGTAGAACGTGTAGTTAAATTAATGATACAAAGACAAGAGAAGAATAAAGCGGCTTTGTGTGACACTGGCATGCCTAATGCTGCCGGATACATTCACACGTGCCAGTTTTGCAACCTCCCGCGGCCCCTCCCTCATGTTGCATGCCAGTAAATCAAATACTGTGCAATCTACCTGTTTACCAGGTACATATCATGTGCATGCCATTTAACGTATACACATGAAAGTAGCTGACACGTGCAAGGAACTGGTATATGCATGAATGCAAATTACAGTCATGTGTAAATCAGCACCTTATCGATGATGATATACTAATGGGTATACTTATACCCAATGATATTTAAAAGTATATGTCATACCCTAACGAAACAAACGAAACATATGTTCCGTACGCAGTGGCAGCACAATACACATAAACGAGTACAAAGTTAGTAAGTTGGTTACTTCTAACTACTTTCGCGTCATAATTGGAACACTTGCTGCACATACGACGGCTTTTTAGTTGTTTTATTGTCACCGGTCATGCTGGGCGCCTTACTTGACCCGTATTAATAGAAAAATTTCCTAATTAGGACGTTTTCGAGTCTTTTGATTGCAAGCGCAGTAACATATCTGTACTTTTAAATATCATTGCTTATACCCCTATTTTTTATCTCTTAACCACACTAAAAAATATAGACGAAGTGCTGCTAAGGTTGACTGGGAGAGAATGCCTAAGGCATTAAGTCCGCCTATGTACACATGTTGCATGAAGTTTAAATAAATAAATAAACAATCATAGTGAAGCCAATAAAACCGTGCTCCTCCGTGTACAAACCAGCGCTCACGCAAACACATGCAACTTAAACCGTGCTCACCCCTCTCACTTCACATGTCGCGGCATCGTCCAGTAAGCATCGCGAAAACAAATATCCTTCAGGTGCATGGTGTGTACGTGAGCACTGGTTGTATATGAAGGAGCACTGTTTTTGTTGGCTTCACTATGGTTGTTCGCAGCACTTAGTCTATATTTTTTACTATGTATGTGCTCTAAACAAAATAAATAAGACTTTTATCTAAAACGCCAAAATACAACGTAAACTTTCAGAAAATTCTATGCGTACCTATCAATGAATCTGCCTTGAAACAAAAAAAATATTCGTGAAACTATTTTACGTCAAAACAAAACCTCATTTTTCATATCTGCATGCACCTGTAACTGGCATGAAAGCCTCCAACAACGTTCGATACTCGTTTATCGTAACCATGGCAACCATTCAACAGTCTTCGCATGTTGTGCTGGGAAGATAATGGAGTAAAATAATTTCGGGCTGTAACCTTAAACGGATCAATAAAAGTCGGGTAATTCAAACGGATCACGCGATATGGCTGAAGCTAAGGTATGCTGCTATGTTTTTGTCCCTTTCAATTTAATTAATATCGTACAGTTTGCATGCAATCGAGTTGTTACGTCAACAGACTGCTTTCGTAGAACTTTTCACGAAGCCTGTCCCCTGAGCCTTCATTATTAGCATTTATTATGTCCGTTGGTTCAACCCGACAAACTACTGTGACGTTCTTTGCATAATTTACGACGACGGCGACGTTTTAAAAATTTCACATCATTGCATTACGCAGGGTTATAAAATTTGGCATGAGTGTTTCGAAGTATTCTCATCTTACACTCTATTTGAATTATGTATTTTTTGTGTGATGTGGTTTTGTTGTTCGTTATTAGGATTATATATTATCATATTATTCAGTATTTTTCACAGATATTTTGGTAGGTATGGTAGTAATAGTCATATTAACCTTTATATACAGCAAAGAAAGTGTTCACCTTATGGTAACGCTTTATGAAACATTTATAAGTTTAACTCAGCCTATTGCAGTCCACTACTGGACATAGACCTCTCCCAAGTTGCGCCACAACACTCGCTCCTCTGCCTTCCATATCCAGTCCCCCCAGCTACTTCCTCCAGGTTATCGGTCCACCTGGCTGGGAGGCGTTCTAGGCTGCGTTTGCAGATTCATTTGATCATTTATAAGTGGTTCAGACACATTAGGTATAGCCTGTTCATCCACTGTTAAGAATAATTTTACTCCTTAATGACTAAAACTCTTGTTAAGGAGAGTATGATGTAATAATTTGCCTAACTTTTTGATCGTAATAAGATGTCAATTATAAGTAAACTATATACTACCGACTCTATAGTGACCTTGAATGTCCAGAAAAAGGTTCAATGTAAGCTCTACATTTTACTCAGCTTTTTCAAAATGAATAAAGTTTCACTGTGACCATACTAAGCCAGCCAGGCTTCACAATAATTTTATGCCAATCTATGCCAACTAACTAACACTATTTTTATATATCTGTTTATGAAAACAGGTGAAGAAAACAAAGCCCGTAAAACAATTTAATCAAGCAAAGGAAAAAGACTCTGAGGCTAAACGTAATTCCAAAACTGAATCTAATGATGTGGAGGCTCCAAGTTCTTCTAATTCTTCAATTGTTTCCACCGGTAAGGAAGAGTGTCGTAGTAGTTAAAGCCGTCACATACGGCAAAGATATAATAGTCCGGTTGTTGACTACTGTTAAAAAAAAACCATAAATGTTATATTATTTTTAAGAAGGTACAGAAACAACAACATTGTTGAAAAAAATTATAGACATAACATCACGCCTGTATTCCCGAAGGAGTAGGCAGAGGTGTATAGTACACCCACATTTCGCCAGTTATGTTATAAGTACCATGTAATAGGGGGCGAGCCTGTTGCTATTAACCGGGCACAAATCCAGACTCCGGGCTGCTACTGAGAATTTCTTAAAGAAAAAACCCAATAACACTTTGCCCGACCCGGGAATCGAACCCAGGACCCCACGATCAGCAGTCGCGCTTGCGACCACTAGACCAACGATGCAGTCCTAAAAATTATAGAAAATTATAGAGTCTTTGAAAAAATGGAAGAAATACAAAGATACACGCTTTTACAGTTTTTGGAGGGGGCATTTTCTGTCCTTGTCATGCTAATCGGACATTGTACAGAGAGATGTCAAGTTACAATGAGGGTTTTGAAAAATGACGTCATACTTTGATAGTGCTGTCTCTGTTTAGTGATCAAATTTAAATTGCTTATAACTTGAACATTTTATGAAATATTTTATTGTTTTTTTCACTGTTGCTTACTTTTGTAAAAAAGTTTCGAGATTTCTAAAAACAACTAATAAAAAAAAGAGTCAACCTTCCCAATTTATAGAAAACCATTTCTTCGTTGGTCCCAACGTATTTTTATGATAGTATATTATTACGTTATCTTAGATCTTGATAAAATGAAAAAAAAATTAATCAAATTAATATTACTATTTAATTAAATTGCAATTTAAATAATTAGTAATAGACACTTTTTATATGGTGGATAAGATAGCATAAACAACTCTTTTTTATGATTGAATAGATAAACTTTTAAATATGATTTAAACTCAGCAACTGAAACAGGAGAGGTAGGAATAGAGGTGGCTTTGGCTTACAAACTCTTATACCTTTAACTACTGGCAATTATAATTCTTGAAACAATATTTAATCTTCTGTTTATCTGGAGACGTATTCAGATTATTATGAGGCATCAATCATTTGTGCAGTAAGTATCCACAAAGGAAGCGATGATGAGGAAGAAGAAGGTGGCCAGATCGGGGCAGGAGTAGCCACATCCACAACTCTTCACATAGACCGAGAAGAGTACCTGACGGCTCACAGAGAATTCACATTCGACCGCAACCAGCAACAAGTTCTAAACAATATACTGCATCGACGACTTGCTGAGTATTACAAGTATGTAACACCTTTTTAGGATTCCGTGCCCAGGTACCAGCGGGACCATATTATTTATTACTTTGGCTAATACGCCGTCTGCCCATCCATCCGTCTGTCTGTCACAACTGTTTTTTACCGGAATAGGTACTTAGCCGACAAAAAACTCCATAGATATAGATAGATAGATAGAATATTCTTTATTGTACACCATTATCATGATTAAAACTTAGGACTTACATGTAAATTAAGGGTACATTGGCGGTTTTATCGGTAATAGTGATATCTTCCAGACAATCTTTGGATAGACAACGAAGACGTGAAAAATTGATGGAGGCAGTATGTGGTACACTTTCATAAATATTATTAATATATAATATAATAAATAAATAAATATTTACCTACAATAGAAAATATTACATGTTTAAATATACAAAATAAATTCTAATATAGATCCATACAAATACATACCAAATATATACAATATATACAAATCTAAGATCAAATAATATACTTTAATAAATAACAAAATTAAATACGTGTATATAACGTGTGGATATACTCTTTTCAAAACGGTAACGTGTAACAAGAAGAGATGCCAAGACTGTGGCGTTTTCAAGTTGCAATCTTACCTTATGATAGAAGACAGGTGATGGTCATGGGTGCGAGTGGTCTGGTTCTTTCAACATAATAACTACGAGCATGTTAGTAAAGAAAGAAATGAAAGAAAGAACGAAAAATGATAATAAGGTAGATGCTAATTCTTTGACGTATTAGGTATATTGTACCCACATACCTTTTTTTTTCCCCTTGGGTAATTCCTCATGGACGCACTCCGCCCGGGGTAGGCGGAGCCAGTGTTGGACTCTTACCGACTAAAACCACCACGGTGTTCCTTCCAACTACCTTAACCGGGGGCGTGGGAACTCGTGAGTATTCACACAACCACCCGCGACAGGTCCCGGCCCGCCACAAGCAGGCGAGCCCCTTCTCCCCGTGCGGCCTACCGACGGCCGCAACCTACTTTGTGGCGCACACGGAACACTGCACGCCACCTCACCTCACGGGCTTTTACCAGCTACGCCAGCTGCACCAACTACGGCAGCAACGCCAGCTGCTGATCGGGCAGCAGACTACCCCGAGTCTGCTGTTCGCAGACCCATCCTCCTGTAATTTTTTATAGAGTTGTTCTTCCTCGCGGTCCGGGCAGTAAAGCCAAGACCCTCGGTCCCAAGAGGCGCGAGAACACTACTCAGCAGACACTCCTGGGACTACGAGACCAACGGGGGCAGGGAAGGACAGTTCCCCCGCTGCCTGCCCAGTGCCCAGTGGCAGGGTGAGTGCAAACCGGGCCCACCCCTGCTCCTTCACAGTGCCGTCTGCTTTCTCAGAGGGACACGCGGAACAACTTCCCATTGGCCTACATCGGGCCCCTCCCGTGCCAAAATATTCGCCACAGGCAATAAGGTCCCCCGGTCCAAAGGAGACTTATTGCCCGTGCCCAGGGTGCACCGGCCCAACAACTGCCGTTCCCTCTAGACATATCCAGAAGGACAAGCAGCCGTCAGACACACGTGGAGGTTTTCTGGCCAGCACCCCTTTACCCACATACCATATCATATCAACCCTATCTTTTTTCCATAGTTTTTTTAGAAATAATCGTCAATTTGATTGTGTTCTACAGCACCAACATTTTTCCGGCAGAATAAACGCGCCAGCTTGTTGCACATGACAGTAAAATAGAATAAATACACGTAAACAAATAAAAACATGACTGCTAGTACAAAGTTTTCAACCGTAAAATAAAACTGACGGTATATTTATTTTCCTAGTCATCGTGGTGAGCTTGGCGAAAACATTTGAATCGCTCATTTTGTATCGAAAGAAAATACTAGCCCACTGAACTATATAAGAAAAACAAGTTGTATAATACTTTGGCAGGCGACTGTACATGTTGTCATGTCTAATGCAGAATGCAAATTTTTGGTACACACGGCTACATATCAAGCTGTACATTTCCAGTATAAGCTAATCTCGCATTGTACGGAAAGCCTATACAATGAGAGGTCAGCTTATACTGGAAATGTACAGCTTGATGTGTAGCCGTGTGTACCTAGTTTATTTTCAGTGAAATATTATAATTGTAACTGTAAAGTCAGTTCTTAGACTTCATATTTAGTAAACAATCTTGATAGATGTATCTTTAATGTCGATTTTATAAATAACTATTGATAAAATGTAATTACTAGTTACGCATACGTAATTAAGTAAAAAAATATATTTTGTAGGTATGTAAAGTTGTTAATAATAATACGATATCTTTTAATAATTATTATTTAGGTGGCGTGGGGTCCTGGGTTCGATTCCCGGGTCGGGCAAAGTGTTATTGGGTTTTTTCATTAGGAAATTCTCAGTAGCAGCCCGGAGTCTGGATTTGTGCCCGGTCAATGGCAATAGGCTCACCCCCTATTACATGGGACTATAACATAACTGGCGAAATGTGGGTGCACTATACACCTCTGCCTACCCCTTCGGGGAAATACAGGCGTGATGTTATGTTATGTTATTTAGGTAATTACGATTTGTGAGAAAAGACGACAAGGAAGACCATCCAAAATATGGAGCGACGATATAGTTGCTACGGCTGGAAACACCTGGAGTAGACTAGCCAGAGACAGAGTAGAGTGGAAATAAACGGAGGAAGCTATCATCACTAGAGCGGTCCTTTCATAAATACTAAAAATAAATAAATAAATATAAATATCATTGGGACATTTTTACACAGCACCATCTAGTCCCAAACTAAGCAGAGCTTGTAATATGGGACTAGACAATGGATATAATACTTATGTACTTTTTTGTTGTTGTAAATACATACTTATAATACATAAGCAACACCCAGACCAACACAAGCACTTATGATCATCACACAAATATTTGTGTCCTGTGGGAATCGAACCCTACTCGATCGAACTACCTCGTGATCAGCAGTCCAACACTCGAACCACTAGACCACAGAGGTTGTACTAATACTACTAACAAGCTCGGTTAAAATAAAACACTAACACACAACTAACAAAAATATAGAATAAGCACAAATCTATCTATGATATATGTAAGGAATAAATAAATGTATTATATTATATAACTAGCTGTGCCCGCGACTCCGTCCGCGTGGGTGTCGGAAAATAACATCGTGTCATAATTATGAACACAATATCTTCAAATATATACATATAAGCGCCTACACAGACGATTACACTATTTACCGACCATACTATATTTTGTTTTTACAACCAACCGGCCAAGTTGATGGAATTTCATGGAATTAGCCCTAAACTCCCTCATTCTGAGAAGACGCTCGTGCCCAGCAGTGGGAAGTAATTGGGCTGATTATGTTATTCTATAACACTAACCACATCTCTTCTTATGCTGAGAAGAGGCCCGTGTCCAGCAGTGGGACTGTAATGGGCTGGTAATGTTATGTTATTCTAGAATACTAATAATATCCAGTTCATTAACTCTTCTCATTTTGAGAAGAGGGCCATACCCAGTAGTGGGACAGTAATGGGTTGACTACGTTATGTTATTCTATATTTTCTAGTTTCTTAACTCTTCTCGTTCCGAGAAGAGGTCCGTGCCCAGCAGTGGGGCAGTAGGTAATGAGCTGATTATGTTATAATAATCTATTACACTAACAATATCCAGTTCCTTAACTCTTCTCATTCCAAGAAGAGGGCCATGCCCAGCAGCGGGACAGTGATGGGCTATGTTATGTTATGTTATTCTATATTTTCTATAATACTAATAGAATCCAGTTGTATTTTTAGGAACCTGCAATCTGTATCCAACCAACAATCATGACCTCTACTTTGTATGCAACTTAATACAATAGAGGGGTCAAGCTGTATCGCTGGATCTACTCAACCGATTCAGATAAAACATACCCTATATTTTAAGTTAGACTAATACCAATACAAATGCTAAGTTTCATTACGATCCATTCAGCCGTTTTCACGTGATGAGGTAACAGACAGACAGACAGACAGACAGACAGACAGACATAAATTTTTTTAACGATTGATTCGTGTTCTATAGCTTATTTCTAGTCCCCCTAGCCGGTTTTCGCGAAAAAAAACACAATGTACAGACTTTTCGACCTTTACAGTTTTATTATAGTATAGATAGATTACGATTTGCATTAAAAAGACATGCCAAGATACTTAATATAAAAATTCTAAAGAAACTGACTGTTCTAGACGAATCTGTAGATAAACTAAAAATGTTGTAAGTATGCAATTTGTTAATGCAATCACGTTTTTAGGGTTCCGGAACCAAAGGGTGCAAAACGGGACCCTATTACTCTCGCTACGCTGTTTGTCTTTCCGTCCGTCCGTCTGTCTGTCACAGACTGTATTTGAATGGTAATAGGTAACTAGTTGAAATTTTATCAAAGTAGATATTGCTATCACGACAAATACTTAAAATAAAAAAAGTCTAAAACCAAAAGAGGCCACAAGACACCTCGAAAAACGTGCATTTTTCCAACGTTTTTGTTCCCGCTCTATCTTCAAAACGGTAATACATATATGAGCGTCAAACTTAGTCTAATTTTAATTCATAATATGCAGTTTAGCAACAAATACTAAAAATAGGATAAATATAGACATATGTGGAAACGGGGAAGGAAAACATCGTAAGGAAAACTGCACCCCAGAGAGTGCTCTATACAGTTCTCGATGGTGTGTGTAGTCCATCAACCCGCACTATACCAGCGTGATGGACTAAGGCCTTAACCTTCTCATACTGAGAAGAGGCCCGTGCCCAACAGTGGGACAGTAATGGGCTGATTATGTTATGTTATGTTATATATGGTGGTAACTAAGAAAGAGATGCCAAAATTTATTTTTCGCACATGGTGCGTTGATGTCTTTTGATGAACCCTCGTCGTGTTTTGAATCAGTTTCTATGGGGTATCAGGTCAATGTGTGGTATGGACCCTTACTGCGTAAAACCAAATCGCACTTTTTTCCTTGAAACGTCACCCGTTCTAACAACTGCAGTGAACAACTTTTTCCAGCTGAACACAGGACGAAACTTACATAGAAAATGTTGTTTGTTTTTTTAGAAAACGTAAATGTGAACATGTGCTGAAGCCTTTGGAGGGTGCGGTGGATTTGGAAGAGAAGTATCAGCAAAAGTTGTTCGCTTACGAAGAGTTGAAGATCAAGGCGGAAAGAGAAATTGCTGACGTAAGTATTTTTTGTTTTTATATTTAACAATCGGTAGGTACCCGGGACGTGCCAAAGGTATAGCACTAGAGGGGCACCGGCGCGGTCCAATGGAGTTCCCGGAGCTCCTCTATTTTGTGCAGAGGATGGCCACCGTGTGGTTTTAGTCGGTAAAAGTCCAACATACCCCTCCGCCGTCCCCAGTCGGAGGGTATCCATGAGGATTTCCATCCGAAAACAAAATGGTACATCTATGTAGGTATGTAAATAAGCTAAGTAAATATTAACACATTCTCTGTCCAGATAGCAGACACAATAGTCGAATAATCGTCCTGTACCATAATACAGTATGTAACAAAAACCTTGTTGTTCCTGTGAGCTACGGTTACCAGAATCGATATTCATAAGTAAGGACACAACTCATTTGGAAAAACTATTCAATTCTTTCTTCTTCACGCGAACGAAGTCGCAGGCGGAAAGCTAGTATAAATATACATACATAACATACATAATCAGCCCATTACTGTCCCACTGCTGGACACGGGCCTCTTCTCTTCTTCGGTATTCTTCTTCTTCTGGTCTTAATATACTCATATAAAATTCTTTTGTACGTGTGTTTGTCACCTAATTTCTTCTAAACGGCTGAACTGATTTGGATAAAATTTTGTGTGTAAATTTCAATGAGATCCTGGATCGTTTAAAAATGCAATTGGACCCGGTAGGTGGCGCTGCTGTCGGTATGTCACTGATCTCGCTGTGTGACGCTGCTTTTCCGGGCAGGACAACGTCTGCAACGTCCCTTATTAAATTATAAATTGTAATTATTATCAAACAGATAAAAATGAAAGTCGGCGAAGTTGAAGAAAAGTACGCCGGAAGATTGGATCATGCTAATACAAAATTCGATGAATTACAACAACTGGAGCGATCCACCGGTTCGGGGCTCATTTACTCAAGAAAGGGCAAACCTATCGCTGATAAGGTAATAGCACTTACCTCTTATCTTTAAGCATGTATAAAGCCGCGTATCCTGCGACCATGTTTTTGTTATTTCTAACATCTAAAATGTTTTTCTAACAAAATGGGGGCGTGGCCTAGCTGTTTGGCTACATTTTATTTTACGTTTTGTTAGAATGTTTTGTTAGATTTTGGTCGCAGGAGACACGGCTTAACACTTACCTCTTTATAATATAGTTCTTAGTTTTTTGGGTATCTAATCATTGGTTTCTTTTACTGGCTTGGCACCCGCTCGTCACTTGGGGTTGACACTGAAAATCAGCGCTGTGTTGTGGCTCACGTTACAACACAGCATCATGCTGAGTGTCAACCTCTTTGCCGCAGCTACGACATGCACAGTTACTGTTCTTATGATGTTACAACTATGTAAGTATCACTATAATTCCTAAAATGAAAGAAGTATTTTTTTATATTCACCTACCGCATGTCTTGTTGACTAAAGCCTTAGCCTTCTCGTAATGAGAAGAGGCCCGTGCCCAGCAGTGGGACAGTATGGGCTGGTAATGTATGGTTGTGTATGTCTTGTTGCGGCAATAAATCGTTTTTCTTTCAATCCTTCTTTTCTTCTTTCTAATATTTGAATTTTACTAATTTTTAGATAAGGGTCGTCTAGCAAGGTGATGAGGCTTGCTAGAGTACATTTATTTTTTATAGTAATAAAAAACAATCCCCCCGAGCATACATACGGCTGGGGTGGAATGATTAAATAAAAATATTTTTTATATAACATGGAAGTACGCATAATAGTAATCAGTTTATTCTGAAAGTATTATTATTTATAATTGTTTACAATCTGCGCGCTTAAAATATTTTTTTCCATTCCGAGTTTCATTGACGACAAAATTACCTGATCAGGTTTGTCGTCACAGGGTTGCCAGATGTCGGTCTTTTTCCGGGGTTGCCAAAAATCTCGTACTTTCAATCACTGAGCTATATTACAATGCTTTCAATACATACCCCCAGTTTCCGAAAGGCTGATCAACACAAAAATTAACTAATCGACTGTCTAATCTCAGGTCAGTGATGTGATTGGCTGTTAATATTTTTGCCAGCCAATCACATGAGCTGAGATTAGATTTGACAACAGATCAAATTGATCAGCCTTCCAGAAACTGGGGGTTAGTCTCGCAAAAGATAATATTGAAAAATCACATGGCAGATTTTTCCGCCTTTTGACAATACCGCCGCGCCGGTGACTTATTTTCAGAGTCGTTTGGAATTTATCTCAAACCCTCGCTACTGTTTCTTAGTGAAAATTTGATTAGTTAATAACTGTAGAATTGAATTGAATTTGTACTCACATTTTATATATTCTGCTCTATAAATATGGCACGGTTACAGATCAACAGTTTGTGTGTACTAACGGCCTAAATTAATATCTAATCTATCCACGATTTACCCTACTAGAGATAGAAATTTGACATATTTTGTATGGAGCTTATGTCAAATTCCTATCTCTAGTAGGGCAAATCGTGGATAGATTGGATATTAATTTTGGCCGTAAGGTGAAAGAGAACACAACATTAAGAAAATCTCGAAAATGTGTAAAAAAATCATACTTAGCTCGTATTTCGTACAGAAAACGCTATATTACGAGATTTCGTACGTCTGGATACGCTAAGTCGTCAGCTCTGTCTCTAAATTATTACTTGATACGAGAATCCTTGCATGCATAGTTAATAATATTAGAATAATATAAGCAGCGTCCGCTGCTTGACAATCATTGTTGGTAAAGGTATTGCTATTTTGAAAGCTTCTGTATTTAAAACAAGAAAAAAATGAGGATTGTACTTATTGCAGACCGTAGAACGTTTCCTGACGCTTCAAAGACGCAAGAGTGAACAGTCCTCTGCCCTGTGCCTCCGATACATTCGCGCAAGAAATGCCGTCGCTGAGCTTGAAGCTGTAGTAAAAAAGCTGGAAACTTTGGGCCCAGGGCTTTACGTGTATCAGTATGAACAGCTCAACATCGATAATCAGAACTATAATACTAAAATTGAAGGTAATTTCACAGTACCACTTTCTTCTTTAAGTGCTTTTGTGTACACCACCACCACCATATTATATATTATATCGTCTCAACACTGCGCCGACACGATTCAAAATAAAACGTTGAAATGTGAGCGTTATAACGTGTTAAATACAGTCATCTTTAGCTTGCTGACAATAAATTTTATTGAGCTGCCGCTGGGTTTGTGGAAACTGTCCATACGGTCGGGTCTAGGATCTTTAGGACCCGTCGTACAAATAGAAACAAAAAGCTTTCTGACCACACCCTCGAGCTTATGGCGGAAAGACGCGAGATGATTCTGCAGTCCTCAGATGATGCGACTAAGTACCGGCAGCTCAATAGACAGATCTCAAAGTCCTTGAAAAGTGACCTACGCCAATTTAATACGGAACGTATTAAAGACGCGATAGAGAAAAACAAGGGCTCCAAAGGCTTCGCAAGAGACCTGTCTATTGGGCAGAGCCAGCTTGCAAAACTGAGGACCGACGATGGCAGAGTCGTATCCTCCAAGCCAGAGCTATTGAAGGAGGTCGAGAAGTTCTATGGACAGTTATACACGTCCACCCGGACACCCGCTGTAAATCGGGCTCACGACCCAAGAGCTCGATTGACCCGACACTATACCGAAGATATCCCGGACGTCAGCCTGTACGAGATTAGGATGGCTCTGAAGCAGCTCAAAAACAACAAGGCACCGGGTGATGACGGATTACGGCCGAACTCCTGAATGCGGGTGGAAAACCGATCCTTAAGGCCCTTCAGAAGCTGTTTGATTCCGTCATTCTCGAGGGAAGAACGCCACAGGCATGGAGCAGAGGTGTGGTGGTACTCTTCTTCAAAAAGGGCGATAATGCTCTACTGAAGAATTATAGGCCCATCTCACTTCTGAGCCATGTCTACAAGCTGTTTTCGAGAGTCATTACGAACCGTCTTTCGCGCAGGTTTGACGACTTCCAGCCTCCCGAACAAGCCGGTTTCCGAAAAGGCTTTAGCACCGTAGACCACATACATACGCTGCGGCAGGTTATACAGAAGACCGAAGAGTATAACTTGCCTCTTTGTTTAGCGTTTGTGGACTACGAGAAAGCCTTCGATTCGATCGAGACTTGGGCGGTACTACAGTCTCTTCAACGGTGCCAGATTGACTATCGGTACATCGAAGTGTTAAAGTCTTTGTATGAAAACGCCACTATGTCAGTCCGATTACAGGACCAAGCCTCGAAACCTATCCTTCTGCAGCGAGGTGTGAGACAGGGAGATGTGATCTCTCCGAAACTGTTCACTGCTGCATTGGAGGATGTCTTCAAGGTTCTGGACTGGAAGGGGCTAGGCATTAACATAAACGGCAAGTACATCACTCACCTTCGGTTTGCCGACGACATAGTAGTCATGGCTGAGACCATGGAGGACCTCGGTACAATGCTCGATGACCTCAGTAGAGCTTCTGATAGAGTGGGTCTTAAGATGAATATGGACAAGACAAAGGTTATGTTGAATTCCCATATAGCACCCATTCCCGTAAACATCGGAGAATCTACACTCGAAGTTGTTGACGATTATGTATACCTAGGACAAACTGTCCAGCTAGGTAAGTCCAACTTCGAGAAAGAGGTCAATCGTCGAATCCGACTCGGTTGGGCAGCGTTCGGGAAGCTACGCAATATCTTCTCGTCCAAAATACCGCAGTGTCTCAAGACGAAAGTCTTTGACCAGTGTGTGTTGCCAGTAATTACTTACGGTACTGAAACGTGGTCGCTCACAATGGGCCTCATAAGAAGGCTCAAAGTCACTCAAAGGGCAATGGAGAGGGCTATGCTCGGAGTGTCCCTGCGTGATCGAATCAGAAATGAGGAGATTCGCAGGAGAACGAAAGTAACCGACATAGCCCGAAGAATTGCCAAACTTAAGTGGCAGTGGGCGGGGCACATTGCTCGCAGAACGGATGGCCGATGGGGCAGTAAAGTTCTGGAGTGGCGACCGCGTACTGGAAGGCGCAGCGTGGGTAGGCCCCCCACAAGGTGGACCGACCACCTGGTGAAGGTCGCGGGAATCCGCTGGATGCGGAAGGCACAGGACCGGTCGTTGTGGCGATGTTTGGGGGAGGCCTATGTCCAGCAGTGGACGTCTTTCGGCTGAAATGATGATGAATGAATGATGAGCTGCCGCTATCTGTCACGCTGTGCTGAAAGTTGAAGTCGAGTCTGTATTGAGTCGATATGATATCATAATGTTTTAAGGCCTTTGGAGTGTCTCATCGCCTTTGATCAATGATTTGAGTCTATATTTTAAGGACGAATCAGTACAGTATTACATATTTAATTGTTCTTTTGAAGCATTAATTGATAACGTAACCTCTGACTCTGACTTTCAGATTTCCTTGCCACAGTTATTGACAAAAATAGTCTACACTACACAAACACATATATACTGCTAAAGCTAATAAATTATTCTAAAGATCCTTTCATGAAACTGACAATGATTTTAATTGCGCTTATCAAAATTTACTACTTTTTTACAGAGCGTGAAGACGAGCTTATAAAAAACCGTGCGAAATGCACAGAGCATAACCAAATCTTGGCTCACATCAGAGAAAAGATGCATCACACTGATGAGGTCATTGACTTCGCCGAGTGTGATCTTGGAGATGCCGAGATGGAGTTTTACAGGGCTAGAGAAGATCTTGGCATGATTAAGGTAATTTTGTTTTCTAAACTATGTAGTTACATTGAAGATCGCTAAAATCTTCAAAGTAGTATGTTTTTAGGTTTTGACTAATTTAGTGCCCTTTAGTATGTTTGTAACTGACTTAAAAATGGCTTTCTAAGCGGTGATGATAGTTACTAACGGCCAAAATAATATCCAATCTATACACGATTTGCCCTACTATAGATAGGAATTTGACATAAATTCCATACAAAATATGTAAAATTTCTATCTCTAGCAGGGTAAATCGTAGATAGATTCGTATAATATATTAATTTTGGCCGTAAGACTGTACCATTCGAAATATCTAAGAGACTGAACTGGGAAATGCTCCAATTGATGATAAGCTCAACTTTTGGCTATTACAATGCAAACAACCTAGGACATGTCCCACGTGTTAATACTTAATCTGTACCATTTTCTGGTGATAGTACCATTCCGGTCCCAGTAACTGGGTTGCGGAGTCTGATGGCAGTAGCTCCGTGTAAAATAACGATGTTCAGCCGCATCTGGTTAGACTGGAAACCAAGAGAAAAAGACTGAGAAAGATAACCGCTTTGGTCAAGTGAAAACATAACGGTCTCTCTACTCCTACTAATTAAAAATTCACAGTTCTTACAGAAAATTATACTAATTTGAATAACACCAACAGAGCCACCGCAATAAACTACGTTGGTCGCTAGAAGAAGAGAGACTGAAAGCAGGTCTGCTGACAAGAAAAGATTTACTGCGCGACTTCCAAGCTTCCATGGACGAGGTAAATGATATTTATTGGACATTAATACAACAGGTAGTTGAAAAAATTGAAGCTCTGCTCAACTTTGACGTTATTTTTTCTCGTTTTATCATCATTTGCCGTGTGGTATCCGGCAAATAAAAAGAATAGACCACCCCCCCTCTACCCATGGGTGTCGTAAAAGGCGACTAAGGGTTAAATCAGGAGGATGGGCAGCAGCGTCCTTCTGTGCACAAACATCGTGCAACATCACCCACTGCGGTCACCAACCCGCCTGCCCAGCGTGGTGAATATGGGCATACATCTCAATGCACGCACAACGAAAAAAACGGCCCCCAGTTCCCGGTGGTCCCTCTATTCCCGACTACGGTAGCGGTCGTGGTAACGGTGGGACGGGGGGTGCGAAGAATCCCCGGGTTACGGCAGGCTACCAAAACCGACGACTCTATCTGGCAGCGTATAATGGACAAACGTTGAGACTGGACCATCACCTCGCCGAGCTTGAAGTAGAGTTAAGTCATATAAAATGGCATATACTGGGGTTATCCGAAGTCCGTAGAGAGGGGGAGGACACGATAACCCTGGAGTCAGGACACTTACTCTACTTCCGCGAAGGTGATCAGCTCTCCCAAGGTGGTGTTGGTTTTCTTGTCAATAAGGCCCTCGTGAACAGCGTTGTGGAAATCGGTAGTGTGTCGACACGGGGAGCGTACCTTGTAGTAAAGCTAAATGATAGGTACAAGCTGAAAATAGTGCAGGTATATGCGCCGACCTCGACACACTCTGACGATATAGCCGAAGCGATGTACGAAGACATAGCTAAGGCTATGAATAGTACCGCTAAGGCTCACTACAACGTTGTTATGGGGGACTTCAACGCTAAAGTGGGAGTACAAGAACGCGGCGAATCGAAAATCGGACCTTACGGTTTGGGGCGCAGAAACCACAGGGGCCAAATGTTGGTCAACTTCTTGGAGTCCCAGGGGCTCTTCTTAATGAACTCCTTCTTTAAGAAGAAGCCCCAAAGAAGATGGACCTGGAAAAGCCCCGATAAGGTGACAAGGAACGAGATAGACTTTATCATGACGGATAAGAAGCACATATTTAGAGATGTCTCTGTGATCAATAGGTTCAACACCGGAAGCGATCACCGACTTATCCGAGGCACTCTAAATATCAATATTAGAGCTGAAAGAACGCGCATGATTAAGTCTACTCTCCGACCTTCGCCGCTCCAAACCAGTTTGGGCTCCGAAAGGTTCCAAGCGGAACTTCAAAACCGATTCGACTCGCTGGAAACCACCGGCAATATTGAGGAGAAAACCAACACCATAGTCAAAACATTGCAGGAACTGTCTCGAAAATTCTTTCCGCCGCAGCGTGGAAGCAAGATGCCCAAGCTTTCGACTGAGACTCTCGATCTGATGAGGAAAAGACGGGAAATGTCAGCCGCGCATTTGTTTTCATCAGATAATAGGTCCTTAAACCTACAGATTAGGAAGCTGATGCGAAGTGACCTCCGCCGCTCCAACACCCGCGCCATTGAGGCTGCGATTGAGCAAAATAGGGGGTCGAAAGTTTTCGCTCAGCAGCTAGGGAGGACCCATCTGATGAAACTGAAAGCCGCGGATGGCAAAATTGTCACCTCTAAGATCGAGATGCTTGATGAGGTCGAAAACTTCTATGGGCATTTGTATTCCACGAAAACGGCGAGACCAGCGGTTCCTAGCAATGACGACAAAAGAGCCCAGCTCACGCGCCATTACACCGAGGATCTTCCGGACGTTGACCAGGGCGAGATTAGGGCGGCCCTCGAGCAGCTTAAGAACAACAAAGCTCCGGGCGATGACGGCATTACTACTGAACTCCTAAAAGCAGGCGGGGCTCCGGTCCTGAAGGAGCTACAGAGTCTGTTTAATTCCGTCATCCAACAAGGCTCTACACCGGAGGCATGGAGCGGGAGTGCGGTGGTACTGTTCTTCAAAAAAGGGGATAAAACCCTTTTGAAGAACTACAGACCCATCTCACTCCTGAGTCATGTGTACAAGCTGTTCTCGAGGGTCATCACGAATCGTCTCGCCGGAAGACTCGACGAATTCCAGCCACCAGAGCAAGCTGGGTTTCGAAAAGGCTACAGCACCATAGACCACATCCATACTGTTCGGCAGATCATACAGAAGACTGAAGAGTACAATCAGCCGCTGTGTATGGCATTCGTGGACTACGAGAAGGCCTTCGACTCTATCGAAACTTGGGCAGTTCTGGATGCTCTTCAGCGATGTCACATTGATGAGCGGTATATAGAGATGCTGAGATGCCTGTACAACGCTGCTACCATGACTGTTCAGCTCCAGGACCAAAAGACGAAGCCAATCCAACTGCGCAGAGGGGTGAGACAAGGGGATGTAATATCCCCGAAATTGTTCACTAACGCGTTGGAGGACGTCTCCAAGACGCTGGACTGGACTGGACAGGGTATCAACGTTAACGGCGAGAACATCTCACATCTCCGTTTTGCCGATGACATCGTTGTAATGGCTGAGTCGCTGGAACAACTGGGCGAAATGCTGCACAGCTTAAACGGAGCCTCTCGACGTGTCGGCCTCGGCATGAATCTGGACAAGACTAAAGTGATGTTCAATATGCATGTCATGCCGAGGCCATTATTCGTCGAAGGGTCGGCACTCGAAGTTGTAACGGAATACGTCTACCTAGGGCAGGCAATTCAGCTTGGTAGACACAACTTCGAGAAAGAAGCCAACAGAAGGATCCGTCTGGGCTGGGCAGCATTTGGCAAACTTCGCCGAGTCTTCTCGTCGCCTATACCGCAAAGTTTGAAGACAAAGGTCTTCAACCAGTGCGTCCTGCCAGTCATGACTTACGGTGCCGAGACGTGGACATTGACAGTTGGGCTAGTCCACAAATTTAAAGTCGCCCAGCGAGCTATGGAGCGAGCTATGCTTGGAGTTTCTTTGAAGGATAAAATCCGCAACGAGATTATCCGGAGAAGAACCGGAGTGACCGACATAGCTTGTAGGATCAGTAAGCTGAAGTGGCAGTGGGCTGGCCATGTCTGTCGAAGGACCGATGGCCGTTGGAGCAGACGAGTCCTTGAGTGGAGATCGCGTATCGGCAAACGCAGCGTAGGGCGCCCCCCTGCCAGGTGGACCGACGACCTAAAGAACGTGGCTGGGGGGGACTGGATGCGGAAGGCAGAGGACCGAGCGTTGTGGCGCAACTTGGGAGAGGCCTATGTCCAGCAGTGGACTGCGATAGGCTGAGTTGATTGATTGATATCATCATAATTTCAGCCAAAAGACGTCAACTGCTGGACATAAGCCTCCCCCAAAAGGGGGATAATCACCACGTCTGGCAGGCGGGTTCGCGATCACTGTTGGTTGGTTAGGTTGGTTAGTTAGTTAGTTGCTCAGAGTACGCTGCTGGCCGTCCTCTGGTGAATCCCTTAGTCGCCTCTTACGACACCCATGAGAAGAGATAAGGGTGATGATATTCTTTACGTCCGGAACCATACGGAAACTCGTTTTATTTTCGAAAGAAAATAATAAAATATTTTATTCCGTTTACATAGTATTTGTTAATCGTATAAAAAAAAAAAAAAAAATCTTTTTAGGACATTTTTACACAGCACCATCTAGTCCCAAACTCAACTGCTTCACAATTTTTGGATAAGTCCCAAAATGTGGGGGAAAAGAATATGTACACATAAAATATTAGGCGTTGTTCTTATACAAGGTGACTACGCAACCATCGCAAGTTCGAGTGAATTTTGCTTGTGCGAGCCCATGGTCAATGGTACAGGTGGTGAATAGGTGTCCTAATTACAATCGCGCGGATAATAGTGTAGATTCTCTTGATCACGAACTAAATTTATTTAAAACTATCGTTCTCTTTTACTATTAGTAGACACAAAAAAGGAATGGGTACAATTTTAGTGCTGCCAATTAGTTTACGTGTTACATTTCTTTGTATTTTAGTTGGCACGTTCCGAGATCACGATTTAACTTGTCTGGAAATTATTATTTTAATTCCGACTAATTGGACAGCACTGAAATTGTTGCCATCCCTTTCTTGTATACCTTAGTAAAAGAGAGCTTTAGTTTAAAATAATTTTAGTTCGTAAACAAGAGAATCGACACCATTGTCATGTCATGTCACAAAAAAAATACGGGTGCTTTGTATTAGGACAACGCCTAAATGTTCTTAAAATTAAATATTAGTTAGGAATTAGCAGTCTTAGTAGGCACGGCCTTTTTACACTAGCATCCAAAAGAGTGTAATGTTTTGACAATTTACAAATTTAAAAATTGAGGAATAATGTTTGCAATGATCATGATGTACACGACAATACTAACTGTAGAGATGTACTTGTAAGAGGTTTCCCTACTTGTACTTGATTAATTTTACTGAAAGAATTTTTGTTTTCCAGGTCGTGAAACTGGGTTTGAAGAAGAAGACACTTGAATCTCAGGTTACTAAAGCTTCTCAAGAGTTGAGGTACGCGCGAAAGAGTGTGCAGTTCCATGGTAATCCTACGCAACGCAACCAGCCACAAGCACATACTGTTGGTGATGAAATTAATCATTATAATTTCAATTGAAGTAGGTAACTGTTGTAATAGCAGATTTATTGGAGGCCCTGAACCTATTTTATTCACTAGGCGAGAGATAGTGTAAACACTTACTTGTTACATCGCTGTTATCCAAATATTACAATCGCAGGATCACTTTGTTCCTTTTTGGGTGAAGAGAGACATATCATAAGTAAAAAAATACGAGAAAATGATCACTTAATTAACAGAGGCGTGTAAAAAGTGCTTAGAATTGTATAAAACCTTTCGAGGGATTTCAATAAAAAATGGTACCTACCACAAAATCTAAATGAGTTGCTTATCTATTAAGTTTCACTTGTGGTTTGACTTTCTTTACCAAAGCGACAAAAATATAGTACCGTGTAGTCTGCCGAAGTTTGAGCCAAGGCTTACACCAATGTCGATCCCTGCTGCGGAGTGGCTCTTCTGGAGATTTTATAAAATCACAAAAATAAATTGCCAGCAACGCTAGCAGCATTATATTCAATATGTTTTCCTAAGCGCAATGTTAGCTTGAGTTATTACACCGTCATACGTGTATTCAGTGAATTTCTAGAAATATTAAACTCTCACTTTAAATGCGGATGTGCAGTATACTTTTACTTACTCCATTGGCTCGGCGACATAAAATGTGTCTTGTTCTAGGCCTCCGAAACGAGAGTACGCCATTTGCCTCGATCTTTGACAGTGAAATTTGCATTCACCAAAATGTTAGGGAGTAACACATTTATTCAGCTGGATTTTGTCCATAGAAAACACCATTTTTGTATGCAGATCGTACGCATCAATCCCCCAATCAGCGACGTTCAGCTGAATATACGGATACGATGCAAAAATTGTGTTGTTTTCTATGAAAAAAGTGAATCGAGCTATCGAGTTGAATAAATTAAATTACTCCCGTACTTTGCGTCCTCGCCTCCATTGTTTTTATTTTTTATCTTTTAAAAGTTTACATATAGATTTTTTCTTGTCTTATTCTATCATGTTAAAAAGTTCCTTTAGTGAATATTAAATATATTATAATTGTAATTCAAAATTAATGTTTTAATCATTAAATAATTTATTTTAACTATATTGGATTTTTATTACTACCATACTTTTTTCGATTTTGTTCAACCTATTCTTCTTAAACAAAATATACTGGGTAGAGCTTCGGGAGTAAATTTTCTTACCACACATTTTTTGTCATTCATTAATCGATAAGGGAGTATTATGGGACATAGGGAATTAACATCAGTCGATATCTTGTTCAAATACACACAGACAAGTAAGCCTTATTGGGCTGTGTCAAATACATAACATGAAGTCTGTCGAAACTTGGGGGAAGGTCTTATCGTCAGTTTTGGTATCACGTAACGGAACATTAATTTCCACCTTTCAATCAGAGTACTGTATGAGAGAATCGACACTAATTAACCTTCGGTAATATTATTGACTTTCTGGGTGTTGGAATAAGGTCTATAATGTTGTTAACAACTTGGAAATAACATCAATATTAATTTGTATTATGAATACTTGAGTTGCAGAAGTTTCGTCAAGATGGGGATAAATTAAATCCTCGCATATTTAGGCTATGTTGTTACACTCTACGTTCGGGGCATAGATAGTTTATAGTTTTGGGCATGTATTAGTTTTAGTCACGTGCAATATTAAATTTTCATTTTATTTTTTGAACACCTGTATATTTTGTTATGAAATCTTACAGAATCTTCTATGCTCGAAATGTTTAGGTAATTTAAGGTAAACAATATTGATGTCTTTATTTAAATTTGCATTTAAGGCTGAGTCCAACCAACAAAGTGATAGAAAAACGCTTCGTGAACAATTAAATACTAATTATTTATATTTTACAATAAAACGTTTAGACACAAACACATTTCGATACTAAGACATGTCAAGATTGTTTATTTACCTTTAGTTAAAACAATTAGTAACTGAATAAATATTTTACAATAAAACATTTAGACACAAACACATTTCGATACTAAGACATGTCAAGATTGTTACCTTTAGTAAGTACCTAAAAATTTCAAGTATAGTCAATAGTGCACTGAAAATTACTATAACATGATATTTTAAGCCTGAAGCAGAGTGAAATTGTGATGTGAGAATTTCGTCACATCACGCAACGCAATCTAAGCATACACAGTTTCAGATTAAGTTCAAATCCAACTAAGTATTCCAACCCAAACTATCTTAACGAGCATTAGAGTGGTAGGATCTAAATAATGTATTGGGTTAAGCAACAATATCCTGTCTTAACCCTTTCCAGGCTTATTAATTAACGAGATTGCTCTTGGGTACAGAAGATGAGAAGAGAGAACTTTGAAATTTTCAGAGTAATTATAATTGCAAATTCTATAGAAAGTCGCCGTGATTTTCAGAAAGTTGTATTTTCTCTTTATTATTAAAAGGAGAAACTTTCAACAATACAGTTTTCTTCAGTAAAATACGAGAAAAGTTACAAAAGTTTTCACAAATTATATCCCCAAGAGATTATGGAAAATAAATTACTTTTAAAATATGTGTCCGACCGTTATCCAGGTTGATAAATAGTGCATCTTTTTATAAAGTCTTTTATTTGAGATTGCAAATAAACTTAAATAAATGGAGACAACAAGTACAGTAGCATAGTACAATGAGTATATAAGAGGGGTCTGAAAATAGCACCAGTGACAGAGAAGACAAATAGCAACAAACTATCATGGTATGGACATGTGATGAGGAGGAATGAGGAGCATGTTACGAGGAAAGTTTTAAGTATGAATGTGGATGGCTATAAGAAAAGAGGCAGACCGAAGAAAACATGGATGGATTATGTGAAAGATGATATGAATAGAAAGAAAGTGAACACGGAGATGACGGCTGATAGAGATGTATGGATGAAAAATATATGCTGCGCTGGCCCCAAATAAATTGGGATAAGGACAGGAGGATGATGAATAAGTACAGTAACAATAACAACAAAGGTCGTAAAAAGGAGATTTATTATTAGAAAAATTCGATTCGTGTATATCTATTATTATGTCCATGAGAACTTAAGAGTATAAGGCACTGTATTGTACTAATTATGTTCTTTCTTCATTGACTAGTTGCACTGGTTACATTGTCTTTTAATATTGAAAAATCATGATGTTCCTGATTTGTGGTCTGATAGTCTAACTGATTCTGGTTGTTCTACTATGTCTTTTGTAAGTGGTCCATGCTTCCAGCCTTCTGGGTAGCCGAACTGTCGTACGTCATCCCACCATTGCTGCTTGCCATCTGCCCAGATGCAGTAGATCACGTTTGTGCCTACCAATACTGCGAAACACACCCAGAATGCTACACGCCATTGTGCCAGGGTTGACTGTAACAAAATAAGAATCCAAATTAGTCCATGGTCTACCACTTTAAGAGAGCAGCTTGGCTAGATGATAATTTGAAGGTTGAGCATCAAGTTAATCATTGGAACATTGCCATAATCGACTAAACTAACTTACTTATCTACTTATATGTTAATAACTTCTTAGGTTTTCGCGATCACTACACATTATAATAAAACAAAGTTTAACCGGATTAAATCGCGTATATTATTTAAATTGGTTTCCCTGACGTTTCGAAAGATTTGCAGCATTTCGTAGTCGCAGGTAGACTAAGATGACAAGCGTCTTTACAAATATTTCTAAAAAAATATTTTAATCTACCGTACAATATTATTAATTAAAATCGTTTCGATGCACGCAGTAATCACTCACAATATCATTATCTTTTACAGTGTTGCGTGCTGTTTGGGACTTGATTATTTTAAGGACTGGGTGCCAAACAGGTGGTAGCTGCCAACCATCTTCTCTATTAAAATTAGGATGTTTTTTAATTTCAATAGCCTCACGGAGCATTCTAGGTACATATCGGTTTTCCTTCGCCAGAACTTGTGGTTTATCAAATCGAAGAAAATGGTTGGGTTTGTCTAGGGCATGTTCACACACTGCAGACTTTGTGGAGCGTCTGTTCTTGACGTCAGCTATATGTTCTTTCATTCTAGTGGCTATACTACGCTTTGTTTGCCCTATGTATGATAACCCACAATCACAATCAATCTTGTAGACCCCTGCATCTTGTAAGGGAATGTGACACTTCACCGGTCTGAGGAGTTGGCTGATCTTTCTTTGGGATTTGAAATAGGTTTTGATAGAAGCACGCTTCAAGATATGACCAATTCTTTCGGTGACCCCTCTGATGAATGGTAGAACAGCAGGTCGACGATCAACTGTACTGGGTTAAACGTCAGGGAAACCAATTTAAATAATATACGCGATTTAATCCGGTTAAACTTTGTTTTATTATAATACTTATATGTTAATTAACATCATATTTCTTTACTTGTGTATAGAAACTTGTATATTTTTTATATATATATATGCATAAACTTTTGTTACCTATAGTATTGGTATTGTTTTGTTTTTTGCGTGTCTTTTGTTGTTTTTTTGTTGCTTTTGTGTAATTTTATTGTTTGTATTTTATTTGTATGAACATTTAATTAGCCCGCCTTTGTCCAAATGTGTTAACTTAGGAAACCTATGTTATTTATCTTGCTAAAAAAAATAGTAAATAATTGTCACAATTATCTACTGGTTTTAAGTTCTGAATATGATGCAAAAAAGGTGCTATTTTGCCTTTTCTTTGTGAAGCCCTTATAAAACACAGACACTACTGGAATTTGCTTTGGCATAAACCTCTTATAAAATACCATGAAACACAGATACTGCTGGCTTGTGCTTTGTTATAAACCCTTTATGAAACAAATTGCTGGCTTTTGTTTTGGCATAAACCGCTTATGAAACACGCAAGGGAAGTAAGTCTTTCTATAAAAGATTCACGGCCGGTTTCTGATTTGAGAATTTCAGGTTTACTTAACTAAGCGGCGCTCAAAAATTGAGTTTACTTAAAACGAATATTTAAGTATTTTGTGTTTCACATGTTGAAAAATTTTCCACTCAAACCTCCATTAACTAAGTAACTACTTAAGTCTAGTGCCAACGTTCAGGCACACATTTCTACGTTTCGATTCATGTGCGGAAACCAGATATGAAACGATAAATTCAATCATATGTAAGTCTAAAGAAAAGAGTATCGACATTTAGAATTCAATAATATTATGCCGAAATAATTATAAAAAGCTACAAAAATAATTATATTCACTTTTTTTTAACAAAGTATGATGTATAATTTTAGAACGCAGCGGCACGATATGCCTTGAATGGATTGCACTTCCCAATCCCAACGTCAACAATTTACGTCAACAATTTAAAGAAAACCACGGTATTTTAATTTACTGTATCATTTGTACCTCTATTGATTTAAATACATACATCAATAGAAATGAAATTATTTCTGCAGTAGGTATTCGTATCTTGTCACACAAGAAACGTGTGAGAAATCCAGCAATGATATAACTTCGTTAAATCTTAACCTGCTACATATAACTAGTGACTGGAATACGAACATACTATTAATTAAAAATAAAATCGTTATGTTGGGGTCGTTGGTTGAATTATAACATAAATTTATTATTACTGGATTACAACCTTGCATTGGTTGATTCAATATGTGAGATAGTGGACATATGCCGTCACAGATTTAGTGAACTGCGAAGATGAGAAGCGAAGAATCAATCTGCAGGCCGTACAAGCATGTTTGTCTTTCGGAGGAGTACATGCTGATAATATCTCATTCCTATTAAAACATCAACCAATATTGAACCAGTTTCTTCCAGTCTGCGCCGATCGTGATAGACAAATAAATCTCTCCAGCTAGGCAGATGGTAGTGATTATATTATCTTTGGGCATCTGCCCATCTGTTTGTCCATCTGGACTACGTAGGTGTGGACCCGAGTACACCAAGGATTGGGATTGTCTACCAAGGATTGGGAAAAACCAGTGATAGTGTCAGTAAAAGTTACAATCATAAGTTAAAACAGTTTAATGTTATATAAGTACCGAATGTTCATAGTTTATTTATTCAAATACCTACTTATCAGATCAAAGACATTCAAGGTATCTATCATAAATCTCCAGTTCCAACAAACATGTGGAAATAAAAATGACAGACTCATAGTGTTTTTTCATTCATCAAAACAATATTATGTTTGTTCCATGTGTGGTTCCATGGATGTATGACCTAATGGTTCTTAGTTTTTTCTATAAACATTGGTTTTTTCCAAGTATTTTCATATAGATTAATTTACATAATTTTTCAATATTTTTGAAGTCAACAAATGTATCACCATGACGACGTATGGTTTGTTTTTTCTCGTTTTTCTAGGTGGCATTGATTCCATAAAATACCTAAAGAGGTTGCATAACAATATTCCAACAAAAAGTTTTGTTATTAACTTTTCGTTTTACCATAGAATACTGACTTCATTCTTACGAGGTATTTGATTTTACATACATTCATAATATCACGCCTGTAGGTATTTCCCTGAAGGGGTAGTCCGAGGTTTATAATAGGTACATTCACATTTTGTTAGTTATGTTATCAGTCCCATAGGGGCGAGCTTATTGCCACTAACCGAGCACAGATCCAGACTTCGGACTGCTACTGAGAATTTGCTAATTAGAAAAAAACCTATGCGGTCAGGGGACCCTCGGTCAGGAACGATTCCTCACGCACACACACACACAGACATACTAGAAAGAAAAAGAAAGAGAGAACGTGCGGTGTGCGTACATGCCTGCACATATCACAAAAATCTTACGTGGCGCTACATTTCCTCCAGAATCACACCTACTGCAAGCCTCGTTAGGGAACTTCGTTCGAAAAACTCAAACCTGCTCATTTTTTTTTCCGTGGGGAAATCCTCATGGACGCACACCGCCCGGGGTAGACGGAGCCAGTGTCGGACTTTTAGCGACTAAAACCACCACGGTGTTCTTTCAACTACCTTAGCCGGGGGCGTGGGAACCCGTGAGTATTCACCCCCGACAGGTCCCGGCCCGCCACAAGCATGCGAGCCCCTTTTACCCGTGCGGCCTAGCGTCAGCCGAACCCTCTTCGGTGCCGCTCATGGACCACTGCACGCAATCTCACCTCACGGGACTTTACCAGCTACGCCAGCTGCGCCAATTACGCCAGCTGTGCCAACTACGCCAGCTGTGCCAGCTACACCAGCAGGCGTAGCATGACCACTGTAGACAACCGATTTTTCTACGGAAGAATGAACAAAACTACATTGTATAGAACTTTATCTGTCATTTTGTATATTATTTTGTAGACAAAACGCTTGTCTACAGTGGTTATGCTACGCCTGCAGCTGCTGATCGGGCAGCAGACTACCCCGAGTCTTCTGCTCGCAAGCCCCACCTCCTGTAATTTTTATAGAGGTTTTCTTCCTCGCCGTCCGGGCGCTGAAGCCAAGACCCTCGGTCCCAAGAGGCGCGAGGACACTACTTAGCAGGCACTCCTGGGGTTACGATATCGACGAGGGCAGGGAAGGACAGTCCCCCGCTGCCTGCCCAGTGGCAGGGTGAGTGCACACCGGGCCCGCACCTGCTCCTCCATTATGCCCTCTGCTAGCATCAGAGGGACACGTGGAGCAACGCCCCACTGGGCCCACATCGGGCCCCTCCGGTGCCAGAATATTCGCCATAGGCAATAAGATCCCCCGAAAGTTAATCCCTCGAAAGGATTCTATTGCTCGTACCCAGGATGCACCGGCCTAAAAACTGCCATTCCCTCCAGACGTGTCCAGAGGGACAGGCAGCCGTCAAACACACGTGGAGGTTTTCTGGCCAGCACTCGACCCAAAGCTGCTGGTCCTTCTCCATACGTCTGGAAAGAACAGCAGTTTGATGACCCGGTGCAACCCGGGCACTTGAAATAACTCTTTTTCGGTGTACTTTATTTTCCGTGGTGAATATTCTAGCACGAGAGGGGCCTTATCTGGGCCAGTGGGGCGATGCTCCGCGGGTCCCTCTGAAGTTAGCAGAGGGCACAGTGGAGGATGCAACGCACGGTGTGGTCTCGATGTGCAACGAAATGGTCACCCATCCACGGACTGACCGCGGCAACTGTAGCTTAACCTCGCAGATCATACAACCCGCGCAGTTGCTATTGCTACTTAACCACGAGCCCCTCATAGCAACGTCACATTTCATTCATAAATTAAAAATTAATTATTAATAGTTAAATTCATTTAGAAATATACCTATAGACCAAACCACGGACGGGTTTAACTATCATTTATTTAATAATGAACCGTTAATACCTATTCAAACCTAACCAATAGAAAACATTGTTAGAACGACTAGAAAAAAAAACACTACTGCAACAAGGTGTTGTATGGTCAATTCTGGACTATAATGACTGTTTTGAGAATACCAGCTACACTTAACAAAGCGGCGCTCAAATTTTGAGCAATACTTAACTAATTTTGTGTTTCACACGCCAAAAACTCTTCTGCTCAATCGTCCATCAACTAAGTATTTCTCAAACTCTGCCTGGGTGCAGTACCAACGTTCAGGAAAACATCAATGTACGTTTCAATCAAAGAGGATGTAATACTACGTATAGTTTCAACCCACCCAAATCGAAAACGATTTGAAAAAATAATAATTACATGTTAGTATAGCAATCGATACATCGTTTTTTTATTAATATTATTCCAAAACCATTGAAAATTTCTATAAAAAGGTGTTCATAAAATAAATTGAATGCACAATGTATGAACTAAATGTAGTATATTATATACTCTTTGGTATGTACCTCGCCGACCTTGTTTCGTGCTTGGCCAGTTTGGCCACGTCAAACCTTTGCGTCAAACAGAGAAAAAAATCACTAACGCAGTGTTGCCAATGCTACGGCAATTACCGTGTTCTACGGTTTTCAGGCTAAAAAACTACAATATCTACGGCCTACGGCTGTAACCCCATGGCCGTAGCAAAATCTACGGCTTTCAGTCACGGTAATCATGTTTTCGATAAATATATCACTCCATGTATCCAAATGTATCTAGTGCGTGTTCATCTTTGCTTGTAAATCCGAATTCCAACTTTGCAAAGTAATTGTGAGTGAGTGTTATGGACAGATATTTCCCGATTAGATTACCCGTTTAAAATGAAATGTTGTTAATACGTTTTTTATTAAAAAGAAAAAAAAAGAAAAATGACGAACAATTAAATATGCACGAAAAACTTAAACAAAGCACCATTTGGTTGATGCTGAAACGTATCTCCTTTTTTTTGGCAGTGCTACGCAAAGTACTCTGTGGTGCTTCGGCCGACCGTTGATCTTTTCCATATAAACACGGCTTTTCTACCGAACGTACACAGCTGCCTAAAAATTATTATTGGCAACACTGCACTAACGTCCAAATCTCAAAAAATCAAAATATGTCAACTGCAAAATTCTATAATTTTAACACGAATAGTTGAACTTATTTGAATTAAAATAATATAAATTAAATTATTTCTACAGCACTCGTGTATGCATAGTAGTATCTACGTCTAGTATAAGCTACGTGTGAAATCGAGCAATATAAGGTTAATTACATAAAAAATTAACGTCTTACGAAAGTCTAGTAAATTGGAATACGAAATAATTATTGTAACATAGAATTACAACCATTGGTTGATATGTGAGAAAGTTATCCCATGTTATTGCAGCTATAAATGCGACGCGAATTCCGTACGTTGTTGAGCAGTCTTTGATTATATACCTGCCTCTGGGCAGTATACATTGCTCATTTTTATTACTTCATCGACAAAGATCAGCGATTCTCCTCCAGTCTGCTGTCTATACAGATGTCTGAGCTACGACGTGAAGTCATCACTCGCATCATGATATAAATCAATGTCTGACCTCTCCAGCCAAGCAGACTACCAAGGCGTAGACCTAAGTGTAATCAAGGATTAAGAAAGAATTTGTTATAGTGCCAGTGATATTGAAAGTTAATAACCATTGGGTTACAACAGTGTATGTACTTGAAGCAATGTTATTTATGTTATAATGATCAAAATTTTGTAAAGTTATGCAAATTAATTGATACGTTACAACTTTACGACTAAAACCGAAGTGCGGCTACACCCAACCCATCGACGCGGCGACTGTCAGCTGGCCTTCCCCTGGTGTCACCGATGTCCATGGGTGGCGGTGATCACTCACCACTCCGCCCGGTTACCCACCTGCTCGTTTGCCCACTCTATTATTGAAAATAAAGCCAGTTGTATTTGGATATAACTAGTTCTAGCCTTAATCATGCTGGCTACCAATCCAATTGGTATAAACAGTATGGTTAAAACTATGGAGGAGTGGCTGGAGAGGTGCTATGATGTCCTCACCTAATGGCTGACCCAGATTCTCTCGGGGCATGGTTGCGTCGGGAAGTATCTGTGTCGCATAGGCCGGGAACCGACGCCCAAGTGTCATCACTAAGGAACTTCCCAGAGGACACAGCGCGGCACACACTGGAAGAGTGCCCAGCTTGGGTCACGCAGCGCCATGACCTCATCACTGCAGTAAGCGGCAGTGATCTGTCGCTTCCGACTGTGGTTTTGTCTATGGTCGGGAGTGAGAGCGCTTGGGAAGGCGTCGTGTCCTTCTGCGAGGAGGTGATGCTCGCTAAGGAGGCGACGAAGAGGGTTCGAGAGGCGATGGCCTCCAGACACCAGGTGCCCAGGTGGCCTGCGGGTGGCGGACTCGGGGTGTCCCGCCGCCTGACTAGTCTCTAGTGATTACATTTTAGGAGAGTGTCGCTTTTATGTATCTATTATAAATCCTATGTTTGTACCATTTTGTAATTTGTAGAACCTACTTAAAATATTGACGAAATTGCTAACTTAGAATGTCACACAATAGACCAATTAGAAGAATGCAGGAAACACCTACAAAATTCCGATTCTAATTTTAAACTGCTCACATTAAACATCAGAAGCTATCAGCGCAACTTTGATGACTTCTCAGTTGCATTTAAACGATTGGATGCCGACATTGACGTCATAGTCCTGACAGAATGCTGGTTAAGCGAAGGATCGATTTTAGATAATCTACCAGGTTATTCAGTATTTCGAACAAATTCTCAAAAAAATAAAAATGGTGGCATAATTATATACACCAAAATAAGCTATGACGTAGCTATTATTGAGCCCAATGTGATGGATGCAGACAGCCTTCTATTAATTATAAGCAGTAAAATTGCCATACTTGGATTATATCGCTCACCTTCATTTGTTAATCACACTAATTTTATCTCTTCCTTAGACACATTCATTAATACAGTCAAAAAATATCCATCCCTAATTATCACCGGAGACATGAATATTGATATATGCAGCTCCACAAACAACAAGCACCATGATTATATCTGTCTAATGGCCTCGCATGGCTTACTTCCCGTCATAACGCAACCAACCAGAGCCAAATCATGTCTTGATCATATATTTGTTAAAAGCAACACCAAACCCAAAGGAATAATCTGCAAAAGTTCCATCACTGATCACGACATTGTTATGGCCATAATACCCCACAAAAATAGTACTATCAATTCAAATAAAACTCGCTGGAAAATGAAAATAGATGAAGACGCAGTCGCATTAGACTTAGCTAAAATAGACTGGACTGAGACCATAAACTTCCATTGTATTAACTCAGCTGTAGCTTCTTTTACTGAAACCCTCACCAAATTAATAGAAACACACACACATAAACTTAAAATTACGCGCAGCAAACTAAATATCAAGCCTTGGATCACACCTGGCCTCATGAAATGCATGAAACACCGAGATAAGCTCCACTTAGCCTCAAAGGCCAACCCCAATGACAAGACGCGAAAACTGATATATACTAGATATAGAAATTTCTTCAACGATCTCTTACGAAAACTTAAAAATGAGTATAATAACCAACAGCTACGCGAAAATAACATGGACCCAAAAAAGCTTTGGAAAGTCTTAAAGACAATATACGAGCCTAACTCTCAAAGTGGCAGCAAATCAAAATTACTAACCAGTTCCCCCGATCCAGTAGAATCTCTTAATAATTGTAACTCTTATTTCGCAAATGTTGGCAGGAATCTTGCCGACACTATACTAACAAGACTATCAGAAACACAGACGACCCTTACTAATAAATATACACCCCATAAAATGTTACCCATTTCTTTCTTCTTACACCCCACTGATGAAACAGAAATTAGAGAATTCATACTCCAACTAAAAAATGACAGCTCGCCCGGTCCGGATAAAATAGGAGTGAGACTTATAAAGAAATCACAAAATGCGATAATAAAACCCTTGACCCATCTGATTAACCTAAGTCTAGAAACAGGAATCTTCCCGGAAGAATGGAAGATCGCAGCGGTTAGCCCTATTCATAAAAGCGGTCCTACGGATAAACCTGAAAACTACAGACCAATAGCACTACTAAACATTTTATCCAAAATCCTTGAAAAGGTAGTAAATACCCGTCTGGTAAATTTTCTAGAAAAAAACAATATGATATCTGAAAGACAGTTCGGTTTTAGAAAAGGCAAATCAACAGAGGACGCAGCTGTTTTGTTAACAAACTCTGTCTCTACAATAATAGAAAAAGGTGAACGATGCATGGCGGTCTTCTTAGACTTAGCCAAAGCATTCGACACAATTTCAACCGACCTCCTATTAAAGAAATTAGAAGCCGTAGGAATAAGAGGCAAACCACTTGAGTGGCTTCACAGTTATCTCACCAATCGTAAGCAATATGTCAAATCAGGTGACCATTCAAGTGGACTTCTTCCTATTAATTTTGGAATCCCGCAAGGTAGTTTACTCGGCCCAACCTTATTTACTGTATATATGAATGACATCCTAAACCTCACCCTTCCTAATGCGGAACTTATCTCTTATGCAGACGATACTGTTATCACTTTTCATGCCAAAACCTGGGAGCAGGTCTACTGCCTTGCGGAAGACGGCCTAGCAACTGTAGCACAGACACTCGACAGGAACTTACTGACACTTAACATCAAGAAAACCAAACTCATAACATTTTCCAAAACACGCACATCTCGTCCTCCTAATGACCTTAGATTAAGATTTCACACCTGCCAGAACCATTTCAATACCTTACTCGGAGACTGTCCATGCGAAAGTATATGCCGTACAAAATCTATTAGATATCTAGGCTTACTTATAGATGAAAATTTATCGTTTAAAGAACACATTAAACTTCTTTCTGGCCGAGTGAGAAAGCTTATTTACGTTATGAAGAAGCTGAGAGACTGTACTCCAAAGGACACATTGCGCACGGTGTATTTCGCAATATGCCAATCCATAACCCAATACGGCATATCAATTTGGGGTGGAGCTGGCAAAACGACCCTGATTGAGCTCGAACGAGCTCAGAGGGCTGTCATTAAAGTTCTTCTAAAAAAACCATTTTTCTACCCTACAGATCTATTATACAAAGAATTTGCTGTTCTTCGTGTCCGACAGTTATTCATCCTTAATGCCTGTCTACATACTCACAATAGTTTAAAAAAAAGATCTGACTACAATACAATAAGATCAAAACGTGTGTTCAAAATTCCTCAATCCCGAACCACCTCTCTCCTAGCCAGACGTTGCCCATCCTTCCTTCACATATTTGTCTATAACAAGGTCAGCAGCATCATATCTTTTAATATAAAAGATCTCAATTTTTCATCATGCAAAACGGTTGTCAAAAAGTGGTTGCTCAGTCTCTCGTACGACGAATCGGAAAAAATACTCACAATATAAAGCATAACCATCACAACTTCAAAATATTCACACACGAACACATACAAAATACCATACACGCACACTCCACACAAACACGCACCTTCCACACATACATATTCCAGACACACAAACGAACATACGAGTGTAATCATAGTGCAAAATTAAGTGCAAAGTTCAAATATATTTTTTTATTATTATTTTTTTTATAATTTTTTTCTTTTGTTTTGTTTATACTTTGACTTTATTGAACTAATTACTTACCTAGTTTAAGAATGTTAGTTTCCCATTAATTTTATTGAGAGGTACTCTAAAATTGATTTTGTTTAGATTGATTGAGTTGATCTTATAATTTTTTTATATATTTAATTTTTCTGTAATCTTTTATTGGATTACCTATAATAATGTTGATTCCTTTTAATTTTATTGTTTTGTTTTTACTTTGAATGTTTGATTTGATTGATTTCCATTTGATTTCATTTTCTTTAATTATTTAGTGGATAGCTATGTTAATTTCCTTTTTTTGTGTTTAATAGATACGATTTTAGTTTCGAAGTTTAAGTTTAAGTTTAATTAATTATCTCAAGGCTTTTATGTTTGTCCTCTTTTATTTATAATGATGTTTTTTTCATGTAAATGATACTCAACCCAGGTTCTCAAGATACAGGCTTGCCTAGTTTGAAAACCGCTGTTAAACTGTAACATTTGTACCAGTGTTTTTGAATTAAATAAATTTATTATTATTATTATTATTATTATTACTTATTATTTCTAGTCCTATGTTTTATTTAGAATAACACAAGTATGTACATTTAAGACAGTGATTTTGTGGAAATAAAAATAAAGACAATCTTTCACAGAATGTGTGTTTTTTATTCATTATCATCATCTTTCTCCTACCCTGATTGCAATTTAAGGAGGCTGAGGTGGAAGACTTGGGTTCTATAGGTTCTCTAGGGTTTCCTCATAAAACAGCTTGAGTTACTCAAGGAGCTATGGAAAGAATAGCTTTTCAGTTAGGGGTTTGCTCAGTGGGTAAACTTTGGGAGTAAAGATGATAAGGTCATCATCTTTGTTTAAGAATAAAATTAGCAAGTAGACCTGAAACGATTTCCATTAGGAAACTGAACGCAGTATGGCATCAAAGATGGATCGAATATATGGAAGGTCGTAGAATGTGCTAGATGATAACCATAATAAAATTGCAGGGAAACGAAAAAACCCCTATTATTTGCCTCCAAAATATATTGAGTGGAGTTTAAGTAGCCAAATTCGGATACTTAAATTTCTTCCGCTCAAATCAAATTTAAGTATGTATTTGAGCGTAGGTAACGTGTTGTGAAATGCAAATTTTTATTTAAGGGAACGAAATTTAAAATTTTAAAAATTTTGACGGTTGAATGCTTATCTTTGAGAAATGCTCAGATTTTTCCTTAAAACCATACTCAAATGATACCTAAGTACTCCGTAAGTAGGTGATGTGAAACGCAATTTTCTAGCTAAGCGGACGCAATGTCAAAATTTAATGGGAATTTGAGAAAACTTATCCTTGAATGCTTAACTTTGAGAAATACTCAGATCAGAAACAGAATTTCGTTAAACCCATACTCAAACCACACTTAAGTACCACTTAACTGAGTTTTCTCAAATCAGAAACCGGCCGTAAGTCTCCTTCTCTTTTTATATCGGTCTTTCACCACCGTGTGATTTCTAGAGAAGAAAGTAGGTAATAAATTCTGGTCTCAACGCCGTGACCTACTTCATACAAACATAAATCTTCGTCATTTTATTTCGGTTTTAGTACTCCATTATTCTGCAAACGTGAACCTTCAAAACACCGAAATAATAAGGAACAAAAAAACGATTCCTACACGACAAATTCAGTCGAAAATAGTTCAAGTTTCACTGGACACAAAAACTTTCATTTCTCAGAAGTATTGAAAAACCAGAATTGGTTGATCTTTGTTTACTTGATCCATGTTTATGATTTATGTGCTGTTGTGAGCTGACCTCGAAACATTAAGATATCGTCCACTTTGTTCTTGATGTTTATTGTAAATGAAAATGAATATCGAATGCTATTTTTAATGTAACGTAAAATTTTATCGGCTATAAGAATCAATCGGATTCAACATTGGTTCATTTGTTGTAAGCGCTCATGAATGAAACATTTTGAACAGGGATTGGTTGTTAATTTCAGTTCAAATTGCAGCAAATAAGAAGTTAAACTTTAGAGGATTTGATCACTTCATTTGATCGTCTCCTGACAGTCTTCACAGCTTTATCTACTGGTACCGATAATTACAATTTTATTTGAATACACGCATCATTCCAGCAGTGGACGTCTTTCGGCTGAAATGATGATGATGATGACACGCATCATTAATTAATTGTAAAAGGATATCCCTTACTAATTTAGGAACTGGGACCTCGAAATAAAAAATACCTACTCAGTACAACTCAATAGGCTTTCACTTTTGGCTGTTAAGTGAAAAATATTATCAAGATAACACTAGAACTTCGTACAAAATTACTAAGTTTTATCAGGTAATTGTATTACCAATAGAAATAACCCAATTTCTAAACACTAATAATGATAAATTACCAAAGAAAATCCAAGATAATATTAGGTACTTGTAGAACTCACATTTATTGCCAAATTGCTTTCGAAATAGAAAATAAATTAGCCAATAAAAGAGACCAATGTACTGTATACCTAATGTAATCGTTACATGATTCAGTTTTATTTTTATTGATATTACTTCGAAGATTCGATTCTATGATCGGATTCAAATATCGAGTTTGTCTTGTGTTTGCTTGTCTGTTGAGTTTGTTTGTTTGTTGTTTTGTTTGTTTGTTTGTTTGTTTGTTTGTTGTTGTTTGTTTGTTTGTTATCACATCTACACGACTAAACTAGTAGTACTTACAGTTGACCCCACGTGAGTGGTAACACTTGAGTCACGAAACCCATCCTTACTGCTCATTAAATAATGACGGTGTCAAGATCATAACATAACATCACGCCTGTATTTCCCCGAAGGGGTAGGCAGCGGTGTATAGTACACCCACATTTTGCCAATTATGTTATAGTCCCATGTAATACGGGGCGAGCCTATGTGCCATGTGTAGGGGGGGTGTCAAGATCAAACTGTTACCAACAATATTCTATTATGACAAATCTTTCGTGTTTGATAGTTATTGTACCGAATGATACTTCATGAACAGTTAAACGCTTTTTTTACACACAGCCATTATTATTACCTATATTATTCTTCGAAATAGAATCAGAGGTCAACGAAAAAATTTGTATTAAAACAGTAATGATTTGTTGTTTTATTTATTTCGTATCTTTGCTATCTGATCTGTACAAACAGACGGTTTGAGTGAATAGATGTTGATTAGATTCTTCTTACATTTCTTATGACAACAGACACAGTTTCTCCTTAGATTATTAGTTGGATAGATAGAATCTAGGTATATATAAATAGAGAAAGACAAAACAGAACTGTTTACTGTACTAAACAGTAACATTTTCTCCTCTGTTTGTCAACAGATTTTCTTTTTTGTTTGTTTAGTAGCTGTTTGTGTATTAAACAATTTTGGAAATGGTATATTTTTTTCTTTTTTTAGCATAGATCAATCATAAAAATGGATTTATTAAAAAAAAACAATACGATCGAATTTTGACCATTGGGCCCTCGTATGCTTTATTGTACACCATTATAATAGCAGTAAACAGGAACAACGTATAAATTATAGATTAAATCTGGTTTTGGTTTTGGTTTTGATTATGGGTTGATTTTGTCTTATCGCTAAAAGCAATAACTTCCATACAACCTTTGGATCGACAAAGAAGACGTAAGATATCATAGGGTAGTCCATGGCGTATTGAACTAAAAATTAGGTTCCTATTTTTATCAAACTACAGTTACTTTTACTTTAGTAGATGATTCTAGGAAGACCTTTTACCTGATCTATAAAATCATAATGAAACACCTTAAAAGTTTGTTTGTTTACTTTTAAGGCATCTCAATTAAAAAAGTGTAAAACTTGTTTATTTTCTCTATCTATCTATCTTTCGCGGCGGCGTTTGGCGTGTCTTTTAACGTCGGGCTTGTAACAGTTATTTATGGTTTCATTTAACTATTATAATAAGTGGGAAGTTTTCATTGATTTTATTCTTTGCAGAGTCTATGGTTAACGGCAGTAATACTGTAGTCAAAATCAGCTCGTAAATGTATGTATAAAAGCAGTAAGTAATACTTCGTATAGTTATTCTATCTATTTACCCTAACACGATGCAAAAACCTGTCGTAAATGAGATAAGTGAAGTCAAACCTATTCATTCGCGAGTTTTTACAACATTTGAAGCACTTAACCCAAAAAAAGTTGTATGTAAACTTACATCAGGCGTCAATAGGCCGATAAGGTACGGCGTTATTATACCGGCGAAAGTTGATGTCGTGTTCACGAGTGACGTCAGAGTGCCAGCGTAGTTGGGAGCCAAGTCCAATGCGTTTACCTGAAAAAGAAAAAAAAAAAACGTTTAAGATACCTGTGCAGTATGCAGATTGTACAGTCAAGGGTATATCGATGGAGACAAAACCAGAATAAGTAGATCCTGTTTTGTATAAAACTTACATACTAAGCCAATTCTAGTAAATTTAATTTTGTCAATTTATGTGAACACAAATGTAGGGATCAGCTGATTTTTTTTCGAGATTTCAGGTTTAGTCCCATAGTGAAAATTGTTCATTATGATGAGATCAATGACCCCTTAAGAGATTTAGTATAAACTAACAGTAAGGTTATTGTATTGTAACATACCCCAATAATGCTAGTCATGTTTGTGATTTTCAGTTGTTACTAAAAACACCCTCTTCGCCTTTAAAATACGAGAAAATATTCCTCTCCTTTATTCTGAACGTATCTTTCTCAGACGTATATTGTATACGAATGTATGAGGAAGATAAATTGATTAATTTTAACGCTCTCATAATGTATCCATGAATACAATAATATCCCGAAGCCCTTTTCGGTATATGTTACAATATTTGGATAGCGGAACATTATTATCTCTTCAAGAGTAAATTCGAGGGTATTCTGCCAAAACTGCAGCTATACGGGTCGGCTTAAAAACATTCTGGGGGCCTAAAGTATCATGACTCCTGATAAGATACGCCTTTGGAAATTAAATAATATCTCTGGCTTTTTGAAACGGAGTAGGAAAAATGTTGAATGAAACTTCCTTCATCCAGATACATCCTATTCTTGAGTAAGATTAGCAATTTTAGGGAGTTATAATTTAAGCATTCAAACTAGGCCCATTATAGAGAGATTTTATTATTTTAGTGTAAAGAGGGTTAAGTAAGGTTTTATGTTATATTTATTACAAAAAGACTACCTAATATTTATAAAGGAAGTTGTTTTTGAATTTTTCTCTAAATTAGGTACCTACAAACAATACGCTTGCGGAAGGAACTCCCGAATAAAAACTCATGGTCGCCAGTATTTTCTCTCTGATTAATTCAAACAACATCATAATTAATTAGATTTAGAACATATTTAGGCTAACAATGTCTCGTACCTTCATGCCGCTGTAGAAGCCTCCCATGAGGGCCATAGAGAGAACGAAGTACACCATCGCAGCAGTTCTGTCGCAACCGGAGTATGATGCCAGGATAATACAGATAGCGGGACCGGTGGCAGCTGAAATTAAAGCATAGTTTAATTAAATCTTTAACAATTCGTCTCTGATATATAGATATCAAATCGCGGATGTTCTCAAAAAATGCCAGGTTAAGAGTTCTCTAAACAGACGAGCATGCATGACGAGGTTAATGGACGTAGATGAAGCGAAAGAGGTGTGTCAGGATCGTAGCAGGTGGAAATCTAGTATAGTCTCTGCCTACCCCAATGGGAAACAGGCGTGATAATATGTAAAGATATATCGCTTAATCAATCAGATAAATCGCTTGTTAGAAGCAAAAATAAAAACATTACTATTCAAGAGCAATGAATCAGGGTCCCAAACTTAGTATCTCGGAAAATTAGGAAGATAGCTTATTCAAATAAAAAGTATTTTATAGAAGATTTAATATTTTTATTAAATCGTACAAATCGTAAACAGGTACTTGGGCACAAAGGGCAGTATAAGGGGTGACTCATCGATTGGGAGTCAGTGCCACAACCACACCCTGTCGCTGTGTTTTCCATATAACCTATAAACGAAGATGGCGGCGACGACGACGACTAGAGAAAAGATTGGATCACACTTGCACATAACCGAAATTAGTGCCAGCAGGAAAAGGAGGCCTTGCCCTGCAGTGGGACAATCATCATCATCATCAGCCTATAGCAATCCACTGCTGGACAAAGGCCTCTTCAATAGCACGCCACCGACTTCAGTGGCACAAATTGATACTATGCAACATATAAATATAAAAATAATAATACAATTAGTATCCATGTCGAATTAATCTGGAACCAGTCGAATATGACACAAGGAATTCGTTCAAATGAATTTGCTCAAAGCTTTTACATACCAATAGTGGTGTGAATAATTCTTCCAGTCTTGATAGTATGCCATCCTTTCTTGATGCAAATATCGCAGACCAATCCAAAGAGGAAGGAAGAAACCCACATAGCAATGTAAGGTAAAGCAGTGAGGGTGCCAGTAGTGGCAATGTTGAACTTCAGGACATCGTGGGAGTATTTTGGAAGATCTGTCACCATTGTGTAGTAACCCCAGTCGTGGCCAACCTGGAAATAATAATATCATAATTATTGTTTAATTCTTTGAGATTTCAAAGTTTACATGTATTTTAAATGCAAATGTTTTTGTCTAAGCACAATGGAAATAAATGTTCCGTGTGGTGCCAGACATAAAGAATTGCACCACCCTATCTCTTCTCATGGGTGTAATGTCAATTACTAGTAATAAAAAAAGTTATAAGAAATAAAAGTAAAAACATTTTCTCACTAGCATTTTCTGGCCAGTCTTTGAACTTCTTTCTGTACATTCAATGTTCAATATTCAACAAAATAAGATTTATGTTTGGAATGGATATATGGGCGCGCTAGTGTTGCCATCAATTTGTTTACACTTTATTGACAGAACTTAATATATTAATCTTTATTACTGGTCAGTATTGAATGTTTCTTCCTGGCGTTGGTTGAACATTGCGCCCTCTAGTGTAATTCAAATTCAAATTCTTTATTGGAACAAACTGATTTACATATTTTGTGTACGTTAACAGCTGCATTAGTATAATTTGAGAGTAATATAGCTTTCTATAGCTTATAACATTAAAATATTAATTTATACTCGGACTCAGACCAATTAATGTCTATGCTATATCGAATATCGATGCTTACAATGCAATCTATTGCCATTTTGAGGTAACTAGTTTATACAATGAACTACTTTTAAATAACGAAATATTTTGAAACAAATATCCTTTATTTCTTGAATTTGCTATGTAATTTGCTGTTGTATTTGTTGTACTTTGCAAAGATCATCAAAGATCAAAGAAGATACCTTTTTGCTTAGTAAAGTTTAATATTTGATGATCTGTATATGTAATTAAAATTAATGTTGTAAATAATGTTAATATTATGATAATTATAATTCGAATATTCTAATTAGATTAATGAAATAATTAATATAAATGTTATTAATTTAATTCTGTGGTTCTGATAATTCCGCTTTATATTGTTTCGTATTTTAATACCTGGCATGATTTGTTGGTTTATATAATGTTTAGAGATTATCTAAATTAATATTAGTTTTACAACTGATTAATTATTTTAGTGTTCATTTATAAATTAAAATGTATTTAGTGACTCCGTTGGGTCTATTTGTGTTGTAGTAATATAAAGATGGAGACGCTGTGCTTTGCGCGGGCTGTCATTCTTGTTGTAAAACTTCGTCTTCTGGTCAGTTCATGTAATAATCGGAATATACATAATTTGGAGTAATGAGATATTTATTTCGTGATGAATCTTGATGAAACCTTGAGCTACGCGCGGGCAGATACGTACAACACCAATTTCATAGTATTCCAACTATAATTTATTTCGTCAAAACGTTTATCGCGAGGTCTCCGTTCGGGGCGAACCACTAGTACATAATAATAGAAATAACTTTGAAATAACGATCTCAACCTTTACCATTAATATTATAATTTTAATAGAATCTTAAATAATATCTAAGATTCCCTCCACATCTCTCTTAATTGCAGTACCGATATTAATGATCCCCTCAAATTACTTACGATACGTACCCTACGATCAATAATACCTTGGCAACGCATTAACAGCTTAACACACTTGTAACAAACTCTCCAAGACGTGTAATACCTACTTCATCTTAATATTCCATCAAATTGAGATCCTAATCATAAATTCATTAGATTTTCTTCATATAGATTTGTAGCAGAACCATCGCATTCGAGTCTCTGAATTGGCGAATCCAAAACATATGCATAAATTATTTGAAACTCTCGCTCTAATTAATACTATTTGCGGAACTATTTACAAGAAATAGTTTTACTAGTTGATGAAATAAACATTTTATTATTTTATTATTATTTATTATTTACTTGTTTATTTTGCAGAAGGTGAGGGAAGTAGAGATGTACCTAATTTTGAAACTGCAGGTCAATGCAAGAACTTTATAAAAACAACATGCTTTATAATATGCACCTATCTGGATCGGGAAAATGAAATAAAAATATTCCTACCTACTGGAAGAAAATTGTCGTAATTTTATTAAAAACTAGTTGTGTAATTCGTTGTAATGCCAATTATATGTATTTTTGGCCGCAATACTTCATCGCAATCGGATGAATGGTATAGAAATGCACACGGGACAAACAAAGAAACATTTATTTTTATATAACAGAAGATGTTCTGCTAAACTGTGATGGGTTGAATCCATACTAGTCACAAAAAAAAAATTAAGCGCGGTCAAAATGCGGTACCGATGCGAAACTACCATGTTGATTTTCGCGTGCTCTCGCCAGTTTCTACACACCGAGTGATTGAATTGGCTAGAAGGGTTCCAATTAATTATGCTTTTACGTGATTGCTATATGATAGCGTTTTAAATAAAGCAAACCATTTTTCACATCCTGCTCAAAAATATTCCGTGTTTTGTGGTTTATAAGTCGCATATATGAGATTTTGCGGCACATTCATATCTTGTTAATTCTGTAGATAAGACATTCGATCCTGCTAAGCACATAAAGTATTCATTCCTTATTTATTTCTGGTCCATTAGTTCGCCCCACTTTTGCTAAACACCAGGGAAAAGCAACAACATACTTCCTATTCCATATAAACATATACATTCAAAAACATGCCCCTGTCTTTGCTATCGCGCAGTAGGGAAAAAGGTCGCTATATTTGTTGAGCAAACATTGCGTTAGAATTGTTTACATTCTCGAAAAGTCAACACCATTGGAATTTACATAGTTTCAGAGATTCGTACCGAAGGAATCGTTATATTTTCCTCCGAAATCGTTATCGACATTCCGATATCCAATAAGCGTCGGAAAAGGAAAATGGTTTAACGAAAGTTGTTTCGGTGTTGGGTATAATAGAAAAGTAGTTTTTAGTGCTACGGTCAAGAATCTCGCTATGATTTCGTTTCATTCTCGATATATTCCCGAGAGGCTTGTGGCTACGTAAAAACCGTGTGAATGATAAGGTCTGCAAAGTAAAGCTGGGCTACCCAAGGTCAGTCCTTGGACGGATGAACGTTTCACTGCATATCGAGACCCCTTCGTGCCTCGGAGAGCACGTTAAGCTGTCGGTCCCGGTTGTCAGTCAGTCAGTCAGTGATGTGTGTAGTCCGCTAGTCCAGACCAGGAGATGACCTGGACATCGCAGGAAGGCGCGAAGGCGTACCTAGGTGTGGGCCTGCGGGTGGCGGACTCGAGGTGGCCCGCCGCCCGACCAGTCAAGGCCCGTGACGGTGGCGCGTTGTGTTCCGCGTGCGTCAATCGAGAGGAGGGTGCGGCCGATGTGGTTGCCGCACGGGGAGAAGGGGCTCGCCTAGTAGTGGCGAGGCGGGACCTGTCGAGGATGGTTAGGAGAGTACAAGTTTTCCACGCCTCCGGCCAAGGGTTGTTAGAGGAACATCGTGGTGGTTTTTAGTCGGTAAGAGGCCGACACTGGCTCCGCCTTCCCCGGGCGGAGTGCGTCTATGAGGATTTTCCCCACGGAAACAAAATACAAAATAAGGCCAGCGTGGGCTAATGCTTTAAATCTTCTCATTCTAAGAAGAAGCCTATGTAAGCATAACATAGCATAAGCATTGCTAAGGCAATGGAACATTAGTGGGCTGATTTATTATGACTTTAATCGACACGACAAAAAGACTGTTCCATCTCGAATGTGGCGTATTTGTGACGATTCGATGAATGAAATACATTTTTGATCGTTCATCGAATGCCTCTGTCACGGGGAATACCCAAGAAAAAAATTGACGGCTTAATTGGCGCTGTGACAACTATATACTTGGCGGTTTTGATTCCCACATGAAACAAATATTTGGTTCATTTGGATGGCCTGCTGTACAGATACTGCGTTCGTTGTTTGTTCATATGTGCATTTATTTCCGTCCACGATACAAACAGGGAAAAAGTGTCCCGGCTCCCGATTGGTTAACTTTTAGATTTACGGCCAAAATTAATATCCAATCTATCCACGATTTACCCTACTGGAGATATAAATTTGACATATTTTGTATGGAGCTTATGTCAAATTCCTATGTCTAGTAGGGCAAATCGTGGATTGGAGATTGGATATTAATTTTGGCCGTTTGTTAGTCAAAACAAAACTATAGAATTACAAGGATTGTACAACTGTGGCGACAAATTGGTATCAGTGGAATACGATCCCTTAAAATGGATTCCAAATGCAAAAGTTTGTCTTCAAATACGAGTAAGTTTGCAGGATACCGATTGCTTTAGTACAAATTCTTTGAAACCGATAAATCCCTTTTGTATGCTTATGTAGGTCATGAGTATGGAGGTTGGTTTATGTTTCGAAGTCGATATACTGCCACCAAGTTGACTTGTGACTGGTAAGGCTGCCATAAACTGGTTTGTATATAATTAGTATAGATGGTATAGACTGTCACAGATTTATGTAGACTGTAGATTGACGTCAATTGTGTTCAGTGAGGTTGCCCCATCGCTATACTACATGGAGAGAAAGTATCTACTTTATATATTGAAAACAGAAAATTTTACTTGAAATAGACTTAATTTTATTTTTCAAAGCTAATAATACTGCATTCAAGGATTTTTCAAAAGTGTCTTCCCTGAGCAGGGAATTAAACCTTCAAGAATGCTAAAAAATATCAGAATCGTATTATGCCACCAATCGATAGAGTTGATAACATTTCAATTTCAATTCCAAAACATTGTGTCCTAGATTGAAGGAAAGCCACCAAATCTAACAAAGTTTATAGGTATATTTCAATAAAATGATATCAAGACCGCAAATTTTACTCAAAAAACACTTTATATAATCTGTTGTTTGTCCATTTTACATGGATTTTATTTTTAATTTTAGACACTATGTTTGATGGATAGATTTTAACTTTGTTATTAATAAAATAAATAATAAATATATAAAATACATATGGATCTAAGGATTACATGGATGTTAAGTCCACCTTTAGTTCTGTTTTTAGTACAAATAAGTTTAATTATACAAATATAAGTTAAATTATACATAAGTTACTCAAAGCTGTTCCTGGGATAAAGGAACTTACCAATGAAGTAATTATTAGAATTTAATCAGTTTTTTTTTAAACATAATATTCTACGTTATCGACCAATGATTTTGACCTAATTATGTTTCTTTAAAACTTGCAACAGAACAGAACTAATCTTCTTATTTTGTTCGCGATTCTTGTATGCTGTGCCTTAACCAAAATTTAGTATCTCTTTCAGTTTAATTAGTTCTGTGGTTAGTTTTAACCACAAGGTTTCAAACGTCAATTGACATAATATAAGTAACCTTGTGGTTATTGGACCGAACAAAGTTACGTATGTAATTACTGTTGTGTTGTATTTGTAGTCATATACTGTGTATATTTTCCAGTGAATGCTGGCATATTTTTTTCCTTTTATAAGGTTTTGAAGGGCCAATACCATAAAAATCGAAAAAAAGGTAATAGAAGTGGCAAAGGTGCGTGAACTTGTCGCCGCGTATAGGTGTCTTTTAGAACACCAGTGCGCGAAGCATTTGCTTGATCGTCAGTGCTGTTTTGGACGCAGTCACTAAAATTGTATTTTGCAGCATAACTAGCAGTGGTTTTTTTTTCGTCTTTATTTATTTTGCATTGAATACTAGAAACATGGTGGGCGTAATTACGTATTTATGTGATGATAGCGGAAAACCGGCGACATGCGTTCCGATAGTAAAAGACAGTAGATACCATTTCTATTACCTTATTATTTAGATTTCTATGGCAAAACTGACACGTGTTTTTCGTTGTTTAGATTGAATATTTTAGTCTATAGGTGATAATAGCTCTTATAAACAGCAATGTAAAAGGTATAAATTATATCCTAGTACATATTAATCTGTGATTATATCCTTGATATTTTCATAACACGTCCGTAAAGGTAGACTTTCCTGGGGGTTTACTCCCGTTTTATGCACGATAAACGAAGTAGGAACTTTCGTTCCGACTGATACCGACACAATAAAGATAGGCTCATAAAAATGCACAAAAAAATTACTATGGTTCACAGTCGTATGACACTGACCGGAGATCAGAGAAACAAACGTCAAAATACGATCATTGCATGCGATAAGGGAGCGATGGTTGACCGGAGTAGCAAATTGTGCGATGAATGGTACGATTATTTGAATATCGTCAAACGCTAGTAGATCCCTAAGTCGTGACCGATGCGACAGACGCGCACAACAGACGCGTGCGACAGACGCATACGACTGACGCGCTGTGACTGGACTGACGCGACAATTAAATACTAAACACTACTAAAATGTATGGTGAGTTGGTGACGCTTCCGAGACCTGTGACAGACACATGCGTCCGACGCCATACATTTTTAACCGACTTCAACAAAAGGAGGAGGTTATGTATTCGGCGGGTTTTTTTTAAATTAATTTTTTAATACTTTTGAAGTGTATTCGTTGTTATAAGCTTGCTGTTAAATAAAATTAATTTTATTTATAAATAAAAGGCTTTATCTAACTAGTTTAGTAGTAATACTAGAAGAGTACTTTCTGAAAGAGCTCGTTCGGGGAAGTACTACTACCGCACCGTACCTAATTCTGCCACCAAACAGTGATGCTTGCAATGCTGTCTTCCGGTGTGAAGGATACTGGTGAAATTGCAATCACATGAGACTTTCCATCTTCATGTCTCAGTTTGGCGAACTGACTTGTGGTACCATTTAGGCAACAACCTAGGTGGTATTGCAGTTGTTATGGGCAAAGGTAACCTTTTAGTATCAGGTGGGCCTTTAACTCGTTTCGCCATCCTACACTACATAAAAAAATGCTAAATTATTCACATACATCATTGCGTCTGCCAAAATCATTGATGTCTCCTCTCGATGATTTAGCTCGTTTTGCCATTTTATAATAAAATTAATATATAAAAAATACTGACAACTGTTATTTGCTTATTCAATTCTCTCAAAAATATAATCACATACAAATAATCTTCACCACATCGCTACATTAATAATAAATACTCTACGTTCTGAGTTCTGATACATCTCGGATTACAGATAAGGACGTGGAAAAAAAATCCACGAGAGTAGGTTTTTCCGCCCATAGGTGGATCCTTTACATGCCTACACCGGAAGAGATTCGTAAATAATGTATATGTGAAAGTTACTAAGCTGATCCTATTTCAATACGATAATGTATGCTAAAGACAGCGACGCTGGCTAAAGATATGTATTTCAGACAGATATTTAGTGATTGGTTTCACTAACTTAACGTATGTTTTGAGATGTATGTATACTGTAAAAATCGTATAAAGGTATTATTTTAATGTTGTAAAAGTTGCCTATAAACTGATCTTCTTTCAATACGATTGTGGAAGCTGAATATATTATTTCAGGCAGTTGTATTTATAACTGAAATATGTTTTAGTTAATTGCATAAAGATAGGAAATAATGACATTGTATGTTCTTCTTTAAATAAAATGATAATTGTGTACACTGTAAGACAAATATTTTTCGTTTACCTGAGCACTATTTACATTTTTCTGATTATGTTTGTACCACATAATGTGCTTACATCAGAATGTGATGTAACTAATTATATTTATTCATTTTATGGTGTTGACACTCTGATTTTTCATTCGGTTATCAAAATCATGCCACTATGATTTGTTGTTTGTGTTTCCTGTTAGGAATGTACTTCGATACCTTATCTCTGTTTTTTCTTACTTGACTTATTTAGTAAACAATCTTGGCATGTATTTTTAATGCAATTCGTCAGTAATAATGATCATAAAACATTACGTAACAATTTTACACACTAAATAACATTTATTTAGTCTGCTCGTGACCACCGCCAATGCAACTTGACCGAAACGTCGAGGTTAGTCAAAATGTTTGTTATATTTTGATTTAATTGTGCGCGACAAGTCCCGTAAACTTAGTTCAATATTTATTTACCTAATTACACATGTGACACATTTTTACACACACACACACACCCCCACACATTTTGTCACATTTTTACATGTCTGTCAAAGGACCGATGGCCGTTGGAGCAGACGAGTCCTTGAGTGGAGACCGCGAATTGGTAAACGCAGCGTAGGGCGCCCCCCTGCCAGGTGAACCGACGACCTAAAGAACGTGGCTGGGGGAGACTGGATGCGGAAGGCAGAGTACCGAATGTTGTGGCGCAACTTGGGAGAGGCCTATGTTCAGCAGTGGACTGCGATAGGCTGAGTTGATGTTGTAGCGTGTAGCGTATTAATATAATACGTCTACTAACGCGTTACATACGTTTTATTACTCCTAAATATCGCTTTACATCATCATCATCATCATTGGTCATCTTTTACACACTATCATTGTCATTACAGATACTATGGTAAACCTTGGTGCATTCCAATAGGTTCTAGACATCCTCTAATCTTTTCTTCAAAATAGTTTACTGCATTTCGTTTGGTATTTATATTGTTATCATCAATTTTTTGTAAATTTTATCATATTTTTCATATTTTATTACTTCGTCGCTATGACAACATTTTATTCTTTTCTCGACGGCCAGTCCAATGCCCTTCTTTTATTATCAAACCTTCACCTAACTATCAAATAAAGTCCAGGCAACCTGCCTCTGCACTGTTCCTTTTATAAATATTCAAAATTATTTTGTGCTCCAATTTCAATCTGTCAGTCCGTTATAAAAACGGGAAGCTCGCCTGTCTCTGGATGATTCTTTTGGCTACAGTCTGCCAAGTTACAACTAAAGGTCTTGTCCCGGGGCCGCCTGCCCCGGGACTCTTCAAGAAAGACCTCTGAGCCTCCTCTGGGCCTCCTGCTGCTGCCTGTGCCTCCTGCCGCCGCCAGTGCCTCCCGTCGCTGGCCGCCGTCTGTGCCTCCTGTCGCTGGCCGCCGCCTGTGCCTCCTGCTGCTGGCTGCCACCTGTGCCTCCTGCCGCTGGCCGCCGCCTGTGCTTCCTGCCGCTGCCTGAGCCTTCTGACGCCGCCTGAGCCCGCTGTCACGGCTGGCACCTCTGCTGTGCTAGCGTTGCCGGCACCTCTGCTGCTACCGCTGCAGGCACCTCGCGGCTAAGCGCTTCTTAGCGCTGCCTGCACCGCCCGTGCCACTGAGCACGCGCTGGTGCCTCCACACACTACTTACCTGCGCGGCCGCCTACGCCCCCCGTGCCTCTGAGCGCCCGCTGGCGCCTCTATGCACCACTACCTACGCGGCCACTAGCGTCGCCCTCCTGCTGTCCTCCGAAGCTTATATATTCATTATAATTCATTTTCACTCATCATATCATTCTTTTAAGTGCTGTTTAGAAAATAAATAAATATCTTGTTCTTCTTATATTCAGTTCTTTTTCTTTTCTTCAATAACTTGTCGCTACACGACAATGTTGATAACCTAATTACATGTGCAGAACTAGTAATTATATTTTATCAGTAGTTATTTTAATAAAGAGACGTGCCAAGATTATATATTATATATATACTAAATAAGACAAGAGAGAAAAAACAAAATACATATACGTAGATTATAATATCATCTTTATGTATTTTGAATGGCAGATGCTGTTCTATCTCGTAGGTATGATCACGTAAAACACTTCATACTAACATACTTTTCAGGAACGTCGCATTTAAAGAGCCTTCACGAGTGACGATATATAATTGATCATCCGGCGTACCCTGGGCAGTCAGCCCTGCTACCAACCTGCTGACTGGCTAATCTTTACCCCACGACATGAGCTCTTATCATTATGTAGCTCATGTCGACACGATAGAAGAAGAAGAAGGAACGTCGCTACACTAACACCTATATTTTATTCTAAGACGTTTCCTAGACTTTGAATCATTCTAAGTTACCTTGAGGATTACCTCAAGGAATCTACGAAATTGGTGTACTTAAAGCTCATCTTGAGAAACCTCGAATGAAGTGAGTCTAGAAATTATTGTATGGAGTACCATACAAATTATTACTTTGAGTTTGCACTGACGAAACATTCACATAAAAACATGTTGAAAAGTCAGTTTTCTGTCAATGTATCGAATCGCGTTCGCATTATCACACAACTTGTTGAAACTAAACTTGTTTGACATTTCATAGTCTATTGACATGTTTCACTATAAATTTCGATACACTTCAAAGTATCTGCTTTCGGCTATACATGTTTACCGACCTCTTTGGAAAACACAAAATACGAGATTTATACAAGTTGCGAGACATGATTAAGCATCAGTGCGAACGTCAGCCGTGACAAATCTATAGACAAACATGTCAATGTATAAGTTTTTAGTCAGTGCAAATACAGCCAACAACAAATCTTGAAATCTGTCAAGGAATTTAACCAGTTTTCTGCAGTGCGAACGTAACAATCAACAAAACAAGTTGTGACATTAGTTTCATATGACAAGTTTCGAGACATTACATGTTAAATGTTTTTTGGTTCAAACCCACAGTTAGGAATCCATTTAAACAACCTTGGAAAATATTTGAATAAATAAATCAGATCGAAACACTGCTTATAAGCGAAAAAAAAATCCTTGATTATTCCTCAAGGTAGGTCTTGATGTACCATGTGTTTGACAGTTGTTTCCTTTCCTCGAGTGAGAAAAATGTTGAGTGACGCTGAGTGGAGGTGAATATTTGCAACTATGCGTTTAATAGTAAATTGTATATTTTATAGGTACTCACAGCAGCCCAAACCAGCGCCCACACAGGTGCAGACCGCAGTAAAGCCTTCCAGGGCACCGGGTCCTTATTGTCCTTGCTTTCAGAAGTGGTTACATTGTTGTTTAAGTACGTCAGCTCTTTCTTGGAAATGTATGGGTGGGAGTTCGGTGTGCTGAAGCAGAAGAGACTCTGTAATAGAAAAAATAAGCATTATTATTTTATTGTATAGGATTACAATTAATAATTGTTTTTTTTTTTTTCTTGCTAAGCACAATTTTGATATCATACACATATACTCATATCATATTATTATAATAACCTACAATTAGACAATTAGATTAAATTAATTTAATCAATTATTACTTCATTGATCATTCATAGTTTTTTTTTTTTATAAATTAAAAAAATACAATTATTATTATAGAAGTTTTTAACATTTCGCGAATTTCACTCATATTGAACTATATTTACGGGATTTTTAGCGTATATGTAAATCAAAACAACACAAACATTTTCATTAACCTTGATTTTCAGTATGCTCGTGAGCCGTAACCCCGGCCATTGCAACTTGGCCGAAACGTCGAGGTGAGTCAAAATGTTTGTTTTGTTTTGATTTAATTGTGTGCGAAAAGTCCCATAAATATAGTTTAATTATTATGTCATTATTTTTTTTTATTACGTTTTTAATTTTGGTTGACTGCCTCGTTGGTCTAGTGGTTGCAAGCGCGACTGCTAAGCGTGGGGTCCTGGGTTCGATTCCCGGGTCGGGCAAAGTGTTATTGGGTTTTTTCATTAGGAAATTCTCCGTAGCATCCCGGAGTCTGGATTTGTGCCCGGTCAATGGCAATAGGCTCGCCCCCTATTACATGGGACTATAATATAACTGGCGAAATGTGGGTGTACTATTACACCTCTGCCTACCCCTTCGGGGATATACAGGCGTGAAGTTATGTTCTGTGTTATGTGTATTTAATTTTTATAGTTACATTTCAATTCAATAAAATTAAAATAAATTCATATAAAATTCCGTGGCCAAGTCATCATCATCATCATCATTTCAGCCGAAAGACGTCCACTGCTGGACATAGGCCTCCCCCAAGCATCGCCACAACGACCGGTCCTGTGCCTTCCGCATCCAGCGGATTCCCGCGACCTTCACCAGGTCGTCGGTCCACCTTGTGGGGGGCCTACCCACGCTGCGCCTTCCAGTACGCGGTCGCCACTCCAGAACTTTACTGCCCCATCGGCCATCCGTTCTGCGAGCAATGTGCCCCGCCCACTGCCACTTAAGTTTGGCAATTCTTCGGGCTATGTCGGTTACTTTCGTTCTCCTGCGAATCTCCTCATTTCTGATTCGATCACGCAGGGACACTCCGAGCATAGCCCTCTCCATTGCCCTTTGAGTGACTTTGAGCCTTCTTATGAGGCCCATTGTGAGCGACCACGTTTCAGTACCGTAAGTAATTACTGGCAACACACACTGGTCAAAGACTTTCGTCTTGAGACACTGCGGTATTTTGGACGAGAAGATATTGCGTAGCTTCCCGAACGCTGCCCAACCGAGTCGGATTCGACAATTGACCTCTTTCTCGAAGTTGGACTTACCTAGCTGGACAGTTTGTCCTAGGTATACATAATCATCAACAACTTCGAGTGTAGATTCTCCGATGTTTACGGGAATGGGTGCTATATGGGAATTCGACATAACCTTTGTCTTGTCCATATTCATCTTAAGACCCACTCTATCAGAAGCTCTACTGAGGTCATCGAGCATTGTACCGAGGTCCTCCATGGTCTCAGCCATGACGACCATTGACCATTGTTGGCCATGTCGTGGCCAAGTAAATGGTGCGAAATACAGCGATTACAATGCTATTTTTACATTTAATCAGTCTTAGTTGAAATTATACTATAACGGCCAAAATTAATATCCAATATGCAATCTATCCACGATTTACCCTACTAGAGATAGAAATTTGACACATATTGTATGGAGCTTATATCAAATTCCTATCTCTAGTAGGATAAATCGTGGATAGATTGGATATAAATTTTTGCCGTAAGACGTCACGATGTTACGATCCACGCTAATGAGGCAACGACTACGAAGAAGTACCCAATACTTACTGGTCAAAATTATCAAGACTATTAATTAATTAAAACCTACAATTAAATCTAATTCCAACCCAGGACCAATTCACACCAATCACTCAACTGTAATCCAACCCATTAGGCCATAAGTGGCCATAAAATGCCCATAAACCCGTCCATCAATTTACTTGCGTATAAAGGACACGGCAATTTGCCGTGATCGTTCATGATTACGTGCCTAGTAATTTTATTCACAGCTTTCGTGATTTTTTGCGAGCGACTCTTATTCATTGTTGTTGCTACCCTGGACCGTGAATAATTAGGTTTTTAACTCTGTTTAGAAAAAAGTTGTTGATTGATTGTTTAGCATTTATCGCTGGTGGCAGACTTAAACCATCAGAACAAACATCGTAGAAGATGACAATAGTAAGTAATAAAATCAAGAAGGTACCGAAAGGTGTCCCTGTAACTCCTTATAGCAACATAACCAATCGTAGTATGATTATTGTAATAATTTATTGAAGCAATTAATATTCATCATCATCAAAACAACGGAAGAAGTCCACTTAAGGACGTGGTTAGATCTTCTGCATATATCATAACATAATCGCAACATTTTACGGGCATGTATTGTTTGATAATCTGAAAATCATTTCCTAGGTATATGTATAATTTATTCTTTAGCTGTGTTAACTGGAATGAGCTCATCCCTACAGCTTTATGAATAAAATGTCTGACTCAAGACGCCGTCATTGCTTACAGTTCCCCTTGTTTTATGCATTGGCGTATAATATTACGACCATAGATTTCATAAACAAGGGAGATATGCCATCATTGCATAATTGTTTGTATTTAGGAGTCGCTGCTTTTCTCAGACTTATTTTTTACAAACACAGAAACAAAAACAATAAGTACGTCGCACACATTCATATTTTCTCACGAACACTAAGAAGCATGTAGAAAACTAGTAAAGAAAATTGTAAACATGCGAAAACTGAGATTGCAAATATTAAATCTGTGAGCATTTCGTCGTCGGTGTTTTGTCTATTTTATTTATTGGAAGACCAACAGCAATTGCCAAATTAATACAGATATATGAGATAGTGTTTCCCGAGAAATATAATCTGGTGGTCTTCAAGACTCGAGTGAATAAGTTTTTGCTGGGCAAGCGTGTACCATCGTCGACCGCACCATCGCTTAACATCAGGTGAGGTGGCGGTCAAACGCAAGCCAAAAAAAAAAAAAAAAAAAAAGGTACATTTTGTTAGGTCTTCGCGAATAGCGACTGAGTACAGTAAAATGCGTGGATATAATACTAAAGATGGGTCAAACCTACTATTATTTGTTCCATGGTTAAACTAAAATTTCCAAAAAAAATCTAGACTAATTGCTCGTCTCGCCGATTGCATACTTATCACAAATATAGCACAACTGTTTATATTTTTTGTTGACGGTATTGCCCACTTGCCATAGCAACGCATTCTGACGATAGTTGGAGGATACCAGAGGCAAGTGGATGGTACTTTAATGACTTACGGTCTTCGTTGGTACATTTAGGCCAATTAAGTCATATTGAAGCATCCAGTATTGTTCCTACATGGCATATCTCCCTTGTTTTATTTATCTATGGTTACGACAAACATTGCGAAGCGTCTGTAACCTCGTTTTGTATTTTGCAAAATCGTCTCACACTGCATAGCAATGCATGCTAGGACAATATCTTAGATTTGGTATATTGTGACCATAATTATAAATTCATACTTACAGGCTAATCTTGAGCAACATTAATAATAATATCTAGTTTAACAACCATTTACCAATTTACCAAACACTTTGGTACAATTTTTATGTAAACGATTATTTTACGTCTTTAAATATCAAGCCTTAATGATACTCACCCATAACAAGAACCACAAAATCCCAAAGCCCCCGAAGAAGTAGAACACATACGCCCAGTCTCTTCCATCAGCTAGCAGTATTCCTGACATGAAGGAGCCGAAGATATTGCCAATCTGAGCTCCTCCAAAGACGAGCGCTCCTTGGAAGGACCTTTCGTGAGGAGGCACCCATCGCGCCAACATAATCATGAGAGCCGGCATTGTAGGACCCTGTAGAAAATACGTAATTTAAAAAAACAAGCATTTTGTGTAATGACACAGATTACTTATTAATTAGTTACGTAATGAAGTCAAGCAATAGCAGTAGGTTCGCTCCCTGTTATATGGGACTATATATAATATAACTTCCGAAATGTGGGTGTACTATTATATACACCTCTGCCTACCCTATCGGGGAAATACAGGCGTGATATTATGTGTTATGTTAAGCCAAGCAAATAGGATAGGTATTTTTTAGATTTTGAAAATGGCGTCTGAAGTACATGTTTAATTTAAGAAGAATCTGAAAATATTTCCATTTCATAATTCTTATGTGATTTGTTTTAGATTGTTGTTGCGAATGTGAAGTCATTTTACAAAAAATATATTTTTAGAAGTGAAGAATAGAAGTTGATCTAAAGCTTTTAAGGTTTATTTCTTCTTACAGTCATACCTTATTCAAAGCTATCTGTAATTCAATGTTTTTTCCCGTTTTAGTATACGGCAGGTACACAGTTTTATAAATAGACAGACTAGAAAATTTCTCTTTGTACGACCCCTAACCAACACGCTCTTGTAGAAAATAGCTTTGAAATTCAATTCATTTCATTAAAGACAAATAAGTGAAGGCAAACTAAAATGTTTAATCAAAGCTAGAAAAGTCTACTTGTGCTTAAATACACAGAACACAAGCTTTGAGGAGCATTTAGTGTTTATTAAAATCTTTATTATTATACTGGCTGTTCATGTGGCTTTGCCCTCGAAAAAAGTTTGAAAATTAACTACCCCGTCACCCCCTTGTGGTTCGAATTTTGAAGTCCTTTCTTTGTACGCGTCACACCGTACAGAGAAGTTACTCTCCAAATTATTTCTAGTTTCAGTGTTTTAGGGTCTGCTTTGATGTTTCTGTAAGTCAGTTATAAGTCAGGCCTTGTTTTTGATAAAGGTATAGATAAAAGATCGTGTGGTTGGTACTTTTCTAAAAAAAAGAGTATTAATAATAAGAATTTTATCTTAATTAATAGTTGAGCTAATTAATGAGATGGCACGTAAAAACTATTAGCACTTTATTTCGAAAACATAGTTTCTCTGCAAATTGCGGAAATCTATGTGGCAGGCACTTTTTTAGAACACAGTACAAAAATGTACCAGACTAACATTATAAATTGACGTATGTTTTAAAACGACCATGTTCTTTACATATAGCTACATAAAGTACATAAAAGTGACTCCAGGTCCTCCTCTCTCTCTCTATATGATACTTAAACTATAATGTAACACCTATAAATACTTATCATCAAATCAAATCATCGAATTTTTTTATATGTATTGTTAAAACTTTTTAATCCTTACCCACAGGTTTCACCTAGCTGCCTATACTAAACTTAGTTAATGTAAAAACTACAAAAGATTCCTTTTGCTCAAAGTGAAGGTTAGGAACACACTTATGGAGTGCAATAAATGAATTGAGTATGGAGTATTAAATGCACATGATTGCTCATACAAGGTTGAATGAAGTTCCTCATCCATGACGCTTTTGAATCGATTTCAGTCATGCACCAATACCTTTAGAAAACCTAGATTTTCCATTAGGTACCCGTAATATTCACAAAGTTCAAATAATGAAGTGGATTCATAGTAACAACTACATTGAAGACTAGACTTCTTATAAAATGTCTTTAAGCCTTCAGTATGAAAACAAATGAAAGTTTTTCTTTCCCTTTACTAAATTACTTGCTTAAAATGTTATAATCAGAATATTCATAGTGTGACGCTTATATTTATATCCGTCGCTATTTAATTTTTCCTGCATTCCACATGCAAGGCCATGACTTGTTCTTGCCATGACTTCTAGCCCTTACGATCCAGAGCTAGTCTAGAAAAGGACCACATTGTTGTTTTATGTGTATAAATAAGCATCAGCCGACGATGTTACACTAAACGTTGTAACGTTGTTGGCACTTAAATGCTATCACCGTGTTACGCAATGTGGAATACATAAGCGTACATTATTATACATTTCAATAACACCATAACACCACTTGAGTAAAGAGTAGAAATAGTTGTGTTATCTATGTGTTATGTTTTCCTCTATAATATTCAATGTTCTGTTCTGTATTTACTATGTGACAGTAGTACCACAGTCTAAGGAACTTTAGCTCTACTCTTTACTTACGCTGTGGTAATACTAGCGACATTTCTGTTTCTAAGTGTATAATCTTTTCTAATACCAGTATATTATCCACTATAATTTATAATGTACCAATACGCCAATGTTACCATAATTTATACGTTGCTCCTGTTTACTACTATTTTAATGGTGTACAATAAAGCATATTCTATCTAATCTATCTATAATTTGCTTGATCGGTTATGCATTTGAGATGCCTTATCAAGTATCATGATTAACGTGATGCTGTCGTCATCAAATTTAATTTTTTTAACTCCAATAGGTATTTTTTCCATTGAACAAAACCTTAAACATGAGATGGTTTGGACATATAGAGAGGATGGACGAGAGGAGATTGACGAAACAAGTATACGAAGCGAGTGTGGATGGAAGAGTTGGAAGGGGACGACCTCGGCGAACGTATCGCGATCAAATCGCGGATGTTCTCAAAAAATGCCAGGTTAAGAGTTCTCTAAACCGACGAGCATGCATGACGAGGTGTGGAACGTATGGACGTGGAACAATGGACGTAGATGAAGCGAAAGAGGTGTGTCAGGATCGTAGCAGGTGGAAATCCATAGTCTCTGCCTACCCCAATGGGAAACAGGCGTGATAATATGTATGTATGTATGTTAAACATGAGCATTACAATCACAGAAATCTAAATAATGAGATAATAGAAATGTTATCTACTGTCTTTTACTACGGGAACGCATGTCGCCGATTTTCCGCTACCAAGACACAAATACGCAATCACTCTCACCATGTTTCTAGCATTCAATGCAAAATAAATAAAGGCTAAAAAAATCCGCTGCTAGAAATACTGAAAAATACAATTTTTGCGACTCTGCGTCCAACAGCACTAATGATCAAGCAAACGCTTCGCGCACCGGTGTCCTGAAAGACACATGTACGCGGCAACAAGTTTACGCGCCTTTGCCGCTTACATTACCTTTATTTAGATTTCTATGATTACAAATGAAGGGAGAACTTTTCAAGTAACTTACAATAAATAAAACTTGAAGATAATATAACAAAATTACAGCATCTTGAAGAGTTTTATAGCAACGTTTTAAGGAAGTAAGGTAATATTTTGCAAGTTAAAACCCGACAACATTGTTCAGGATAAAAATAAATAAGTATGAAAAACTTCATTCCCGTGAAAAAATAACGTCAGCAAACTAGGTCAAGGGGTTTTTTAATGGTTGGAAACAAATTGTTGTTGTGTTTCATTTTGAATAAATAATTAGATATTTTGTTTTGCGCACCATATTTCTGCTAAATTGATAAGTTGTCGCGATGCATAATAAAAAAGATAATGAAACCTGACCTACATTTTAGAATAGAGGAAAAAAACAGGAATAAATATTATGTTTCATTAATAAAGCAAATAGAATTGCTAAGTCGGTCAAGTTATGAAATGAGAATTTAAGGGGTTTGACGTAATAAATCGATCAGTTGAGCAGTTAAAAGGATGACCAGATCGTGTTAGTTAGTTTAGTTGGTCATGATCCTCTTTGCTTAACTAACATTGCTAATGTCAAATGTTCAATGGGTATTCAGACTTCTCACTTCTGGATCTTTCCGTGCTTCAAAAAGTATTATAGGTAAGTAAAGATATCAGTCACAAAACACATCAGAGTTTTTCTAGTGATTCTTACCCAAGACATAACAAATTCCTTTTAACTGCCTAAGATATATTTCATCGTAGGACTTACCTCTCCCATTCCTTGCAGAATTCGCAGTATAAACAGCCATGTAGCCCCTCCAGCTCTGATCACGACCGGTGTTAGGAAGGTGAAGACAGCTGTGCTTAGCAAGCCAACTCCAAGGGTCCATTTTCCTCCAAATTTCTCTGCTAGGTAGCCTCCCGGCACTTGTGTCGCTGCATAACCGTAGTAGAAGCCGCTCAGAATTAGTCCTTGTGTTTTTTCGTCCCAATCGAAGATTGCATACTGTAAAGAAAAAAATGCTTTATAATACAGCCCTTTAGGAATTTTTCTGTTTCAAATGGACAAAGAGTAGGCTACTTTAAAAAGGCAACTTTCCCTAAATTGCCTTTTTGACGGTACACCAAGAGACGGAGGGTGAACGTATCCTACTCAAGATTCCTAATAAATATGTGACTATTAGCCGATAGTTCAGTTGAGAGGGTAATTGGGAGAAAATTCAGAGAGAGAGATATCAAACAACAGCTTTGACTTTGAAAAATACAAACAGAATACTTTCACCCAGCTAATTGTTCCATTTTGAAGCACAACGTAGGAACTAACTATAAACTCTGTCTCTGTCCAACCGGATATTTATTTAGAATACTCAGAAACATAAGCAGTTATTGGACTGTAGTATTTACTACTACTAATGAGGCCCTAAAAACATAAATGTTCACATTAGTACGGATTCTTTCTGAAAATATAATTTTGTACAATAAAATATAACCATTGATTAAACAAAATATTATGGCCTATTCCTTATTTGACTAGTCGATATTTATTTTTTATTAATTAGTTTTTTTTTTTTTATTACATCACTTTTCAAGATATCCAAAGGAAGTAGAAATGGAACAGGACAGACTTTTATTTGAAAATAGCTCGCGTGTATAGAGACGCTAGGACAGGGTTAATTAAAAGTGCCTCCACGACTGACGATATTTAATTGATCGTCCGGCGCACCCTGGGCAGTCAGCCCCGCTACCAACCTGCTGACTGGCTAATCTTTTGCCCACGTCATGAGCTATTATCATTATGTAGCTCATGTCGACACGATAGAAGAAGAAGGGCTAAACCTAAAGACATTTTATGAGGTGTCGGGGATGACGATGGGAAGACGACGAAAGACCAAGATCTTAGAAATAAATGAGGAACGCCACAGTAAGAGAAACAATACACGCCTATTTTATTATAGACTAACAAAACTTTAAAGGTAGTTGGACGGAGAGCACGTTAAGCTGTCGGTCCCGGTTGTCATACGAATATCTATGGCAGTCGTTATGGGTAGTTAGAGCTTGAAAGTCTGACAACTGGTCTAACCTCCGAATCTCAGTATTACCATAGAAGAAATAATAGTAGTACATCATCATCTTCCGAGCCTTTTCCCAATTATATTGGGGTCGGCTTCCAGTCTTACCAGATGCCATCAGATCCCCGCAACCCAGTTACTGGGTATACTACTATTATTTCTTCTATGGTAATACTGAGATTTGGAGGTTAGACCAGTTGTCAGACTTTCAGGCTCTGACTACCCATAACGACTGCCACATAATATCGAAGCCAATCCCAATATAATTGGGAAAAGGCGCCAAAGATGATGATGAGAGTTAGTCCCATAAACAAAGTTGTGCAGAATGATGAGCATATATAAAATAGGCATGTGTATAGTTATTTTATCTACTTTAACTGTTAACTTGGTCTTATCAGGCCCTTCTGTGAATCGTCAGTGACATTGACCTGACCAATCAAAGTATGATTGGGTATAATAGGTATTATTTAATTCGTCAAAAGTTTGCTAATGAGACACTATACAAATAATCTATTCTACGTATATTCGCCGCTATTGACAGCTGACCGTAAAATATATTTTAAGCTACTGCAGGACATAAATAACACATTTCAGACTTTGAATGTTTTGGCTATTGGTTCTTACTTCAATTGTGTTTTTATATACAACGTGTAACAGAAAAGTCCATTAAAAGAGCCTCCACGAATGACGATATTTAATTGATCGTCCGGCACACCCTGGGCAGTCAGCCCCACTATTAACCTGCTGACTGGCTAATATTTTCCTCACGTCATGAGCTATTATCATTATGTAGCTCATGTCAACACGATAAAAGACGAAGAACAGAAAGGATAAAAAATATACTTTTGGGGATTAAAACACACATCAATACGAACAACTTTTAGTATTATTCTATTATTTTAACGCATTTACTGAGTAAAATCTAAACAACCACCACCATCATTTAACCAGGAGTCGCAGGTTCAGTCAATCCTGCTCGTCAGCAATGTTTTCTTTCCAAAATTTATATCTTTAACTTTTTGTATGACAGGTCAGAATTACCATATTGGTTGACACTAATGGGAAAAGCTGTTTTATCTTCACGAATTCAGAGTTGCTGCTATACTAAAAGTTGTTCGTATTAACGGGTGTTTTAATTGCATAAAGTACCTATTTATTATTTCACCTTTCTGTTACACGTTGTATATGTAAGCATTTTTGTTTCTACGATCTGCGGCACCAAACTTAACATACAGCCTTTGACCACAGACGGTAAAAAATATAGACGAAGTGCTACGAACAAACATATTGAAGAAAAATAAACTATGCTCCTTCATGTACAACCAGCCCTCACGCACACACCGTGCACTTGAAGGATATTTGCTTTCACGATGCTTACTGGACGATGCCGCGACATGTGTCCTGGGAGGGGTGAGCACGGTTTGTGGTGCATGTGTGTGCGTGAGCGCTAGTTGTACACGAAGGAACATAGTTTGTTTTGGCTTCACTAGATTGTTCGCAGCACTTCGTCTATGTCTGTGCCTTTGACGTGACGAACGTGAACCTACGTCATTACTCGCTTAGTGCACAGCCGCCAAGCAAATCTAATCTATTTTTAATACACTTAATAAACATACGGCTAGTAATCTTTTCCGCTATTTTTACATAAATAAAGGCCGTCGTTAAAGGAACTCAAGGTGATTATTAATTGTAGGATGACATGTAAATAATCTTTATTTATTGCAATGCAAGTGCTCCCACGTGAATGGTGACCATACCATTAGAAGTAGAGCGTGTCCTGTATGAAACATAAATACTTAGCCAGTTCTGCTTATAATGGATTATTTATCATTGATATGCGGTTGATCATACCTACCTACCTAGGCAATATTATTCTGTTTGTGACTTCAAGTTACACAGGTTTCTTACTAATCAGCCTTATGTGCAAGAGTGGCTAGCTAGGCGCCGTGTTAATAAAGGATATGATATTTATTATATTGAAAGAAAAGACACCGCCATGTCCCGTGTGGTGCTGGACGTAAAGAATAGCACCATCCTATATCTTCTCATGGGTGTTGTAAATGGCGACTAAGGGATTCACCAGAGGATGGGCAGCAGCGTTCTCTGAGTATTAAACCAACCAACTGCGATTGCCAATCCGCCTGCCAAGCGTGGCAATTATGTCATATAGCCCCCCCCCCCCCTCCTTTAGGGGAAGGCCTATGTCCAGCAGTGGACGTCTTTTGGCTGAAATGATGATGATGATGATGAAAGAGACCAGCACTTACTTCTTCTAGAGTGGAGTAGAGTAGGTAGGTACTTATACTTTTTTACACCGAAGGAAAACTATATCCGCTTGAAAAAAAACTTTCCATGCAACATGAATATCACAATTTATCTAGTAACAAAATAAATGCTTTTAATCAGCTGTAGTGTTACAATAAATAAAATTATATAAACACACTAAGACAATAGAATGATATATGAACAATACATAAAATACCATGTTTTAAATGACTTTGGGTACAATATAAACAATACAACATACCAGATCATGTCCTACTTCAGATACAGATGCTCCCATGTTGTGTACCCTATTGATAAATTTTACTATAAGCGGTAAGTTTTTCTATAAATTGTTGGTGAAATAAACATTACTTATATTATTTATTTAAAATCTACAAAATCTGGATTACTTGGAAATAAAGTCTCGGAAATATATTGATAAGATGAAAACAAAACTAAAAACATCAAAACTTGTAATTCTTGTAATTGTTATACTTTATGACTATAACTTTATCATAAAAAAAAAATTGTCGATTCATTAATTAAATAACCAAAACTAAGTTTTTTTCTTGTAGTATTTTCTGTATAATCACTTCAATGAGTGAAATAATTCAACTATTGTATGTATGTGTTGGAGTAGCATTTAGATACACATAAATAAATAATAAATGCTTCTCGATGTTATTTCCAAAACTAAATCACAACATTTCAGCCACACGTTTTATCACTAACATTGGAACAGGGACACCCTCAAGAATTCGTTTATCGAACATGTGCAAACATAATGAGTGTAGAGGTTCCGTGCCAAAAAGTTAAATGCTTTTGGAATATAAATTGCCGATATAGTCTCTTTACACTTAACTAAAGGACATTTGAATAAGGACGAACAATATGATATCATCGCTTAGCTTCTGTTTTGTTTGTAAGAATAATAAATCACACAGTGTGGCAGAATTTTGTGTGACCCTACATGTGGTTTTATTACATCTGCATTTGCAGCCTGACACCCCGAAAGTAGAGACACTAAGTAGTATTTACTTCTTCTAGAGTATAATGATGAGTGTGTCTGTGTTGAGAGGATATTACAGGTCTGGCTTCTTTATCCTTATACAGTATGTAACAAAAACACTGTTCTTCCTGTGAGCTACGTTATCAGAATCGATATTGATTTACTATTGAGTTCCTACTAGTAATTTAAAATAAGAATTAAATGCTCGTCATAATGTATATTTGCACACCATATGTAATGGTAGAATGTAAATGGGCCATTTATATTTAAGATCATACTTGTATACCTACATTCTGGCAAATAAATGAATTGAATTGAATTCATAAGTAAAAGAATACAACTCATTTGGAAAAACTCTTCAATAAAAATAATCAAATTAAAAATGTTAAATCATTATTAATTGTAAATTGGAAGTGATTATATCACTCAAAACTAACACACTCACTGATTATTATATCAATAAAAATAATGAAATTAAATATTAAATCATTATTATACTAATTAATTTGATTATTTTTATTAAAGAGTTTTTCCAAATTAAGTTGTATTCTTGAATATCGATTCTGATAACGTAGCTCACAGAAATAACAGAGTTTTTGTACATACTGTATAGCTATAGTGTTGGGTAGTAGCCAGTAGTGTTGGTCCATTAAACATTTTTTTTTTTTCGAAAATAAAAAAATTCTATCATAAAATTACAGCCAGTATGTTTTCAAGATGGGCGCAAACGGTTAGACAGCTTGATAAGCAACATTATTTTGTAGGTACTATAATGCAACGTATTACTGTAATACACACAGAGCATTACTGAGTCACCAACCATATGGACATTAAATTTAATTGATGATTTAGTGGCCAGTTATACTATGAATATTATATAATTACTCGGAAATATTTAGAACCATTATTATAAACCATCATTAATCATTTTTAATTCCTAGAAGAGGAAGTGGTAGCAAAGATCAACTAACCATAATCCATCAACAGATATGGTAACCATTATTATCTCGTTGATGACCATAAATAACTTCCATAATTGAGCAAACTAATGCTGAAAACATTGCACAAGACAACGAAGATTGACATATTTATTGAACCTTCAGGACTCCCATGGGACCTAATTATGGAGTGACAATACGGGTCATGGTTGTTTATCTATTGTCGTGTCGTGGAGACAATAGAAAGGTCATGTTTTTGTATTCTCATGAATCGGTCGTGTACACTGTACAGTCACGCCTGAAATTCCCTAAAGGATAGATAGTCGTGACTTTCATTGACCTAGCAGCAGTTGGTGCTAGGACCTACATAGGAGAGGCTAAGTAATAATTGTATTGTTCGGTGTTACACGAATAATTTCCTTAACAGACGCACGCGCCTATAAAGCGATGAGTTTACGTAAAATCAATCTTTTCTCCAAACCCTCCAAAACCAATTCATGCGTAAGGCTGTAGGCGCTCCATGGTACTTACGCAATGTCCAACTCCACTTAGACCTCAAACTGCCGACAATCAAGCAGTATTTCAAGCGTGTCTCTAAACGATACTTCGATTCCGCTCCCAAGCATCCCAATCCCTTGGTCGTGGCGGCCACGACCAGCCATCAACAAAATTCGCCGTCCCAGACACACACTCATCGAACCCGATGATTATCATCATAACCCTCCTCCAGGAGTCAAATAAAAATACACGCACACTGCGACGTCGTCGTCCTGAATTTCGTCCCCGCCGGCGAAGACCGACGCGACACCCACACAGATGCCGAGAGTCCGACTCTCGAGAAACAGAACACGATGCAGCAGCGGCTGCCGGGGGGACCAGTGGCGGGGTCCCCCAGGTGCACCCTGAGTCGAGGTCCGAGCTCCCCCCTGGGGACGCCCTCACGGTGTCGCAACCGGAGATAATCTCGTCACGCAAGACCGGCCCTATGCTCTAGAATAGTTCCTAGAAGTAGGCTTAACAGCCACTGGTTAGGGTTAGGTAGGTCTTAGCCTCGCCGGCGAGGCTTGCCGATTACGGCGATTCGCGAAACGCGTCACACACACACCCAATATACCGAAAGTCCGCCACTTTCGAAATTCATTCCTGATGCAGCTACGGCTGCTAGGGGGACATAGGAACGGCGGGGTCCCCCTGCAATGCCCCAGTAAGCCAAGGTCCGAGACCCCCTTGGGGGACGCCCTTATGCGGTATTGCAACCGCGATTTTAGTTTTTAAGTTTAGGATTAGGGAAAACTTTCGGCGAATGGAGCCCCACATGGGATTCTCCGCCACCAGTCCGGTTAAGCAGAAATGACACCTCGGTGCCATCTGCGAGAGTCAATTCTTTAAAGAAAAAAAAAAAAAAACAATCACTTACACGGACACATCGCGACCGGTAGCATTCATAACATTCTTAATATTTCATACGGCTCCGTACCCAAAAGGTGCCAAACGGGACCCCATTACTCTCGCTACGCTGTCCGTCCGTCCGCCCGTCCATCTATCTGTCACAGGGCTGTATCTTTGTAACGGTAATAGATGAATAGTTGAAATTTTCGCAGAATATGTATTACTATTGTGCCTATCACGACAAATACTAAAAATAAAATATAAATCTAAAACCAAAGGGGGTCCCAATACAAGAAACCTCGAAAAACATGCATTTTTTTCAACGTTTTTGTTTACATACAGTAGTTTGTGCGTGAAAGAGTAACAAACATCCACACATCCATACATCCTCACCAACTATCACGTTTATAATATTAGTAGGATAGTATAAATACATTTTAAGGTTAGAGTTTATTTGGTTAGACTGAAAGCCGACCCCAACGTAATTGGGCAAAGGTGAGGAGAAAGAGGTGCTAGGACAAATATGTGATTCTTTGTTACAAACTTTTATTCAAGTAAATTTTAGGTATTTAATGGTGTCGATTCTCTTGTTCACGAACTAAACTTATTTTAAACTATCGCACTCTTTTACTAAAAGTAGATACAAGAAAGGGAACAAGAAAGGGATGCAAGGAAGGGAAGATAGGAACCATTTTAGAACTGTCAAATTAGTTTACGTGTTACATTTCTTTGTATTTTAGTGGGCACGTTCCGAGATCACGACTAAACTTGTATGGAAATTTTAATTCCGTCTAATTTGACAGCTCTAAAATGATTGCCATCTCTTTCTTGTATCTACTATTTGTAAAAGAGAGCGATAGTTTAAAATAAGTTTAGTTCGTGAACAAGAGAATCGACACCAATGTCTAAAAATTTAAATTAATTTTATTAATTTTTTTTTTTTGACGGCCTCGTTGGTCTTGTGGTCGCAAGCGCGACTGCTGAGCATGGAGTCCTGGGTTCGATTCAAGTGTTATTGGGTTTTTTCATTAGGAAATCCTCAGTGGCCGCCCGGAGTCTGGATTAGTGCCCGGATAATGGCAATAGGCTCGCCCCCTATTACATGGGACTGATAACATAACTGGCGAAATGTGGGTGTACTGTTACACCTCTGCCTACCCCTTCGGGGAAATGCAGGCGTGATGTTATGTTATGTTAAGAATTTAAATAAATGGATTGAACCCTCATGGTCTATTTTTTAATTCACTTTCACTAAAGCTGTAGGTCAATGTATTTATGTTTTGTAAATTTATTATAATACCTGCATGTTATTTTTATGTGACTATAAAAGTATTGTTGCCATTCAAAGATAAATTTCAAAGAAACCTTCAAAAGAATGTCACAATAAAGGAGAATATAAAACATATTGACTGTTAACCCGTAGCAAGCCGTAAAAGTTTAAAAGTACTGTAGGTGACTCGAAATAACCCTATCACAAGATAATATCGTTCTAATTCGTTTTTAAACCACAAAAAAATGATGAAAATGTTTTGTCTTAATGAATTTGCTTAGCTCAAGAAGCTCTTTAACGAATCAATGATGAATTATTATTTTGTTAGTTTTTTGAGATTTATAAGATGACGATCAGTTCCGTTGTTCCGTGTGGTGCCGGATGTAAAGAATTGCACCACCCTACATCTTCTCCTGGGTGTCGTAAAAGGCGACTAAGGGATTCAGCGGATGGGCAGCAGCGTTCTCTGAGTGCTTAACCAACCAACTGCGATCGCCAACCCGCCTGCCAGGCGTGGCGATTATGGCATATCCCCCCTTATTGGGGGAGGCCTGTGTCCAGCAGTGGACGTTTTATGGCTGAAATGATGATGATGATCACAGTCAGTGGTATTAAGGAGCAGATTTGGTTTGAATGAAAACTAATAAAGAGCTTCCACGAAATCGGCCGCATTAACTTCGAACCCCACATATCTTTTAGGGACGGGTACGGAACGGTCGCGGGTCGGGTTGGGAGTCGGCGGGTCTAATAACCGGTTTTTACATGGAAGACAATAGATGAAACGCGGGCGCCGTGCCCGCGCACGTCCTATGTGTGTTTTGCGCTTTATTGCACATAGTTAGTTAATGGTTTTTTATTTGTAAAGAGTGCAACCGCACATAAAGACGTAATCAATTATCAGAAATAGGTTCCTGTTTATGAAGGATGCTAAATGCCACCCTGTTTACACGATCATATTAGGCAGAAACCAAAAACCCTAATGTTTATTATTCATAATGGTTGAAATACCTACCTTTCATATGAAAAGTACATCCAACCAAGGAAACAATAAGAACTAACGCGTTACATACTTCTTGTGTGCCATACAGTCAAACTCGTTTCTATACAAACGTTTACCTTCCTGTATAAATAACGCTCTTTAAGACGTCGTTGCCATAAGTTAATAGCTTAGCCAATAATATAGCTACAAAGTATTGTAATGACGTATAGTTAACTACAGCCAACAGATACCGTCACCTTTAGCTGGAATCTGGTACCATACGTTAGGAAATTCTGAGTCTGAGAAATTATCATGAAAATCTCTTTCTCCGCTTTCTCCTATCGTTGTTTTAATTGTGTTTGGGGTCGGTGTCCAGTCTAACCAGATGCGGCTGATCATCAGTATTTTACACGGAGCAACTGCCATCAGACCTCGCAATCCAGTTACTGGTAAATACTGACATCCTAGAAAAAAATCCACAGTGTCTCAAGATGAAAGTCTTTGACCAGTGCGTGTTGCTAGTAATTAATTACTGCACCGTAACGTGGTCGCTCACGATAAGAAGGTTCAAAGTCGGTTGTCGGTCCACCTTGTTGGGGGCCTACCCACGCTACGCTTAGCAGTATGCGGTCGTCACTCCAGAACTTTACGGTCCCATCGGTCATCCGTTCAGTCCCGTTCACTGCCCCTTAAGTTTGGAAATTCTTCGGGCTACGTCGGTAACCTTCGTTCTCTTGCGAATCTCTTCATTTCTGATCCGATCACGCAAAGACGTTCTGAGCACAACCCCCTCCATTGCCTTTTGAGTGACTTTGAGCCTTCTTTCAGGCCCACTGTGAGTGACCCGCGACAACTATATCAGCTATGCTTACACATATTTTTGCCGTGTCGGAATCGAACTCGCAACCCATCACGCTTTAAAGCGCAAACCACACACAGCACTGGTGCGTGTCGGGTGCGGGTCGGGCCCGCGCTGTGTGTGATGTAAAAACACATATAAAAACTGGTTAATATACCCGCCGCGGGCCCGACCCGACCCGCGCCCGTCCCGCACCCGCGTTGTGTGTAATTTGCGCTTAAGCCAATGCACCAAACGTATCGTCACACTTTAATGAATGAATATTTGGTATTTTTTCCGAATCCGTACCTATTAGGTAATTTGAATCCATGTAGTCACCTTTTAGGTACGTAAGACTTACACGTGTTGGACCTACATATTATAAGGAGTTTTCGAATCATACATAGTACCTAAATACCTAGTGCCTACCTACCTTATAAAGTTATTCGTTTATTTTCCTAGATTTCGTACAAAGAAGTACATAGTTTATTATATTTTACAATGTACACAATAGAATTTCTCATAACAAAAGGATGCTTTTATATGTTTACTTATTACTCCGGTCTCTTGTCGGAACTTACCTTCTAACGTAGTCAACTTTTGTAGGTTGCGTGTTTTATGAGCAAAATAAATGGTAATGATTATGAACGAAGCTATTCTCATGGCAAACATATTTTTTCACGACATTATGCAACGAATTTCTCTTGAATAATTAGGTCCAGGTAGGATATATTCAGTTTATGTATGTCGAAATTAAATGTAAACAATCTTACAATGTATAAGAAATGTATGATGGAAATTCATTAGATGACGAGTTGAAAAACTATTTTCTTTTTCAAAATCTTTACTCTTGTATTTTCAGAAAAAAGTAAAGTAAGGGTAGAACTTAAGCCTTTTGCGTTGGTCGTATCTTTAATAGAATAATAAATTACGCAATGAAAAAATCGAAACTTACTAATTGAACTGCTGTTACTGCTTTAAATCAATTTAATTTTATTGCATTTGTTTTTTTTAAATATTATTACAAATATTTTTTGAAATATTTTGTTTCCTTTAAGAACAGTCAAATGTTTACATTTTATTAATCATTAAAATATCTTGGATATGGTATTTTATAGGTACTTATTTGTTGCATCACCAATTCTTCTTCTTCTATCGTGTTGACATGAGCTACATAATGATAACAGCTCATGCTGTGGCGAAAAGATTAGCCAGTCAGCAGGTTGGTGGCGGGGCTGACTGCCCAACAACCAATAAGAGTACCATTGAAGGGAGGTTAGGGTTAAAACAACTTGACGATGACGTCTGTGGTCTAGTGGTTCGAGTGTCGGATCATGAGGACGTGGGTTCTATTTCCACAGGACACAAATATTTATGTGAAGTAAATAAGCAATAACACAATCCCGGATAAGTACCAAAATTCTAATTCTATTCTAAGATTCATAGCTTTTTTTATAGAGTAACGGCCAAAATTAATATCCAATCTATCCACGATTTGCCCTACTAGAGATAGGAATTTGACATAAGCTCCATACAAAATATGTCAAATTTCTATCTCTAGTAGGGTAAATCGTAGATAGATTGGATATTAATTTTGGCCGTTAATGAAGGGGATCAAATCTCACTAACGAATACAGCATCTTAAATTAAAATAATCCATGAAATGGTTCACAGTTCCTAACCAAGAAAAATAAAATAAGGTGTTTTATTGAGTAAAATTTGCTGCCTTAGTGTATTTTTTTTTAAATTTACCTAAGTTTATGTTAGATTTCATGGTTTTCCATTAACCTAAAACAAAATGTTCGTTGGAGATATTTGATTCTCATTATTGACCATATTCATTGGCACCATACAAAAATACCGGGATGATATTTTTTTCGTTTTTGTTAGTTCGATTCCAGACTCAGGGAAAACGCTTTTTCAAAAATCCTTGAATGTAATATTACTTGCTTTATAAAACAAAATGAAGTCTTGTTCAAGTACAATTTCCTAATTTCAATATTTAAAGCACTTTCCTTCTTTCAGCATTGCGATGAAACGCCCTGTGTAAAAACAGCACAAAGGTAAAGAGTTAATCCCTACTATGACTTATGAGAGGTAAAACGGTAAATAAGAGTAACATTATAATTTACGTTCTAATGAGTAAATTTATGTGGTTAAGGCTTTTGCTATTAGCATTTATGTCATCATTTAGTAGGTTAGAATAGAAGTAGGATGCTAACAACGTTCTGTGATGCAAAGTTGGAGTCACCTGGTAAATGTACCTAAGTACACACGGCTACACATCAAGCTATAAGAAGTATAAGCTTGCCTCACTTTATATGTATAGGCTTTCCTTACGAGAGGTCAGGTTATACTGGAAATAGATAGTTTAATGTATAGTCATGCGTACCTACCTATATTTTGTTAGTAGCTGTATAGTATAGTATAACGGGCTGGTTTCCGCAACTCCACGTCTAAGCGTGTATTTTGCGTACGGGTGGGAACTTACTCGATCCACCCCAACTCCTCAAAAAAGGCCAGCAACGCCTTGGTGTAAGTAGCTGTAACATCAATAAGAAATTCTTAACGATAATATCGGATTGGGTACTATTTTTATCCCACTATCCCATACACTTCCCACTAATGTTCTTCTTCTTCTATCGTGACAACATGAGCTACATAACGATAATAGCTCATGCCGTGAGAAAAAGATTAGCCATTCAGCAGGTATATAGCCTATACCACAAAGTTTGAAGACAAAGGTCTTCAACCAGTGCGTCCTGCCTGTCATGACTTACGGTACTGAGACGTGGACACTGACAGGTGGGCTAGTTCACAAGTTCAAAGTCGCTCAGCGAGCTATGGAGCGAGCTATGCTTGGAGTCTCTTTGAAGGATAAAATCCGTAACGAGATTATCCGGAGAAGAACCGGAGTGACCGACATAGCTTGTAGGATCAGTAAGCTGAAGTGTTAGTGGGCTGGCCATGTCTGTCGAAGGTCCGATGGCCGCTGGGGCAGACGAGTCCTTGAGTGGAGACCGCGAATCGGCAAACGCAGCGTAGGGCGCCCCCCTGCCAAGTGGACCAACGACCTAAAGAACGTGGCTGGGGGGGACTGGATGCGGAAGGCAGAGGACCGAATGTTGTGGCGCAACTTGGGAGAGGCCTATGTCCAGCAGTGGACTGCGATAGGCTGAGTTGATGATGATTCAACAGGTCGGTGGCTGGGCTGACTGCCCAAGGTGCGCCGGACTCAATTAAATATCGTCACTCGTGGAGTGGAGTCGTCACTAATGTTGCAATGTGAGTTTGTAAAGATAGTATTCTGATGTTATTTTGATGTTTTTAAATCTCGCTGCGCAAAACGAAATTTGGATGTATAGCACACGTAGATCATCTCATGGATGATATCTAAATAGATCATGTATAAATTACCATATTTTTATCGAAATACCTACGATACGAAAAAAGCTGTGGGCATAAGCCTATACACAAGTGTTTGTGTTGGTCTGGGTGTTTGATATGTATTTTATGTATGTATTTCCAAAAAAAACGTATATAAGTATTATTATATATACATTGTCTTGTATTAGTACAAGCTCTGCTTAGTTTGGGACTAGATGGTGCTGTGAAAAAGCCCCAAAATTTGAAAATAAATTTGATTAAAAATACACGCACTGTTTTTTATACCAATAACTTTAAGGGTTGTATCTGCTCAAAAATGGGGGTTTACAAATATTATTTTAAATCTTCGGGTTTTTACTATAACCACAAGGAACATGATGGAGGTACAGTCAAGCGTATTTATTGATGGTTATATATCCAGTATAAGCAGAACCTTTCTAGTATGCAACTAGGGTCTAACGTTTCAAAAGTGCCTGTAATTAAGGTTTATTTGAAATAAAAAAAACATTTGTAATTGAATTTACGAAAATGACATACTAAGCTAGTTCCATTTATAACGGTTTTTCTGTTACTGTTGTGCGGTTGACCGTACGAATAATATATCTGTTTTTGAATCACAGCTAATCTAACCTAATCTGATAGACTTAAGTAGAGTGTTTGATTAAGGCAAATAATCATGGACTGCTTCACATACTCTGTCAATAGCTAGCTGATTAAAAACAAGGAAAACTCAAATAAGTGCAGTACGTGTTCATTATTAACGTCTAGTATTAAGTTGCACGTTTCCAAGTAATTGATCCAAAGGACACGAGCTGGCTAGAAACTCCATGGATAAACCACCTATGCAGGCAATTTGATTTTAATAGAATAACTTAAACACTTCTAACTCTCATTATCTTTTACCTACACTCGAATTATGAATTCAATGACAATGACAGACTTTATGGATGGACGTCCATCTGTAGATATTAATAAAAAAAAATCATGACACTATAACAAAATCATGCTATATTAGTATAAATTCTTTGGCTACTTATTTATTATTTTTAAAGCATTTTACTCATGCGAAACGAAATCTAACGATTTTTAAATTGTGGAAAGAAAAAATCGCTCACGAGCAGGATTCGATCCTGCGACTCCTGGCTCAGTACGCCAGTGCTTTTAGCCACTAAGCTACCGTGAACACTGCTCGTGGTAACGAAATTCTCATCCACTTGGTACATCTTTGGGTGACGTGAGCGATATCTTATTAAGAAACAGTGTTTCAGTAAGGGTAGGCATATCTATACGACTTCGAATTAACTGCAAAGTTAGTCGAGTCGGTTAAGAAACACTGTTTCTTAATAAGATATCGCTGACTTCACCCAAAGATGTACCAAGTGGATGAGAATTTCGTTACCACGAGCAGTGTTCACGGTAGCTTCGTGGCTAAAAGCACTGGCGTACTGAGCCAGGAGTCGCAGGTTCAAATCCTGCTCGTGAGCGATTTTTTCTTTCCACAATTTAAAAATCGTTAGATTTCTTTGGCTACATTAAATTTTTATGGTTCCGTACCCAAAGGGTGTCAAACGGGACCCTATTACTCTTGCTACGCTGTCTGTCCATCCGTCTGTCCATACGTCCGTTTGTCTGTCACAGGTCTGTATCTTTTGAACGGTATATGTAGCCGGTTGAACTTGTCATAAAAGACACCTCGAAAAACATGCATTTTTTTCAACGTTTTTGTGCCTGCTCTATATTCAAAACGGTAATACATTCCAGCGTCACTCTTGGTCTGATTATAGTGCATACTATGTAGCTTAGCATAAAATACTAAAAACAGGGCAAACATAGACAAATGTGGTGGTACTTGCGTAAGAAAGAGATGCAAAAATTTATGATTCGGGCAGGGTACGTTGATGTCTTTTGATGAACTCTCGTAAATTAAATCAGTTTATATCAGGTTGATGGGTGGTACGGAAGCCTTACTTCGTGAGTCTGACTCGCACTTGGTTGGTGTTTTTCTTTAATAGTACATAGTACACTTCGGCCTTCATCTGAGCTTCGGGCCGACCACGGAGTTTTCAATGCAATTTTTTTAGCCACCATGTCTATGGTGGCACCAGTGAAGGCAAATAATATTGACTGATGGATTTGAGCGCCATATTATATTATGTTCAGTTATCTACCTATTGCATGACTTTAGATAAAGTGTATGAAACTGCATATGACTTCGTATTAAATCACTCGTGTGATACTATTAAAACTCACACTCGTGTTTTAATAACCCCTATTATGCAAGTTTCATAAACTGCTATGCCCTTTCCTTGTTGTTTTATATTCACGTCGTGTTTTCAAGACTACCTTGTAAATTTTATATCTCCGTTATGCTTGGCATACTTTAGACTAGTTTAGACTCAAGTTTGAATACTTACAGGTTTCTCAATAATCGCAGTAGTGCTGTTATTAATAAAGTCGTCACTCGGACACGCATCAGGGTCCACGTAATCTGATACACCAGCTTTAGTGCGGTTGACCATCTGCGTGATGGCGAGGTTGAGGCAGACCCGCATCGTGTACGCGTTGCAGACGCCGAGCAGGCCCATCACGCCGAGGATGTAACGTTGTGGAATCACGCAACCTGGAGAAATAAAATAAAATTCAATCATTTACGGTTAAATCCATAAATCATTCCATTGCTTATGTTATTGTTTTTCAATCAGATACTTTAAAAAATCATTGATCAGATAATAATTCAATACAATAATCTGCTGGTAGATATTTCGTTAAATTAAGCAGTATCTGTATGTTTCATAAAACACAATAATTGTGCCACAAGCACTATAGATTTAAAATAAATATTTAAAAGTTTTACTGTTGTAAGTTACACATTTAATTTACTTCCATATTCATGGAGTTTCTTGCCGGTTCTTCTCCATAGGACCCACAATTTGGAACCGTGCAACTAGAGCCTGACGTTTCAAAAGTGCTTGTAATTAGGTTTATTTGAAATAAAAAACATTTGAAATAACTAAAATCAAAAGAACAAAAACTGATAGTATATTTATTTAATTATTTATGCACAACTAGGTACAAAGGCGGTCTTAACGCCTTAGGCGTTCTCTACCAGACAACCTTATGGTAATGCAGAGACAAAGAATAAGTTAGATGCACTAGTAAAGTAGTATATCGGATGAATAAGAATAATTTTTCAAAACTAGGTTAAAACGAAGAAAAGTAGATACAAGTTTAATATAGGTATGTTATTTAAAGTTATTCTGTGGAAATTGCCAAGTGAATCAGATTGCACGTCAACAGGATCACAATAACTGTTTGAGAGTAAAAGTAGTATAGTCTTCCCGTGATAAAAGTAGTCTAGATATATTATGTTAATCTAGGTAATAATCTATATATGTGGTAAGTTTCATTCAAATCCGTTCAGCCGTCTCAGCGTGATTGAAGGACAAACTAACAAACAAAAAAACATCCATACTTTCAGATTCATAACATAACAACACGCCTGTATTTATACAGAGGTGTATAGCACACCCAAATTTCGGCAGTTATGTTATAGTCCCATGTAATGTTCGGATTCATAATATTATGAAATAAAAAAATTTGGGACATTTTTACACAGCACCATCTATCTAGTCCCAAAGTAAGCAAAGCTAGTACTATGGGTACTAGACAATGGATATACCTAATACTCATTGTAAAAGTATTATTTCTTTCTTTTTTTACTTTATTACATACTTTTTTTTAAACGCATACTTATAATACATAGCAATACATAAGAAACACCCAGATCAACACAAACACTTGTGTTCATCATACAAATATTTGTGTCCTGTGAGAATCGAACCCGATCTCGTGATCAGCAGTCCGACACTCAAACCACTGGACCACAGACGTCGTAAGATTAGAGGATAGTTTAAATCTCCGATCCCCAACTTGGCATTAGGTATGTTGTTTACAGATCAGCTTAAAAACCCAGGAAATAAATAAGGATAACATACCAAACACCATACCATAGCTACTCGTTATTTTGCTAAAAACCAGTCCACGTAATTGTGGTCTATGATAAACTGAAATTTAATATGCTAACGCGTCATTGCACTTGCGTGTACTTATTGCATACTCCAAAGAGGAAAAGGTATACAACCGTCTCACCTGTTATTTCCCGTAGGAATAGGCTGACGTATAGGTATAATTGTTGCATACTTGAGGTCAGTGGCATCAATGAATGACATTTGCATGTTCGTATGCACCTAGGTAGTGCTGCAATGAATGACCATTGAGGAATATCGTTAGAGTGACTATTACGTTTGGTAAATAGGTTTGTCGTCATATTATTACATAATTATTAGAGTTGGGCCAACTACACACTGACTATTTGAGAAAAGCGGTTATTTGGCATGCTTTCTAGTCGGTGACTAATAAACGCCTAGTCGGCAAAAGTGCTTGAATATTCAACATTAATTTTCAGTAGGTACTACTAATAAAGAACTATGAAAATTATTTAGTTAGCACTACATGACGAGATTTAATTTTATTGTTATATTCACAGATACTCGGTTTCAGAAAATAATTGTAGTCTTTGTTGGCATCCCCAACATTTAATTTTATATAATTTTAATTTTTATAGTCTTGCAACACTGTTTTGTGTCTGTCCACCATTGTCGGACGTTGCGTTGTAACTAATGGTGACTCAAGTTAATATTACACGATTTATATCACGGGATCTCTTTTTCATTCCAAAGCAAAAACCTACAGTCCACTTAAGAAAACCCCAACAGTCTTTCAGTTTATACAGTGCTAGCGGGACAACTCAGATAATAATTTTAATGTATTTTGGAAATGATAGCCATTACTGGGTATCTCGTATTATTTTGTCGCCATTAATCAAAAGGGTGTTCACTGAAGACTGCAAATATGACAGCGACCCGGAGATACCCGATGACCAAAACACGGATGATCGGCATTGCTGACTAGTTGGCCTACTTTGTCCTACTAGATACAGTTTTTCCTAGTTTGTAGGGCAGAGATCTTACCTGATTGTAAATAGCCATAATTACCTACCTAACAATACCTAATAAGATTTTGATGTACCTATAGGCTAAGTTTCTAGTGAGTAAATAATTTACTTTACTTACTTACATAGTAATCGGCAATTTTCTAAACGATTAGTTGGCTAGTCGGCTGATCGACAAATTCTATGTCGGCCGATTAATCGGTATTTTTTTAAATAATTAGTCAGCTAATCGGCTGATCGACAAAACCTATAGTCGACCCATCGCTAAATTATATCATTATGCAATGACTGAATATATTGATAACCAAGTCTCACTTTGATTGTAACATTATCTTTGGTCCTGTGCGTAGCTAGTTCACCATTCCGACTAACCATTTACAAGGTTAGTCGGAAAGGGAGTGAGGCTTACTAATCTGAAAGGGTATTGAACAGGTATTGATGTATCTTTTGACATAAAAATCACCAATTTTGTATTAATTAGAAATTCATAATATACCACGCCCCGGTCAAAGGTAGTTAATACCGTGGATGCTTTTAATCATTAAGAGAGACTAGCTTTGCCTTTCCCGGGTGGCATGCATCTATAAGGATGTCCCCACAAAAAAAAAAGTTTCCATGGTATACTTATTTGAAAAAAACATTACAAAATTGAATAAATATTTCTCTAAACTATTGATTTTTGTGGAAAGTTGTAGTTTTATTATTATTTTGAGTTAATAATAATAAAAAATAATAAAATATTTGCGACATTGTTACACAGCACCATCTAGTCCCAAACTAAGCAGAGCTTGTACTATGGGTACTAAACAATGGATATAATACTTGTATCCTTTTATTTTGTAAATACATACTTAACATAACACATAACATAACATCACGCCTGTATTTCCCCGAAGGGGTAGGCAGAGGTGTATAGTACACCCACATTTCGCCAGTTATGTTATAGTCCCATGTAATAGGGGGCGAGCCTATTGCCATTGACCGGGCACAAATCCAGACTCCGGGCTGCTACTGAGAATTTCCTAATGAAAAAACCCAATACCACTTTGCCCGACCTGGGAATCGAACCCAGGACCCCACGCTCAGCAGTCACGCTTGCAACCACTAGACCAAAGAGGCAGTCATTATTATTATGAGTTATTTAACATCCATTAGGATTAGTACCCCTTTTTCCGAAAAATATTGTCTCAAATCCCTACCATTACCGATCACTTTAAAATAAAATCTCTTTATTTGGTAATTTATCAAAATATCTGGTTATTATGTAGAGTGCAACAGTTTAGTTTATGACTTTCGCCATTTGGCGAAGATTATTACTTTTTAATGGCAGTTCAAGATGTGATGTTACGAGAAGTTTTGTGCATAAAGTTTGGGAATGCTTATATTATTTATGATCCTGACTCGCAATTATAATATTGTAGAAGAGGTCTGGTTTTATGATGCAGCGTAAAAGTCATAGACATATATATTACTAGGTAAAAGTAGGTAGTTATATTTTACATCAATGCTTTTCAAAATACTTATAGGTAAGTAAGTATGTGTAGTGCGCAATGTACTTTGACTATATAGTCAAAGGCAATGTATAAAATTTTCTGCTATTTTGCACAAGATAGATTTGAATTTTCTAACTGCAAAAATGGAGTGATTAGACTACTTCTTCTTCTATCGTGTCGACATGAGCTACATAATGATAACAGCTCATGCCGTGGGGAAAATATTAGCCAGTCAGCAGATTGGTAGCGAGGCTGACTGCCCTGGGTGCGCCGGATGATCAGTTAAATACCATCACTCGTGGAGGCTCTTATGTACCCATGCAGATTAGACTACTTAAGGTGAATGCTACAGGGTAGCCCGCGAAATTCAAATTATTTTGCGTTTTTTGCAAATTGTAGCTTTATTTCGCGTTGTATATCGGTCAAAATATGATTAGCGGAAATAATAACAATATATCTACTGAATAATACTCATAAAAAATATTAACCTAGCTCCATAAGCTGTTCAAGCTCGATAATATTAATTTACGATCAAATTATCGATTTTCGAGCTTGTACAGTTTATAGAGCTAGGTTAACATTTTTTATGAGTATTATTCAGTAGATATATTGTTATGATTTCCGCTAATCACATTTAGACCGATATACAACGCGAAATAAAGCTACAATTTGCAAAAAACGCCAACATTTTTGAATTTCGCGGGCTACCCTGGCATTCACCTTAATTATTATAAAGGATCCCTTTTACCAGCAATTTTTTTAGAAAGAAAGAAAAAATATTTATTTGCATCAAAAATGACGGATGAAGTAGGGATATTAAGTTGAAATCAATGTTATGGCGTTATAATTAAAATTTGGAATAGTTTGATTTAAATCACCAACCGTTTTATTCAAGTCTTAGCTAGTATAACTTACGTATTAACTATGAAGTAATTGAATAGTAAAAACACAAACTTCAGTCCAGTTCAGTCCCTTGCTCGTCATTCCTCTCTGTATTTTTCCCATCAGAAAAAACTACGTAACTAGCTTAGGTCCTAATTTCCAGCACGTGATACGACTGGATTGAGGGAAATGGGCTAATCTGGTGCTTGCTGAACGATCCAATAAGTAAGCAATATGTCACTGGACGAGTGGACGCTGGAAGTATCACCCAATAGAATTCTAGTTCTGGACTCAGTATAATATTATAACCAAAAACTTATTACAGGTAGGTATAAATATGATTCGCCTGTATTCCCTAAGGCTCAGTATTAAAACTATCACACGCAGTGAAAATGCTATAATAGTTGCTTTTTTTCTAAGAAAAAAATGCATTTATTAATTTCGAATTATTTAAAATATATTTATGTATTAACCCTCATTATCGATACATTTCTGTCATCTCGAGGGAAGATCATTTGTGCTTTTGCGATATAACTTTGGGGATCTGGAATCTACAAAGTCTCTGAAGGAATTTTGTACCGCTTCCTGAGAACAATAATTTTTAGGGTTCCATACCCAAAGGGTGCCAAACGGGACCCTATTACTCTCGCTACGCTGTCCGTTTGTCCAACCGTCCGTCCGGCCGTCTGTCTGTCACAGGGCTGTATCTTTGTAACGGTAATAGATAACCAGTTGAAATTTTCACAGAATATATTTTACTACAGTGCCTATCAGGACAAGTACTAAATATAAAAATAAAGCTAAAACCAAAGCAGGTTCCCATACAAGAAACCTCGAAAAACATGCATTTTTTTCAACGCTTTTGTTCCTGCTCTGTCTTTAAAACGGTTATATGTACCTGCGACAAACTTAGTCTTATTATAGTGCATACAATGTAGTTTAGCAAAAAATACTTCAAATAGGGCAAACATAGACATATGTGACGGTACATGTTTAAGAAAGAGATGCAAAAATTCATATTTCACGCACGGTGCGTTGGTGTCTTTAGATGAACTCTTGTAAATTAAATTAGTTTCTATGGGGTATCAGGTCGGTGGGTGGTACGGAACTCTTACTGCGTGAGTCCGATTCGCACTTGGCCGGTTTTTTCCTTAAAATATCGCTGCTTTGTATTCTGAAGAATATATTATGTAATGTGTATTTATTCACGTTTTTTTTATATTTCACGGATATGATTCTATTCTTTTTAGGTAAGTTATAACGACATTTGTTTTAATGTGGATCTGTCTATCACAATGAATCGGAACCTCGATTTAGATATGATTAAATTATTAGTACAATTATCAGATAATTAGATCAAATATAAACAATATTAAAGGATTATATGTGATAACGTTTATTTAATTTACAACCCAATTAATAACTAATTAAACGTTTTAATAGGTATCAGCTGTACGTGTTTGAAGTATTTATTCGATATGTCTATCAGCTTATCTTATTAAAATCAGATATGGATAGAACAAAATGTTGGGTTTATTTTACGTTTCCAAAACGATTACCATTTTGATAAGAATTAAGTTGCCATGAGAAAGTAACAAAACAGGTTAAATGCTTTATGATCTAGGTTTATCTCCTAAGGTTTATTGTATCCTCGCCTTACCTCAGTGACCAAGTATGGATAAACTACTATTTTTGAGTCTCTACCTAGAGTATGTAATTTGTTCCTAACAATTTTTTTCTTCACAGTTAAATAAAATAATAATAAAACTCTGTACACCTAAAAGTGCTTCATACAGTTATCGACGGTCTGTGTATTTTGCCAAGCCATAGTAGGCCAGCTTGGTGTACTAAGGCTGGCATACTTCTCATTCTGAGAACAGACCCATGCCAAGCAGTGGGACAGTATTGGTCTGGCATTTTTATCCTATTAAGTTCACCTGCAACTTCAATCATTTCTTCTTCGTCCGCTACTTCAAATCATTAGGAGAGCATTGACTCTATTAAAACTTCAAGGTCCGTGATTGGTTAAATAATAATGTCCATATCAGGCAGTGGCGTGCATTGGCCTACTTCATTTGCATTTAATTGTGATGTAACTTATTGTTTTTTTTTATGTAGGACGATTATTTAGCATCAATATATCTTATTGTTATAAAAAATCTTTAACCGGATTACATCGCGTACATTATTTAAATTGGTTTCCCTGACGTTTCGAAAGCTTTGCAGCATTTCGTGGTCACAGGTAGACTAAGATGACAAGCGTCTTTACAAATATTTCTAAAAAAATATTTTAATCTACCGTACAATATTATTAATTAAAATCGTTTCGATGCACGCAGTAATCACTCACATTATCATTATCTTAGTCTACCTGCAACCACGAAATGCTGCAAAGCTTTCGAAACGTCAGGGAAACCAATTTAAATAATATACGTGATTTAATCCGGTTAAACTTTGTTTTATTACTTAAAATAGGGCAAAAATAGACATATGTGGTGGACCTGTCTAAGAAAGAGATGAAAGAAAAAGAAAGAAAGAAAAATATTTTATTCTTGCGCTCCATTTGACGAAAAAAATTATAAATTCATATTTCGCGCACGGTGCGTTAATGTCTTTTGATGAACTCTTGTAAATTAAATTAGTTTCTATGGGGTTTCAGGTCGGTGGGTGATACGGAACCCTTACTGCGCGAGTCCAACTCGCACTTGGCCGGTTTTTTCCTTAAAATGCCGCTGCTTTGTATTCTGAAGAATATATTATGTAATATGTATTTATTCGACTGTACTATGTGTTTTTTTTTTTGACTGCCTCATTGGTCTAGTGGTCGCAAGCGCGACTGCTGAGCGTGGGGTCTTGGGTTCGATTCCCGGTCGAGCAAAGTGTTATTGGGTTTTTTCTTTAGGAAATTCTCAGTAGCAGCCCAGAGTCTGGATTCGTGCCCGGTTAATGGCAATAGGCTCGCCCCCTATTACATGGGACTTATAACAGAACTGGCGAAATGTGGGTGCACTGTACACCTCTGCCTACCCTTTCGGGGAATACAGGCGTGATGTTATGTTATGTATTTATTCATGTTTTTTTTTATATTTCACGGATATGGTTCTATTATTTTTAGGTAAGTTACAATTACATTTGTTTATAATGTCGATCTGTCTATCACAATGAATCGGAACCTCGATTTAGAGATGATTAAATTATTAGTACAATTATCAGATAATTAATCAAATATAAACAATATTAAAGGATTATATGTGATAAAATTTATTTAATTTACAACCCAATTAATAACTAATTAAACGTTTTAATAGGTATCAGCTGTACGGTCAACCGCACGTCGGTGGTAACACTTTGACATTAGCAGCATCTTTATTTCGTAAGCAGTAAGGGCGGTTTTCGAATTGAAGCATTCATGCAGTCGACTGTACTTGTTTGAAGTATTTATTCGATATGTCTATCAGCTTATCTTATTAAAGAAAGAAAGAAAATATTTATTTCAGTCTCGGTACAGGCGAGAGAAAAAAAAAAAATCTAAAAATAGTGTATTAACAATAACCTTAAAATTTATATGCCTATATGAGACTAAAAAAGGCCCCAATCTCAGCAAAAAAAAAAAAAAAAAAAAACAGATATGGATAGAACAAAATGTTGGGTTTATTTTACGTTTCCAAAACGATTACCATTTTGGATGATAAAAATTTAATTGCCATGAGATAGTAACAAAACAGGTTAAATGCTATGATCTAGGTTTATCTCCTAAGGTTTATTGTATCCTCACTATCCTCACCTTACCTCAGTGACCAAGTATGGATAAGTTACTATTTTCGAGTATCTACCTATAGTATGTAATTTGTTCCTAACGATGTTTTTGTTCACAGTTAAATTAAGTAATAATCAAACTCTGTGTTTAAGTTTTAGTTTGATTATTACTTTCGTTCGTTCGTACAGTTATCAACGGTCTGTGTATTTTGCCAACCCATGGTAGGCCAGCTTGGTGTACTAAGGCCGGAATACTTCTCATTCTGAGAACAGGCCCATGCCAAGCAGTGGGACAGTATTGGTATGGCATTTTTATCTTATTAAGTTCACCTGCAATTTCAATCATTTCTTCTTTGTCCACTACTTCAAATCATTAGGAGAGCATTGACTCTATTAAAACTTCAAGGTCCATGATTAGTTAAATAATAATGTCCATATAAGGCAGTGGCCTACTTCATTTGCATTTAATTGTGGTAAGTTATTGTTTTTTTTATGGAGGACGATTAACTTAGCATTAACATAATATCTTATTATAATACAAAAACTTTTACCGGATTACATCGCGTATATTATTTAAATTGGTTTTCCTGACGTTTCGAAAGCTTTGCAGCGTTCGTGGTCGTAGGAAGACTAAGACGACAAGCGTCTTTACAGATATTTAACCTAGGAAATTATTATTAATATATCTTTTAAAAGATAAATAATCATCGTACTGTGAAAAAAAATATAATAACTTACACCACTATTGAATTTGAATGAGGAAGGCACTGGGTACTGCCTAATTGCCTATATGCAATGCTCGCTACTGATATAAGGTATACCTATATATATATATTGTATATTACACAATATTATGACCTAAACTACTAAGTTATAAGTACAAACCGAGGACGGCGAACTAAATCCAGCGGTTTGTTTCACAACAGTCCGCCCACTATCGGATTAAAGCCCTTTACTTTCAATCGAGAATCGATCCTGTGTAACTAAGTTCAGCGCTCTGCGGCGGTATCATATTTTAATTGCAAAACAGTCTGGGTCATGTTTAACCAAAAGCAAAAGTTGTTAAGTGTTAACTTATTGATGGGTATAAAGTTGGAAACCGACCTTAACTTTGTCGGGAAAAAGGTTGGTAATGATGATGAGTTTTGCTTTAACTACGAAGCTCTGAAAACTGATAGATAGATGGATGAACGCCCTTTTTAAGAACGGGCATTGCTAGGAATCGCCTCAATGTGTTACAAAGATAAAAAAAATACGATAATTACAAGCGTATTTTTTCATTACATACTATCCATCGTATTTAATGCGGATAGAACAGAGGCTAATATTCGTCAAAGGGTCGGCACTCGAAGTTGTGACGGAATACGTCTACCTAGGGCAGGTAATTCAGCTTCCCGCGGTGGGCGGTGAAGCGGCTTGACAGGGACCTACTAGAGGAGGCAGCCATTGTTCAGGCGTGGCTGTCCTCACCACCTCCCACAGAGGGGGTCAACGCGGAGGCTGAACGCTTTCGCAATACCATGACGGCTATTTGCGATGCAGCCATGCCTCGTACGCGGAGACGGCCCCCAAAAAGAGAGGTCTACTGGTGGTCCCGGGAGTTGGCGGATCTCCGTGATGCCTGTATTTCTGCTCGGAGGATATACTCGCAGGTCCGCAGATTACGCCACCGCAACCAGGAACTAGAGGCTCAACTATATGAGTCCTACCGAAGTTCCCGGGAGGCTCTACTGTTGGCAATCGCTCAGGAGAAAAAGCAGGCGAGGGTTGAGGTGCTGGATGGCTTAAACCGTGACCCTTGGGGGCGCCCGTATCGTGCGGCGCGGAATAAACTCCGCGTCCAAGGCCCCCCATTGACGGAAAGTCTCCAGCCACAGTTCCTTACCCAAGTCGTGGGCGCCCTTTTCCCTGACCGGGTGGAGAGTCCACCACCGATCATGACGCCACCAGAAGACGACCATGATGAATTAGAGACCCCTCCTCCAATTTCGGATTCAGAAATGGGAGCGGTGATCTTGCGGGCACGCATTAAAAAGACTGCCCCAGGACCTGACGGTGTGCCTGCAAAAGTGCTGGCCTTGGCGCTGGACTGGGCGATGGAAGATAGGCTTAGAGAACTGTTCGACGCCTGTTTGTCGTCAAGACAGTTCCCTAGAACCTGGAAAGAGGGTCGCCTGGTGCTGCTACAGAAGGCTGGACGGCCTCCAGAGTCTCCTTCAGCGTATAGGCCGATAGTCTTGCTGGACGAGGCGGGGAAGATGCTAGAGAGGATTCTCGCCAACCGCATCGTCCAGCACTTAGACACGGTCGGCCCAAACTTATCGGACGCCCAATATGGTTTTCGGGCTGGACGTTCAACTGTCGATGCCATTTTACGCTTGAAGGTTGAGGCGAAGGACGCAGTTGCACAAGGGGGGGTACTGTTGGCGGTGTCATTGGACATTGCCAATGCGTTTAACACTCTGCCATTTAGCTGCATCGGAGAGGCGCTCCGTTTTCACGGGGTGCCCATGTACCTGAGGCAGCTGGTGGCAGACTATCTGAGGGGACGGTGCGTCACCTACCAGGGACGCGGTGGTCAACTCGTGCGTAGGTCCATCACGTGCGGTGTTCCGCAGGGGTCGGTTTTGGGACCACTTCTGTGGAACGTGGGCTATGATTGGGCCTTACGCGGTGGCCTCTCCCCAGGGCAGGGCATCATATGCTACGCTGATGATACTCTCGTCACAGCCCGGGGAGAAAACTTTGAGGAGACGGCATGCTTGGCCACCGAAAGCGTGTCCCTGGTGATCGGGCGTATTGAGGCGCTGGGTCTTAGGGTGGCGCTAGAGAAAACTGAGGCCCTGGTATTTCATGCGCCCCGGCGCCGGCCACCGGCTGGCGCCCACATTACTATTGGTGATGCCAGTATAATGGTCCGGTCGCGTATGAAATATCTGGGCCTAGTCTTGGACCGAAGATGGAACTTCGGCGAGCACTTTGTGCAGCTTGCACCAAAGTTGATCGGCACAGCGTCCGCCCTTAGCCGGCTACTGCCGAACCTGGGTGGACCAAATGTGAGCTGCCGACGGCTTTATACGGGGGTGGTGCGCTCAATGGCACTCTACGGGGCGCCGGTGTGGGCGGAGTCCCTGAATGCCCAAAACAAGGCTCTGCTGCGGAGACCACAGAGAGTCATGGCAGTCAGGGTCATACGCGGATACCGCACAATATCTGCAGAGGCGGCGTGTACATTAGCAGGCACTCCCCCGTGGGACTTGGAGGCTCAGGTGCTTGCCGAAGTCTATCGGAATGGTGCGGACCATCAGGCGGAAAGTGGCAGACGCCCGCCGCCTGAAGTTGTGAAGACGTGGCGCAGTGAGGCGCAGGCTGCCGTACTTGTGCAGTGGAAGGAGCGGCTGGAGACGCCCAGTGCCGGTCACTGGACCATAGGGGCTATCCAGCCAATTCTTGAGGAGTGGGTGCGGAGGCGACACGGGACGTTGTCCTTCCGTCTGGTGCAGGTATTGTCAGGGCATGGTTGCTTTGGCAGATACCTGCACAAAGTGGCGAGACGGGAGGCTACTCCCGTGTGCCACCAGTGCGGCTGTAGTGAGGACACGGCCCTTCATACTCTGGCGCAGTGTCCTGCCTGGGTGGTGCAGCGCCGTGCTCTCACGGCAGCAATCGGGGGAGATCTCTCGCTGCCGGCCGTGGTCAAGGCCATGGCCGACAGTGAAGAGGCTTGGGAGGCGGTCGCGTCCTTTTGCGAGGAGATTATCTCGCAGAAGGAAGCGGCGGAGCGGGTCAGGGAGGAAGACTCTCTCGCTGATCCGATCCGCCGCAGACGGACAGGTCGGCGCAGGCGTCTATATGGCGATCTGATGCCACCCTAAATAAAGCCAGCGGGCGATAGATTGGGGAGTCTATCGTCCGCATTGCACGGCCCTTTAGTTGTGGTGATGTCCCAGGTGTGCCCGGACATCGCCAAAAGAGTGTGTAAAAATTAAAGTATGTAGGCCCTGAAGTGGGCCGCGCTGGGTGGGTCGCGAAAGTCATGCGTAGCAGTTCTCGTGACCCATCCACCCAAGGCGAAAGTAGGCACACGGCGGAGTTTTTAGTGGGTGCGAGCCCCACATAACCACACTGCTTCCCCGGCAGTGTGACATGCGATAGGCATTTTCTCCGCTTAAAAAAAAAAAAAAAAAAAGGTAATTCAGCTTGGTAGACACAACTTCAAGAAAGAAGCCGACAGAAGGATCCAGTTGGGCTGGGCAGCATTTGGCAAACTTCGCCGTCTTCTCATCGCCTATACCGCAAAGTTTGAAGATGAAGGTCTTCAACCAGTGCGTCCTGCCTGTCATGACTACGGACGGATTTGTTAATTTGTTGATTTGTTACGGATTTTATCCTTCAAAGAAACTCCAAGCATAGCTCGCTCCATACATAGCTCGCTGTGTGACTTTGAATTTGTGGACTAGCCCAACAGTCAGTGTCCACGTCTCGGCACCGTAAGTCATGACAGGCAAGACGCACTGGTTAAAGACCTTCGTCTTCAAACATTGCGGTGTAGGCGACGAGAAGACTTGGCGAAATTTGCTAAATGCTGCTCACCCAAACTGGATCCTTCGGTCAGCTTCTTTCTTGAAGTTTTGTCTACCAAGCTGAATTACCTGCCGTACGTAGACGTATTCCGTTACAACTTCGAGTGCCGACCCTTCGACGAATATTTGCCTCGGCATAACATTCACATTGAACATGACTTTAGTCTTGTCCAGATTCATGCCGAGACCGACACGCCCGCCCTCTGCGTGTTGTGTTGTTATCCCACAGACAGCATGTACAGAACAACCGATAGTACGCTGCGAGCCAAGAAAATGTAGCGGACAGAAAACGCTCTGCGCTCACACTTGTTGTCCAGCCTCAATTTTAGGTCTTTGGAAACCCAGTGGCTCAGATACTTGAAAATGATGACTTGCTCTAGAAGACTTTCACAAAGTTATAAGTATGGCACTATACTGTTGTAATATTGTTTATTACGGGAATCAAGCCCACAACTCGTAGTATAGAAAGCCAATCATGCAGCCACTAAACTAAACGTGTCACATAGTAACTTCTTAGGTTTTCGCGATCACTACACATTATAATAAAACAAAGTTTAACCGGATTAAATCGCGTATATTATTTAAATTGGTTTCCCTGACGTTTCGAAAGCTTTGCAGCATTTCGTGGTCGCAGGTAGACTAAGATGACAAGCGTCTTTACAAATATTTCTAAAAAAATATATTAATCGACCGTACAATATTATTAATTAAAATCGTTTCGATGCACGCAGTACCTTTTTTTTTTTTTTTTTTTTTTTTTTTTTCCGTGGGTAAAATCCTCATAGACGCACTCCGCCCGGGGAAGGCGGAGCCAGTGTCGGACTCTTACCGACTAAAAACCACCACGGTGTTCCTCTACCGACCTTGGCCGGGGGCGTGGGAAATACTCCTGTATTCACCCAACCATCCCCAGCAGGTCCCGGCTCGCCACTGGCAGGCGAGCCCCTTCTCCCCGTGCGGCAACCACAACGGCCGCACCATCCCCTTGACTGGCGCGCGCGGAACACTACGTGCCACCGTCACGGGCCTTGACTGGTCGGGCGGCGGGCCACCCCGAGTCCGCCGCCCGCAGGCCCACACCTAGGGTGGCTGGAGGTCGGCATACGCCCTCCTACGACGCCCAGGTCGTCTCCTGCGGATGGGAAGAGAGGTCATCGCCTCTCGAACCCTCTCCGCCGCCTCCTTAGCGAGCATCACCTCCTCGCAGAAGGAGACGACGCCTTCCCAAGCGCTCTCGCTTCCGACCATAGACAGAACCACGGCCGGAAGCGAGAGATCGCTGCCGCCTACTGCAGTGATGAGGTCACGGGTCTGCGTGGCCCAAGCTGGGCACTCCGCCAATGTGTGCTGCGCCGTGTCCTCTGGGCAGCTCCCGCAGTGATGACACTCGGGTGTCGGCTCCCGGCCTATGCGACACAGATACTTACCGAAGCAACCATGCCCCGAGAGTATCTGCGTCAGCCGGTAGGTGAGGGCACCATGGCTCCTCTCCAGCCACTCCTCCATGACGGGCCTTACCGCCGCGATAACGGCGTGCCCTGCGCTGGGTTGCGCAAGTCGCTCCTCCCATTCAGCCACTAGGATCTGGCGGACCTCGCTCCGATCAGGCGGGTCCTCGCGCTGGTGATACCTTAGCGCAAGGTCTCTCGCCTCCAGATCCCAGGGCATGCACGCAGTACCTAATCTAACTAACAAATGGCCCGACCAGGGCGGCTATTGGCTAACCACTAAAGCGGAAGTTTTGACAGCTCGCATAAGTGGTCGAAACTGATTTAACGTTTTCAAGTGGCGAATAGTGGCGATCTACATTAGTGCTATATCATTGTTGTGTTGACAGACATCGGTTGCCTGTAATGAAGGATCTATGGGGTGTATGGCCGATGAACCTAGCGCTCCACCGCCTTGCGTGCATTATTAGAATTCCAGTGTATTTATCTCGTCATGGAGATATAATAAATTTTAATGAGACTCACTGCTATAGCCTAATAGCTTATTGATAGTCTAAGGGTTGTGTCATCTCAAGCGGTCGAGCAGAACCAGATATACAGCTTCTCTTATCTCAACAGCATGATGTAGATTTCCGAATTGTACGTCTGCGATGCAGCGGACAGAAACTTTTTCTAATAATAAAAAAATGCAAGAATAAAATGTATAATTTAAAAATTAGAATATTCACTCAATTCGATCAGTGCCAGATTTATACTTTTTTAAGTAAAGGTAGGACACTTCACTTTGTGCCGCCCCTCCCCTTTTCCTACCTATCACTTGTAAGTATATATTTGTGTAGACCTAGGCCCTTATTCACGTTATTCAATGACGCGCCGATCAAGTTGCAGTGACGCTGCAGTTCGTTCCTGACAGCAATTGTCGTAGATAAGAGAGCACGAAAAACATTGTTTTGATCGAAACTTAACTGCAACTGCACTTTTTTAGTTACGTGAATTGGCCTACAAGATCTTTATTCACTCACAAACAATTTTGCTTATTTAAGTGGGTAGATCACGGGAATGTGCTGGATGCAAAAAGCGCAGGATCGGTCGTTGTGGCGATGCTTGGGGGAGGCCATTGTCTAGCAGTTGACATCTTTCGGCTGAAATAATGACGACGATGAAGTGAGGAGGTTAGGTATAGATATCGAAAAGTGAAATGAAATCTACCGCCATCTAAATCTGCCGCTCCTAGGCTGCAGTTTATGTACCTACGGCCTATTGACAAATCTAGAAATGGCTCTTTTCTTCATTCTCAAGTAAAAACTGGCATAAGTACAATGTCGATCGATCGGAAAATTGTAAACAAAAGCCTTGACCAGCTTTGTCTACACTATAACCCTGAGAAAAGGTTCTTCACATAATCTACATGATGGCCGTTATCTCTTGGCTGCGGTCCAATATTCAGACTGCACCGTTATGTATCGTGTCAAAGCTCAATTTGTATTGCATTCGTGTTAATTTGCAGCTGCCAGTACTGCTTGCAAACATGACTAAACTAGTCTAGCCTTTACCCGCGGTTTTGCTTGCATATAATTCGGTTTTAAACAGGAAGAAGTTAGGTATATCAAGTCACAGACATAGTAAAAAATATAGACTGAGTGCTGCAAACAATCATAGTAAAACAAAAACGATTGTAATTAATAAAAATTGAAAGGTAGATTAAAATATTTTTTTAATTAAAATATTCTTTTAGAAATATCTGTAAAGACGCTTGTCATATTAGTCTTCCTGCGACCACGAACGCTGCAAAGCTTTCGAAACGTCAGGAAACCAATCTAAATAATATACGCGATATAATCCGGTTAAACTTGTTTTGTTATAATGTGTAGTGATCGCGAAAACCTAAGAAATTATTAATCAAAAAAAGCCAAAAAAAACTGTGCTCCTTCGTGTACATGCACATGCACCTCAAACCGTGCTCACCCCTCTCAGTACACACATGTTGCGGCATCGTCCAGTAAACATAGCGAAAGCAAGTATCCTTCAGGTGCATGGTGTGTGCATGAGGGCTGGTTGTACACGAAGGAGCATATTTTTGCTATATTATTTATTATTTTTGGCTTCACTATGTTTGTTTGCAGCATTTCGTCTATATTTTTTAATGTCTGTGGTCTTTGGTAGTCGGTAAAAAGACCAGATTTAATAATTTTCATGACATTTTAAAATAGAGACATAAAAAAAAAACAAATGTAAAAAATAAATAAAAAAAAATTTCGGGCGTGTCACTGTCCTGGAGAGTCTCTCAGGCACATTATTTCCGGTTGTCCTCGTCTGGCTAACGGTGAGTACTTGCACAGACATAAACACGTGGCCAAGATTATCCATCAGCAAATTGCTTTGAAATATATATAACCTTGTGGAGTTGGAGGTACCGTATTACAGGTATGGCGCCCGACCCAGTTCTTGAAAACGGTCATATCACATTGTACTGGGATCGATCTATCATCACTGATAGGACTATTGTTCACAATAAGCCTGATATAGTGGTGATAGATCGATTAGAGCGCCGCACAATGATTATTGATATTGCCGTTCCGCATGACGGGAATCTCGTGAAAGCCGAGACAGATAAGCAAATGAAATATCTGGACTTAGCACACGAGGTTGTCGACATGTGGGACGTGGATTCAGCAATCATTGTGCCGATAGTTGTCACAGCTAATGGCCTAATGGCCAAGAGCCTCGACCAACACCTTAAGAGGCTCTCGTTAGGTGGCTGGGTCAAGGGCCAGATTCAGAAGGCGGTTCTCCTCGACACGGCACGTATTGTGAGGAGGTTTCTGTCTCTGGGGCCCTGACCGCCGGTAGCTTGGACCTTGTTTCCGATGCCGGTGGCTTACTATTTTTTATATTTTTAAATGTTTTTATTTTTATATGTACACAGAAATATTTAAAAATGTAATTAATATGTGTTTATGAGTGAATAAAGAACATAATAATAAATTACAAATAGCATCAATTCCTTTTAATTCCACCGGTAATAGTTTCCTTTGATTCCCACAAGTCATCAATTGGTATGATTGCCGTGTTACTTGAGTTATTGCAATACTTAGAAACAGGTTATTTATCGCTACAGGTTGCAAGTAATAGGTCAATGAACTGTCGTTTTGCTAAATGCGGTTTCCTCATTTTAAGTATCTTAAAATGATAATATTGTAACTATTTTTATCTGGATTATGCGGTTTGACCAGATTTGTTTGTTTGACCAGATTCGATTTGCTGATTTTTAAATTAACGTTAGCGAGTTTTGGATTTTTTGAAAAAATATTACTTTTGAAAAGGACCAAATATTTTACGGTTAATGAATTACGGTTGCTTTTTATGTTTAAAATCAATTCACAAAATATTACTCTCCGCTAAACTAATGATAAAAAAGAAATTAAAAAAAAACCTTGTTCGCTGGGAAATTAACCGAAAATTTTGAAATAATATTTTTATACACCGCTGAAATTTTCATGGTAGTTTTCTTGAAAAGGAGTCATTGTACTCCTTACCCCCCATAATGATGAACAACTTTTACAATGGGACCTACCCTGAAATCGCGAAAAAGAAATCAGCTGGTCCCTTTATTTGTATTCACTTAAATCGATAAAATGTAGATACCACATTTTTTATTCTTTCGCGATTTCATAGGTCCCATTAAAAGTTGTTCATAATGATATTGTGAGTGATTACTGCGTGCATTGAAACGATTTAAATTAATAATATTGTACGGTAGATTAAAGTATTTTTTTAGAAATATTTGTAAAGGCGCTTGTCATCTTAGTCTACCTGCGACCACGAAATGCTGCAAAGCTTTCGAAACGTCAGGAAAACCAATTTAAATAATATACGCGATTTAATCCGGTTAAACTTTGTTTTATTATAATGTGTAGTGATCGCGAAAACCTAAGAAGTTATTATTACATACGTATCAAGTTATTAACCTTCTTCTTTTTGAAGTAGGTTAAAAATACTACAAATACTCAATAGTCTTTTAAACAACAAACGTATTTTTTTCGTGATTTTGATTATTTTAATATTATATTAAATCTACAGAGGGCATGTGGAAGTCATCTTCGCATTCATGTTGGTCGCTGTAGACTTATCATGTGCAAATGCAGGTTTAGAGATCCTAATCTTACTCTTTGTGACTGCGGTGACCCAGAGCAGTATTTTTTTATGTACCTACCGCGTGTCTTGTTGTGGCAATAAACCATTTTTCTTTCTTTTCTTCTTTTCAATCTATGTCACATTTGGTGTGTCCCTTGTGCCCGAACCGACGACCATACAACCCATAGACGCCTCATAACAGGCAACCGATGTCTGCAACACATCTATGAAATTTCACTAATGTTGGTTACCACCATTCGCCACTTGCAATCTTCAAATCAGTTTCGACCACTTACATGAGCCGTCAAAACTGCCGCGTTAGTGATTAGCCAATAGCCGCCTTGGTAGGGCCAATCGGATTGTAGTACCCCACCTTAGCTGGTGGCAGAATTTATTGTACGCATTATATTCAACAATAGGTGTCTATTGGGCTGTATGGACGTTGGCCCGAACAGTTGCACGAAAGACGATATCTACACCGCCAGTAATAACGCCATTGAAGTTGCCCTTTTTCATTTAAATAATATTTTAAGTTAATTGAACTTTTCCCACGACAAGAAGAATATAACATAACATAACAAAACATAACATAACATCACGCCTGTATTTCCCCGAAGGGGAAGGCAGAGGTGTATAGTGCACCCACATTTCGCCAGTTATGTTATAGTCCCATGTAATAGGGGGCGAGCCTATTGCCATTAACCGGGCATAAATCCATACTCCGGACTGCTACTAGGAATTTCCTAATGAAAAAACTCAATTACACTTTGCCCGACCCGGGAATCGAACCCAGGACCAGCTCAGCAGTATATGTTTATACATTTTTTTTTACTTCTTTTTTTTTTTATCAAGAATATGTTTATGAATAATATAATAGTAGTTTATGAAACTGTTGCATAATAGGGGTTATTAAAACACGAGTGTGAGTTTAAAAACCGAGCCGTAGGCGAGGTTTTTAATAGTATCACACGAGTGTTTTAATACCTAATTATGTCAGTTTCATACACTATTTTATCTACACTCATACAATTTTAAATAAAATACCAAAGTCAAAATCTTAGTAACATTGTCGTTGTTTTTCTTGATTTCTCTGGTAAAAGATTGTTCGTCATTTACGTAGCTGCATCCAGAAATTCAGGCGGGGTCATATTCTCCTCAGTTCAGTATCACTGCTGTAGTCAGATATTTTTGCCCAGAATAAAACTTTCGACATACAAAACCATAATAATAACGTAAACAATAACAATAAATTTACAAGTAACGATATCCAAATCCAGTAGGCCAGGCGCGCGGCCGCGCACGCGCGCTGGTGCGCGCCTACACAGATAATAAAATATAGTCTGGCGACAACATTATAATCGGAACTAATTTTCTATCCTTGTCAGGATTCCGTCAATCTCTGTTTTATCATACAAAAAATATGCCTGTAAACACTTAAATATAATTAAAAGCAATATGACAATCAAAAGTTCTGCCAAAAACGCGATTTTAAACGATAAAAATTTTCAATGTATGACAAGTGGCGCCACCCTGAATTTTGTGTACTCATTGGTGCCAAACTGTACGACTGCTAAAAAAAAGGTTTGAAAACTCCTTGGTTAGGTCGAAGTGGCATTAAAAACTCCTTAGTTAGGCTGAAGTGTGCGGTTATGGAAAAAAAATTAAATTACCGCATTGTTTTGTTCAGCAAACTGTATCGTAATGAAACTTTTTAAATTCATAACAGGTGCATGTGCGTAAAGTATGTCATTATGACATTACTTTCGAGTTCATAATTCGAATTTTACGATACGAGTGTAGATAAAGAATATTAATTGATGGAGTACAATACAATAAACTCACACCATTCGATTATGACCGCTCTCTTCTATATGGAGACAGCGTCAAAAAGCGGCAAACAGACTGTTTAAAATTGTCTGAACAACGGAGAAAACTAAACTGCATTGATCTCAATGACACATTGTTTCAGAACGAACCAGAGATTTGACATCTACCCGAGGTAGAAGCTGTGGAATGAACACAGTACACACCAACTGTCAATCCGACAAGAATTGTATCGCATTTAGGCAAAGTTGGGAAAAGAAAGTCAAAGTTGAAAGTCAGGAATCCTCTGGATGCGGAAAGCGCATTGGTTGTTGTGGCGATGCTTGGGGGAGGCCTATGTCAAGCAGTGGACGTCTTTCGACTGAAATGATGATGACCATGATGAGGCAAAGTTAAATTTTCTTAGTTGTTCAGATCATTATGAATTTGTCTTGATATTCGTCTTGATAGTTTTGGCGCTGACTGTGCTTACTCATAAATATGTATTCTCAAGAGAAATTACAATCACAAGAGACTTGTTGCTTTTGCTCCATGTTTAGGTAGGTATCAGGTATAGGTCTGGATTTGTGCCCGGTCAATGGCAATAGGCTCGCCCCCTATTACATGGGACTATAACATAACTGGCGAAATGTGGGTGTACTAATACACCTCTGCCTCCCCCTTCGGGGAAATACAGGCGTGATGTTATGTATGTATGTTATGTTATGTTAGGTAGGTATCAGTTTGGCAAACGCGATTTGCAAGACCATTTAGGCACCAGCCTAGGTGGTATTGTAGTTGTTTATTATGGGCAAAGGTAATCGCTTAACATCAGGTGGGCTTTTGACTCGTGTCGCCATCCTAAAGACAGCATAATAAGTAGAAAATTGTTTATGATTACGTATTCAAAGTAAAACATGGTATAATAAATTATTTTAAAGTACCAACAGCCAAAGTAGGTAAACTATTCAATAAATTTATCGTATTGGCATACTATACTGAGTAGTCATTCAATTCTAAACTGATAATAAATAGCAAAACATGAACATAAAATCTATCAATCATTTTTAAAACGTTGCCTTTTATCAATGTCGTTTATTTATATACTAGAATTCTGCTGGTGCGAGATTTGGCTGATGTCCCCATAAACAGAACGAATTAGGTCCTCTACCGTAGGGACCACTCTACAAAGCGTTTCCGGTAGGTCCACCTGGCCACTCTCCTCTGGATAAGTTCCTACTCCAATGTTTAAAAGGACTTCAGCGAATTCTTGAGCATGTGAATTCCCGCCAAGCCGTGCTCTCATGTTGACCGTCAAGCACAATCTGTGAACTTGCGGCCAGAGAGTAGAGCGTTTTAACGAAGCATTCACCTCATCAGCCCTAGTACCTCGCGTCACCATGCAAAAAATAATCTAAAAACTAAGATTGAGGCTGAGATTCGATCTTAGAACAACACAATCGTGATCCACACGCCAAGCCACCAGGATGAGTAATTATTTACGCGAAACTACGAAATAAGCATTTTCATTGTTAATATCTGTCGTTTAGCTCCCTTTATATATAGCGTGATGGTTATTTTTTTAAATATTAATTTTGACGTTCTGATAACGAATTATTTTAGTCTTTTTTAGTCTATAAATTATAACATTTCAATATATTAACTGTAAAACATAACTTTGTAGACATTTTGTTACTCTACTCACCTCCCATGTACAAAAGCGTGATGATTTGTAGCCTATAACCTGACCCGGTCTGTAACCGACATTTTTGCCAAATTTCAACTAATTCTGTTCAGTAGTATTGGCGTCATGCTCAAACATACAAACAGATAAACAGACAAACAGACAAAAAGATAAACAGACAAACAGACAGAAATTCTAAAAATTATAGTTTTGGCATCAGTATCGTTCCTAGTATGCGCAGCAGTGATTTTTTTCAAAAAATATTCAATGTACAGTTTTTTCATCTCTACGATTTTATTATATGTATAGATTAGGATACAACCCATATAGAATTTGATGTTCATTTTTATTTATGTTTCTCGTTATACTTATAAACATGATTGATTTATAACTTGTACCTTATAGGGCAATTTCAATGTCAACGTTTCTTGAAAGCTATCTTTCTTACGCAATCTATTTTTGGGTAATAAACAATTTGGTGGATGTCTCGATGTCAAGCTTCAACGTAAATTGTATAAGAACATAATTTTATAATAAGTTTCTACCTTTTCGTTAAATAATGCAGAACAATATGATTAATATTACACTCGCACAATTTTTATGAGATTGTTTTCATTTAAAAAATATGTTTAACTTTTTTAAGAGGTTTCAGATGTCAAGCCTTGGCGTAGACCACAGACCCTTACTGGTCTGTGGCGTAGACATTGCAAACATGGCTTAGAAAAAGGACCTACCAACATCATTGCATGTCGTATCATATTTATTTTTAAGGATTGAATATATCTCTATTTTAGAGGATCACAGACGAATACGATATTGCACTAAAACAAGTTTTTTTTTTCGTAACAAAGGAGCTAAGGTAATTTCTCTGTGACTAAACATCTCCCCACATGACTATCATACCTACATGCTATGTTTAGTCATGCTGCTCGTAAAATACCAATAAAAGCTACAAGTGGAATGACAGAAAATCGACTTATCTTCACGATTCAGTAACGTAATAATTAACTAAGGAAAATGGCTACACACTGGTAGATAACGGGTACTAAACCTACTGCTTTAACTGTATTACTTAGATCTACTTATAATTTATTAGGTAGAGATGGGCCAACTTCTCACCGAATAGTCGGAAAAAGCAAAAATTTGGCATATTGAACTATACTGATTAGTCATTCAATTCTAAACTGATAATGAATAGCAAAACATGAACATAAAATCTATCAATCATTTTTTAAACGTTGCCTTTTATGTTTTTTATGACGTTTCGGTCAAGTTGCATTGGCCGTGGTCACGAGCAAACCACGGCCAATGCAACTTGACCGAAACGTCGAGGTTAGTCAAAATGTTTGTTATATTTTGATTTAATTGTGCGCGACAAGTCCCGTAAACTTAGTTCAATATGAGTGAAATTCGCGAAAGTTTAAATTTGGCATATTTTCTATACAGCGTCTATTTTGGTGACTATAGTTGGCAAAAATTGCCAAATATTTGGCATTTAAATTATTCTGTTCGTAGTAGGAAATATAGAACAAAGAAAATTATTCAATCAGCTCTTACATGATTAATTGTTATTTTCATAGAGATCAATAACCCTAAAAATAGTTTTTCCCTATACGCTGTGCTAGTCGTATAATGATATATTTTGGCAATACGAGCCATTACTCTTTTTCATTGCTGCTGTCATTACAATTATTTTTATTTCCTATTATTCTGTCGCCAATATAAAAACTGTTCAATGAAGACTATGCAATCGTCCCAGCGGGCCAATGATGCTTGAATTGTCAAAAATATAGACAATCGGCATTGCCGACTAGTTGGCTGACTAATCTATAATTTTCTAATAGATTAGTCGGCTAGTCGATTGATCGGCAAAACTCATAGTCAGCCCATCACTAGTATTAAGCTCTCACTGTGAGGCTTCGAAGATACATTAGCACCATGTATTCGAGGACGATTGATTGGCTCTATGTAGGTGGCAATAAGTAGTAAGTAACTTTACTTACGTATAATATGTGTCACAAACACATAACCTACTCTAATTGTACATAATGGGATTATAAGTAATTTTGGTAACTGAAGGTATATTAGTAAAGGAATTACCAAAACAAAAAGTACAAGGAAATGTATCAAAAACCTTAATTAGCCTTAAAATGCAAAATTAACAATTAATTGATAATCTTGTTTTCAAAAAGTAGGTTGTATAAGAGGTATTACTGCTAATAAGATCGAGCCTTCCCGTTAAAATGCTTGAATAAATATATGTATGTATATATACTTATATACTTGAATGTACACACATACATAATTTGACGACGTCTGTGGTCTAGTGGTTCGAGTGTCGGACTGCTGATAACGAGGGTTCGATTCCCACAGGACACAAAATATTTGTGTGATGAACATAAGTGTTTGTGTTGGTCTGGGTGCTTCTTATGTATTATAAGTATGTATTTATAAAAATAAGTATTGTATCCATTGTCTAGTACCTACCCATAATACAAGCTCTGCTTAGTTTGGGACTAGATGGTGCTGTGTAATAATGTCTCAAGAATATTTATTTATATATAATCAGCTCATTATTGTCCCACTGCTACACTCGGGCCTCTTCTGTGAATGAGAAGGTGACATTAGCCCACCGCGCTGGCCTAGTGTGGGTTGGCGGTAAATGTAGTAATTGTAGTTGAACCATAATTTATAGATATCTTTCCGTTTCTTTTTATATATTTTTTTTTTTATATATTTTAGGATGGCGAAACGAGCTAAAGGCCCACCTGATGTAAAGCGGTTACCTTTGCCCATGACAACTTCAATACCACCTAGACTGTTGCCTAAATGATACTGCAAGTCGGTTCGCCAACCTGAGACATGAAGATGGAAAGTCTCATGTGATAGTAATTTCACCGGCACCCGTACCCTTCAGACCGAAACACAGCAATACAAGCATCACTATTTGGCGGAGAAGTAGGCACGGTGGTAGTACTTCCCCGGACGAGCTCTTTCACAAAGGAGCTCTACTACTACTACTAAAAACATTATTGAACATTACATTACATTTGTTTATGAACATATATGTTCAATTTTATTGTCTATGGACACCTAGTTGCCTGAAATAAAGGTAACAAAAAAAGTCCAATCTTTACCTTCCTGCACTGTCCACCATTTTCCAGTAATAAGTTACCTACAAATAGTTACTTACAGGACCGCAAAGCTCTCGTAAATCCATTGTCGGGCGGGCGCGGTATCCGAGTCTTCTGTCCAAGGAGCTTATGAGCTTGCACCTGAGCTTCTGTATCGTCCATAATGGTCATGATTGAATACCTTTGGCTAAGTAATCAAGTTTTGTAGATATCCTGAAAAGATTAGGTAAGCTTAATAATTGATTTTTAAATTAATAAACGTTAGTCTGATGAAAGAGACTAGACTCCACGACACAGGTAATCCTAGTGTTGAGGTTAGTGTTTTAAGTATTGTAACGCTACTTTGATCAATAAAGATTTTATTTATTTTTTATTTATTATTATTTGATAGTGTGATCGGTGGTAAACTCTTCATATATAAAACCGGTTTATGTAAATAAAATATAAGTTCGATCTTTATAAATAATGTAATATTTCTTCGTATATGTTATACGAAAATTACCATCGTTTTTATAAAAGATGTATACCTACATAAGCATTTTTAATAAACGGGATGATAAAAACGTAACAGTTTGGTACTTTTTAGTAAAAAAAAAAACATCTATTTTAATTAAAAATACAGGTAACTTCTATTCATTTTAGTAGTGAAACCAGTCTCCGTCTGAGTAAATAAAACAGTTCATAATTAATTAATTATTTTATGAGACAGAGTCTGATTGAAAACGTACCTATCTAACCCAGACCTTTGGCTGGTTCAAGAGCCGAGTAGTTATCCGAGGTTGCGTTCAATATCAATGGAACAAACTAATTACAATGTTCGTCCGTGTGGTCCCGGACGTAAAGAATTGCACCACCCTTATCTCTTCTCATGTGGTGTCGTAAAAGGCGACTAAGGGATTCACCAGAGGATGGGCAGCAGCTTTCTCTGAGTATTTAACCAACCAACTGCGATCGCCAACCCGCCTGCCAAGCGTGGCGATTATGGCATATCCCCCCAACATACATATGCTTGGGGGAGGCCTATTTCCAGCAGTGGATATCTTTCGGCTGAAATGATGATGAAAATGATGAATTACAATGTTAATAGTTACTATGATGCTAATTATATTTTTTGTGAAGAAAACTAATCGTCTGATAGTTACAGACCATAATGAAAAAACCGGCCAAGTGCGAGTTGGACTCACGCAGTAAGGGTTCCGTACCACCCGTCGACCTGATACCACATAGAAAAAGATTTAATTTACGAGAGTTCATGAAAAGACATCAACGCATCGTGAGCGAAATATGATTTTTGCATATCTTTCTTAGCCTTCTCGTATTGAGAAGAGGCCCGTGCCCAGCAGTGGGCCAGTAATGGGCTGGTTATGTTATGTTATGTATATCTTTCTTACGCAGTTACTACCACATATAAATGTTTAACCTATTTTTTTTTTTTTGCAAATCTACTTACACTATAATCAGACCAAGTTTGACGCTGGTATGTTGTACTACCGTTTCGAAAAAAAAAATGTTTTTCGAGGTTTCTTGTATGGGGACCCCCTTTGGTTTTGAATTTTATTTTCTTTTTAATATGTTTCGTGAGAGGGATCAAAGCTACACATATTCTGAGAAAATTTCAATCGGCTACCTATTACCGTTCAAAAGAGACAGACAGACGGACGGACGGACAGCGTAGCGAGAGTAATAGGGCCCCGTTTAGCACCCTTCGGGTACGGAACCCTAAAAAAGGCCAAACATGTTTTTTTTGAGAATATAGTGTCAAACAAGAAATAATTTATAGGTTAGAAACTATCTTACAATCTAGAAAAAATATCTAGGTCATTCAGGTATTGTAAATCAATAATATTAAAATGGAAAAATTTATATTCACTTTATTTCAATTATGAAATTAAATTACTATTTTACTTATTACAAATCTACTTATGACCTTTTGAACCATAAACTTAAAAATATAGACTAAGTGCTGCGAACAACCATAGTGAAGCCAACAAAAACCGTGCTCCTTCATGTACAACCAGTGCTCACGTACACACCATGCACCTGAAGGATATTTGTTTTCGCGATGCTTACTGGACGATGCCGCGACATGTGAACTGAGAGGGGTGAGCACGGTTTAAGGTGCATGTGTGTGCATGAGCGCTGGTTTGTACACGGAGGAGCACGGTTTTATTGGCTTCACTATGATTGTTCGCAGCACTTCGTCTATATTTTTTACTATGTCTGTGTTATCAGCATTATTTACAACTCTGTCACAGTCACATAAAAGGAACTATTCTATAGACGGAAAAATTAATTTCCGTTACCATTGGCGATTCTATTGCGAAATAGTATTAGCAGACATGTCAGAAGCACGCGCTCTAACGAACTCTATTATTTCATAAAATAATTAATGTAACATGACAAAAATAGTGCTAAATTCCTGTTTAATTCAATTTATTATTAAGGAAACTCCATATAAGTATAAAAATTTGTTGGAAAATATACGAAAAAAGTAGAAAAATGCGAATAACTTCCAGATTATTTTACACACAATTAGATACAATTTAAATCCACTTACACAAAGTTCAAGATCAAACAGAAAAATCCAGCAAAAACGCACTATGTTTACACACATGCAAAAAACTACACAATACTTTACATTATTTTAATTGTTATAAAAAAAATCACACAACACACGCGATCCCTGACCAACAAACGCAAGTACAGTGACACGAATTAGCAATCTTTATCGTATAATATAATATTGTACGAGTATTTATAAAATGTGCGCAAGATTAAAGCCTACACGAGCCGCGTGGTCGGCGCCGGCGCATGGCGAATATTGTCAACTTGCGAGTCGCGCAACCAAGTCAACCAATACACGAGGTTGTCGGCCTTGAATGGCATGAACAATTTTATACACTGGCGATACCTGTTGCGGGGTCAGCGATATTGTAACCTATACTCATTCGATCCACCCAGTTTGAATCGCGAATCCGTTATTAAAATATTGATGTGACGACTCTTACTTCATTACCCTTTCCATCGGGCTCTATTTTATGTAATAACATAAAGTGTACATTAAATTTCAAGAAACACATGTTTTTCCTGTATAAGCATGAACGCCATATGTTATAGGTACAAAAATAGTCATAGTAATAATTTTATCAACAGGCTAAAGGTCATTATATTGTTCAGTTAATTAAACATTGATATTACTCGAACCATGCATATATTTTTATTATGTTTATATTAGAGTTTAATCATATAATTTATAGCTAGAGAGCTAGTCTATTTGGCCGGAAACTGGATACTCAGCCATCAGCTAAGCCGGATATTCGGCCAAACATTGCCTTCGAGCGTGACGTACCGTAATGTAAGTCACGGACGATTGGGAAGATTCTTTGGCTCATTATCTCAAATTCTGGTGTTCATTTACCATTATTTTTATTACCAACCTATTCTGTATAAATTGCTAATTTTCCATATTACAGTCTAACAAAGGGTCGCCAATTATAGATGAAGATTTATCAAGAAATTATAAACGAACAGTTTGATTAGGGTTTTGTATAAATACAATTGAATTTTGTCCATTATTTAAATGATATTTCATTCGAAAACATTCTTAATCTTCTGAGAAAACTTCATTTATATCTGACGACTCTGGATACTCATTGCTTTGTTAGACTGTACTACAATCTCTTTTCATTAATAAAAGTTTATTTATTTATTATTATTTATTTGCCACTAGTTTAGTGCAGTAGTTTTTTTTGTTAAAATAAATAATAATCGTCGTTTCAGTTTGAAGAAAATTATTGTGGTTTTGTTAGTGTTTAGAGTAAATACCATATATGTGAAATAAATAATGTCGATTTTATGAAATTTTCGTAATTTATTGCAAAATCCGCTATCCGCTATCTCGTGACCTACTATCCGGTAGGTATCTAGCAGTATAGTTAAATGAGGCCGGATACTGGATAGTTGCTGGATGTTCGTTTCTAGTTTGTATCATGAAGTCACAGTTTCAAAAAGGCTATAAGACGTTCTGTTTACAACCCCATACTTTTTAATCAAAGGCCAGGAAAGTAGAGTCATGTAATTTATCATGCAGCTATGATTTTTTAAGTTAAATATAAAAATATACCAAAGTTTTATATATCATATCTATAAAAAAATATTACCAACTTCAAAAGTAAACGTATGAGATTACAATCATCGTTATAATTTCAGCTGAAAGACGTCCACTGCTGGACATAGGCATGCCCCAAGCATCTCCACAACGACCGGTCCTGCGCTTCCCGCATCCAGCGGATTCCCGCGACCTTCACCAAGTCATAGTAATATGACTTCGGTTCTTCTTGTGGGGGACCTACCCATACATGGGCACAGCGAGATTACAATAATTATAATTAATGACATTATTTTCGGAAGCCGCAAAGAGATTCAAATTTTATCTTAGCCACATTTTAAGGTGTCACGAAGAGTAGCGTAGAGTTTTATAATGACAATAGTTCTTAATCAGAAGTAATGTGGAAACATCCTACATATAACTCGACATTGATGCAAAAGACAAACAATAAAAGTAATCACTTTATTTGTTTAGAAAAACGTTTAATTCAAAGTAATCGCAATAGATAATAGATATTTACGTCGTGGACTTGACATCTACACAAGATAAGTGGGCAGAAACGAAACACCGACTGGTCTCCTAATAAAGCTGTAGGAATACACAAGCGATAAATATTTTTTAATTATTACCTATAATGAGGAATTTTATTGACTATTATTTAAATTGTAGTAGAGTAAATCGTCGATATCTGTCTCCACGATTGGTGCAGTAGCGAAACGATTGACTACCTACTGCGCAACTGGTTGCGGATTCGATTTCCGCAACAAAAATATATAATTATGACCTACAGACTATTTACACATGTGCTTACAATAGAACATTATTATTTATTTGCATCAAACAGGTGTTATACAACATTTTTGATGAACTAATACAATCATGTTCCAGCAGATACTGACATACATTTTTTTTATATATTTGACAATGTTATTTTTTAATACTTTTGAATTACAATAAATATGTGAATATTTTTTTATTAAATTATAGAATATAAGTACAATAAATATTATTGCATTCACAAATTTATATTATTAACATTTAACTATTATTCAACATTAATTTATACCACAATAATAAATATTAAAATCTTTTCTTATTAATATTATTTATTACATTAGTTACATTACCAAATTAGATGTTACAATTTTAAATCTTTGTAATTCTGTTTTTTTTTAGTTTCTGGTCTGAATGTTCACACACTCACAATATAAGAGCTTTCTTAGAGTGGGTTAAAGATTACCAAAAGCAGGTTCTATTCAAATTTTACTTTTAAAATTGTCGTGACGTCATGTTTTATGTCTCAGAACTGGTTCCACCAAATTGAATAATGACTCGTAAACTTAAACAAAAAATATCGAATCACTTGAAGGTCATTATTTTCTCATGAATATTTAAAATTGCTATCTACATTGTTTAAACTAAATTGATTTATGACATAATGGTTTATAGAATTGTACAACATACATACGTTACTACTATATACTTACATGAGAATAGACAACATGCTACATACATATTGATTACTAATTTTAAAAGTTATGAACATGGGTTTTTTCATTAGTAAATTCTCAGTAGCAGCCCGGAGTCTGGATTTGTGCCCGGTTAATGGCAATGGGCTCGCCCCCTATTACGTGGGACTTATAATTTAATTGGCGAAATGTGGGTGTACCTACTATACACCTCTGCCTACCCCTTCGGGGAAATACAGGCGTGATATTATGTTACGTTATGAACAATACGTGGATATTCCACATAAAAAAATCTATGACAATACAAAAAAAAATTATACCATATACAAGAAGTCTTAAAAAAGATATATATATATTTTCTCTTGGGCATTGCATCGCCTCTACTGCTTTGAAAACTGGTACACAACCCACGATGTAGGTTAATATGCAATGACATTAACCTTATTTGTTATAATATCGAAAACTCTAGTCAATGAATCAAATGTTTAAACCAACTGAACTGAAAATGTATTAAAATTCAACATGAATTTAATTTTAAATTGTATTCAACTGTGACCTTCAATGGAGGATTGTGCGTATGAGCATACCTAATACCTATACCTACTTGAGTAAGGTGAACTGACAATATATTATACTAGCTTTTACCCGCGGCTCCGCTCGCGTTAAATTCTGCTAACCCACGTCAGTCCAGTCCAGTCCAGTCCATTCCAGTCCAGTCCACTGTCCCACTGTCCCGCTGTCCCGCTGCCCCGCTGCCCCACTGCCCCGCTGCCCCGCTGCCCCAATGTCCCACTGCCCCGCTACCCCACTGCCCATTGCCCCGCTGCCCCACTATCCCACTGCCCCACTGCTCCGCTGCCCCACAGCCCCGCTGCCCCACTGCCCTGCTGCCCAGCTGCCCCGCTGCCCCACTTCCCCGCTACCCCACTGCCCCACTGCCCCGCTGCCCCACGAACCCGCTGCCCCACTGCCCCGCTGCCCAGCTGCCCAGCTGCCCCACTGCCCAACTACCACACTGCCCCGCTGCCCCAGTACCCCACTGCCCCACTGCTCCCCACTGCCCGCTGCCCCGCTACCCCGCTGCCCTACTGCCCCGCTGCCCCACTGCCCCGCTGCCCCACTGCCCCGCTACTCCACTGCTCCACTGCCCCGCTGCCCCACTATCCAACTTCCCCGCTGGCCCGGTAACCCACTGCCCCACTGCCCGACTGCCCCGCTGCCCCGCTGCCCCACTGTCCCGCTCCCCACTGCCCCGCTGCCCCACTGCCCCGCTGCCCCGATGCCCCACTGCCCCACTGCCCCGCTGCCCCAACGCCCCGCTGCCCAGCTATCCCCGCTGCCCCACTGCCCCGCTACCCCGCTGCCCCACTATCCAACTGCCCCGCTGCACCGGTAACCCACTGCCCCGCTACCCCTGCCCCACTGCCCAGCTGCCCCGCTGCCCCGCTGACCCACTGTCCCGCTGCCCCACTGCCCCGCTGCCCCACTGCACCGCTGCCCCACTGCCCCGCTACCCCACTGCCCCGCTGCCCCACTAACCCACTGCCCCGCTGCCCCACTGCCCCACTATAACGCTGCGCCACTGCCCCGCTTCCCCACTGCCCCGCTACCCCACTGCCCCGCTGCCACGCTGCCCCACTACCCCGCTGCCCAGCTGCCCCGCTGACCCAATGCCCCGCTGCCCCACTACCCCACTGCCCCACTACCCCGCTACCCCACTGCCCCGCTACCACGCTGCCCCACTGCCCCGGTTATCCACTGCCCCGCTGCCCCACTGACCCGCTGCCCAGCTGCCCCGATGCCCCGCTGCCCCACTGCCCCGCTGCCCATCTATCCCACTGCCCAACTGCCTGCCCCGCTGCCCCACTCCCCTGCTGCCCCGCTGCACCGCTACCCCACTGCCCCGGTGCCCCGCTGCCCAGCTGCCTCGCTGCCCCGCTACCCCACTGCCCCACTATCCCACTGCCCCGCTGCCCTAGTACACCACTGCCCCGCTGCCCCGATGCCTCGCTTCCCCGCCCCGCAGCCCCACTGCCCACTGCCCCACTGCCGCGCTACCCCGCTACCCCACTGCCCCACTATCCCACTGCCCCACTGGTCCACTGCCCCGCTGCCCCACTACCCCACCGCCCCACTGCCCCACCGTCCCACCGTCCCACTGCCACGGTCCTACTGTCCCACTGTCCCACTATCCCACTCTCCCTTGTCCCACTATCTCACTATATCACTATCGTCCCGTCCCATGTCCCATGTCCTGTCCCATGTCCCATCCTATGTCCAGTCCCATGTGCCGTCCCACTGTCCTGTCCCATGTCCCGTCTTATGTCCCGTCCCATTTCCCGTCCCATGTTCCGTCCCCTGTCCCGTCCACTGTCCCGTCCCCAGTCCCGTCCCCTGTCCCGTCCCCAGTCCCATCCCCAGTCCTATCCCCTGTCCACTCCACTCCACTCCACTCCATCGTACATTACTATCCGCTCGTGCAAATGCATAGAAGCTTCGATCTGTCGGGTGAGTACGCAACCCACGAATTAATTTTTTCTTTTTTTCTTTCTTTCTTTCTTTCTCAAAACCCATACCAGTTTTTAAGTCAGATCATCAGCCTTCAAACAAAAAAAAAATCATCATAATCGGTCCAGTAGTTTTAGCGTGATGCTGGAACAAACAAACAAACAAACAAACAGACGTTTACAATTTTATAATAGTTAAGATTACTGTGGATCAAGTTTGTAAAATAATTCATTGACATATTTATTTCTACCGACACACAAATTAAGTTTTGTGAATATTAAGTTTGCAAATACACTTAAGTTAAAAAAACCCGGCCAAGTGCGAGTCGGACTCGCACAGTAAGGGTTCCGTACCACCCATCGACCTTGATACCCCATAGAAACTGATTTAATTTACGAGAGTTCATCAAAATACATCAACGCACCGTGCGCGAAATATGAATTTTTGCGTCTCTTTCTTACGCAGGTACCACCACATATGTCTATGTTTGCCCTATTTTTTGTATTTGTTGCTAAACAACATAGTATGCACTATGATCAAACCAAGTTGGACGCTGATATGTATTACCATTTTGAAGATAGAGCAGGAACAATAACGTTGAACAATTTGCATGTTTTTCAAGGTTTCTTGGGGAGTATGGGGACCGACTTAAGTTTCAGACTTTTTTTATTTTTAGTATTTTGTCGTGATAGGCACCATAGTAACACATATTCTGTGACAACTGGTGATCTATTACCGTTACAAACAGTCGAACGGGCGGACGGACAGCGTAGCGAAAGTAATAGGGTCCCGTTTGGAACCCTTTGGGTACGGAACCTAAAAATGTGTAAGAAAATTATTGGTTCGACATAAATTTTTCAAAAAGAAGGAGTTTATCGAGGTTATCAATTCAACACGTATAATATTGTTGGAACTGCAAAATGTTCACATAATTAAGATAATCTATTAGGGCTTCCAAACTAGTAAGCTTCCAATTTTTATAGGTGTATGATTGTATGTATGTTTGTTTCTCCGAAATTATTAATCGGTTTGTGACCATTTTAACTGGTTTAGTGCCAGTTTCATAAAAATCGGTTCAGGATTTTTAAGATATGGACCAATACGTGTAAGCTTGAAGGCCTTTGATACGAGCTAAGTGTGTGGTGTCAAACGGAAATCGAAACGAAAATTCTAGTGCATGTAAGAAAAATCTTTAAATATTTACAAGAAAACTATTAACAACTTATTACAAACTAATTTTCCAGTTTTTATTTTAAACTAAAAAAAATATATGTTCTAAAAACAAGTGTGGAACTAAAAAAATATTAAAAAATATCGACTCCAAAAAGAAATAAAATTAAAAAATATGAAATAAATAAATAAATATTTTTGGGGCATTTTACACAGCTCCATTTAGTCCCAAACTAAGCAGAGCTTTACTCGACAATGAATATAATACTTATATAATTTTCATTTCGTAAATACATACTTATAATACATAAAAAAACACCTAGACCAACACAAACACTTAGGTATGTTCATCACACAAATATTTGTTTCCTGTGGGAATCGAACCCACGACCTCGTATTGAACTATATTTACGGGACTTGTCGCGCACAATAAAATCAAAACATAACAAACATTTTGACTAACCTCGACGTTTCGGCCATGTTGCATTGGCCGTGGTCACGAGCAGACTCGTGAAAGGAGCACTTTTGAAACGTTAGGATCCAAATGGTGGATCCTAGAGAGAATAACCGGCAAGAAAATCCATCCATGGATACTCTTTTAATAAAAGTTCAATATTATTTTTAAAAAAATATCCACGGAGTTTAATTCATCCAGAGAAATCAATAGATTCACAAAAAGTATTGAATTAAACAATCCAGAACATGTTGTATCTGTGTGGAATCCATTTAGCCGTTTCAGCGTGATTGAAGGACAAAAAAACATCCATCCTTTCGCATTTATAATATTAGTAGGATAAGATAATACATACTTACTAGAAACGTACTCAATATTCAAAAGGTCAACAACTAATCAAATTCAATCGGCCGATAACTTGTCGCTTCACCCTCTTTGACTTTATAACCGCAAAAAAAGTTAGCCATAAAGAGTCCACTCAACTTCAAGTCACGGCGTCGCCGTCGTTGTCATGCCGACTTATCTTAGTTATGGCCATAGACGAACGATCTAAACTGGAACCTTGCTATAAATTTCTGTTAAAAATTTATAGGAGCTTCGATTTAACCGTGACGCTGACGGGTATTGTGACCATAAAGGTATTATACTGACGTCAGTATATACAAAGTCTTTGATTGTGACTATGTGAGATCGTTTTTGTACTTTGGTTCGAATCAGTCCACATTTCCGAAAATGAAGTTATACCTAATCATACCACTTACCGTAACGCATTTATAACCATTATCAAAATCATTTCAGCTGAAAGACGTCCAGTGCTGGACATATGCCTCCCCCAAATATGTTGGGGGGATATGCCATTACCGCCACGCTTGGCAGGTGGGTTGGTGATCGCAGTTGATTGGATACTCAAGGAACGCTGCTGCCCGTCCTTTAGTGACTCCCTTAGTCGCCTTTTACGACACCCATGAGAAAAGATAGGGTGGTGCAATTCTTTATGTCCGCCACCACACGGAAGAACCATGCATTGCCATGTATAAATAAATAACGTAATCATAGTATAATAACCATAGTAGCTTAATATGAGGGGCTCGTGGGGGGCTCGTGGGGGGCTCGTGGCAAAGTAGCAACCACGTGGATTGAACGATCTGCGAGAATAAGCAGCACTTGGCGCGGTCAGTCCGTAGATGGGTGACTATTTTGTTACACATCGTGCATCGGAGAGCACGTTAAGCTGTCAGTCTCGGTTGTCATACGAATATCTATGGCAGTCGTTACGGGTAGTCAGAAGTCTGAAAGTCTGACAACTGTTCTAATCTCCGAATGTCGGTATTACCCAATAACTGGGTTGCGGGGTCTGATGGCAGTCGCTCCGTGTAAAATACTGATGTTCAGCCGCATCTAGTTACACTGGAAGCGATCCCAATATAATTGGGAAAAGGCGAGGAGGATGATGATGATGATGAGTAGCTTGGACAATACAGAAATATTCGGTGCATAGTGGTCGATGACCATGACAGATTTTCAAAACATACGGTGCAGCAGTGACATGGAATTGGACGCGTGTGAAAGAGTCTGTAAACGCACTCCACGATACAGTTTAAAAACAAAATATGGATGCTGCTTAGGTCAGTTTTTTATAGTACAGTAAGGTCAAACGAGCTAAAGGTCTACCTGTTGTTAAGTGGTTACCTTTACACATATCAACTGTATTACCTACGTGGTAAGGTCGGTTGTTGCCCTCGTGGTATTGCAAATCGCGTTCGCCAAACTGAGACCTAAAGATGGAAAGTCTCATGTGATTACGTGATTGCAATCTCACCGGTATCCGATTCCGTAACCTTCGCACCGAAACACAGCAATAATAATAATAATTCATTTATTGCTCAGATAACATAGATCCATTATTGTTAGTAAAAAGATATAATTGAAATGGTTAGTAATATACATAGCAAATATAATAATAAAATTTCATGTCGCAATGCAAGCATCTCTGTTTGGTGGCAGAAATTAATTGACCTTTTGTGCTATGTACATTGGTAGTAGAGATGGGCTGAGTACCGAGTTTATTACTCGTTCTCGGCCGAATAACTCGATTCAAGTGCCGAGTATACGGTCAGTAACAATAATTTAAAACAGAGTGATTTATTACGTCCACTCATTGTTCGAACAGTCAATAAACACAATCTAACCAGTAATTGTCAGGTGTTAACACTCAATAATAGTTAAATACGATTCAACGCGTTCCATGTATTATTTTTTCACAAAATAATAAGTGACTGACGGGCAGGAATCGTCAGCAGGGATGGTGGACTCAAAGGGACCGCTCGCTTGAAGCCCGTGTCGTCGTGATCACATAACGTGTTTTCGCGCCAAATCTGCGTAAACCCAAGCTGAGTAACTCGGCCGAGTACTTGACTCAGTGAAAACAAAACCGAGTAAAACTCGGTATTCGGTTACTCGATACAACCTGAACTCAGTACATCTCTAATTGATAGTTACTTACCCACTTCTCCGGATAAGCTCTTTCACAAGGAGCTCTACTACTAAAGTGGTGATGGTTAAGTAAAATTTATAGCTCTTAGCTCAAAACTCTCAGAGCAGATCAGCAGATGAATCTTCAAGTGGAGCAGTTCTCGGCAAACACATCGTCGCTCGCTGCCTTAGGCTTAGCTTAACCTACTGAACCGTCAACCTGAAGAATGTAGCTTAGGTAGACTGAATGTTATATGTTAGTGAGTGTTGTCGCATATGAAAGGTCTTAAAAAAACGAACAATTATAATAACATTGTTATAACGCTTTGTTTTTTATTCAATTGTCTGTAAAATACTTTTATTTCAATAAGCTATCATTATTAGTTTCCCAGATAAATATTATGGATTTTGTTGATGACCCGGATTCAGTGCTTCCAAGTGTTCGATTCTCCAGCTGAAGCTCGTCGGAAACTGTGGCTGGAAAAATTACCTCCACCTGCAAACTACATCCAACCCAGTGAGTCCAACCCAGTGAGAAGCTTCCTGTGAAGGCTGTGCGGTATAAACTCCCCTAGCCTACATGGAAGTCCCTAAACCGATTGCGGACCCAGGAAGGCAGATGCAGGCTTAACATGAGCAAGTGGGGTTATATAGACCAAACAGCTACAGCCTGCATATGTCGATTAATCCTCAATCAATGTCACACTTGCTATGCTGCTTCTTGTGTCCAAGCACTTGCACACTTGAGTGACTTTAACAATGCCACAGACAACGCACAAGACGTGGTAAATTTCTGGGCCAGCAGCGTCTGATTACTGTGCCACTGTCAGTATTTTTTTTGTACCGTCGACACGAAGAAGAAGAAGTGCTTCAGAGTGTTTATGACTAAGTATGCTTCTTTGGTTTAAGCCTTCAGAATGCTATTGCGGCTGCGGTGGCGTTGCAGTGCATCGGGAATGTTTGCTGAAGCTCACACAGTTGGCTTGCACGCCATCATGCGTAAGAAAGCGGCTTCCATACTGCAGCGCATGCGAAAAACTCAGAACAGCATCCTGAAAATGAGTGTTGACAGACCGGATTGTCCCATCCAGAGACACTGGGTGGAGGTCGCTATAGGTTTAAGTAAATATTTTTTTCAGTAATTTAAGTACTACAACATAACATAACATCACGCCTGTATTTCCCCGAAGGGGTAGGCAGAGGTGTATAGTACACCCACATTTCGCCAGTTAAGTACTAGTAACACTAATATAGCATTTAAGCACAATCTGTTACTAACTCATCACTAACAACTTATGGGCTGATGCCTAAAATAAAGACATTTTATTTTATTTATTTTATTTAAGCAATAATAATAATTAATAGTACCAAGTTCAAAATACTACTCTACACACAAAAAATATAATCAATGGACCTTTTTTGCTAGAGCCTAATAACCTCACAAATCGCTACACACGACTATAGTAATCAGCACTCCATAATTAACATTGGCCTCGGGTCATTCATACAACGTAACCTTGTTTGATACTTCAGTACATTGATAGCGGCTGAACAACCCAATCAATCAACTTTATCGCCTCTTATACCGAATGATTGATACACAATCTACCGTCTTATCGGTATACAGACAGATTTTGTTATTATCTGTCTAGCTTTGTGTCTATTTGTACGCCGATGTGGGAAAAGAACTGCCTATAATGTTATATGGTTTTATTAGTGAGTTCTTGCTTTAGATTTTACTTTGACGAGTATCTGGCGGTCAATTCACGTGTTTTTTTTTTCAAAATGCATTTCCAATTCTGTCTCAATGTCCTAAATGTCACAAATAAACTTCAAACAGGGCCATCTACTGTCATGAGGTTGACATTTTTATAACATTGTGATTAGATAGGACTACCTATATTATATTGAAATTTTTTGATTATTACGGATTGATTATTTTTAATTATTATTATATGAGAAGTTTTGGGGCTGTTGACTAATTTATATTTATTTATAAATCTGGAAACCATTTAAAAAATCAATAAAATATTGAATAAAATGTCTAAGTTAAAAACGATTACATTTATTTTTCATTAGATAATGACAGCATTTTCACAGTATGACGTCATAGTTCAAAAGTAGTCTTCATAGCTCTGTATACAATGTCCGTTAAGTACCACTAGATCAGAAAATGCCCTGTTTAAAAACTAAAAAAGTGTGTATGTATCTCTTCCAGTTTTTTTATGGATTTTATTATTTTTATGAACAATGTTGTCCTTTCTGTGCCTTCTTATTTAAAATAATATAACAACTTTGCTAATTTGAAATAATAGTCAACTACTGGATTGTGACACCATGTCACTTACCGGCTTACCCAGAATGGTGATAGTGGCTGTAATTTGATCTTCTAAAGGCATAATATATTTATCAGATAGCCAGCGATTCTTCACCTTACGAGACTCAGATGAAAAGTAAAGTACCTATTTAAAGTAACGGAAGAAACCTCAAAGAGGCCTCCTAACCTTGAAACAGGAAATAAGGATTAACTTTGCCCTGGCCGACATTTTTTTCTTATACTATGTCGGTTAAGGCGAACAAAAAACGTATTCAACCTACTTTTAATAGTACTTACATGACACACGTTTCTATTTATAGGATTTTATTGTTCATCAATTTAAATATTTACATATTTACATCGTCTACGATTTGAAGTGTGTTCAATCATTTTGTACACTTAGAACTCCTTTTTATTAGGGTTCCGTACCCAAAGGGTGCAAACGAGACCCTATTACTCTCGCTACGCTGTCCGTCCATCCGTTTGTCCGTCCGTCCGTCCGTCTGTCTGTCACAGGGCTGTATCTTTGTAATGGTAATAGATAACTAGTCGAAATTTACACAGAATATGTGTTACTATGTCGTCTATCACGAAAAATAATAAAAATAAAAAAAAAGTTAGAAAACAAAGGGAGAAATATAAGAAACCTCGAAAAACATGCATTTTTTCAACGTTTTTCTTCGTTTTTTTATCGTCATCCTAAGATTAGACCAGTTGTCAAAATGTCAGTCTCCTGACTACCCTTAACGACTGCCATAGATATTTGTATGACAACCAGGACCGACAGCTTAACGTGCTCTCCGAAGCACGGAGGCCGGATGGGTCTCGATGTGCAATGAAACGATCATCCATCCAAGGACTGAACGCGGCTAGCGCAGCTTGACCTCAGAGATCTTGCAATCCATGCAATTATTACTTAACCACGAGCCCCCTCTGGAATTTATCATCAATCTTCACTTCTATAACAATTTTTATTACCTAAATGTTCCCTCTCCTATTTTAAAATACAAATTCAAAAGGTTTATTTCATCAACACGATATAGGTAACATTAGAGGGGCTCGTAGCGAAGCAACGACTGCGCAGATTGTACAATCTGCAAAGTTAAGCTGTTCTTGCCGCGGTCAGTCTGTGGATGGGTGACCGTTTCGTTACACATCGAGACCCCTCCGTGCCTCGGAGAGCACGTTAAGCTGTCGGTCCCGGTTGTCATACGAATATCTATGGCAGTCGTTACAGGTAGTCAGAAGTCTGACAACTGGTCTAACCTCCGAATGTCAGTATTACCCAGTAACTGGGTTGCGGGGGTCTGATGTTCAGCCGCATCTGGCTAGACTGGAAGCCGACCCCAATATAATTGGGAAAAGGCTCGGAGGATGATGATGATTATAGGTAACATTAGTTGGTGATTGGAGGCTCCTTTTTTGCAAATAATGTCTGTATTAGGAGACTCCGCTCTTCGATAGATAGCTTAAATAACTTATTAAAATACAATTTTTCTTTATTTATTTATTTATCTTTATACATATTAATTATTATGATATTGTATATGTGTTTTTTGAACTTTTAATTATTATTATTTATTTATTTATTCCATGACTTAACTTATACATTTTTAGTCCACATTAGTGTTAGTAACACGTAAAATATTACGTTAGTTCAAATTAAAAATACATTCTTATTTTTTAATTTCCTATAGCTTCTCATGGGTGTCGTAAAAGGCGACTAAGGGATTCACCAGAGGATGGGCAGCAGCATTATCTGAGTATTTAACCAACCAACTGCGATTGCCAACCCGCATGCCAAGCGTGGTGATTATAGCATATCCCCCCAACATATGCTTGGGGGAGGCCTATGTCCACTGTAGTGGACGTCTATCGGCTGAAATGATGATGATGATGAAATTTAATTTAAAATTGAATCAATAAAATTGAAACTGAGTAATTAAAATTGATTAATTGATTTGGCTTCGCCGGAATACTCATATTTTATCACTTCTCTACAGTACTCTGTTTAATCCTAAAACCCCCATTTATCTCAAAGAACGTTTTATGTTCCTTCATGACACACATACTCGATACTTAAGATCATCGGAAAACTGGAGACTTCAGATGCCAACACATTCAACTATATTCTATGACAAATCCTTCACAGTCCAAGCTGCTCGTTTATGGAATGCGTTACCTGTGCCTATAAGACGTGCTCAGTCGCTAGCTTCTTTTAAAAAACTTGTAAAGGAACATTATCTCTCTGTATAAACTGTTATTTTAGTGATATGTTGCTACACTGGTATATACACGTATTTTATTTCGTTATTTATTAAAGAATATTATTTGTTGTTACATTTTTATATATTGTATATATTTGGTATATATTTATGGATATATATTAGAATTTATTTTATATATTTATACATGTAATATTTCCTATGGTAGGTAAATATTTATTTATTTATTATATTAAACATTAGTAAACTTTATGAAAGTACACCACATACTGCCCCCATCTATTTTTCACGTCTTCCTTGTCCATCCAAAGGTTGTCTGGAAGATATCGCTATTAGCGATAAGACCGCCAATGTACCCTTATTTTACATGTTAGTCCTAAGTTTAATAATGTTATTGGTGTACAATAAAGAATATTCTATCTCTCTATCTAAAATTGAATGAATTAAATTAAAATTGAATCTATTTTTTTATATATATTTTTTATATGATGGATGGCGAAACGAGCTAAAGGCCCACCTGATGTTAAGCGGTTACCTTTGCCCATGACAACTTCAATACCACCTAGGCTATTGCCTAAATGGTACCGCAAGTCGGTTTGCCAAACTGAGACATGAAGATGGAAAGTCTCATGTGATTGTAATTTCACCAGCACCCGTACCCTTCAGACCGAAACACAGCAATGCAAGCATCATTTGGCGGAGAAGTAGGCACGGTGGTAGTACTTCCCCGGACGAGCTCTTTCACAAAGGAGCTCTACTCTAAATTATTAGATTGTATTATAATTGAATACATTGAATAACATTTTTACAGATTAAATTAAAATAAAATAATAATAATTGCGATTAATTACATTACCTTATCAATTTAAAACTTAAATCATAATTATTCTAAATTAAAATCAAAAATCATAACACTTCTTTTAATATGTTACTTTTTTCTTCAACTAGTTTAAATTAAAACCACCTCCTCCTTAAATACCTACTTGTTATAAAATAAACTGTAAGTTGTACATTATTATCATTGTATTTTCAAGATCGATAATTCACTATGATTTTGTCTTTCGTTTTTTGCAGAATGTTAGTTACCTACTATAAACAAAACTTGTTGGAGTACCTACGAATTATTTATCAGCAAACATTATATGCGTGACTGGTTCGTAGTTTTGCCAACAACATTATCAGTCACTACGCGAAGTATTACTGCCATGAAATATTAATGAATGGATTTTGTTTTCATCGCAAAAGAGTTAGGTTTTGGTAGATTTTCTTCTGGAATTGTTGAGGGCAAAGTTATAATGTATTCAAATTGATGAATAAAGTACTGAATCTGTGTTTAGAATATTATTTCGGTCTAGTAAATAAGTCCAAATAGAGTAGCGAGTTTACCATAAGCTACTATTTTGTATACCTACTGTTATAATAAAACGTGTTATTGAAGTAACTGAAAACCTCTTAAGGGGTCCTTGTACTCATCAGTATGAACAATTTTTACTATGGAACCAATCCTGAAAACGCGAAAAAAAAAACTGCTGTTCTCTACATTTTTCAATTTATGTTAACACATATATAGGGAATAGATGAGTACAATAACCCCTCAAGAGGTTTTTAAGTTGTTTATAAGTCATTATATAAACGGGTCCGTCCGGAAAACCTTATAAATTTTCCAAGGTGAAAAGTACCTTATACTCTATTCACTCAATGCTTGCTTTGCAGTACGAAAATTGCTTGATTATGTTAAAGTACGAGTTGTTCTTAAAAAAACTTTGCCCCATACTAGGATTACTCCTGTATCACAAATTTTCACATGCACAAACATTCAGACCGGGGAAAACTATCTGAAGGCCTTACAAATACTTGTTTCATGCGGGGATCGAGCCCGCAACAGGCAGCGCATGCTCGCTCAGCCTGCACCCTGCACTCCTGCAGTCGCTCAACCACTGCAACCAGCGCCAATCGTGTCGTCGCTCGTCGCACGATTCTGACGGCGACGTCGCGACGCTGTTTATCGTCTAATTGCAAACGTGTCCATCTAAAACAGGTACTATGTTACTGGTAATAAAATAGCTATGATCCAGTTCTTGTAGTTAGTTTCCGGTAACAAACAAGAATAATTATAGTCTGAAGACTGGTTATCTGAGAATGATAATTGGGGCAGGCACACAAAAAAGAGTTATAGATCATTAGCAATACCAAACATCATCAGTCTATACAAAGTATACATCATATTTTAAAAGCTCATTCAGGGAATGCTATTATACAACTTTTATTAAGAAGTCAACCCTGAAATCACGAAAATAATAATCTGTTGATCCATATATTTTGTCGAGCGACATCGATAATTTTAGGGAACCGCTGTTTTTTTGCGAAAACTTTTCTATGCTTATGTCCTGAATGAGCTGTTAAAATATGATCACGCATATCTGATGCACATTGCATACTAGTAATTTTGTGGTCCGCGGTGCTATTCTGTAATATCTCATTAGCAATCTATAATCTACATAATAGCCACGCTGGACCTAGTCTAAACATATTATAGAAATATTATTGATTAGTATATCATACCATATATACTCATTTATATATTCGTGCATACGTATTATTGGTTTTCGGCAACACATTTAACAAACTGTACTTAGTATTAAACTTACTCGTATTAGTAGATGCTGTTGGTCGTCTAAATAAAATTTACGTAAAATAAGTTCTTGATGGTGTGTGTAGTCCACTAACCTGAACCAAACCAGCGTTCTAAGAAAAGACCCGTGCCCAGCAGAAGGACAATAATGGGTAAATTATGCTGCTATTCTAAATTCCAGTGCGTCCTGCCTGTCATGACTTACAGAGCTGAGATGTGGATAGTGACAGTTGGGCTAGTCCACGAATTCAAAGTCGCTATAGAGCGAGCTATGCCTGGAGTTTCTTTGAAGGATAAAATCTGAAACGAGATTATCTGGATAAGAACCAGAGTGACCGACATAGCTTGTAGGATCAGTAAGCTGAAGTGGCAGTGGGCTGGCCATGTCTGTCGAAGGACTGATGGCCGATAGAGCAGACGAGTCCTCGAGTGGAGAAAAATCGATAAACGCAGCGTAGGGCGCCCCCCAGCCAGGTGGACCGACGACCTGATTAATGTAGCTGGGGGGACTGGATGTGGAAGGCAGAGGACTGAGTTTTGTGGCACCACTTGAGAGAGGCCTATGTCCAGCAGTGAACTACGATAGGCTGAGTTTATGAGTCTAAATTCAATGTCAAAAATCTAAATTATATAATACTTACTTTGGCAGTAAAGGAAAAACATCGTGAGGAAATCTGCACACCTGCAATTGCTCCATTCAGTTCTTGATGGTGTCCAGTCCACCAACCCGCAGTAGGCCAGTGTGATGGACTAAGGCCTAAATCTTTCTCATTCTGAGGAGAGCCCTCTCATAAGTGGGCACAATGGGCGTGACATTAATTGGCTGGTAATGTTGTTGTTATTGTATGTATGAAAGTAGTAATAGAGCTCCTTTGTGAGTTCTACCACCATACCTACTTCTCCGCCAAATAGTGATGCTTGCATTGCTGTGTTTCGGTCTGAGGGATGCGAGTGCCGGTGAAATTAAATCACATTAGACTTTCCATCTTCATGTCTCAGTTTGGCGAACCGACTTGCGGTACCATTTAGGCAACAGCCTAGATGGTATTGCAGCTGTTATGGCAAAGGTAACCGCTTAACATAAGGTGGGCCTTTAGCTCGTTTCGCCATCCTATACTATATAAAAAAATCATAAATTACTCACATACATCATTGCGTCTGCCAAACTCGTTGATGTCTCCTTTTTGCTGCAATGAGGAAACCTTCAAAGGGCTGCCGACCTTAAATAGAGGATGAAGGCCGGAGTGTGTGGATCTTTTACTTACTAAAACTCTCCCGGTGGCTCAATTAGCACAATTATGATAGACTCCGGCAATGCGTTATGCCTCTGGAGTCCTTCCTATGCTACACTAGTAAAGCCCGACTTGAGGGAGACTTTGTCTCCCTGGGCCCTAATTCACGTAATTTCATGACGCGCCGATCAAGTTGCAGTGACGCTGCAGTTCTTTTCTGACAGCGATCGCCGTAGATAAAAGAATATGAAAAGCATTGTTTTGATCGAAACTTAACTACAACTGCACTTCTCGAGTTACGTGAATTAGCCTTCTGCACACCCTATATCTTCTCATGGGTGTCCTAAAAGGCAACTAAGGGATTCACCGGAGAATGGGCAGCAGCGTTCTCTGATTATTTAAACAACCAACTGCGATTGCCAACCCGCCTGCCAAGCGTGGCGATTATGGCATATCCCCCCCACTTGGGGGAGATCTATGTCCAGCAATAGACGTCTTTCGGCTGAAATGATGATGACACCTTCCCGGTGGCGACACATGACCACTGCGTACCGCCTACTTCGTTTACTAATAGTAGCCAATAGGTCCCTGAAAAGTCCATTCAAATACTGAATATTGTAGCGTTAATCCGCTACGGATAAAAACTTTTTTGATTTATATGGCTACCAATATTTTTTTATTTCTTCTTAAAAAATTACTTTGCGTGTCAATTTTGAATATCGAATTCGTATATTTCGATCGTCAATTTTTTTCCTTTTCAAATGTTTTGACTGCAGATTTGGAAGCCATCGAAGCTGATGTTTTTTTTTTTGCTTTCGGTCATTTTAAACTAAAAAATTACCTGCAATGTTATTTATCCTTCAGTAAAAACCGAATAATGTAACCAGATCATAAAGGTGATCACGTTAGCCAGTTCTCTCATTTTATTTTGGTATGTATTTTATTGTTTCTGTTATTTAATCCTATTTTATATTAGTTTTCATTCCTATTATTTGAAAGATTCCGCTTGTGTATTTTGTCTGAACGTCCTGTTTGTTTGCCCGTAGACGTCGATACTAATACACAAGCCGAATTTCGGCTTCACCCCATGGGGGCCAGCTGCAAGGAGCTTATTCGCACGACTTATTCGGCACCGAAGTGCTGTTGCCGTGTTTCCGGGACTGCTGAAGAGGAGAAGAAAGGGCCTTTCCTCGACGCGGTGCTCCCCGCCAAGTGCCCTTCGGGAGTGCAATCTCTTCTATCGTTTGATGGACAAAGCCGCTTAGCTCAAGACCTCAATTTTTATTTTTCCCATTAGTGTTATGATTCTAGTTAAATTTTTTTCTCCTGTTTGTACGTGCGATTACCTGTTAGAATTTTCTCACCATCTGCGTTTTTTTTAATATTCTTTTGTGATTTTAAGGCGCTAGTAATATATTAGTCTATCTTTTAAGGTGTACGGAAAACGAAACGTGTTGCATGCAATAGTTTTTTAATTTTTCGGGTTAGGGTCGTACTTCTAGATTTTTTTTACCTGATAATATTTCAGTCAACTATATTTTTCTTTACAATACGATATCAAAACCAGACTCTGCAATACCCATTGTTTGTTATAATCTCTTTTTGTTTTACAATTTTTTTGTATTTGTTTATGCATTTAATGTGTTATTTTGTTTTACGAAATATAAAAATTATTTTTCTTTTCAATGCCATATCAAAACCAGAAACTACAATACCCCTTTTCTGGTATAATCTCTTTTTGTTATACCATTTTTTTTGTATTTTTTATGCATTTAATGTGTTATTTTGTTGTACGAAATTAAAAATTATTTATTAAGTGACGTGAAACAGTTTTTATTTTTTATTTTATAACGTTACAATATGTAGGTGTTTCTAATACTTGATCATTTCAGCCGAAAGATGTCCACTGCTCGACATGCCCCCCCCCCCAAATGGGGGGGATATACCATAATCGACAAGCTTGGCAGGCCAGTTGACGGTCGCAGTTGTTTGAATAATTACTCAGAGAACGCTGCTGCCCATCCTCTGGTGAATCCCTTAGTCGCCTTTTACGACACCCACGAGAAGAGATGGGGTGGTGCTAGTCTTTGTGTGCGGCACCACATGGAACCATAATAATACTTAATGATAAACTATATTGTTCTTGCGCAACCTCGCAGTTTTATTCATTTAAGCGTTTTACGGCATGATGTCAGCATGCTTGTGTTTATAATTAATGCCTTCCAAGACCATTCATATCTAGTCGTAGTGTGTCGCAACAGGTCAAAGTGGATTTCGTCACGGATATGTGATAAGTATAATACGTACGGTTTTTGTATTGTTTAGTTACTTTGAATTGTTTTAAGTAAATTATTTGACCAGTAGTATCAATCCTTAAGTATAACCACATTAAGTTTAGCAGAATCAGAGACAATGCTGGACACATATCTCTTCTCAATGAATGAGAAGTGTTGAGTTAGTAGAACCAAGTCAACTTTGAAGACATGGTCACACCTCGGCCACTCAATACAATATAAATGCTAGCACCACCTACATACACAAGATTACATCTGTATACAAATGCGAACCCATGTGCAGGTTAGGGATGTTCGCCGCTCGTAATGCCGCGGCCGACTGGGTTCCAAGCGCTTCTCTGTAGTTCTCAAAGATGGCGTGCTTGTATAGCGACTGGCGATTGACATCCATTGCGATTTTGCAGTCCAATTGCCGTCAGATTGCGGGTGAGTGCGGGGCGCGGGCGTGGAATCTTAAATTGGCAGGGGGCGGAGAGTGGCCGTTCTGTACGTTAGTACTATTAGATATAGGTACTGTGACATGGTTTTAATCGCTGGGTTGACAATAACTTTTTTATTTATTCTGACCTATTGACAAAGCATTCTATGCTAATAACGATGTACATATTTAATATTATAAATGCGAAAGTTACTCTATCTGTTTGTCCGTTACCTTTTCTCAACATTTTATTTATTATTAGGATGTATAATTAAAATGTGCGTACCTCTACCTACATCATAACAATAAATAAAAATGAAAAAAATATTCCATGATAAATTATGTGTACAGGCAGGCAGGAGCGATGAGGCATATGAATCGTAGGATAGGACACCCTCAGGCTCGGTGGAGCGATCATATTGGGAAGGTGGTTGGTAGCTACTAGGATACGAGTGACCGAGGATTGATGTCAGTGGCGTGCCATTGGAGAGGCTTATTTCCAGCAGTGGACTCATATAGGCGGATGATGATGATGATGATGATGATGATGACGCACATTTTACCATATTCTTAAATATGTCCATCGTTCATCCAGCTATGCTGTAGAAATATGACTCGTGAATGAATATGTATAATTTGAGTCGTGGAGCTCCTGTAAGCCAAGGAAAACACTATGACAATACCGCATAAATATTTGTTTCGCCTAACAATTGACGTGTTCCAGTTTGAAAGGTATGAGGGCCGGTGAATTTTCCAGCACGTTCCTTACGTCTCTTCTCGATCCATCTCGTCAGGAACAAATACCTTAGTAGAGTAGGTCCATCAATCTTGCTGTATCACTTCTGTTGACCCATTGACCTACGTTATTTTATCCCGCGAAGCTCAAGGTTGACAAGCAAACATGTACGAGTCCATACCCAACTAACAACGTAACGTTGTTATCTAATCTAGAAATCATGCTTTTCGGCTCCAGTTATAGTTTTACAGCACAGACCAATGATGCTTACTGGTTTGTGTTTTACAGTAAACCGCAAGTCAGTGGTAACTTTTGAATAACGGAAACCGCCGTTACTGCTTACGAATTAAAGACGCTGTCAAGGTCAATTTCTTACCACTGACGTGTGGTCGACTGTACCTGTAGCATTTTACTCTGTTACTTGTTGCATGAAGTCCGTTCCGTTTCTCCAAAATCAACATGTATATACATCGCTTCCCGCTGTCTGTCTGTCCCTATGTATGCTTAGATCTTTAAAACTACGCAACGGATTTTGATGCTGATGTTTTAATTTAATAGATAGAGTGATTAAAGAGGAAGGTTACACACATAATACATGCTTAATATAGTACAGAAACACTGATAATTTTAGAGGATTCTAATGTGATGTCGTAAATAAACACATTTTTTTGCGCTTATCTTGCAAACGCTGGCTGAACCCTACGAGATAGATCACAACAATGTAGTACAGTCTACAAAAAAAACCGCAATTGTATACGTCTATCTCTTAGGGATAACACACAATAACCATTTTTTATCCTTTACTTTTTACGAGAAATCATGGCTTATTTACGAAGCGATTTTAAGCAATACAGCATTAATCCTTATTCAATTAAATACCTTAAATACATTGTGCATTTAATATAGATCAGTATGGCCCTTTACAGGATGTAGATAGATAGATAGATAGATAAAACGTTTATTTAGTACAAAAACATGACACAGGACATACAAGTAAAAATACAATAAGAAAATGTGATGTAATTTAAATGAATATTTTCGAAGATATTACGTACAGATTTGAAATGCAGGGAAATAGCGGTATTCTGTAGTATATTGAGTATCAGCATTGCACCTGTGCGAAGCCGGGGCGGGTCGCTAGTTGATTAGACGGTTTAAAGATTAAATTGTGTGACGGAGAAGTGAAAGAAGTTTTCTCCTCCGTGGATCGTCTTGTCTTTGTATTTTCTTTGTTCGCTACACAGACCTAGTAAAAAAATAGACGAAGTGCTACGGAGAGTCCGACAATCATAGTGAAATTAAAAAACCAGCGCTCACGCACACACTTTGCACCTGAAGGATATATATTTTCGCGATGCTTACTGGACGATGCCACGACATGTATTGTGTACTGAGAAGGATGAGCACGGTTTGAGGTGCATGTGCGTGCGTGAGCGCTGGTTGTACACGAAGGAGCATGGTTATTTTTGGCTTCACTATGATTGTTCGCAGCACTTTTCCTATATTTTTACAATGTCTGTGGTTCGCTATCAATAACATAACATCACGCCTGTATTTCCCCGAAGGGGTAGGCAGAGGTGTAATAGTACACCCACATTTCGCCAGTTATGTTATAGTCCCATGTAATAGGGGGCGAGCCTATTACCATTGACCGGGCACAAATCCAGACTCCGGGCTGCTAGTGAGAATTTCCTAATGAAAAACCTCAATAACACTTTGCCCGACCCGGGAATCGAACCCAGGACCCCACGCTCAGCAATTAATGTTATAGCTAAAAACAAAACACATTGCAATGTCTTATTACATGCATGGGAGATGGCACAGATTATATTGGCACAAATATTAAAGGCAATTGCATACAATTGCCAATTATTAACACTGTATTCATATTCAACCCATGAATTGCAAATGGCGAGATAGGAATTTATACAACGTAATAATGTGAACATAATTATATACTGCCTCGTTGGTCTAGTGGTCGCAAGCGCGACTGCTGAGCGTGGGGTCCTGGGTTCAATTCCCAGGTCGGGCAAAGTGTTATTGGGTTTTTTCAGTAAGAGATTCTCAGTAGCAGCCCGGAGTCTGGATTTGTGCCCGGTTGATGGCAATAGGCTCGCCCCCTATTACATGGGACTTACAACATAACTGGCGAAATGTGGGTGTACTATACACCTCTGCCTACCCCTTCGGGGAAACACAGGCGTGATGTTATGTTATGTTATGTTAATTATATATATGTACGAATTTACTTAATCAAAAGTACAATAGCAATGTAGATTTACATAATATACCAGTGACAAGGCTAAATGATTATTTACTATTCCGTACACATCGCTTTACTAGTATTAACACTGGGTGTGGAATGCATGATTCTTGATTTAAATACTCGATTAGATAACTTGTAACTAAAACGGCTGCTCAAAATTCATTCGATACGTTTCCGAGTCGTAAATCGATGAATGAATGTTGGTATTTTGCAAAGCGAAACAGAATATGAATGACTGGCTGTCTTATCAAAATTATTTTTACCACGGACGAATAAAAAACCGGCAAAGTGTGAGTCGGACTCACGCAGCAAGGGTTCCGTACCACCGACCTGATACCTCATAGAAAGTTATTTAATTTACGAGAGTTTATCAAAAGACATCAACGAACGTACGTGAAATGTGATTTTTGCATCTCTTACGTACGTAGGTACCACCACATATGTCTATGTTTGCCCTATTTTTAGTATTTTTTGCTAAACTAAATAGTAAGCACTATAATCAGACCAACTTTGACGCTGGTACGCATTATTATTTCTAAGATAGAGCAGGAACAAAAACGTTGAAAAAAATTGCATTTTTTTGAGGTTTCTTATATGTTTATCTTAAATTTTACCAAAGGGGGTACCCCCCTTGGTATTTTTTTTTTTTCAGTATTTATCTTAATACCCCTCATAACAACACACAATCTGTGAAAATCTCAACTGATTATCTATTACCGTTACAAAGATACAGCCCTATGAATCCTGTGACAGACAGACTGACGGACGGACGGACAGCGTAGTGAGAGTAATAGGGTCCCGTTTGGCACCCTTCGGGCACGGAACCCTAAAAAGGTGGACGGAATCTCGCTAAGAAAAGTTTTTTTTTTTTTTTAATCCATATTTATTTAGAGGACTTTTATCCCGTGGATATGCCAGTCATTGAAACACATCATGTTTTCTTAAACCCACTATAATTTTGACAGCATTTTAACATACCTAACGGCATCATGTTATTTTATTTGTGACGCTACGACAACGACTACCGTCACATGAAATTTGTTGCGTAATCGCGGCTGGTTGTTTTACTATAGGCACAGCGGTGACACTCCATGTACGTGTGAGCTCGCTCGCCAGTGACCTTGAGCGAGTGTGTGAATGCAATAGGGCCGATACAAAAAATGGATGTGGTGCAGGAAATAATCAAATGAATATTTATTAGTGAACATCGGTGAATTTTAAATATCATTGGGTGTACGATGGGTGTACATGAAACATAAATTTATTTATGTTAATTAAATCATGTTCTCTAATATCAAAACACGATGGAATAAGTAGGCCCGATTTTTTATTAGGTGCAATAAGCGACTAGTAGCTCAACAATTTGAGTAAGATAACACCTAAAATATTGTTTTTATGACTGCAACAATATTTACCGTCCGGTATGATTACGCGTGTGACTATAAAATACTTAAATAGTGTGACGTACTAAGTAGTTGCGTCTTGGGTTGTCCGCTGACTCAAACCAATAAACTGAATGTAAGTACTGTAAGTAATCTGTGTGAGCTAGCTTGCTCGGCAGCCCTTGGCTGGGGCAGCCGAGAGACTGACCGTTCCACATGCCGCGCATCGCACACGGCCCCCGCACTCGCCCCGACCCGCACACATAGCCGAGAGCAATTTTACGAGCACACATGAAGTGTCGCTTCTTGTCGTTAGTATATATTGTTACGACGGAGGGTTAAGCAGAGTGGACTGAAATACTTTAACCTCGATTTTCCTGGACTTAGAGACGTTTTCAGCAAGCTGAAATGCATTTTCAGTCCGTATCAGAGGAGGCTCTATCACATACCAAAGAATCGAAATTTTGAGTAAGTTGCCGTTGTTTTCAGGCGCCTGAAACATGTTTTCAGGCCGTTTCAGGAGCCAACAAATCCGATGCTGACATTTCCTGAAAACCCATTTTCAGGCGTTTTCAGGACCCCTTATGGGCATTTGACACCCACATGTAAAATTGTTGAAGAGTGAGCGAGATAGAGCTAAATATCAGACAAGGATAGACGGAGAACCTTCTGGAAGAGAGTGAGCAGGATAGAGCTAATATAAGACAAGGATAGACGAGATTCGACAAGCTTCGAGAACATTCCATTCTAGAAGTGAGTGAGTGAGATAGAGGATAGATGAGGTTCGACGAGGTTCGAGAAATTTCTATTTCGAGAATGTGCAAATGAGAAAGAGTTATCTTATGACAAGGATAGATGACGTTCGAGGACTTTCCAGTACCACGACTCGCGGCCTATATAAACGGCGCAGCTGAGCGCCAGGAGTTCAGTTGGAGTTCAGTTTGGATCAAGCGATACAAGCGATAACATCGAAGCGATATTCGGAGCGATTTAACTAGTAACTTTGTGTGTTAATAAGCGATTCAGTGTAATTGTTCAGTAATAAAGTGTTCTCTACGCATTTAATCGGCTTTCTATCTATATACGAACCCCCAGCTCGTAACATTTGGTGTCAGAAAGCGGGATAGAAAATGCCGATTACGCCAAGAGAGGAGGAACCGACTGGTAATGAAACGCCGAGTCGGATGCAGACGAGACAGTTAACGGCAAGACAGACAGCTCAGGACGCATCAAGAACTATGAGTCAGGAGGAGGTCGTCCAACAGGGACCTCAGCCTCAAGGTGGGAATAACGATATTACCAGCTTATTCAATTTGATGCAGCAAATGGCAAGAATGCAGGAAGAGCAATTACGAGAAACACGCGAACTAGTTACAAGGCAGAAAGAGCAAGTACGCGAAACACGCGAACTAGTTACAAGGCAGAAAGAGCAAGTACGCGAAACACGCGAACAAGCCACAAGGCAGGAAGAGCAAGTACGCAGACAGGAAGAGCAAGCCGCAAGGCAAGAAGAGCGGTTCTGTAGAATGGAGAAGATATTTGAGCGAGGAGCAATATTGGAGGAACTCTATCTTTCTTTTAAAAATAAACAAGATGAGGTAGAGATTAAGGTTGATCAAGCTGTCGTTAGTGAAGCAGACATATCCGAACAAGATGATGCCAATAAGAGCCAGGAATCGGACGATGACGAATATGAAGCAAATGATGGTGAAGATGAAGTTAACATGTGTCAAGAAACTGAAGATGACTCAGAAGATACAGATGGCACGTTCAACCCGAGCGGGTCGGAGGAGGACGATAGCAACTTCTACCCGGAGGTGGGCAAGGGAGTGGTGGGCGCCACACAGCGCCGCAAGTCGCTGAGCCGCTGCCGCTCCGATGGCGAGCCCGCCAAGCGCGACCGCAAGGTCAAGGGCAAGAAGGGATGGCCAAGTAACCTGAGTCACGGTCGAAAAGCAGAGTCAAACAGCGAAGAAGAAAGTAAAAAGTCGGAGAATGAGAGCGAGAACGAGTCCGGAAGCGATACAAAGGTGTCCGAGCAGGAGCTCAAGTCGAAGCGTGGGCGGACAGCGGCAGCAGCACCGGCACTCGTGGCAAGAGGCCGCAAGGGTGCGCTGGCTAAGAATGTCAACGCTAAGGCCACGCCCGTCAAGCGGAAAGCACTCACACCACCTGCACAGAAGAAGGCACCCGCTGCCAAAGACGCGGGGCCACCAGCGAAGAAGAACAAGAAGGCTTCCTCAGACAAGAAGTACGGCGAGGGCAGCGTGAAACTCAAGGAAGAAGGTAGCGCCGAGGAGTCCAACACGCCCGTCGACGAGAAGACCAAGTGGCCGTCCACTGACGAAGAGATCAAGACGTATGACCCTGGAGGGTGCAAACCTAATTGGGATGGGCCGTCACGAAGATCAACGACGTCGCTTACCGAATTTGAAAGGACGGACGTAATCAACCGAAGATTGTACACATTGATCGACTGGCCCGGTACTATGGAGACAATGATGCTCGGGACGAGCATGTCTTAGGAGGGGGTAGTGTTACGACGGAGGGTTAAGCAGAGTGGACTGAAATACTTTAACCTCGATTTTCCTGGACTTAGAGACGTTTTCAGCAAGCTGAAATGCATTTTCAGTCCGTATCAGAGGAGGCTCTATCACATACCAAAGAATCGAAATTTTGAGTAAGTTGCCGTTGTTTTCAGGCGCCTGAAACATGTTTTCAGGCCGTTTCAGGAGCCAACAAATCCGATGCTGACATTTCCTGAAAACCCATTTTCAGGCGTTTTCAGGACCCCTTATGGGCATTTGACACCCACATGTAAAATTGTTGAAGAGTGAGCGAGATAGAGCTAAATATCAGACAAGGATAGACGGAGAACCTTCTGGAAGAGAGTGAGCAGGATAGAGCTAATATAAGACAAGGATAGACGAGATTCGACAAGCTTCGAGAACATTCCATTCTAGAAGTGAGTGAGTGAGATAGAGGATAGATGAGGTTCGACGAGGTTCGAGAAATTTCTATTTCGAGAATGTGCAAATGAGAAAGAGTTATCTTATGACAAGGATAGATGACGTTCGAGGACTTTCCAGTACCACGACTCGCGGCCTATATAAACGGCGCAGCTGAGCGCCAGGAGTTCAGTTGGAGTTCAGTTTGGATCAAGCGATACAAGCGATAACATCGAAGCGATATTCGGAGCGATTTAACTAGTAACTTTGTGTTTTAATAAGCGATTCAGTGTAATTGTTCAGTAATAAAGTGTTCTCTACGCATTTAATCGGCTTTCTATCTATATACGAACCCCCAGCTCGTAACAATATTCTATGCTATCACTATTTTTTGCTTATACCTACTATGTACTTTTTGTTTTTTGTTTATTTTGTGCGGTACTTTTATCTAGTGACATACTGTTCTAACTGGTTGGACGTGCGTCGCGTGCCAGCCCGTACTTTAAAGCGAGCCGTCCTACTATGGGTGCTTCACTTATTGATTTGCGAGATTCCGTCCGCCTTTTTTATTCGTCAATAATTTTACTTAAATTTTGGCTTGTTTTTGTTCGTCACCTAACCTGATCTTAAGCGATCGTTCAGTTAACAGTAATACATACACGCTTTATCAAGACGGGTAAGCTACGCTTATTTGGATTTTTTATGAGATAAACACTGATGAATTATAACTAACTTTTTGAACTTTGAACGCCACAGTTGTCAATTATATTATATTATATTTTACATGAATGAATATTATAGCCGCCAATGTTTGTCCTACAAACGACGCGAAGACTACAAAAAAACTACACTTGGTGTGGAAGGGCTTTCAGATCTGCGCGTGCCAAATGTGCCAAATTTTTTGTATAATTATTAAATAATGTTGTTCCATGACTAATGTAAAATATTCGATCACCCTTGACTCTTGAATAAAGTAAAGTAAAAAGTAAATATGTTCATTAATATTAGAATGTCTGTCTGTAACTGAAAGTAATTTTTTTATAATAGTTAATTCATAAAGCGTGTGGTTTTTTTCCTCATTTATTCATTAGAGTATTTTGACTCTCCGGAGAACATCCGGAGAATCTCCGGTGATTCAATAAATCTCCGAATAATCTCCTGAGGCTGAAATTTCCTTAAGGTTCACATCACTGGATTACACCATGAAATCAAAGAACAAAGAGATACTCAATTCTAAAGAGGCTAACCTAACGGCGGAGAATCTTAACACCGCGATGTAAAAATCAATTGAAATTGCACATCGCCATCTAATGACAAGTCGACAAACAAAAATTGAATGATTGATGTGTTAAGATTGTGTTTGTGCCCAATACCGCCGCTAGGTGGCTAAACAAACAGATATAATTTACTAGAGTTTATCAAATACTTCAACAGACGTACGTGAAATGTGAGATTTTGCATCTCTTTCTTGCGTAAGTACCACCACATAAATGTCTATGTTTGTCCAGTTTTTGGTATATGTTACTCAATTATATAATATAATACACTATAATCAGACCAAGTTTCACGCTGGTTTGAATTACCGTTTTGAAGACAGAACAGGAACAAAAACATTGAAAAAAAAATGCATGTTTTTCGAGGTTTTTTGTATGGGGACCCCCTTGTGTTTTTTATTTCTTTATTTTTAATATTTGTCGTGATACACACCATAGTAACACATATTTTGTGAAAATTTCAACTGGTTATCTATTACCGTTACAAAGACACAGCCCTGTGACAGACAGACGGATGGACGGACGGACAGCGTAGCGAGAGTAATAGGGTCCCGTTTGCACCCCTTGTGTACGGAACCCTAAAAAAGTACACCAAGAAGGTTCCGAGTCTGAGTTTTTAACAAATTAAAAAAGGTTGTATGGTAAATTCGGCACCATGGAGGGAGAAGTTAATAGATGTTTTGAATTAATTCACAAACAGTGCACACAATGTTCTAAATTCAATTTACTTTATCGTCTAGCGGATAAAAACGGCTTTTGCACTCGGATATCGAAGAGCAAAAATACTCTTTCCGAGATGGGGGGACGAAAATTGTATTATTTAAAAACATGAATATTTTTTCGTCTGCCTCACACCAAATTACTACTTACTACTTTACTTGCTCCGTGTCGAGCTATGATTATAGAGTTTGAATTTTTTTGGCATAAATAGATATTTATATCGTGCGAAAATTAAAACGTCGTAAATTTTATTCTATAATTAAATCAAATTGAAATACAAAAACATTTACGTCACAAATAAAGTGCTCCAAGAATAGAAATACTTGCGGAAAACTAATTTAACAATCTGTTAAGAGTCATTAAAAGCTATAGACAAACTTCTCTCACAACTTTATTGCTATCATAATTTCATCAGGCACTCGCAACCCTGCGAATGTAACTCATAATTAAAACTTTATTTAAGAAATAGTAAAAAAAAACATCCTTTTATTATTATTACAGCACTTCTTCTTCTTGCGTATATTGGTTCACACTTTTTTATTTGGTCACTTCTATGGCGGTGCTCGTGGCTTCATTTAGGTCGGCTCTTGTACAGTTGACAGGGCACGAGGGACAAATAAGCAAATGGGCCATGGACTGAATGGGGGCCCCCCACAATCGCATTCAGTTTTTGAAGAGTCTTGAATTCCCCATTTGCAATTTCAGTCTCTTCAGAATTCTGTGGATAGTGTTAAGTTAACATCAAGAGAGGACTGCCAAAACCACTTATCGCTTTTTTTGATAAAAAATCCCAAGATTTCTACAGCAATGGGATTATGTCACTACTTACAAGATGGCAACAAGTTATCGAACAAAATGGCACATATTTACTATGATTAAATGTAATTACCTATACTTTGAAAAAAATTTATTCTTGAATTTGTATATATATTTGTATTTTTTTGTGTTTTATGTTTTTTTTTGTATTTGTATATGTTTTTGTATTTGTTTTTTTTTGTCTTTGTCTTTTTATAAAATACGAAGAAACTTTTTCCCCGACCTTATATTAAATACTATACAAGAAAGCGGTAACAAGTTAAGGTTTTGAAAAAAGCTGCGATTCAACTATGTATTTCAAGACGTAATTCACTCATAAAACAAGGTATGTGCATTGTGCAAATGTATTAAACACGGCTAAATTGCATCCCATTTTTAACTATGAAAACCAATTCTATCAAATATAACTAAGCCAAGCTATAACAAAGTTTCTGCATTTTAGTTATGTAATGGTAGATAACTTCATATAAATAATCACGTCTCGATAGTTAAGTTCAAATCCATGACTATAATGCGGTTAAGGTACACCTAGCCACGTCTTAGTGGTGTAATCAAGATCTTTTCACTAGATGAATACTTTGTTAGAATGCCAAAATACATTTGAAGAAAGATCGAATCGGGTAATTTATTGAATCAAATAAACTGTTGTATAGACTACCCCACTGCCCCGCTACCCCACTGCCCCGGTGCCCCACTGCCCCGCTGCCCAACTATCCCACTGCCCCACTGCACCGCTGCCCCGCTACCCCTCTGCCCCGCTACCCCACTGCCCCGCTGCCCCACTGCCCCGCTGCCCCGCTGCCCCGCCGCCCCACTGCCCCGCTGCACGCTACCCCGCTGCACCGCTACCCCACTGCCCCACATGCGTTTCAGCTTCTCCTCTTGTACTGCGCGTCTAAATGTCTCGGGGGATGCTGTTCTCTGAGAGATTGCTTTGTGTAAGCCCTTAGCTCACATTCAGATTGTCCATGATCCCAAAATACCTCGTCAGTCACTAAAATGATAGGCCGTAGCTTGGACTACCAACTATTTTACCAGGTGACGAGACGGATACTGCCTTCATCTCCAATCAGGAAATCTTGTCTCCCGCTTCTACTCCGTGGTTATTTTATGGACCAATGCGGTTCGTGATCGACCAACATTCACCGCAGATGTTTAAACCTAAATTACACAACAGCATAACCAAACCCGTCTCGAACAAGACACTAATTTAGAAAATGGCTAAATCAATTTTAAGAAAATACCTACAGGTTCTCTAATTAAACATTGAATTAAAATCCTATTTATTGTGAAACACTGTGTATTATTTAATTCCTCCCTACGTATCTCTATTTTTATTACATAGTAAACGTGGAAGCCTGACGTGCATGTAACAGCCAAGTGGCGCCCCCATCAGTAACAAAGTTATTACTCGCTGAATACATCATTTATCGAAAAATCATTTTTACAATTTGTACAGCCACGTACTCTAGCCAAGTTGAAAATCTACATTCGTCAACTCTAATAGAAAACAATCAAAATGTATGGGAATCACATAACTCAACGAAAAAGTCATTCGTTGAGATATGTCATTCCCATTACAATTTTTTTTTAACAATTTTTTTATTGTTCATATTTTATTTAACACAATTGTGTTAAGATCAATAAATATTTCGTTTCCTCAAATTATTTATTTTTGCCAACAAATTAACATCTATTAATTTAAATAAAAAATAGTAGATTACACAACAAGAGAAAAAAAGGAATTTAATTCGTGGGACTAAGATGGATCCCGAGAGCAGCGAAAGATTCTATGATTGAATCACGAGCGAAGCGAGTAGTTCAAAAATAGAATCCTGAGCGGAGCGAGGGATACAAGAACAGAGATTTTGTTTTCACGAGTTATGTACTCTACTTTTAACCTTTGACTGCGACAAAATAAATAGTAGTATACAGCATGACTAGGTGAACGAGGGACATATTCAAGCATAATATGGTAGAATATGCGTAGGCATACAAAAAAAATATTAATTAATATACTACGACAAATTACGCGTAGGTTAGTCTAAATGCTCGCGCAAGCTCTGAATGATTTATAGGTCTGCTGTCTAGTACAAAAGGCGAAGAGAGGGAAAATAGCGACCGATGAACACTGCCATGCTGCCGTCCGTTAACTAAAATGCGACTAACTGACAAAACTTAGTTTTGAGATATGAGCAAAAAACGCGGCAAAATTTAAAATTATATTATTTTATCTTTTCTTGGTGTGTAATAAAGAATACTCTATCTATCTTACCCTGCATTTTTTTAACCGTTGATGCCCATCTTTATCAGGTGAAATGAATAAAACTCGTTAGGAAAAATCTAATTAGCTCAATTTCGATGGGCTGACTCGTAGCCATTCAAGAGTTCCGTTAGTTGTGTTACCCACCTTCCAGCTCCATCATCAGACCAGCTCGATCATCATCAACTCAGCCTATCGCAGTCCACTGCTGGACATAGGCCTCTCCCAAGTTACGCCACAACACTCGGTCCTCTGCCTTCCGCATCCAGTCCCCCCCCAGCCACGTTATTTAGGTCGTCGGTCCACCTGGCAGGGGGGCGCCCTACGCTGCGTTTGCCGATTCGCGGTCTCCACTCAAGGACTCGTTTGCTCCAACGGCCATCGGTCCTTCGACAGACATGGCCAGCCCACTGCCACTTCAGCTTACTGATCCTACAAGCTATGTCGGTCACTCCGGATCTTCTCCGGATAATCTCGTTACGGATTTTATCCTTCAAAGAAACTCCAAGCATAGCTCGCTCCATAGCTCGCTGAGCGACTTTGAACTTGTGGACTAGCCCAACTGTCAGTGTCCACGTCCACCTCGATGGGACTATATTATTGTATTGTCACCAGAAGTACACAGTGTTGCCAAGATTCATGATGATACAACAATCATTTGATTAGAAGTGGAGGAAATTCAGTTTCTTCTAATTTCGATACATGGTTACAAGTCGACCTTATAAAAGCATGTTAAATAAAACAACTGAGAATTGTTTTAACAATAAATTTATTTAAAAAGTAACACAATTTATGATTCATTTGTAAATTATCTCGTTGATATGCTTAAATTAACTTAACTATTAGGTACATATCACATTCGATACAGTTATGTTAGGAAAATTAATTAATTTGTTTTGTTATTAATGCCAGGTTTAAATTAAATTGCCAATGAAAACATTTAGATTTTTAATGTAAACTGTTTATTTGAATCTAAGGAACCTACAAACACCTACAAAATATAAAACAAGTTTAACCGGATTACATCGCGTATATTATTTATAGTGGTTTAAGGTTTTATTATAATTTGTGGTGATCGCGAAGAAGAAGATTTTATACTGTTTGGAAATTTTTAATTAAATCTAATTTGAAGTCATTAAAATAAAAACATTTCAGGTAAAACTGGGATGAAGATAACACCTAGGATGAAAATTATGATAAGTGAAAAATAAATAAATCCTGTATTAATTTAACTATACTGACTTTAAGATGGCACATCTGTAAAATTGTCTGGCTGAATAGCCTCCACTTATTTCTCCAATTCATCATTCTTTTCGGTACTAAAAGATATGGAACTTCATAAACTTCCGATAGCTGACGAGTTAGCTACTTCAAAAATTGCCAAATTTTAATTAGTAGAAACCCAATTTTTGTAAGATTAGCTAAACTGATTTACTGGCACATCTCAAACTAGTTAGCTGCTAGTAGCGTACTGACAAAACACAAATTTTGTCAACAAATTAATAATTTTATCAATTTATTATTATTATTTATTTTTAGTATTAATTTTAACGAAAAAGTCATTCGTCAACTTCAAGTCAACTTGGCTAGTGGGGCTGTAAATACTTTTATTAGTTAGCGTTAGTGAATTGCCAATAGCCACCTTGGAAGGGCCAATTGGATTGTAGTACTCCGCTTCCTCGGCAAGTTGCCCGAATTTAATTGTACGCATTATATTTAACAATAGACGTCTATTGGGCTGATATAGTCAATGGATTAATCGTAATATTCATCGTACAATTGCTACTCCTATTAACAATCGTACCGATATATCATGGTATGATCGTGTTTTTATGTTTGTTTCTTTGTACCGTAAACTTGGCCCACAAGCCCTACTTTGCCTAGTTGTTTTTTGAGTAAACTATAATAGCTAGGATTTCCGTACTAGGGGAGATTTGAAAACGATGACAACGCTAACTTTTGGTTCAGTTATAAAGTGTCAGTGCGTGTAAAAATTAAGTTAATACCTTAGGCAAAGTAGGGCTTGTGGGCAAAGTTAGGGCAGTTTACGGTATTTCAGTCAATCACATACGACTATGAATTGTAGTCTTATCTTTATTTTGCCTATAATTTATTTAAATAAAAAAAATTGATTGTCTTTATAGTATATTTTTTATGTGTCCTTCTTTGTTGTGTACATATAATTCGACGTCTGTGGTCTAGTGGTTCGAGTGTCGGACTGCTGATCACGAGGTCGTGGGTTCGATTCCCACAGGACACAAATATTTGTGTGATGAACATGAGTGTTTGTGTTGGTCTGGGTGTTTCTTATGTATTATTAGTATGTATTTACGAAAAAAAGTAGCTAAGTATATATCCATTGTCTTGTACCCATAGTACAAGCTCTGCTTAGTTTGGGACTACTTAGATGGTGATGTGTAAAATGTCCCAAAAATATTTCTAAAAAAAAATCGGAATGAAAGTTCGGACATCATTCGTCGGACACGAGTAGGCCCCCTGGAACGGCATAATTTCTCGGGTTATCTCACTCACGCCTTTGGCCTTATTGAACCACCATTCCAGTGAACTTTCCTCTGCATTGTCTTAATAATACTAATAAAAGCTAAGCTAAAGCTAATCACATTAGTTACCTACTTAAAAAAATATAATAATACTTAGGTTAACTTAATAATAATTTTTGAAGCATATACATAAACCACAGACTTAACGTTTTTAATGCACTCAAAAGCATAAGAAACCCAGTAAATACTTCATTACACTGAAAGATTAAGTACATTGATTTTTTTGTTGGTAGTTAATTTTTTTATTGACTTGAGCTTAACGGCACTTAATAAATCAAAAAAGAGATGGCGACGGGACGCCTGACAAAAACAAAGCTTTTACGCATTTGCAATGCGGATAGAACGCGCGCGCAAGTTAACAGTCACGTTTTGACTCAGTTTACGCGCAAAAGGGTTGTAGAAGCTTCGCTTCAAAAAGTCTGCGGTCTCAAAATGTACCAGTCACAACACTTCAACATTATTTAAATACTTATTCTTATTTCGTAGAGTTCTTTGCTTCGATAGCTTTGTTCTTCTCTTTGTCTTGGCTGGCCATCTTGAGAGGCCCATGCTTCCACTCTTCAGGATACCCGTACTGTCGTACGTCATCCCACCATTGTTGCTTGCCGTCTGCCCAAAAGATGTAGACAACGTTCGTGCCTACGAGGACAGCGAAGCATACCCAGAATGCTATACGCCATTGGGCTAATGTTGACTGGAAAAGGAAAATTTTAAATAATGTTATGTTCTTTTCTACATGTAACGAGAACAAAAATGAGAGAGAAGGAAGACATAATATACAGATCGAAAAGCACTTATTGGGGCAAATTAAAGGATTTAGATTTGGAGTGTATTTGTATTGTGTATCCTCCACCAGTGACGATACTCAGATTATCGTCCGGCCAATCCAACCGTCAACCATACAGCCAATAGACGCCTCAAAACAGGCAACCGATGTCTGTCAACACATGTGGCTAATAGATCTGATAAACCGTCACCACTATTCGCCTCATGAAAACTTCAAACCAGTTTCGACCAATTATACAACGTGTATCAGAAATGCGTGGTCATATTTGAAGAGCTTATTCAGGGGATACTATCGATCAACTTTTACTATGGGACCAACCCTGAAAAAAAAAAACAGCTGATCCTTAGATTTTGTCGAGCGACATCGATGATTTAGTAGGGATCAGCGAATAAATATTAGTTAGTGAATTGTCTTTTAGAAATTTGACGACGTCTGCGGTCTACTGGTTCGAGGGTTGGACTGCTAATCACGAGGTCGTGGGTTCGATTCCACAGGACACAAATATTTGTGTGATGAACATAAGTGTTTGTGTTGGTCTGGGTGTTTCTTTTGTATTATAAGTATGTATTTACAAAGTAAAGTATATAAGTATTATATCAATTGTCTAGTACCCATAGTACAAGCTCTGCTTAGTTTGGGACTAGATGGTGCTGTGTAAAGTGTCAAAAAAAAAAGCCAATAACCGCCTTGGTTGAACCAATTGGATTGCAGTGCTTGGATTTCAGCTTCGTTGTACTTTGGCAAGTTGTAAGAATTTAACAGTAAGCATTATATTCAACAACAAGCGTCTACTGGCTGCATAATCGATGCCACAGAGTACATTTGCATATATGAGAGTCGATGCGACCGGAACACTCTGGACAGTCAACCCGCTATAGCAACCTGCTGACCGGCTAATTTTTTTGCCGTGGCTCGCTCTCTCTCTCTGACAAGAGACAGTTCATGTCGACCTAATAGAGAGAAAGAGATATAAGATTGATAACAAGAATTCAAAAATTTAAACTTTATTATTGAACCACAAAACACAATAAAATATTTAATTGTTAATAAATTACAATCAGGCATGTAATCTGGAAGTTTCCTGGAAAATTATCTGCCAAGACGTTGTTAACTATGTGTTCTAAGGAAATGATGTAATAAGAAAGTGAATCCCTGTGCTACACAACACATACGAGTCATCCTCCGAGCCTTTTCCCAATTTTATTGGGGTATAGACGAAGTGCTGCGAACAATCATAGTGAAGCCAACAAAACCGCCTCACCTTCGTGTTTAACCAGCGCTTACGCACACACCATGCATCTAAATTATATTTGCTTTTGCGATGCTTACTGGACGATGCCACGACATGTGAACTGAGAGGGGTGAGCACGGTTTGAGGTGTATA